>BMAU01014815.1:0-737747 GCA_019973935.1 Trichonephila clavipes
ACAAACCTCCAAAGCACAGGAAGCTCAAACCAAAACTCAAGCTGACACAAGAACATTATTTACATTTTAACTTGTTTAGTTATAGTTGCAGTTAATATTTATCTGTTGAATATGGAGCAACAAAGGCTATTATTCCACGGTGTTTTAAATGAACGTATGGCTCGTGAAGCGAGCCTTCATCCCACATCTGGAAAGTAAGTGTGGAGCGACTATGAAATTTCCATGCTGGGGGGAAGAAAGCTGCAGATTGGTCGAGTCAATCGTTTTGAACAATTCCATGGTCTTGGTGATTTTTGGTTGCATGGGTGAGTGTTCGTTCTCTGATTGGATCTTGGCAGGTGATGAAAATGACTCTCATTGGCTACTCAAATCTATAAGAAAAAACTTTAAGTCTAAAGGGAGCGAGGCAAGTCCAGAAGTCAAATCAAGATATTCCGCGTCATGACGAACGCACCTTGGTAAGTCCGAAATGACGTGATGCACAACGATCTACATATGGAGCCGATTTCTAATTACATCACTAAACTCTCTAGAAATGTCTTTAAATCTATTGAATCTCATGACAATCCAATTATCAAAGCACAAACACTGTTTACGTATCCTCATCCTAAAATTAAATATTCATACTCTTCAACGAAGTGGACAAACCCGCTCCGCCCCCCATAACCAACAAAAAACACTCTTTTCACACTCTTAACAACGTGAGTTAGCTGCACTGCACTGCGTCTTTTACTCTGGGTTCTTGGGTGATATCTCACCGTCTTGATTTATTGCCGTCGGCCGTCCCGTTTTCCTTCCTGCGTTCTTCCCCTCCCCCCGCCTTCGCTCTGCTCCGTTAGAGCGTTTCGTGCTTTGGGTTACGTCCTCCCTCCCCATTTTTTGTGGGAGTTTTCTCGATTTGATTCAACCTTCACATCATGGTTTATCTTTTTCTCCCATCCTTCTGGGAATAGGCGCCCGCGATCATATAATTTTAGTGTGTTAAGTCCAGAAGTCATTCAAAACATTCACATCATAATTTACATTCTGCTTCTTGTCTTCGTAGACTCCACACGCAGTTTTTCTGTCCTTGACTGCGACCCCTTTTTTCAAAGTTTTACCTCAAACTGGATTGTTTCATTCTTCTACATCGAGCTGGTGTATTATTTTTGGGTCATTTTTTCGGCCTGGTTCCTGATTAAGGACAATTGTGGTCCTCTTCCTAGGATTATTTCCTACATTTTCTACCGATTTTTCGGTCATAGTGTCACACGCGGTGAGTTAGGCCTAGGCCGGCACTACGTTTCCTTGGATTTACGAACACTTTTAGTGTTCTTCTTTGATATTTGTTTCAGCGTTTCTTTTGGATTACCTGGATATGTCTGAAACCAAGACAGATGTGGCGTCTTCTCCGGTAAGTACGCTTTTTTCGCTTGATCCTATTTGTTTTGATGTTGTAAAGGCAAATGAACATTTAGATAGTATCACTGCATGCTCCAAATGTGAAGATTTTATTGACAGGATTGAGGAGTACATTGATAATGTAAAAAAGACAGTCGGAGCTTTAGATGACATTCAGAAGCTCCGTTTAATTAGTGAAATTCAGTGTATGGCTCTTAAAGCCTCGCGGAAGTCGATTAGACTTCAAAATCGAGAATTTAAAGACTACATTGAAGAATTAAAACGTTTAAATCAGAATAAGTTCCCCACTTCACCCTCTCCTTCGAAAGCGAAGAGAGGTAAGCAAAAGCGCTCCACGACCTCTCCTGTTTCAGGCACTTCAGGGAAAAAATAACGCGCCGGCGAGCGAAAGTGATCCAGCAATACAACATCCCCTCCGACCGCCGTTGTAGAGGAATCCCTCTCGGCGATGGAGGACGATAGCTCGGCCGATGAGAGCAGCTCGGAAGCCGCTACCACGAAGGTAACCGGCCCGATCGACGCACAGAGCACGCGGGTAGTTATTGCCAATGGCACTGGCGACCTCACCGACACGGAGGGCGATGATTTTACTGTCGTCGCTCGCAAAAAGAAAGTCGCTTCCATCGTTATCGATGCAAGCCAAAACACCACCGGGGTGCTCAATACATTGAGGGAGCATTTAGGTACTTCTCTCGAAGGGCGTTTTGAGAATGGAAAACTTCGGGTCTTTCCCAAAACGATTCTTGAGCATAGAAAACTCCAATCGTTTTTAGCGATAAAAAAGATGAGGTCCCATACTTTTGAGATGGCGGACAACAAACAGCTTAAAGCTGTCATTAGAGGACTACCAACTGACTATGATCAGAAGGAAATAGCCTCAGAACTCAAGGGCATAGGGTTCGAACCCAGCCACATTTCTATTCTACGCAATAGAAATAATAATACAAACATGCCACTCTTTTTGGTAGTTCTCAAGAGAAACGAGGAAAATAAGCAAATTTTCCAAATCACGAATATTGGGTTTTTCCGTGTTGTGATAGAACCTTTAAAGAGCTCCTCGATACCTCCTCAGTGTTACCGCTGCCAGGAGTTTTATCACCACTCCCGACTCTGTAATACAGCACGCAAATGCTTGAAATGTAGTGGTAGCCATCTCAGCGCAGATTGCAAAAAATCCACTAAATCCCCAGCTAAATGTGCAAACTACAGCGGACCTCATCCAGCCAAATTTTCAGGATGCCCCAGCAACTCCATAAACAGGAACCAACATAAAAATCAACCAAATAAAAACATCTGGACGGAGAAGGCCAAGGAGCGCACGCAAAAGTCCACACCACGCCAACAGAAGCCATCTTATGCTTCGGTAACGGCTCAGAACACCTCGACAAACAACACATTTGATGCCAATACGATCATGCAACAAATGGGTCAAATGATGCAACAGTGGGGAACTATGACAGCTTTCCTACAAAATAACAAAAATTAAAATTCAGCGCGTTTAATAGTAACACTCTTAGAGTTTACAGTTGGAATGCAAATAGTGTTAAAAAGAATTTAGAACTCAAAGAAAGCATCATTTTTCATAACCCCAACTTAATCGGGATCCAAGAAACTCATCTTCGTCCTCCGGACCGAATTAGCATTCCAAATTACACTTGTCACAGAAGTGATAGGCTCACACACAGAGGCGGGGGCACTGCCATTTTTGTAAAAAATTCCATCAAGCACCACGCCATCCTTTGTACTTCAAACACGTTTGAAAATACAACGGTCATAATTCAACTAGGAAACAACACCAAAAACACTATGGCGTGTATCCATAAACATCCACACGGCTCCATTAATTTTACGGAACTCGATGCTATTCTCGCGCATAATAATATAGAACCTTTCTCTTTGGAGACTTCAATGCAAAACATTCGAGTTGGAACCCATGAAGAAGCAATGCCACTGGTAATATTCTTAGCAATTGGGCGGTCTGCTCAGCTATTGATATTATCGCTCCAGACACTGCAACACATTTCAATCACAACGCTCCAAGCACTGTTATTGACATCGGCTTTGCAGCTAATTTCTCACACTCTAACGTTTTTACTGTAAATGAACTTAGCAGTGACCACAATCCAGTTATTTTCGATTTCATAACTAATTGTCAATTACCACCTTTACTTCAAACACTTAAAATTACTAACTGGATTAAATTTCAAGAAATTCTCCACTACAAAATGCCAGGAAATCCTACGGTAGATAATTTGGACCAGGCCATTCAAAATTTCAGCAATATTGTCTCGGATGCTATTAATACTTCCACTTCCACTAGAATATCTAAAACTTCACACCTCCTCCTTCTATTAACATTAGAGAGGTCATTAAAACTAAAAATAGATTCCGTAAACTTTGGAACAACACGAGATAAAAGGGAAGAGAATGCTCTCATTAGGCAGATTAGTATCGAAATCAACGAACATAAAAACAGGACCTGGAAAAATCTTCTTTCCTCGTTAAATGTTGCGGATAATTCTCTGTATAATTTACATAAAAGAATTACAAAAATGCATACAGTCATACCATCTCTCCATGGTCCGAGTGGTATGGCTTTCTCTGATTTCGAAAAATCGGAGGCTTTCAAAGACACACTTGAAGTCACTTTTCAAGAAAATGCTGTGCCTTATAGTGACGACAAAATTGAAGAGGTCGAAAGCTTAGTGAATCACTATTTCGACAACTTCAACACTCATATCCCTCCCCTCACTTCGCCCTTAGAAGTACGAGGCATCATTAAAAAATTACCAAATAGAAAGTCACCCGGCCCAGATCAGACTCCAAATATTGCTTTAAAATATCTTCCTATTAATGCTATTACACACTTAACTAAAATTTACAACAGGTGCCTCACACACACACATTAACTGCCACTTTCCTACACAGTGGAAAATAGCAAATGTAGTCATGTTGCCAAAGCCAAATCAAGATCATAAATTTAGTCAAAATTATAGGCCAATTTCTTTATTAAATACCACTGCTAAAATTTTCGAAAGAATTATTTTAAATAGGATCAAAACTCACTGCAAAGCCGTAGATTGCATTCCCCCGGAACAATGCGGGTTTCGAGAGGGCCATTCTACGCTACACCAATTGATACGTGTCACTAATATTATAAATGAAGGCTTCGCTAGCAAACTATACACTGTTGGTGTCTTTGTGGATGTCAAAAGGGCATTCGACAAGATGTGGCATGATGGCCTCACTTACAAAATGATTAAACTCAAATTCCCTGCATATTTAATTAAAATTATTTACAATTATTTACACAACAGAACCTTCCAGGTTCGTGTAAATAACATTTTCTCTAAAACGGGTTTTTGTCAAAGTGGAACCCAGCAGGGTTCGGTTCTATCCCCGTATCTTTACAAAATATTCACATATGACTTTCCAGATCACCACACTGTCAGTACTTGTCTATTCGCAGATTACTCGGCGGCGCTCACCCAGGGTGTCCAACTCAATTACACTATTAAAACTATGCAACGCTTCCTCGACAAACTAGAGAATTTGTTGACAGACTGGAGAATAGCTATAAATGTAGAAAAAACACAAGCCATTATTTTCAGAAAATGTGGCGTCATTGAACCCCAAGCTGAACTCACACTTTTTGATGACAACATTCAGTGGGACCCGTTCGTATGTTACTTGGGCTTACATAGTTTAAATTTAAGTTGTGCGGGAGTTTTCTGAAGAATAAAAATGGTTGAGTTAATGAGAAACTATGCTCGAAAGCGGTTCACTCCGGCTTAATGTGAGGAGATGGAGAAAAGATCCGGCACAGGCAACCTGCGCGGTCGAATTCTGCCCTCGTGGATAAATGGTGGATCGGAGATCCAGCAAATAGTGCTGTGTTTCTTCTACGTTTAAGTAATAACATGAGTGAAGAAGCTTTCTGCTTCGTCAAGAGTTTCGTTCAGGAAATATAATTGGACTGGGCATCAGAAAAGAGCGACGAATGAAAGTAGAAAAAAAACCCCTCAAGATGGGGTGTTGTCATGATGTGCAGGCTAAAAGATAGTGAAAGAGGGAAGGATTCGATCTGTGTACCTTCCATTCCGAACGCAAGTACTTTATCGACCACTCCAAAACGACCGGTATCGCGTGATGTTTGATACTAGAGAGTTTATATAGATATCTCCCCTCCACAATATCTTGCAGGCTCGCTGAGGCGGCTGTGTGACGTGCCTCGGCACCCACCAAATTCCTCTTAACTGGAAACAACTTGCGAGCTGAGAGAAGGGAACTGATATGAACGGACACTCAAAAAACCTGTCTTCGTTCGGACATTCGCTCCGCACCTCTCTCTCTCTCTCTCTGACTCACATGAGGAAAGACGTGTTTTCCCTTTATTTAATTTCTATGTTTCAACCTAAGTAATTAGTAATTCTTGTAATATTCTATAATTCTGTAAATTAGAAATATGTTTAACCTTTATTGTCATTCATTTTTACTATTTATATGGCATGGAATAAATCTTTAATAGATTCTCACTTCACGCCATAGGCTGCGTTTCTATGTAAGCCAGCTGGGAAGTTTGCTGCTTGGGCGATGGAGTTGTTTCTGTGGCTTGAGACGTTCTGGGAGAAAGACGGGGCTAGCTCCCTAATTCTAGTGTGGATAGGACTGACGTCAAGATCTGCATGAAGGTATCTGCTGGAGAAGTAGCGTGGGACATTCAGGATCAGTCTGAGGGATGTATTCTGGACATCTTGTAACTCCTTTATGTGCATGTTGGCCGCCCCTCCCCAAATGGGCAGCCATACGTTATCAGTGGTTGTAAGCACTGAAGAAAGATTCTTATTTTGTTCTGGAGGGAGAAGGTCGATCTATTGCAGAGTAAGTCTCGAAGAAAGGCCAGTCTTTGCTTGAACGTGCATTTGATTTTTGTCAGGTGGTGCTTGTAGGTCAGTTTCCTATCCAGGGGGATTCCTAGGTAGTCGACCGACGTGGACCAGGGGATGTTACTGCCAAATAGTTTGAGTGGAGCCATGTTGTTGGTATAGTTTCCTTTTCTGAAGACTATGACATGGGATTTGTTGGCATTGATTTTAATTCTCCAGAACTTTAACCAGCGACGAAGCTGGGAAAGGTAGGCTTGTAGGTATTCTTTGGCCATTTCCAGACCTGAGCACTGCGTGAACATGGCGGCAGCGTCTGCAAACAGGCAAACTTCCACCGTTGGTGTTGATGTCTTTCAAATGATTTTATTTTAACAATAGATATAAAAAAGTATCGCCAACATTGAGCGAAAGGCCCGTACAAGCTCTTTCAATTCCTTGCTTTTACATTATCATAAAACACTATATATAAAAAAGTATCGATAACATAGAGCGAATGGCCAGTGTACAGCCTCCTTCAAATCGTTCCTTTTTCATTCTCCCGTGTAAACAATAATACACACCTTAAATTTTAAATAGTGTCATCTAGTGGCCTACATGAACCATAACATACTCCCTCCATCAAGAAGTTATTCTAGATGTAGAGGAAGTTTACAAAGTTTATGAATTGGTCTTTTAAATAGACCTTTAACAGTTTTAAGAGTTACTACTCTTACCACACCATCCTTATCTGGATGCGTTTCAATTCATTTACCTAAAGGCCAGGTTGATGGAGGAATATTATCCTCCTTCATAATTACAATTTCTCCAACCTTAAAATTATTGTTCTTCCATTTAGTTCTGTTTTGTAAATTACTCAATATGTTGTTTTATGATTGAAATGATTTACTAATTGAAAAAATAATTTTAACTAAGACTTTGTCTAAGCTATTTATTTTGGTCTTGTACATAGTCAACTATTATTAATATAAATCTCATAAATTAAGTATTGTCCGTTATTGTGGGAATTAAACTGTTCTGTAGAGAAACCTAATCGCACAGAGCATCCTGATTATGTCCCGTGAATATTCGCCTGCATGGAGGGAGGATCGAGGTTCTGTAAGCTTCATGAACTGATATGATAGACATGTGAAACGTAGGAAAGTACAGAACACTCACTATTTGGTGTGTTCAAACTTTATTAGTATCGTAAAGCAATCTAAGTAATTGCACTAATTTGAATATTAATTTAATTCATGCATATTTATTAAACTGAAGAACATCGATTGATTTGTTTTCAATTTATTCTAAATTTTTTTTGACTAATTAATACTTATTTATAAATTTTATTTTTAGGCAATTAAAAAATGAATGATAACGAAATCGGGGGATACAGTTTGGTGTGTTGCAGCTACATAACTATCATCTCTATCCAAAATTCAATTACACCACTGGATAGCTAAGGGGATTTATTACACTAAGTAAGGATTGTGACTCATTGCATGAAGTGGGGGGGGAGGGTGCAGCACCGCCATTTTGAGTAATTTAATATAATAATATAATAAATATAATAAGGCTTTGAAATAAAAAAAATATTACTAAAAATATATAATGTCGGCTTATACGCATCAAAAAGCCAAGTCTAAATACGGAAATCGTATACCGTTGGAAAAGGCGTCTCAAAAGCAATCGAATGGCACCAAAAAATACAATATGGGAGAGTCATGTAGTTCTGAAAACGTAAAATAATGAATGCGACTGAGTGGATTAATGATGGTGCCAGTACATCCGCAGCTGGGACAGTTGCAATTATGCAAATGGATGATGAAATCGCTTATATATTGACACTGGACTGAGTAGGCATCGATTGTGTACGATGGTCATTTATAGAGACACATTGGAGAGTAGCTAGTGCACGTTTCACTATGACGTTTGTCAACAGTCCATTTGGACAAAAGTGTGATGTGTGTGATCGTCTATGGTTTCTGCGCTCATTGAAGCCAACAAATGAAAAACACTTGCCACTTCTTAATAATACTTTCCCTGAACAGCTAGTGACTGACTTTAAACTGTGCGCTACGTGTAAAAACTCACTAGACTCGGACCAAGTTCCCACATTGTCACGTTCGAACGGATTTGTGTATCCACCTAAGCAACACGGGTTGCCCGTATTAGATCCGATTTTTGCACGTTTAGTATCACCGCGAATGTCATTCATGCTGATACGTTGGTTGCGACGCCATTAATGTAGCCGTGGATGTGGACACAGTGGTGCAGCAGCTACCGTGTCAATTGGACGATGATCAGGAGTTCAATGTTAACATAAAGAAAACCATGATACATAAATCTGCGTATCTGAGCAATGTGGTCATAAAGTCATTGGAAAAGCTTGGAAAAAATTCTTACTTGGTCAATCATTGTCAGACGGATCTATACACGATCTTCTAATTAATCTTCTTGGGAAATCTTTGGGCTATCAATTCGGGTTATTCACAACCAACCCTTCGGAAGAAGAGAATTGTGATATGTAAATTAACTTACTATAAATAGGCGATGTTTTCTAGGTAGAAGGAGAGAAGGAGCAAAGATATATTCGTGACAGGTGAGTTGCTACTAAAGGTATAATATTAGAATTAGTGTAATTTGACTCTTGTTAAAAGGGAAACCTTAAAGTGCTTATTGTTCACTAAAACTGAATTAAGATTAGTTTAAATCAGATAATAGTTTAAATCCTTAGTTAAAAGAAGGACCAAGTTTGTTAGTGGCCTACTCGCTCACGTGTTACTGTCGTTGTTCCACTTTCACGCTTTTCTTTGAGGCATTCTCTTAATATTATTAGTTGAAATTGTGTCTGCTCTTTGTGTTGAAATAAATATATTATATAGATTTGAATCACGTTGATTGTTTCTTACCTTCCATCCCCCCACACACATTTAGGTGCTCACGAGAGAGACACGGTCTTCTTACAATTGTGCAAGCATTACAATATTTCAATACACTGGAATTCATTTCATGCTAACACAATAACCAGTTATTTGGCAGTCAATGCCATCGGTAATGATCCGATGGAGCATCTACAGTGTGACAGAGAAGTGCACCGGAGTTGGAGGTTCTGCTTGTAAGGCAAAATGTAGCAATAAGATTCCCTGTCGTTGAATGTGCCTAGTTTTGATCTGAGATCATCTTATAATACTGCAGTGCAGACAAATATAAAGTGCAGACAAATTGCAACTACATCATTGGTGGCGGTGGTATCATCATCATCAAGTTGCAAAGCCGGTGGAGTCGCTATTTATCGCAACATCAATAGCTTCACTGATTGTAATAGAGTTAGCATTGACAATTCGGGAATTAACTAGGGAATGAAAGACGCAAAGGCTGGTGATGTCACTCTAGTAAACGTAAAGGTCAATGCATCTCCAAATTCATACTCGGGTGTATGTACATCCATTCGGGCATAGCGTTAGTAGAAATTAAACTCTTTATGTTACGATCGTTATTAAAATATTCTAAAACATCGCTAAAATTGCACCCGAAAACGATCCTGATCTTACTACAACAATTATGATAATCGGAGACTTTAATGTGAATGTCTCACAAGACCGTTTATTGCCCGGCTTCATGCTCAGCGAGTTCTATTTGTCTTGCATCGAAACTTCTTCTCAGCAACATTTGGTAATACGTGTATTATTTCAACGTTTACCCGAAATCTCGATGTATCCTGTATGCCATTTTTATCGTACTTTTCATATCATAGACCTATAATTAATAAAGCTATATAACACAGTAATTAATTGTTTACTTGATTTCTTTATTGAACCCATTGATAGGAAATTGTTACCATCATAAACAAATCATGGAAACCCGGTGAATTTCTTAGGGTTCAAATATGATTATGACAATAATATTTAACAATAATTTTTTTAATAAAAAGTATTAGCCGTTACGCGACGTATTCACGTACAACATACGGCCGTGTCCATGACACAGCCGCACCCTTTTTTTCCATAAATTGAAGGAATTAGGAATGGTTTGAACAAAAAATTAAAGTCAAGTTCTATTGTTAATTGTAAATGTGTGTGTGTGTGTATTTTTCATGTTAATAATCCAATTTATTTCTGTGTTATGTTTTTCTTTCTGACTTATGTTAAAGACTTTTCACACAAATATGCTGTACCGAAGACCTTTTATAGCTTTTGCTGAAATTTGAGAAGATATTCTCAGTAAAATTTTAGCCAAAACTCAAGATCATCTAATTCCTACCTGTATTTTAACTCAGAATCTATTAAAAGTTCAATCAGTTCTTGTTCTATTAGTAATATATCCTGATTTTTATTGAAATGGAGTTTTAATTGATTTATTTTAACAGGATAACTCCTTTCATATCATGGAAAATTTATAACTGTTCTTAATTTTAGATTCTGAATATATTTTTAAAATTTTTTTCTAAATATTGACTTTACTTAGTATGATACGAAATATTATATAATATGCAAGTTCTTGCTTTAAATATTGAGTTAAGATAAAAATATTTGTAGCTCAAAGAATTGAATATTTAACAATTTGAACTAATATGAATGTATTTATTTTAATTATCATTAGTGATTAATTTTATAATTGCCACATAATATTTGAATTAAAAATTCTTTATTTGTATACCGGAATAGCATCTAACACGAATGCGGTCATCTAGATCCCACAAATTGAAGCGTGATTCATCTGAAAAAACAACTTTGGTGCCAATCAGCTGACCAGTCTCTGTGTTCACGAGCCCATTTCAGACGCAGCAGTCGATGTTTTGCCGTGAGAGGGATACTGTATAAAGGCACCCTTGCACGCAATCCACGGTGCAGCAGACGTCGACGAATTGACCGGTCGACGTTAGTACACCTGTAGCAGTAGACCAACGTGCGGCCAACTGCCTGAAGGAAGCTGTACGGTCATTCTCCACCATGCAGAGCAGGTGTCGATCGTCGCGAACTGACGTCACTTTCCGTCGTCCACTGCCAGTTTTTCGAGTTGTTCGGTGTTCATCGGTCCACTACTTCCAAACTCGCATCACTGTGGAACTTTTCCGCTGCACACGAGCTCCTATTGCACGATAGGAAAATCCTCCTTCTAGAAGGCCAATAATCCCCCTTCTCCAAACTCCGTATATTGTTGGAATTTCTCCTTATTTCGTCGAGGAGGCATACTTAGGTCTCCCTAAACATTCCCTACTAACTGTGACGGGCTCACGCGTCTTTTCTTTAACATGTCCTTTGGGGCCAGAATTAATGACAACTTTTTTCTAACCAAATTCAAGAAGTGAAGTGTGAATGAAAGATGCATATTAGGAAGCTTTTAAATATCAGAAGTCAGAGTAAGCGCGATTGCAATTAGAGGAATGTAAGCAGTTCGGGGTTCTAGATTGAAGAAGTTTTAGGTAACGTTATGTGGCGAAGAATAGTAATTATACGTGATAGAGATCCATTGATCAAGGTGCATACTATTGCCCTCGAGTTATTGCAAGACCTCATCTAGAATTGTTGTGATCGATACTGATACTGCAGCAAGGTAGGATTGAATATTTAATATTAGGATCTGTAATAGTATTGGAATCGTGTTTAGACGAGTCAGTTATTGATAGTGGTTCGAGTTAGGTCCATTCGGTAATTTATATATATATATATATATATATATATATATATATATATATATATATATATTGCGTGTGTGTTTTGCCACCGTAGATTCTCTCACATATATTATTATAATTTTATTTGTTAAAGGATTAAGTTTAATATCTTAATAAAGCTATATTAAGACATCTAGTTCTTCCATTAATCCTACACCTCTAGCTCACGTAGCGAATTATAAACGAAGCAATGTCCATGAGTATTTCGAAACGAAAGGAGTGTGTATCCGGGCGAATTAGTTAAGACAGTCCACAAGAAAAAAAAAGTATAGTTCCATGAGATAATTTAGGTATAGTAATGTTTAATTAGATACGAATTGCCGCGATGCGGCTTACATTCTACGATACAAGTTACACACACACACGATCTTTACAATTTTAATACAGATGTGCGCACACCAGCGCCCTCGCGTGGGTGCAATATTTCGGCACACACCCCACCGGTGAACAGAATGTTCACCCAGTAAATATCGAACCACAATTAATACAAACAATTATTGAAATACAATTCTTACAAAGAAAATACTGATACAAACCTACTAATGCGACGCCGGTTTAACTTAAGTTGAATTAATTTATTTCGTTCGATCCATTTTAAATAAAACCCGGTTCTATTCTTCTGTTGGCGTCACACTATAGCTTAAGTTTAAACATTAGATCTTTTAAAGACAAATAAACTGTACGCTAAATCAAAAGACATTCTCTAATTAATCATTAATTTATTTAAAACAATAAGATTGAAATTACGTTAAATTATAAAGAGATACATAACAGAACATTACTTAACTGATAGAGATCGGTGAGAGAGGAGTCATGACGGTGCCCAGAGTCCCCACCTGCGGTATTTGAAGGGACGTGTCAGACCAAGTGGGTGTGAGAGAAAAAGCGTCAGAGTGAGTCAATTCGGGGTGCATCCGCCTTTTATTCCGCGGCAGTTTTCTCCTGTATTCTTTAGCGGATTATTTACAGAAACTCAATCAACTTATCTGATTGGTCTAGAGTCAGCGGAAGGATATCCTCTCACGGTCAATGACATCCCCCAAGCGCGGGAAATTCCCCAAAAACACCCCTTACCATGATGTATTTATGGGTGCAATGCCTTCTTCCAGGCGTGGGAAACGCATCACCCTTTTCGGTGGGTTAAGAGACGCACCCAACAAATTCCATTCGTTGTAAACAACAACAGGGCAGATATAAAAATTACAGCTGCAATCCCTAGGGACCGGCGACCTCCCATCACTACTAATCAAATCTAAATTATACATATTAGAAGGAAAAAGTATATATACATTAAAGTACACAATATAATGAAACTTAAAGATGACAAAGCTTCAATTTACAAACGAACAAATACTAGGATACATACCTCAAGATTTCACAAAAAATAAATTTAACAGAGATTAATTAATAATGTGTAATCTCCTACCATTAATCTGAAAAATATAAACAAATTAGTACAAGTATATTATACAATTTCTAAAGGGTACAGCAATTGAATGGGTTTTTTGAAGAGACCTTTAAAAGTTTTTACAAGACAAGATCTAACGTTATCGTCTCTTCCAATAAATATTTCTTTGATTATTCCAAGTTCCCACAACAATTTTGATTTTACATTTCCATCAACAAGAACTACGTCGTTTAATTTTAAATTCTTATAAACAGATGGTGTTTTAAAATGATTAGCGTTTTTAACTGGAGCAAATACTGTTCTTTCCAGCGTCTCCAAAGTTGTTTTAAAAGAAGAGTTCGGTAAGTCTTTCTTTTCTTGTACAACTCCTTTGCCGTAGTGGCGTCGATCAGTTCGATGAAATGTATAGGATATTTAGAGTCACCATAACCTAACTCGAGGAAGTGGGCCGGTGTTAGTGGTTCCGGCTCTCCTGGATCATTCTCCACGTATGTCAATGGTCGATGATTAACGATGACTTCAACTTCTGAAAGTATCGTTGAAAGTTCTTCAAATTTTAAGAAGTGCCCTGCCAAGTATTTTACGTAAAGGATCCTTTATAGTTTTAACAAGACGTTCGTAAAATCCACCCCACCAAGGCGCACGTTCAACTATGAACTTCCAGTGAATACCTTTATCTGCGACAAAACTTTGAAATTCACTGTCTTTCAAGATGTTGGCAAAATATACTAGCTCCCTTTCAGCTGCTTTAAATGTACGTGCATTATCGGCGTATATTACCTTGCAATTACCTCTACGAGCGAGGAATCTCCGTAAAGCAAGTAAAAAAACACTTTGTGGACATGTCCGACACAAGTTCTAAGTGCACGGCACGAGTGACTGCACATGTAAACAAAGAAACATAAGACTTGCGAGTCCCTTGATTGTCCTTAACAAGTATTGCACCTGTAAAATCAATTCCTACAATTTGGAAAGGAGGAGATTGGGTGATTTTATCTCGGGGCAACTGACCACTTAACTGGTCAGCTGGTTTGGCACTGTATTTTTTACAAACGAGACGGATTCGAATCATTGTTTTCACTAACTGACGACCCTTAGGTATCCAATATTTTTTCCGAAGTTGAGTCAAAGTTGCAGATACGCCACAATGACCAATTCGTTCATGTTCCCTAGTAACAAGTAATTCTGTAAATTTACAGCGTCGAGGAAGAATAACAGGATGCTTTTCACAAAAGCATAAGTCTGCTTCAAGCAACCGTCCAGTAAGTCGTAATAAATTATTTTCATCCAAATACGGCACTAAACTCTTTAATTCAGAGCTTGATCGAAGTTGTTAGTTTTGTTTTAAGGCTAATATCTCAGCTGAATAAAATTCGGATTGAACACATTTAAGCCAAAAATATTCAGCATTTTGTATTTCATCTGCAGTAATGTAGAAGTCCATCAATTTGTAAATGTTTCTAGCATTGTTCACGAATCGGAAAACCCAAGCAGTCGTTTTCAAAAGTTTCTTAAGGCTGCTGAATCGATTTATGTCAGCAAGAGCTTCCCTCTGTTGAGTAACTGCCACATGCACACTAGAACGATGTTCTAATTCTTCCGAACAGAGCTCCGAATCTAAAATATCTCGGTGACGATTTGGCCAATGATCGGGTGTTAGTTTCAGCCAAGGTGGGCCATGCTACCACAGCTCATTCTGTGCTAACTTGACGGCAGATGTACCACGCGAAAGGAGATCAGCAGGGTTGTCCTTTCCTGGACAGTGTCCCCACTGCATCGGATCAGAGAGCAATTGTATCTCTTGAACACGATTTTTAATGTATGGTTTGAACGCTGAAGAATCGCCGCGTATCCAGTAGTACGAAATGAGAGAATCGGTCCAATAATATATATTAGCATCAAATTTGAGACAAGATGACACCTGTTTGGCCAACCTAGCTGACAATAAGGCTGCTGTCAGTTCAAGACGAGGAAGCGTCAATGATTTCAAAGGTGCCACACGACTTTTTGAACAAATGAAACTAGTTTCGATTTCGTTATTACAAGTAACAAATCGCAAGTATAATATTGTTCCATAAGCTGATTTACTCGCGTCTGAAAAACAATGTATTTCACTCTTAGATATTTCTTGATCTATGTTACCTAAATAGAACCGTGGTATCTTTATCTCAGTCAAGCCCTCAGCTTCGCTACTCCACTGCTGCCACTTGTGTCGTAGCTTTGGGGGAAGTTCAGAGTCCCATTCTACTCCTAGAGTCCGAAGTTCCTGAAGTAGACATTTCAATTTGATAACGAATGGGCCAAGAATTCCAATGGGGTCGAAGATGCGACCAACCACACTTAGAATAAATCTTTTCGATTCTCCTCTACGTGACATAAACTTCAATAGATCCTTTGGATCGAAATAAATTAAATCATTTTCTGGATCCCAAGCAAGTCCCAAAACCTTAGTTGGAGGTCTAAGATCAATAGCACTAGTTTCAGAAGATTCCGTTTTGACACCTTCTTGCTGCCATAACAAATTAAGTTGTTTCGAATTACTTCGCCATTTGCGCAATAACATGCCTGCGTCACTGAATATTTGCAAGCACTCCAAGGTAGTACGTAGAGCGTCCGGAACATCATTCTGACCACAAATGAGGTCATCAACATAAATGGAACTATTTAGCAACTCAAATGTATGAGGATATTGCTCTCTGTACTTCTTAAAATGATGTTTTAAAGTTGCTGCGAGAAGATATGGGCTAGGTCGAAGTCCAAAAAGAACTCTCGTGAAATTCAAAACGTATGGCTCGTTATTCAAATTATCAGTCCAGAAGAAACGTGTAAAATCTCGATCACGGAAATCTAATTCAATTTGAAGAAAGGCCAATTTTACATCAGCTGTAAATGCTACAGGACTTTTTCGAAAACATAAAAGCAGTTCTAAAATGTTGGGATGCAAATTTGGTCCCGTATATAAACTTTGGTTTAACGATGACTGTCCATTTTCGTGTGCTGAACCATCAAATACTATTCTAATAGGACTTGTGGTTTTGTCGCTACGTATCACTGCATGATGTGGTAGGTAAAATCCCTGACTATCCAATAAAGAATCACAAGAAGTACGCTCAACAATACCTTCCCTAACATAGTCATCAATTACATCCTTATACTTGCAGAACAACTCGTGATCACATTTAAACCTACGAACCAACCCCTCAAAACGCTTACGTGCGACAGTTTTATTATTTTGTAAAGCCTCTCTCATACCTGGTTTCCATGGCAAATTTACACGATATCGACTATCTATGAAATTAACTGATTTATCAAACTCACTAAATATCTCTTCATCCCCATTACCTAAAGTCACCGAACCCTTGTCAAGTATTCCTAAACTTTCTATCTCCCATAATCTCCTTAGCTCAGTCGAAATCGATTCCTCTTCACTGTGAACCAAATGTACCCCGAAGTACAATCACTCCGCTCATCACACCTTCCCTGAAGAGACCATCCTAGGCTAGTCTCGACTGCAACCAAGGATGAATCTAATATTTTTATCCGATGTGTTAAAGACCAATAAAAATCGGAACCTATTAACAATGAAATTTCACAATTATCAGAAGATTCATTACAACTGAATGTTAGCCTAAACCTTTTCGACTCCATTTCTGCCCACGCATCTGGATTAGGTAGGCTAAGTGTTGCCTTTGAAATTTCCTCAATTTCCAATGCCTCTATCACAGTCTCTTCTCCGCTTAATACATTCCTTAGCCTAACCTCGACCTTACAACAAGTTTGTTTTTTAGGAGTTTTACAACCGAACGAAAAAATATTTAGCCTTTCCGATCCCAATATTTTCAACCCCAACCTCCGAGACACATTTTTTTTGATGAACGACTTCTCACTTCCATTATCAAAAAGGCAAAATATCTTTTCCGATGAAGAACGACCTATAATTTCGGCCTTCACACATTGCAATAAAACTCCACCTCTGTTATGAAAAACAGAATTTGAAGACGTAGTTTTAACGTCAACATTCTTTTCCTCCAAATCCAAATGCGAATTTTGCTTAGATTTTTCTAACTTAAAACAAATAGCACGTGCATGTCGACCTTTACAATACGAACAAACCTCTTTCTTGCACTTTTTAACATAACAACCAGTGTTGCAACAAATGAAACATCTCCCTTCTTTAATTAATTTAGCTCTTTTTTTCTGAACGCATAAATTCTCACACAAATCAGACATATGAGTATTCTCGAAACAAAATAAGCAATCCGAAAATGCAGCCGTCAACAGTTCGTTTGCAGAGGAAAACGATTTATTGGATGGGTGGAATCGAGAATGACCTTGAACCTTTCGATTTGACTGTGGATAGCTATGTGGATAGCTCTTTCGAAATACTTAGTATTGGAATAGGAATTTTTATTTTTCAATTCTAGGTCATGCGGTTTTACTAGAAATTCTGTGCGTTCGCGACTTTCTACTTCGCTTCGCAAATATGCAATTAAATCAGTGATTTGTGATTGTGTTTCATTATGTTTTTTATTATATTCTAATGCTAAATCAGGGGGAATAGCTTTCATAATTATCGGAAACAAGAGACAACTATAGGAATCGGGAGAGATTTCAAGAGATTCAAGTCCCCTTATATTAATTTCTAACTGATCATATAAATTTCTTAACGCAATAACATCAGACGATTTACGTCAGATTCATATGAAAGTCAACAATAAGTTCTTTACGTCCAAACCGATTTTCTAAAATTTTCATTGCTTTTGCATAATTTTCCGATGTTAGAGTTAAGCCTCGTATAGCCAATTCTGCATCAGATGTGACAACCGATTTCAAATAGGAAAATTTGTCCACATCATTTAAACTCGAATTTTCATGTACTGCGGATTTAAATCTAGCCCAAAAACTGGGAAAACTACTGATATCCTTGCCCGAAAAAGATTCTAATGTGAGTTTAGGTAAACGCGGTTAATTTGATAAAATAGAACTAACTGTACTATTTAAGGGAAGTGTTATGTTTTGTGGTTGATTTTCCACCGAATTTTGAATAGCAGTGTTCGAAACTGATTCTACATAACGTTCAGCACGGATTTTCCAAATTATAAATTTATCTCGATATTCTTCGCGAGTTACGATTTCTTCTTCTAGACTCTCAATATCTATTAAATTCTCAATTTCCTTATCGAGTGTACTCAGCTCTTCAAATTTAGAAATTAATTGCATATATATCTCATGTACTGTTGTTTTATCAGCTGTATTGCTTATTTCGGATTCTAATTTATTAATTTGTTTTGTCACGAGGGATCTCGAAACAGATCGAGTCCTTTTCGCTCTTTCTAATATATCCTTATTTGCTGCATCCATTTTAAACCATACCACTATAATTGCAAACAAATATACAAATGACAACACCAATTCTAAATGCAACTTAGTACAACTTTCAAACAAAATTCAGCTTAACAATATGCATACAAATAAACAAAACTATACCAGAGCAACCTTCCAAATACCGACAGTTACGAATAAACCAAAATCAGAAATGATGAGAAATAAGCTTAACTAGACAAATACCGAATTCAAAGTTAGACAAAACGAAAGTACTCACCCCCCATCACGCAGCGAATGACCTTCCCGGCCAATGCACCATGTAGCGAATTATAAACGAAGCAATGTCCATGAGTATTTCGAAACGAAAGGAGTGTGTGTGTGTGTATCCGGGCGAATTAGTTAAGACAGTCCACAAGAGAGAGAGAGAGAAAGAAGTAGTTCCATGAGATAATTTAGGTATAGTAATGTTTAATTAGATACGAATTGCCACGATGCGGCTTACATTCTACGATACAAGTTACACACACACACGATCTTTACAATTTTAATACAGATGTGCGCACACCAGCGCCCTCGCGTGGGTGCAATATTTCGGCACACACGCTGATACCCAAAGAGATAATCACTCCAGGGGGGATTATCACATAACAAATAATCATTAACTATTTTAAACGTCCCGCTACAGCCCTCTATTTATACTCTTTCAATATCAGTTTAGAGGGCACAGTGCACGCCACGCATGCGCGGTGGCTCTATTTTACGTAACATCCTATTATTGATATGTGCTGCAAAGTTCATTTAATTCTGATGATTCCTCCATGATGTGGCATTTTTTACAAACAACAGATTAGGTACAGAAGTATCATTGAATTTTGTGCATAGGATGCAGAAATGAGAACAATTTATAATAGTTAATATATTTAACTCTATAACAATCATTTGTTTCCTAAATTGGTAAAGAATAAAAGTTAACAGAATTTTTTTTTTATTTCTCATATGAAGTTCAGTACGTATCTCGATATTTATCAAAATTAAAACGTAATTCTGTACTTTTCACCACAATCAGTAAAATTTTATAAAGTGTTTTTCTTGACTATTACTACTTAGTTAAAAATATCAGTAAAATTTAATACATAAAAAGAAGCAGATACACATACTTAAATTCTTAATATACTTAGACTCATAAGAAAATAACATGCTATTTTAAATTTTTCAGATGACACTTTTAATCTAAGCTTATAATAATCCAATTTATATTATTTCGAGACTCCTAAATTTCTTTGAATATTCTAAGGGGAAAAATAAATTCTTATGGTGTTTGTAGTGTTTTCTCCCTTCACCAGGAGGCGCACTGTGCTCCCCTCCGGTAAGAATGTGTTTTTTTTTATAAGAGAGAGTTTCTCGGCATCGGCGCGTTAGGTCGGAGGCCATTTTGAAACATTACCCGCGTGGGTCCTTTAATTTTAAAATTTACATGTTTCTATTGAATAAAAGTGCTGTCCTTAAGAATACGTCTGTTGGGAAACTACAACAACATTATACATTTTACCACAACGTATCACAGTGTTCTTTTTTAAATTTGAGGCTTTTTTTTTTGGCTAAAATTTATGTTTTATTTTGCAGAGATTCTTGATGAAATTATTCATCCAAGAATCTAGAAGAAAAGTTTAAAATTCGTTTAAGTTATCAAATATTTTTTTTCTGTTTAACATAATTCCTATAAAAATGTATTAACAAACTTTGTATAAAGTGTGTTTTAAATATTCAGGGTTACTAGAATATTTTTTCGTATTAAACAATATAACAAAAACATATTTAAACATATTTAAATTTGCATTGCTATTTGTAAAATAAGCAACACCATTAAGGAATCCTCAGAATAAAATGAACTTTGCAACATATATCAATTATATGATGTTACGTAAAATAGTCAAGTTTCAGAGCCACTGCGCATGCATCGCGTGCGCAGCGCCCTCTGAGCTGATGCTGTAAAAGTATAAATATAAGGCTGTAAAGGGACATTATAAATAGTTAATGATTATTTGTTAGTGGCGAACGTTTAGTGAGACTTAAGTATGTTTCCATGACGAAATAAGGAGAAATTCCAACAACTTACTGCAGTGCTTCTCAAACTTTCAATACTGGCGCCCCCCTTTTCAATCACAATTTTTATCGCGCCCCCCCCCTTATACATAATAATTTACTGAATGCAATAATAATGCACTTTTACGATAAAGCAACAATATTTATTATAAACCGTACAAATTCATGACATAAGTATTAAATTTTGTATATGTTACTTTTAAGCAAAAAAAAGTTAAGTAATAGGATAATTACTAAGTTATTTTTCCTTTCTCTGATTTTTAAATTGGAACATATTACAAAATGCGGTGGATGCTTAGAAGACAAAATATAGATATCAGCTAAATATAGAAAATGAACTCAGAGGGTTAATTTCTTATCTTAAAACTCCTTTCAAAAACTTTGCTCTGTAAGACAAGCCCATGGAAGTAGCTAATAATTATTAAACTTGTTCTTAATTTAGTATTAATTAATTAGTCATAAAATACTCTGTGCACCACTCATACATTAAAAGCAGTGTTTCTCAAACTTTCAATACTGGCGACCCAATTTTCAATCACAATTTTTGTCTCGTCCCCCTCCCTGTACAACAATAATGTATTTACTGCAATAAAAATGCACTTAGAGAGAGACGCTAAAGTTACAATACGATCTTAATTATAAACCGTACAAATTAATACGATAAGTATATTAAATTTTGTGTATATGTAACTTTTAAGTAATATATATTTTAAGAAAATTACTTAAAATATATATTACTTAGAATTATGTTATTTTTCTTTCTCTAATTTTTAAATTGGAACAGATCGCAAAATGATGTATTTAATTAAAGATTTATTTCCTTCAGCATTCATTTCTCAAAGTACAAATGTCATTAGAAAAATAGTCTAATCAATGTCGCTCTCTATCATATCCATCACATCTGGCATTATAGGGTACGTTTGCGTGAGTCTGAACAACCTATCGGACGTCTGCGCAAAACATGTAAAAATGCTTTTCCTCGTACAATTCCAGTCAGTTTTGGTCGACTCGATACTCCTATAGCTACCGAATCTAGCTTGAATGTACATTTTTTTTATAATTTCCACGTTAATTGTAATTCACGGTAATTAAGTATTTACGGCAGCAGATTAAAACAATATCATACATACATTTTTAAGTCGTAAGCAAACATTCGACCATAATAAAGAATCAACAAGTACACAGACGAACGAGCATGGTTCCGAAAATTAAATCAAGGCGATCTTCTCAAAAATACTTAAATTTTGGATTTACCACTACTGAAGTAAATGATGGAAAAAAAGCCCCAGCTCGATATGTGTTAAAACTTACAAATCTGTAGAACAACATGTGAAAGTTGTTTTTAAAACATGTAAAATCATTTACCTATGTTGGCAAAGAATTTTAAAAAGTATTTTCTGAATGAGGACAGCTTGGTAGCAAGTTACGAGTGGATTAGGGATCTATTTCAAGATACTCCAAAAGGGCTCTCAACTTCCAAAGAAGAAATCTTCATTGATTTCACATCCAGTGAAAAATTAAAAGGCAATTTTGTAATAAATCGCTCTTTGAATTTGGGGTAGTGGTGGATGAGGAATTATCTGTACTGAAAACAAAAGCACTTCGTATACTATAACCATTTTCAACATCCTACCTTTTTTAAACCGGATTTTCTGCAGTGGATGCCTTGAAGACAAAATATAGATCTCAGCTAAATATAGAAAAATAACTCTTTAAGTGTCAATTTCTGATATTAAACCTTCCTTTGAAAAACTTTCCTCTACAAGACAAGCCCGTGGAAGTCCCTAATAATTATTAAACTTGTTCTTAATTTAGTAATAAGATTGATTGATTAAATATTAACGTCGCACTGTTCAGCTGCACGAGGGCTTTTGACGACGGACCACGTAATTTTGAACCATGGTCAAGTAACGTGGATGACACCTGAGCTGGCACCCCTCTCTCCTAACTACCACACCACACCAACGGGAAAACGTTTCAACATTCAACAGATTTAACGTGAATCGCTGCCCTACACGGCGGGTCTTTAGTGGTACTGGGCTCGAACTCGTGACAAGGCAAACCACGATCCGATACCTATACCACTCGGCTACCGCTGCCAAATTCAGTAATAAGAAATTATTTATAAAATACCTTCTTCAGTACTGATACATCAAACGTATACTGGCTGAAACACCGACTCTTCGCACGAGTTCATTTTTTAAAAAAATAAAACATTATTCTTGATATAGCTGAACTGTAAGGAGAGTAAAACTGTGTGCACGACATTGTATACAAAAATGTAAAATGATTTTTTTTAGATAAATGCTATAATTGTAAATAACTGTTTAAAAGAACTGTAATTTTAAACCTCACACAATAAGCATTTAGAATTAATGTTAAATTATGAAAAAGAATATAAAATTCCGATGAAGAATAATTGTGTTACTTTTTAACATTTAAAGCGCGAGAAGACTTCAAAATGTTTTAACCCGGGAGCAGGCGCGTACTCGATACTAACATTAATGGTAGTCGGGGGGGACTCAGTCACCCCAATCATTTGTTTAGAATTATTTTTACTGTACACGATACAAATCGGAATTCCCTAGTGAATGTTTTAATTTATAGAAAGTATACTTACCTTCTTTCAAGGACTATTCAATTCTTTGATGATTTGAGAAAAAATCCAATAAAACTGAACTAAAATGATTCAAAGTACAAGACCATAATAAAGGACGCAAATCAGACACTTTTCAATTATCCTACAGAAATGTTAAATCAATCAATTCTTTTCCAAATATCGCAAAACTCAATTATTTACAATTTCCCTAAGCGAAAAGCAAACGCATAAATGATGGGAGGGAACTAATATTGATAATAACCATACCATAAGATTGAAGGTCAATCAAATGATTAGCAAACGTACTATGCAGCCTGGCTGAAAAGTGAATCATGACTTCCTTTTCTTTTTCTACAACTAATGTACAGTATTTCAATAATAATTACAGTGGTGAATTGTTTATCTTCTTAGAATTTTTCTCAGGGTCTGGGTTTCGTTTTTCTTTTAACGAGTAATATTTTATGTTAAAACGTAATAAAAAATCTCTCATTGAGGAAATACAGCAAATAAAACAAAATGTTTTTTTTTCTTTAATTTGGTTTTGGGAACAAAGATAGCTATTTGATGACGGAAAAAAGCCAGATAATAAACATAAATTATGTCAGTGTTGTTGTGTGTATTTTTTTTTATTATGGAAGAAAGCATTTTGTTTTACTTCTCTTTCCGGTTACTTTTTTTAAAAAAAAAATCTTTAAATTTTCGATACGCTCGCGCCCCCCTTGTAGGGTCATCGCGCCCTCCCAGGGGGGAGCGCCCCACACTTTGAGAAACACTGACTTACTGAGTTTGAAGCAGGGAGGATTACTGGTTTTCTAGAAGGAGGATTTTCCTATCACGCAATAGGAGCTCGTGAGCAGCGGAACAAATTCACAGTGATGCGAGTTTGGAAACAGTGGACCGACGAGCACCGAACAACTCGAAAAATTGGCAGTGGACGATGGAAGGTGACATCAGCGCGTGATGATCGACACCTGCTCCGCATGGTGGTTAATAACCGCACAACTTCCTCCAAGCAGTTGGCAGCACGTTGGTCTACTGCTACAAGTGTACCAATGTCGGCTTCGGTCAATTTGTCGACATCTGCTTCACCGTAAATTGCGTGCAAGGGTGCCTTCATACAGGATCCCTCTCACGGTAAACCATCTACGGCTGCGTCTGTAATAAGCTCATGAGCAGAGAACAGGACAAGCTAATTGGGACGAAATGGTCTTTTCAGACGAATCATGCTTCAATTTGTGGGACGCTGTGCCGGTGAACGCTGCCTTCCAGACTGCGTTATCGAACGACATAGTGGTTTTACACCCGGAGTTGTGGTTTGGGGTGCGATTTCGTATCATAGACGATCCAATTTGCTACAAATTGAGGGTAATCTCAATAGCAACAGGTACGTCCGTGAAGTGCTACAGCCCGAAGTCGTTCCCTTTCTTCAAGGCATCCTTGAAGCTATCTTTCAGCAGGATAATGCACGCCCACATGTTGCAAAGACTGTTCAAGATTTCTATTCAGTCCAGCACATGCAACTTCTTCCTTGGCCTGCTTATTCACCGGATATGTCGCATATTCAGCAGGTATGGGATTTGGTTAGTCGGCTTCTCGCTCGTGATCCACGTCCTGCAACTTAAAAAGACGAAATTTTGCTGCGCATACTGGCAATATGGAATTCTCTTCCACAAGCAGACATTCGAAATCAATTTGGCTCCATGCCACGTCGTATAGCAACACTTATTACAGTGTCTGGTGGCTACAACAAATACTAATTTCGGATACTTAATAATGTTGTTGGTTTTTTTTGCTTAGAAAATTTCGTCATCTATTTGTACTAATACAAGTCATTTGTGCATTAAATTTCATTAAATTCTGATGATTCCTTCAAGGTGTGCATTTTTTAGAAACAGCAGTATGTATATATATATATATATATATATATATATATATATATATATATATATATATATATATGTATATATGAAGCCTAGGGGCTGATTACTAGTGCATCGCGCTTCCCCAACACAGGTCCGAGTTTCAAACCTTGGAATGGGCAAGGTTGTCCCAACCTTTCATCCCTTCAGTCGGTCAGTAAATGAGTACCAAGCTTGCTTGTGCTTGGGAACTTAACACTGAGGGTTTCGCTTCAGACTGACCACCTGATTGGAACATCTGCTAATGCACCTCAGGGCCCAAGGTCACGTATACTGATATGGGTACAATAGGTCTTGGATCTCATTAGCTGTTACGCCACTGTGAGTTAAGTTCTATATATGCATATATATATATATACTAGCTGCGTGGCTCGGCGTTGCACGGGCTTTCTCTACTTTTATAAATTTTCACTTTCCTTCACAAAATCAGCACTTCTAATAATCTTTTTTCAAAATGACTCCCACCCCCTCCACCGCTTAGCCCGGCGTTGCTCGGACATTCTCTTTTCCTCATAAGACCAGAATTTCTGTGTGTGTTTGTACGTGCACAATGTGAATGATTTCTAAAATTATGTCAAAAAATTTCCCTTATTCGAAATTTTTTCCATTCGACTTACTTTTGATTTAAGACAGGTTTCTTTCCTCTCTCTATAGCCCGAACACGGTTTTTTTGGTGTAAAATTATTGTTCTATCTTCCCCTCCTTCACACAGATAAGATATAGCTTCAAATTTCGATGTCTGACTTATAAAAACAATATTGCGTTAGAATTAAAAAATTATTAATGTGAAGCAAAAAATAGAAAACGATTCTGATGCTAAGAGTAAAAAAAAACGTTCATCATTTTTTAATAATAGTTAGTTTCTAAGAATCTAAAATAATAAAATAGATTTCAGATTTTCATGAATCAATCAATCGTTACATATAGTTAGCTTAAAAATGTCATTAAAATGTATTTTGATCCAAAATAATTGACGATGTACTTTTTAATTAACAAAGAATTCATTTAATATATAAAGAAATAATATAAATAATCCTTTATAAAACATATTATATATATATACATTAATTAAAATATATTTCTATAAGTAATAAATAAAGGAAAAAATTTACAGATAGCTATTTAACAGATTGCTTTTTTTAATGATTGAATTAACATATATATATATACACACTCATGTCCATAAATTAAGAATAATGAAGTTCAGGCAAAGAAAGAGACAGAAGCAAAACAAATTGGATTTATTTGTCAAGTCTATTTATTAAACAAAAGGTAAAGAGCAAAAAGATGCTACATGTTTGACATAATTAATAAAAATTGCGATTTTTACCCCCTGCAGCAAATTCCAAAAAAGAACCTGTTTACAAAAAACAGTATAACATGGTTAGTATGATGGTTAATACGGAGTATGTCTCCCGGACGATGCAATAGAGGCTTACAACGCCTAGGCATGCTGAGTATCAAATTATCAATCTGATCTTGGGGAATATTACACCACTCATCAAGCAATGTCCTCCGAAGTTCCGGTAGACAGATGGGAGGGGGTTGAGGGGCTGCAATTCGTCGGCCAAGCATATCCTACACATGCTCTATTGGATTAAAGTCCGGTGAGTATGCTGGCCAATCCATACGGGTGATATCCTCCGATTAAAGGCATTCGCCTACAATGTTTGCACGGTGAGGACGGGCGTTGTCCTCCATAAACAGAAATTCAGCACCCATGGCACCCCGAAACAAACGTTCATGTTGTTCCAGAAGGACATCCCGTTAGATGTGGACTGTCATCGTTACACTCTGAACATGCAGGTCAGTTCTGGAACCAAGAATAATTCCTCCCCAAACAAGCCATCCTTCACCACCGTAACGGTGTCGTTCAATGGTGTTCTCTTGGTTGTAACGGGTACTTGGCGCTCTCCATCATAAAGTCCTGCGAGAATCAGACTGCAAGCTAAACCTGGACTCGTCTGAAAACATCACACAAGACCACTGTTGTGGTGTCCCCAATGCACGCTCTCTACTCCAGGTTAATCGCAGGTGACAGTGAGTTGCGGTAATTGCAACACATCTGACAGGCCTACGAGCATATAGAAGCATCTGTACAAGGTTTGCCTTGAAACTGTCGTACCGGTAGCTGAAGAGAGCTGACGAAACAGGTCTGATGCTGTGCTCCGTCTGTTTCTTTTGGCAGTAGCTGCCAAATACCGGTCCTCATTCGGCGTTGTAACTCGGGGGCGACCTGTGCTGTAACATCTACTCACATTACCATCATCTTGGAATCGTTGCAAAAGCCTGGAGATGACACTCTGGGGGATTCCAAGTTCCTCGGATACTTCCAGCTGGGTACGTCCACATTCCAGTCGTCAAATAAATCTACCACGTAAAAAATCATCCAAATGCTTCCTTTGAGCCATAACTATGCGGTTATTGCACTGAAAGGCTTTTAAAGCGCTTGTGAACAATTTTACTTCTTTGCCACCATTCCTTATATACACACACCTCTCTTACACTCTCGTCATAGTGACGTACTATTTGTGCCATCTGGTGGTTTCCTGTAATTTACATATTCTTCTTCAAGATGTGAGTGATAATTCTACAGGTGAAATTTTTATTTTAGAGTTCAATTTCTGTGTGATTCTGAATTATCCTTAATTTATGGACATGAGTGTGTATATATATACATATATATACAAGTTATCAGAAAACAGTTTGGGGGAAAGCCTAGATATATATTTACATGTACTGAAAAAAACATTAAAAAAAAAAAAAAAAAAAAAAAAAACTATGTCATAAAAACATTTTAATATTTTATTTTAATTTATAGTTTTCCTTCCTTTGTGTTTAGTAAATTAGTTAAACACGTATCTAACGAAAAAAAGTATATTATACAAAACCATCATATTCATTTTTTTAACAATAATTTTTTTCTTAGGATTCAAAATAATAAAATTCATTAAGAATGTTTATTTAGCATATAATTCTGATATTCCGCTTGCTTAAGAAGTAGCAATAAAAGAGAAAATCTCGTGTAGAGATATATAATATTTTATTTGCATTATATAGCTGGTATACCCATTCTTCGCACGGGTGAACAGAAAAATTAAACAACACAGATTGAAGGATAAAGAAGGTTTTAATGAGTTAATTACACTTGAATTGTAAATTAAACAAAAAAAAAGCTTTTTGCATATCTCAGCTAAAGAAAAAAAAAAAGAAAGAAGAAATAAAACACCTTTGTTAAATTTTAAGTATGTAGATCTAATAGCTGATAAAAAAGATTTTTGTTTATTTATAATTATTCGTAACACTGTTGAGGGTCGATTTTTAAAAATACCTCCCTAAGCTGATCTCTGCTCAGCAAAAGTAACACATTGTTAAAACTTTTGTGTAATGAACGCTTAAAATAGTGTAAATAATTTATATCTGAAAATGTGATACGTTAATATTACTTTCTGTTGGATTTATTTTATGTTAAAATTGTAATATTCGCAAGCAACGCCGTTTCTTAAATTATATGGCGATTCAATGAAAAACATAGCAAAATATTGACGATAGAGTCAAGTTGGCAAATGTCTAGCTACTTTCATAGCTCGAGCTTTATTAGAACTTTGTAAGACCCGCCGTGTAGGGGAGCGATGCACGCGTTAATGCTTTATCTACCGGATTATGATTTACTACAGTTTTTTTCATGCAATGTTTTTTTTAGATCACTACATTGAAAATTAAGGGATATACATAAACAAAATACTCCACTTTGGGAAATTTAATCCGTTACAGAAATGCTTCTCAAACTTTCAATAAACGTGACCCACTATTCAATCATCTTTTTTATCACCCCCCCTCCAAACAATAACAATGTATTGAATTCAGTAATAATATACTTTGACACTAAAGCTACAATTCGACTTTAACCTCTTATGTGCCACTGACGTATAAAAATGTCTCTCTCAGCCATCGCATTAATTTTCTGGACGTATATGTACGTCTTTCCGAGGTACGATCTTTTCTGTGGAGTGCTATCCATAAAATTATCCTGACGGCTTTGAAATGCTAGAGAAGAACCTAATAATTTTTGTGAAGAATTTATTTATTTCAGAGGATTTGCTTCTTTCTTTCTTTTCTCCGCCTCCAAAAAACATCAAAATACGCTCGTCTGCGTGGTAAACGGTGGTACTGGGGAGCAAATCACGTAACTTTTAATCGGCAGTTAAGGAATTAATTATAAACCGTACAAAATATCAAGATAAGTGTTAACACAAGTCCATGGGGGGTTACTGATAATTATCAAGCTTATTCTTAACTTGGTATTGTGAAATTAATAATGAAATATACATTGTACAGTACTGATACATTTATAAGTGTATTTTATCAGTGTAAAGGTGTAAATAAGGGTAATATATTTTATTATATCTCAGAAAGTATTTTGTTTGTTTACTTTCAGTATAAATAAATAATTTTTTAAATAATTTTTTTTCGACTTTTCAATATGCTTGTGCCCCCTTGTACAGTTATCACGCCTCCCAAGGGGGCGCGCCCCACAGTTAGAGAAACACCCCTGTAAAACTAATTATATACACCGTTCACTTAAAATAAATAGTCAAATCGTTTTCTATGGTCTTCATTAACATACAAATATATAAGACACTTAAATTTAGACATTAACTATTTTTTTGGGGACAATAATGATAATCTTTGCAATCCGCAGAAAACGCCGTCAGCTGAAAACGCAATATCTGCTACAAAACTATTCGGCTTCCCCGCTAAAATACTCATCATAGAACCCGTGCTGCCATATATCTTGGAAGAGTGGATTTCAAAGAATATTCCTGCTAAGTATTGGTAGAATATTTCTTCTAAGTTGGTGTGGTGTGGTAGTTAGGAGAAGGGGGTGCCAGCTCAGGTGTCGTCCACGTCACTTGACCATGGTTCAAAATTAGGTGATATGTTGCCAAAAGCCCTTGTGTAGCAGAACAGTGCGATGTTAATATTCACTCACTCACACACTCCAAAAAATACAGTACAGTAGTTATAATTATTTTTATACTTAAAAACGCAATATCTGTCTATTCAATTAAAATTATAGCGTTATAATTAACTACTAACCACAAACAAATTTTGAAAATTTGTCCAAATGATCAGTGGGAAAGAGAAAGTTTATTTACTTTAAGTACCAGAACCGATAAAAGCATTTATTTTGAAAAAAGATCAATTTCTTACTACTAAATGTGCATAATAAAATCATAAAAAAACATTAAAATAAAGAGAGATTTATAACAACCTCTCCCTTCAAAACGTATTTTTATTCTGAAATAAAAAAAATAGGCATTATTCTGATCACTGGAATTAATTAGAGTGAGTGAGTGAATTTGGGGTTTTATGGCGCAAGAGCGGAATTAATTAGAAGCGAGCTCCTTGCGTAGCGAAAACAAAAAGGGTTTCTTTGCAAATAAAAAATAGATACATGCTGTCATGGGCATTTTTGCAGCGCAAGCCTGAATTGCTTACAGATGGCAGAATTTTTTCCTACTCACTTGATAAATATCGATATATTTTAATATTAAATTACAGCCTATGCTATAAATTATAGCTTATGTGTTATTCTGATGTATAAGCTATATTACTGTAAAGTTTCATTAAAATCCATTCAGTTGTTTTTGCGTGAAAGACGACCAAACATCCAAACAAACTTTCGCATTTATAATAGATATATATATATACATTATACACACCCACACACATATATATATATATGTATATTATATAAATATATTATACATATATATATTATATATAGATAGATAGATATGTGCATTATACATATATATATATATATATATATTATATATATATATATAGATATGTACATTACATACATGTATATATATTATATATATGTAGATATGTACATTATACATATATATATATATATATATATATATTATATATATGTAGATATGTACATTATACATATATATAAATGTGTGTGTGTATTTTAAAGTTTTTATTTTACAAAAATTTCCATAAGTCTAACAATTTTATATGTATATACTACGCAGTTTCCTTACTGTTAATAAGAAGCACAAACACCCCTTTTCTTTAGTGAAGCGCGCTAACTTAAAGTACATAACACGTAATAATAAAACTACTGTTTACAGTGGAGTTTGTCAAATAAACTCTTTGGAACTGCTGCCGAGCGCAGATTTGGCTGGCTACTCTCTACATGACGTAGCTCCAGTGACGAAAATTTGGTCTAAATTTAGACTAGCACTGGAATGCAACTGTTAGGAACGTCTAAGCATTCCGAATTTCGAGTCACAAAACGCGTTTTGCACAGGCGCCATGTATACTTAGAAAATAACAACGAAAACAGCAATGGGTAAGATTTGTAAATCTTGAAGTTACACAGTGGCTATATATATATATATATTTAAAATTGCAATGGGTGAAATGGAGCTTTGTTAAATGACAATATTTGACTTTTCGAAGTGAAAATACTTTTATGTTGCATATAAGCACAGCATCTTGAATTAGATAAAAGTATTTTATTAGTAGTGCAGCATAATGTTATGATAAATTATTATAAATTTGTTAAACTAAGTATCGTTTGTGAAAAAGAGCTACAAATTATTGTTTTGAATGATAAGGAATATATTTCGGGATATACTGCGCGAAATTAAAAAATTCTGTTTAAGTACTTTTTTCAATGGCCTTTTTAATTAAAAATTAATATTGTACGTATTGGAGAAAATAGCATCAATTTGTTATCGGTACGCCAATCGTTTTTGGCATGTTTCTGGAATAGAACCAAGTATATCTTTGGCGGCCAGTCCAATGTTATGGTATTGTATATAATGCATCGCCCCAATTTTTTGAAAACTTTCATAACTATTTGGGGGAAAATCCGTAGCTTACAGATAACAAATTAGTTCCTTTTTAAATTTCACTCTTTTACATTAACATATATTAATATTATACTACTTAAACAAAAATTAAAGATACGCGGGGGACTTTCAAAATCAACTTTTTGACCTATGAATCAACCTATGAATTTTTTTCAAATTGTCAGAAAATGTGTAAAGTATTAACAGATATAGGTGTACCAAGCTTAGTGAAAATATCTTTAATGGTCTCCGAGACATTCAAATTTTAAATATTTTTTTTACCAGATTTAGTTTATACCGTGAATGATCACCCATTTGTTCATTTTATACAAATAAAAAAACTGAGCGAGGTTTTTTTTTCATATTTCTTTTTTAAAATTTTTTTTTTAAGAATTACGTTTGTTATTATGTTTGTTATTATGTTTAAATTATTTGTTTTTCCTTAAAAATTTACTAAAATCTTTATATTCTCTTGTTTTTACTATTTTCCTAGCCGTTAAATGAAAGAAAAAAGATTCACTAGCATTTATTTACACATCAAAAGAGAATATTTGTGCAAATTTTCACTGCAATTGGAAAAAATGTATTGTGCATGGAACATTTTACAGTAATTGAAGTGGCAAAAATTAAAATTCTCTTATATAAAGATTTTTATGTCCATGATGATTATATATATATATATATAAATCCTCAACCACATTTGATGAAAGCAATTATTGCTATAAATAAGGGATACCATATTATTTTTAAATTATAAACTTACTTCCTTTTTGTTGTAATAAACATACCTCATTTTCTTCAAAAAACAAATTTTCATTAGGAAAAGAAGAATTGATACTTTGATGTGTGTGTAATCATCTGAAATATTATTGAAAATGCAATTCAAGGTATCCGATTACGTTCGGAACCGTGATTTTAAAAAAAGCTCATAAATGGATAATTTTCATGATATTTAGTGTCACTCAGATTAGAATACATGCATAAAGTTATTTTAAGAACATTTTGACAAAAAAAATTATTTAAATACAATATTTTGGCAAAAAATTAACTTAGAATAACCTTTTCTCAAAATGTTCTCCTTCTGTGAAAGATGCTTCTATTATAATAATATTTTGCATGTACAGAGGCTCAGCTAGAATTTTTGAAAAATTCACATTATTTTCAGTTACCACCAAATGAAATAATTATTGGCGTTTTTTTCTTAAAATTGCTCCCCTCTGTTGTCGTAAAATATGAATAAACACACTTCTAAGTTATATATTTCAAAAATTCTAGTTGAGTCTCTGTAGAGATGTCTGAGCTATATACAGGCAAAATATAATTATAATAGAAGTTTTTTTTCACAAAGAACAGCATTTGAAAAAAAGATTATTCTAAATCAATTTTTTGCCAAAATCTTGTAATTAAATAAATTTTTTTGTCAAAATGTTCTTAAAACAATTTTATGCATGTATTCTAATCTGAGTGACAATTATCCATTTATGCGCTTTTGCAAAATCACGGTTCCGAACGTAGTCGAATACCTTAAAGTCATACAAACTCTAGAACATCACACACAACAAATCTAAATGTAAAATAATATAAATAATAAAATATGTCTGTTTGATCACAGCATAACTTTTATGAATAACTTACCATTATAAGAATACACTGGTTTTAAACTATATTTGTACAAATAAACTCTAAAAAAAACAGGTAATTCTAAAATTTCCAGCCCTATAACTGAGGGGTCTATCTTTTCCTATGTTTATTGTCCTTTTTCAATTCCTACTATTAGCTTACACTCTCTATATCTTTATTTATCTTCGTAGAATTTTCAATCGTTAATAAAATACATTTTAAAGCGCTCAATTGAGCTGAAATTTTTATACATGATTATTTTGGATGGTAATACAATAATTTAATTATAGTTAATAAAAATTAATTGATTAAAACTAAGTATTTAAAGAATTACTAATACAGCCACGTTGGCATAATTTTTGGCGACTTGTGTCAAAACTTGAAAAGGTTTTTTTTTCACGTTTTCAAGCGTTCAGTTGAACTGAAATTACGATACACGATTGTTTTGGATGATAATACGATACTTTAATGATAATTATTAAAAATTAATTGCCACTTAATTTTGTGATTCTGTCATATGTATATACATATTTATATTAATTGTAATTATTTAATAAAAAGCAACTAAAATAAAAAATTTTCTTTGTTGATCTAAGTAGTAATTGAACTTGTCGGAATTGAAAAACATTTTTTTATATTACTTGTTTATGTTTATGAATAACTTTTTACATTGTTCTGTAAACAAAAATAACTTGTTCAAACGTGTATTCGAACTGAAAAGAGCATAACTTCCTTAAAAATGATTGGAATTGAAAAATTCTTTTTGCATTCAGTAGCAGTGATTGTAAGCTTAGCTAACATATGCTAAAAGTGAAAAATCGAATATTTGATCGATTTTTTCCAATTTGAAAGTCCACTGTATTCTAAACATCACAAACATTTTGAACTTAGTTGAAAAATCGAGAAAAATTGATTCAGAGATTTAAAGAAATATATATATATATATATATATATATATATATATATATATATATATATATATATATATATATATATGTGTGTGTGTGTGTTCGAAAAATTTAATGATAATTTCAAACATCAAGTTTTAATGATCAAGATATATTTCATTTCAAATATAATTTTTTTCTTTTTTTATTTATATTTGTCTCATCAATATGTTAGAAAAAAATCTGTGCTTTAGTGCCCAATATTTTCAATGGGTATACATGATTCATTCAGACATTTTGAGAAGATGAATTTTAATTACAAAGCTTGTTGTTATTACCAGAGTTTTTCCGAAAGGCTTTCATTAGGAATCCAACAGGGAATTCAAAATCTGCAAAAGAAACGTTATTTTTCATAAGATTCGTGCAATACATAATAAACTTGATTCTTTTTATGTATGTATAAAATACTTACTCTCTATTTTTAAATATGTTCAATTTGTTGTTTCAAAACTTACAATTGTGATTCTTTTAATGGAGGATTCTGAAAATAAGTTAATTGCCCGATAATTTATATGCATTTTATTATGAGCTATCATAATTGAATTTTATTTTATTTCTTTATTATTAAAAAGCTAATAAATAATAAATGATTATTTCGGGTACGCAAAATGCTGGCCGTGGTAGCCAAGAGATAATAGTTGCGAACTCGTGGCCAGTATTGTTTCTGAAGAATAGTGAGTACGATTTTCCTGGTGAGGTTGAAGATCCGCCGTGTAAAGCGTCTAGGTCAGTGATACTCAAGCAGCATCCCACGATCCGTATGTGGCTCATCGGACCTTTCTGAGTGGTCCGGTCATGGGCCGTTGCACTGACAAATTCAATTATTTAAGAACAATGTGTTAAAAATGTAGCGAAAAATTCTGTCAATCAAATATTTGTTTTGCTATCGATGTCATTCTAAGACGGAGGCCGTGGTAGCGTAGTGGTCAAGGTAACTGACTCGTGGGTGGAGTCTCATGAGTTCGAGCCTATTACAGCCGTGTAGGGGGACGATGCGCATTAAATCTGTTGATGCTCAAATGTCCTCCCATTGATGTGGTGTGGAAGCTAGGAAAAAAGGTGTAAGCTCAGGTGTCGTCATCGACCATGGCCTAAAATTACGCGGTCCGTCGCCAAAAGCCCTCGAGTAGCTGAATAGTGCGACATTAATCATGCTGGTACGAATTGCAATCTTTTTTCTTTTTGTAATTGTAACGATTAGTGATAACAAGTAACTGTGGAGTAGCTACCATTTTATGTGGGTGAAGCTAATTTTCAACTAACCCTCATGTCTTCAAAGCGAAAAATATCTGAGGAATATATATTGTTTCAATACGTTTGTTCAGTTCAGCTTAGTTCTGGTTTTTTGGGATATGAAGCAACAAAGGCTATATATTATCCCAAGACGTTTGTTATCTTGACTGTTTCATAGAGAAAAACAAACATGGATCAGCAACTTGTTTGATTTGTCGTGAAAATGTTAGATTTAAAAAACATAACTTTGCGCGTTCTTATACCACTAAGCATAAATCTTTCAATGGATCTTTTTCTTGAAGATCTCTTTCAAGACGAGATAAACTGGCTTTCTTAAAACAATCTTTGCACCAGCAACAAAATACTTTGTCGGTAATAATATCACAAAGGCAGAGGTAACAAAAGAATCCTACAAAAATTTAATACAATACGTATATTGATAAACATATAGCAGATATCTTACGGATAAACATATGAATTGATACAGAAATTATTAGAGTGTTTCTTTAAAGGCTTCCTATGTATTCTTTGATTAATTCATAATTTTGGTTCAGATATTTTTTTTTGAATAAAATCAAAGAATACTTGAATAAATTTGGAACAAAATTGCACAAGCAAGTCTGAATTAATGTTAAACACATAATACTCATTTTAGTCCGGAATTCAGTAAAAACTGTGTTTTCTACCATCCAGCACTTCATAAATTAATATAAGAAAAAAAATTATAGTGAGGTTTTGTGTGTGTGTGAGAAAAATTCAAATTATAAAAGTAGATGGAAACTTTGTTTTTATGACAGTAGAATTCAAAACAAGGGGTTTGGGAGATCTTTGATGAAAGGCGATCAAAATTACCCTATAACTGGGTTAAAAATGCATAACGCCTATTTTTTGTGCGTTCAGTTTGATAAAGTTTGACATAGTTTATGTGTGGTGTCCACAATGTGTTAATTATGTCCAAAATTATGTGTTTTAATACTTGGATCAATTTTCAGCATTTTATATGTCCTTGATCTTATATCGCTCCCTTCCCCATTAATCCTCCTGTTAAGGGCCCGCGTGAAATAGTTTTCATATGTATGTGGCCCGGCGGAGAAAAAGGTTGAGTACCCCTGGTCTAGGTAGTCATGTTAGTAAACTCACAGACGCTGTTGATGGAATCGAACTGTGGTTTCTAATTCTGATGCAACGAAAACCCTGACGCGTAAAGCCGCATTCACACCAAAGTAGTCAGCGTCGAGCGTTGAACGTCTTGCCAATCAGAGACGCTCGACGATGACTGCAATGGTGTGAACGCGTTTTAATGGAGCTATTTTTCAAAATTTCTCATTTTGACTAAGAAAGAAATTCAAAATATGGAGTGTTAACTCAAGTGCCGTCCTTGTCACTTAATCATGGTTTATATTACAAGGTCCGTGTCGGATGGGTGGCTTGGTTGGTTTGCCGATGGCCTTCAGTACCCAAGGTTGCGGGTTCGACCCCGGTCCAAGTCGATGGATTTTCATGGTGCAGAAAATCGACAGCGGCCATGTATGATTATACGGTATGTAAAGTATTCCTAGGGGTGCTCTAGGCAAAATTAAATCCTAGTACAGGTTCGCATCGTCAGAGCTCAGATGCCTCCCTCTAGGGAGGAAACTGGGCGTCAAAAATACCTGCGGCGATTGGTATCCGCCAATAAGGTGCCGCACCAAAATGAGATACCTTCTTTCGGTGATGTACTCGGTAGATTGATGAACTATGTTAATAACTGTTCATAATCTGCCATTAGAAATAAAAAAATTACAAGGTGGGTTGGCGATAGCTCTCGTGTTGCTTCCGAATTCGATGTTTATAAATAATCAATCGCGATCAAACGGTACACTGGACACTATATTTAGTTTTAATATTATCAATGTAAATATAGGATAATTGTCTTGGTTGCCTCATATCTGACAAAAGCTGTAATTGTAACGCAAACGGATCTAATTAGATAATTGTACTCCAACAAGCGTTATCTACTCTATGATAAAATTGAAATGCTTAGAAAATACTCTTAAAGAAATCAAAGCTGAAACAAAATTATACAAATATATGACAAACACAAATAGGTTCATATTAAATCTGTCAAAGTTCCTTCATATGATGTGGAAGTTTGGAGAGTTGGGTGCTAGGGCAGGTATTGCCCTCGTCACCAGATTGGGCTTCAAAATTACAAGATTCATCGACAATAGCTCTAGTGCCGCTTCAAAAAAATAATAAACAGTCAGTGAATATATATATATAATCAAGTGCGTGAGTGAATATTAACGTCACACTGTTCAGCTACACGAAGGCTTTTGGCGACGGACCTCGTAATTTTGAACCATAGTCAAGTGATAAGAGCGACATCTGAGCAGGCACCACACTCTTAACTACCCCACCACACCGACGGGAGGAGTTTTGAGCTCTTGACAGATTACCCTACACGGTGGGTCTTCAGTGGTACTGGGCTCGAACTCGTGACAAGCCAGTCACGATACGATTCTTTGACCACTAGGCTACCTCAGCTATAAATAAAATTATTGAAACTTGAGTATTAAGAATGCATATATATATGTATATATTTTGATTCGAAATGAAATATTTGATGATTACATTGTCTTATGTTTATATATACAGGGTGTTATGAAATTCGACCGACAAACTCAAAGGGGTGATAGTAGGCAGGACGGGGACGACAAATAAACATAGAACATGAGATCTTTAGCAAATTTTAGACGGAGAAAATCACAAAAATAGTCCGAACGCTTTTATGGGGGCCGCGATAGCCTGGTAGTCAAGGTATTAGATCGTGACTGGCATATCACGAGTTCGAGTTCAGCACCACTAAAGATCCGCCATGTAGGGGAGCGATGGATGTTAAATCTGTCAAGAGCTCAAACGTCCTCCCGTTGGTGTGGTGTAGAAGTTAGGAGAGGGGATGTCAGTTCAGGTGTCGTCCTCGTCACATGACCATGGTTCAAAATCACTAGGTTCGTCGCCTGCTTGTGTAGCTGAAGAGTGTGACGCTAATATTCTCTCACTCACTCACCCTCCCAAACGCTTCCATGGAGTAAAGTACCTTTGTTTTCCTTCAGTATGTCTTCTTGAAGTTGCTGTGGCCGCTGCAAATGAGCGGTCAGGGTATCGGATCGTGGTTGGCCTTGTCACGAGTTCGAACTCAGTACCACTAAAGACCGGCCGTGTAGGGGAGCGATGCACGTTAAATCTGTCGAAAGGTAAAACGTCCTTCCGTTGGTGTGGTGTGGTAGTTAGGAGAGGGAGGTGCCAGCTCAGGTGTTGTCCACGTCACTTGACCTTTTTCAAAAATTACGTGGTCCGTCGCCAAAAGCCCTCGTATAGCTGAACAGTGAGACGTAAATATTCACTCACTCACTCACTCGAAGTTGCAGCAGGGAGTTCCGGCTAATGTGTACCAGAACGTGTGGTACATGCATGATGACCCACCAGCACATTTTTCGTTTGTGGGGCGTAATTGGATTGGACAGGTGGACCATGCCATGAATTTTGCCATCATGCTCCCAGAACTTCAATCCCTTGGATTTCTTGTTCTGGGATTACCTGAATTTGCTAGTGTATAAGACGCTGGTGCATGATATCCTGGCTACAGCGTAGGATATCATGACTAAAATCCTCGTCGCTTCAGCTGACATCGCCAGCGAGTTAGTGAGTGAATATTACCGTCGCACTTTTCAGCTACACGAGGGCTTTAACGACGGACCTCGTAATTTTGAATTATGGTCAAAAGATGAGAACGACACCTGAGCCAGCAACACCCTCTCCTAACTACCACACCAACGGGAGAACGTTTGAGCTCTCGACTGATTTAAAGTGCATCGCTACCCTACACGGCGGATCTTCAGTGGTACTGGGCTCGAATTCGCAGCAAGCCAGCCACGATCGGATACCATGACCACTAGGCTACCGAGACCTTGACATCGCCAGCACACCGGATTTATTGAACGCGTCCGACAATCCTTCATCCTTTGGTTGTGCTATGACCTATTTTGCCGCAATTCAGAACAACTTCTTTTGCAATCACTTGTCGTGGCATTTCTGACGTCAAGCTCTGATGAATTGTTGTATTGTGAACATGCTTCACGTCTAACAAATGCATTTCTTACCTCTTATTGCTCCTTTTCATTCCACTTGACGTCACACCCTTAATAACTATTTTTAAGAATTATTCCAATTAAATGTGATTTGCGACCCCATGTTCTATGGTGATTTGTCATCCTCTCTCTCTCTCATGCTGCTTATTATCACTTCTCCGAATTTGTCGATCGAATTTGGCAACACCCTGTACATAGAAAACAAATGATCTTTAAGGGGAGCAATGCTTTAAAAATTTATTTCAGTTTTTTCGAAGACTTTCCCTCTCGCACGTGGAACTAAGCAAAATATTTTCCTTGAAAATGCCTTAATATGCAGATGTACTCAAACTCAGTGGCGTAGCAGCCCATGAGGGACAGGGCCTACTGTGCCCATCCCAATACACGTGAGCATTGGGTGCTGAGGTGCACGAGCAGATTGCCCGATTAGATGGTCTGTGTGAAGCGAGAACTCAAGTGATTAAGTCCCCAAGCACGCTTTTTTTTTTGGTACTCATTTATCAACCCACTGCAGTATAGATGAAAGGTCGAGTCGACCTTGCCCAATCCGGGAATAGAACCTGTACATGTGTCGAGGAAGCGCGATACGCTATTACTCGACCACCGGACCTCATAATATGCAGATGTAAAATTAATTTAATTTTCAAATAAGGGGTTCAGTTTTCGATTTTTGTATAATTTATGTCATGACACACTTTAGGGATGGCAATTCTTTTTGAAAAAGATCGATTTTTAAATAGATTCGAATCGTAACTTGATGAATCGATTTCTAAAAAATCGATTTTTTTAATCAAGTCTATATTTACAATGTAAATATAAATCCATTTCATGAAAAACAAGATACCATAATAAACGACTTCTTATCAGTAAAATCAGGGAATTTTTTAGTTCAGGGAATTCGACGATTACAATTACTTTTAGTAGTATATCAAAGTTGCGGGCAATCGAAAAAAGGCGTTCACAAGGAACAGATGATCCCACGATACTCATAAACATCTTGGCTATTGAGTGAACGTGATGATATATATATAGAGTTTTTTGTTGTTGTTGTTCTTGCCAGTAAATTAACCCCTTAACCACCAACACCGTAATATATAACGGGTTTTAAAGATAAAACATGCAACTGTAACTAATTTTGATTTTTACCAAAACAGAAAAAATCGAATGTTGATTTTCTAAGATGAAATATCGATTCAGTGTTACATATCGATTTAAAAAATTGATTTTTTTTTGGCCCGAGAAATCAATTTTTCGATTATAATCGATCTCAGATCGCCATCTCTACTCACTTTATTAGCAAGAGCACAACTCTCTTTATTCAACTACAGCATCAGCAGTAACATTGCTAAGTAGATTGGGGTTCGAGGATTTTATGCAATCAGTCTCTAAGAGCAAGACAGTTCTTCGGAAGCGATGAAAATTTTTAATGTAGAAAAACAATCCTTTTTTTTCTAATGGGGCTGTGGGTTGGTATTTCTACCTTTGCAGACCTAGTACATTCCCCAGGATCTGGTATCACTTTTTAGTGTGGCACCATATAGGCGATACCAGCAAGTAATTTTGATGCCCAGTTTCCTCCCCAGAGGGAGGCACCTGAGCTCTGCCGATGCGGAATTTGTACTTAGGAATTTAATTTTGCCGACAGCATCCAAGCCAAACGGATATTCAAGGTTTTTTTTACATGCCGCATAATCATACGACGTGGACACTGTCGATTTTTCTGCATCATGAAAATCCACCGACTCGGGCAGGGGTTGATACCGCAACCTTGGGTGCAGAAGGCCAGCGACAAACCAACCAAGCCACCCAGCCGGCAAAAACAATTCTTGATATACAAAAGACTCGCTAATAAATTCCAGTAGGGCTTCACATCTTCTGAAGCTCTGAGACACAACTGTCAGTCTCTAAAAATATAAGTATGTTAAAGATTATTAAGCACTCTCTCGTTCTGTTCAACAACCGAAATAATAACTAATCCCTGGACAACTCTTCAATAGTCAAGACAATACTATCTCAGTTTCGGCTAGCGACTCCCTATTTATAGTCTGCACGGATTTATCTCGAAAAATCTGCGAACGTCATAGATCGTGATATTAGTAGAATTCTCCAGTAATTTCCAGAAACATCCATATGGTCACCAACTCGCCAAATTGATGCCAGATTGGATCTATCACCAATACTTTGCCAAGTTTCCATTGAATCGCCCTTATAATGTAAGGAACGGCGTTGCTTGTGAATATTACAATTTTAGTGTAAAATAACTACAACAGAGAAGTTATGCTAATGTATTACATATCCAGATATAAATTATTTGCATTATTTTATGCATTTATTACACAAAATTCATAACAATATAAATAATAATCTAGTTACTCTAATATTCTCTCTTTCTTCTCAATATTAATTTTGCATTGAAAAATTCTCAAAGAAAATATTACATATTTTTTTCTCAGCCGAAGATCGAAGGGAATCTGATTCTTCGGAAAGTGGCAGAGCTTCTGAAAATGGTAAATATAACTTTTTAGAGAATTATATTTTTATTATATTTTGAATGAATAATATTTTCAAGAAATTAAAAAAGAGGAAAAGTGATAAACAATTGCTCACTTTAGAATCGTAAGGGGGGGTCTTTTTTGTAACAGAACATTTTAAATTATGAAAATAATTTAATATATGTTTTTGCTAGTTTATTTGTATATAAATACAAGTCAGTATTTTTGATAAGTGTAGATGTATTAAAAAAGGTAATGTGAACAAAGATAAAAGAATTAATTAAAAAAAAGAGCATGTGTGTGAAGAGAAATTATTTAAACTGATTAGTTATGCTTCGGTTAAATTAAATATTATACTTACAAAAGTGAATTTTGAAAAATAATCCACACACATTCGAATATTATAATCATACAATTTGTGGCGTTATTTTTGTAATATCTGTTGGGATAGAAATGGGCTGAATATATGACAGTCTTATGATAAATGCAATCACGTGTTCTTCATTGAATGCAAAATTAACATTAGACTTGTTCTATTTGTAAAATTTAGATAAAATTTCGAATCGCGGATAATTGTGTGTGTGTGCGTAAAATTGCTCAAATATTAAGATTCTTCAAAATGTTTTTAACCTTAAAAAAATACTAAATCTTATACTACACGTCTTATTAAAGCTTTCAAAAGAAAATCTAAACTAATTTTCTTAGCTTTCAAAAATATTATAAGGACACCAAATCACTTTTTCTACCCTTCTATAAATCGAAGTAGTTTTAATTAAAATTATTGCTACAGTGACCAGCAATTTGAAATAAAAGAGATAAATCTTTTCGAGGATCTCCGATCAAAAACCAACTTTATTCTGAACATAAACAATCGAACTGAACACCGGTGTTGCCATTCGCAAAATACTAAAGAGTAAATGAAAAAAATAATGCAATTTTATTACTAACGTTGCCATCTGGAATTTAAAGTTTGTAATACGTAATTAAAAATAAAAATAAATGAATAATACATTTTCAACACGTGTACTTTTAAAGCTATCTCATTTCTTTGCTTGTGTGCATTATTATTCTTGACAAATTTATATTTTTAAAAGAAAGTTTCTGCAAGAAACAAAATTTGGCAATAATGAATCGCATAAACTAATTGATTGGAAACACACGACTACATCAATCATTTGTCTATGACTAGGGATTGCAATATCAGACGAAAAGTTCAATACCTTTATTCGGCATTTTTTAGATCCTGATACCGGTTTTAATACCGGAAGTAGAAATTTTAGAAAAAAGAAGAGAAAAAAAAAGAAAATACAGGTGTTTTTTTTATTAGCCAGTTTTATTAGAGAGTGTAAATATCACAAAAAATAACTTGTAACTTATAAATTATAACAGTATTTATAACGAATCGCGAAAAAGTAAGGGAACGTCTTATTTATTTAAATCACGGTGAAATTGTCGAATCGGTCGCTTCTCCGCCAAGTTTTGAAAAATCGCCAATTAGGCGCGTTTCATCTTTTTGTGTTTTAAAGTAGCAACCCCACAATTTGGCGATTTTGACCCTTTATCAATTTGGCGAGAAAACGGCGGGATAAGCGGTCGTTGCGACACACACAATCCAACCTAAATCCCAAAAAAAGTGTAAATATCGCTATTCAGTCTGTGGTATTATTACAAATTTTTGAAACGTAATCTGAAAAAACATAATGTATCAATTGTACCGTCATTAAGCATGGAACGTAATTTTGTGCAAAATTACCAGCTGTCGAAAACGCTCTTTCGACACCTACACTAGTTGGTGGTATTGTTATTAGCAATGGGGTATTTACCTCTAAATCCCTCATCTTCAAATAAATTCAGATGGTTTCGGATACAGCTGATTTCTATATTGTATTTCTTACTTTGTTGAAATTTTTAGTTAGCACTAACTCTAATTTTTGTTCAAGAAACAATCATTAGTGTCATCATCATCATCGATGACTGTACCGAATTCTTCTGAATGTGGATAGGTTTGTGGGTAAAATATTTTTAAGAAAATTTACTATAAACTTGATCAAATTTGAATTGGGGTTAATCTCTTTTCTTTTCTTTTTCATTTTTAAAATCTTTATAATTATGTAAATACCGTAAAGCATTTTCTATTTCGGCATGCCTTTCTTCTGTGCGATTTTCCAATGCAATAAATAATTCTTCAAATAGTAATATGTGCTGTTCTTTCAGTGACTGCAACATAAAATTTGTTGTTGCATTAGCTGTTGATAAATTAGAATCTCTCCGACATAATGCCTCAACAGCCAGTTTTATTGGAAGTAGAGCTGATACAGTTCTGGATATTAAGTCGAATTCACTACCAGAAAAATTAATTTGCATGTTTATGTCAATCATTGCTTTTTTGGTTGGATTTTTCTGTTTCAAAAATCGTTCAATCATTAGGAGTAAATTGTTCCAACGCGTTTTAGAATATAATATTAACATATGTTCTGTTTTATTTTCAGTTAGTATATATTTTTGTAATAAGGTATTTTTTGTAGGGGAACGTTTAAACATCTTAACAATTTTTCGTACTTTATTAGTTATGGCAAGAAGTTCATGATGAGTTAATACTACGTCATCATTAGCAGTATCTCCCTCAACAACTACATTGTCATTATCTTTATTGTCGGTATCAATCTCACTCTTTTCAAAGTCGGAATCGAAAGTTTCTATATCCACACATTTGGATTCTTCTGTTCTTTATTTTTTTTGGTATATTACTCCTAATTAAATTCTATGAGTATAGCACAGTTATTGATTTGCACCAATCAACTTTCCAACTTTTTTCCTAACTGTTCACTGCGAAAAACCGGTATTCAGAACGGAGTACAAAATACTCACTTTTGAATACGTCACATACTCAAAATAGCTCCGATGCAATCATACTCAAATTTGAGAAAAGCCCATTCTCATCTTTGGCAACGACTACGTACTCAAAATTGTAAACATCGCATACTCATTTTTGAACCTGTTACTGGATCAAATTTGAGAATATAACAGCTAGATGAGTGTGTAATGCACTTATTTATGAGTATTTATGGGTCAAATATGAGTTTGTATGTTATTTATTTTCGATACTGTTGTATCCAATACGAATTTTTAACATAAAAATATAAATCAAATCAAATTTAAAGGGATCTAAATATGCGATTCTTAAGTTAGTAAATTTCATTTTTTTTCCATCTTATATATTATTTAATTTACATTTTATGAAGTTTTTACCACTTAACTTCGAAAATCTAAATTCCTTTTGCATTTATTGTGTTACAAAAAGGTACTTTAGTATCATCGCAAAAATTCCAACGTTCAAGATAATTCGCCATGTCTCGTACGCGTTGAATTAGCAACCATGTACTTAATTTTATATGCTGTCGCCAATACAACAAAAATTTTACTTTAAGAAAAAAATACAACTATATTATTTGATCAAAAACTTTGTCTTCGAACTTATACATCAGATTTAAATCTTTGAAAATAACAAAATAGATTCGATGAAATAGTTAAACAAATTTGTAAGCATTTGAACTAGTTCCAGAAGCAATTTGGTTTATTACAAGTTATATTTATGTTTCTAAAAGAATTATATTGTTTCTTTTTTTAAAATCCTATACAAGCAGAAAATTAACTTTTATTTAAATTCAGTCTTTCAATAATAAGTTATTAGAAATATCTTGGAAAAGTTAGGATGAATAACAGACTTTATATAGTAAAAATTTCAAAAAAAAGTAAGAAAGAAATAGTTCTTTACATATGTAATGAAGAAAAGCCTTTTGACTAAAAATAACACTCATTAGGCCCAGGTGTGTAAGTACTTTTTTATGAATTGTTTTGTTTAAATAGAAACACATTCATCTAGATGGAAATATAGAAAATCCATTGCAATATATATTACAAATTAAGCTAGTTTTTTATTCATATCAACTGATTTTATACTCTATCACCAAAGAAAACAAATATTATAGTTTTTAAGTTAATGTTTTTTTTAATCAAAAATTAAAATACTTAAAAATTTCAGTCCTTAGAAGAATGTAAAAACAACTAAAACAGTAGAACCATAATCCAATATACAGCATTTTATTTTCAATGCCTCTTTTTTTTTTTTCCAATGATTCACTGTAAACAAGAAAAATAAAACAAACCAAAATCATATTTTTGAAATATTTATTCTGGAAATTGACATATACATATCATACATTCAAAAAATAAACAAAAACATAAGTGAGATTTTTGAAACAACATACCTTCATCTATAAGTTATTTTTTATAAACACTATACAATCGATACTACAGTCAACTCCATTGTTTTAATGTAATATATATTGAATTATTTGCTTACTAATAGAAAAGAAATTAATGCAAATTAAGAATAAAGCATTCATCATCTGAAAACACGATAACAGGTTTAAAAAAAAGTATGATTTTCTAAATATTACACATGAAGGCATGTATTTTTTTGAAGTTCACATGTATAAAAACTACTGTTCAAAAATACCACACATTGGAACAATATATATATCAGTACACTACACACCGAATATCTTTTTTAGGCATGGTTTTGAAATTGCTGCAAATAAGATTTTGGTATCCAATAGTTTTCAATCTAAGATGATGGTCTCGCAATAAGAACTCAACATGAAAATAGTTTAAAAGAATGGCTTATTCCTGACAAAAGAGGAATTACATTATGACGCAAAAATGTAAGTACTTTTTGTAGAAAACTAATTAGAAAAATATGGGTGCCAGGATTTAAAAAAACAGAACACAAGGTATTTAGAAATGCCAGGAAAAACTATGGAAATTGGAATGTGGGGAAAATGGAAAAATAATAACTGCATTTAAAAGCGTGGGGTGCTTGATATCAATTGCTGCTATAATTTCTTAATAGTTCTATTCTGTAATACAAAGTTAGTGTAAAAATGTAGTACAAGGGTCCCCCACCCTTTTAACACAATGACATTAATTTTCTCGTTAATCATTTTGTTCTAAGAAAGTAAGTTCTGTTTTTTTTTTCATCTTAAATACGTTTGATTAATTTTGTATTGGGTTCAGTCCTAGGAGAGCCCACACCCTTGGCAACAAACCAAAAAAGCGCCAAGCCAGAGTGAGATGGCGGCAAGTGAATATAGCGGGACAAGGTGGATCGTAATGAAAATATATGTTAACAATACAAAAATTAATCAAACGTATTTAAGATGAAAAAAAAAAAAAACAGCACTTACTTTCTTACTGCTGATCTTTTCCGAGTGGAGGCTACAGCATGACAGCGGCTTTTAACAAAAAGCCTTGAAGGCCTCATTGTTAAGAGAATCATGGGAGTGCGGCCATAAATATTCTGCGAGATAATGGTCGAACATACCCATTCAAAATCTCCATCCAAAACAGCACTCTTTCGTTCGTATAATCCCATTCGCTCATTACATTTAGAACATTCATAATTCAAAGCAATCAATCCTTCCTTCATACACCATTCAATCAATTTTTTCTTACATTTCGCATTCAACAAAGTACAAAATTCAAAGGTATATCCACTCACATACGTGCCATACTTCCAGCCCGGGGCCCAACAACAAAATGACAATTCGATATGCCCGCTGACAAAATACAAAAATTCCAGAAATAGTTAGGTTTGCCATACATAATGTATCAAAGTAGAGTTACCAAGATGGTGCAATTATCACCAACCAAAATAATTTGCTCCAAGGGTGTGGGCTCTCCTAGGACTGAACCCATTCTTATATTAAGATTTACTTTTTAGTACGATTAACTATAAAAGCATTTTTTTTAAAACTATGGTGTTTCATGTATGTCAGACTGAACAGATTTCAGTACTTACGTATTATCAAAACAATCGCCAACTCTATTAATTCACTGAATTGACAACTCCAATTGGTACTTACGTCTTATTGGAGGCATTATATGAAATGAAGCACCTAGTTGCCAATTTTCAGTGTGTCATCGGGGTTGCCAACTTGGTGAGTTATTAATAGAGTTGGCAATTGATGCGATATTTCATAAGTACCCCCCAATTCCCTGTGTTGTACATGCTGAATTGGCAACCAGGTGCTTCGTTTCATATAACGTTGCCAATAGGTTGCAATAATATATAAGTAGGGGAAACCTGTGTACCTAGGGCCATAGTTTTTCAATGCACAAAAACAGAGCCCCTGGCCTGTTTGAAAATGTGAAACTAATATGCACTCATCATTATACTATCATCCAATTGTAAATATAAGAACTTAAAATATTAAATTCTGTGAAATAAAAGGTTTTAAAAAATTCACAAATGGCCCTAGGTACAATATCATTGTACGTAGGGCCTTTCCCTGTAAGTTAGGTTTCACTCTGTAATCAATAGAAAACAAACATACACACATGAATTTAATAAAAGAAACAATATCAGCTAATACATTGATTTATCATGTAACCATTTAAATTGCAATGTGCCAAATTATTAATGAATTGCACGTATTTTGATCCAACATTTAATTTTAAAAACTGGTTCCAAAAGTGAGCTGCATACATTGTCGTTCTGAAGCATCAACAGATTATGGTTTAGACAGTTTGAACAGAATATTTCTGTTGCCAGTTTTATAAGTTTCTTCTTTATTATAAAGAAACTTATTTGAACGTGCAATATTCTTCAGAAACTTAACACTCTTGTGTTCTTTTTTAACATCTATTACTTCTGCCATATAAAAATGTTTAGTTTTTTTGCATTGTATTTTTGTTAAACAAAAGTCCCCCTTTTCAATACTATCAGTTCTGTAGAATTTGCATCATGAGTGGAATGTGAGAATCTTCAATATCTGATAATTCTTATATTATCTGCATTAGGTTTTGACCATTTTATTCAGTCAGGATTTCTAGGTATCTAAAAAAGTTAGGAATTTATAATTGCTCATTAAGTGAAAAATTTAATTGAAATATCATAAAAATCTGATTTAGAATTATATTATTTTTATAACTATATATATATAAAAAATTGGAGGTTTTTTTGTTAATTAAATGCATTCTTATGTTTGTATAAATAAAAAATAATCCTGAAAAATAACAATAATGGTAGCTAAGATATTTTTTTATAAATCAAGCATGTTGAAAGTTTCAGAACAAAATATACACTCCTCTCATTTTAATAACATCCAATAATAATAAAAACTTGACTAAATCAAAATGGTTCAGATAATTAAGACCATTTTCCTCTTTTTTATCATGAAAACTTTTCAATAAAATAATAACATAAAGAATATTAATTGCAATTGTACCTAGGTACAAGGCAACTATGTGGCCCCAGGTACAAGACTAGGTAATTTTATACAAAGTGTCTTCTGCAGAAAATCCACATGGAGAGAGGATTTATTTAAAATCTTATTTAGTACTTAATGCTACAAACAAAATTATGTACAAGAAAAAAAAATTCAAAGAAAATTTTTGACTTACTTTGTACAACAATAAAAAAGAGATGAGCTACAGAACTTTACTTCGGAGACTATGTAAACATGTTTTACATTTATAACTAACCACAACTTTCTTTTGAAAAATTTCAAAATGAATGCCAAAGTAGGAATTGGTGTTCCAACTCACCCAACTGAGTAATAAAACTTAGAACTAGGTATTATTCAAATAAAATGGGGTGGCCCTAGGTACACAGGTCTTCCTTACTCAGATTTCTTATGTTTTTTACTTGTATGTAACATGCTTTCAGACAAGAGTTTTTGTACCAAAGGTGTATTAATTTTTGGTACTTACATATTATCGCAACTTTATTGTCCAGATTATATGAAATTAAATACGTGGTTGTGTCAATTAAGCATGTACAACACGTGGAGGATCAGGGTCGCTAACTTGATGAAGTATTCTGAACGTTGGCATTATTGCGATAATATGCAAGTACCTAAATTTTCTCTACCTTCCTTTAGGACCAGTTGATTTTCTCTGTTAAGCCTAAGTCCATTTCAAAATTCATGTAAAATCCTTGCTCTAATAAAATATCCCAAAATTTATGTTTCATAATCATTCCAAATTCCATAAGTTCTAGATCACACAGGCATGATCAAGGGACTTAGAAAAGGGAAGATTTTCAGGTGAAGAAATTCTCTTCACGGTTATGAGAAAGAATGAAATGTATAACAGCAAGTATGATTCCTCTACTGAAATTGATTCTAATTTAGAAGAGGGAGACACTGTTGAAAATAAATGCTTTATATAGAGAGAAACAAAAACATTTGGGAAGAACGTAATTTTAAAGGAGACAACTGGTACACATCTTATCCACTTTCAGATGAACTTTTGAAGAAAAAAAAATATTGCTGGAACAATAAGAGAAAAATAAAGAAATTTGAAATTTTTTTTAAATTTAAAAAACAAAGTTTACTCCTATATGTTTAGTTTTAATAAGATAAAGGTTTTTTTAAAAAATTAAGATCCCGTGAAAACATCGCACTCACTCACGACTAGATTAAATGAGTGTATAAACAATGTGCTGAATGCCCTTATAAAAAGAATAGAAAAACTAAATTTAAGAGTGAAAAATGTAATAAACATAATGTATTTCCTACGTTTCTTTCTTTTTTATACAAATTTTATGGTATAATCAGAACCTAAACATCCTTGGGGGTGTGAGATACCCTGCGCAAGACCTTTAGGCCATTTTTTTCGCATGAGTGATGCAGGGTTATAAGATAAATCAGTACTTACATACATAGCAATACCAATTTCGCATGTGTCATATGCGCTGAATTGCCAATCATATGCTTCATTTCATATAATGTCGCCAAAAGGTTGTGATAATATGTAAGTACTGATAAATCCAAGTTAAACAATGTCGATCAATTATTAATAAAACAAAATAGTCGTTAAATATTATTAATCAAGAACATTTAATATTTATATGTAATGTTTAAAAATAAAAAGCATTCTTGAAATATAGATTACATTCAATTTTACTAACTAATTTTGCTCATTCTGTAATTTCTGTTCAGTAAATTTTGATTCTTTCAATATTCGAAAATAAGAGTGAAAGGAATCATAAAGTATATTGAAATTGTTGAAGCTCTTTAAATAATTTTTTATGAGAACTTTTAACGCATTTTCCATAAATTTACTAATAAGCTAAAAAGGTTCTTAAAAACTTACAAGAAATTAAACTCCTAAAAATTATAGTTTAAAAAAATAAAAACACTTTTATAGTTAATCGAACTAAAAAGGAAAAATAATTCTTAATATAAGAATAAAATGATTAGCGAGACAATGTCGTGATAAAATGTGGGGTGCTCAATATCAATTGTTATAATTTCTTACTAGTTCTATTCTGAAATGCCGAGTTAGTGTAAAAATGTAGAACAAAAGCACCCCACGCTTTTACCACAATGACATTAATATATATTTTCTCGTTAATCATTTTATTCTTACATTATGCATTATTTTTTACTTTTTTAGTTTAACTATAAAAGTGTGTTTTTGGTTTTTAAACTATAATTTATTTTTCATTTTTAGTTTGATCTACAATAAAAGCATGCTTTTTTAATTTTAAACTATCATTTATTTATTTCCATTTTCAAAGAAACTGGGCAATTGTTTATATTATAATAAGAAATTACTGACATGAGTGTTTTCGCTTTAGAGTTGTAACAATCTTTCAGTCACCAAATCTGGAAATGGGAAATTGTTAATCGTCATGATCCTTATCAGGACAATGGAACAAAATTATTCTATTGTCATCAGTCCTTGAAAAGTGTGCAAAATTTCGAATTAATCAGACCTTTTAGAGTGGGTAAAAATATAGTTCAAAGATTCCGTTACATACAGGTGAAACTTATAAAAGAGTCTAAAAAAGATTACTAATTGAAAACGAAAATTTATTTTGTAAACTTGCCTTTTTCAAACCATGCAAGGCATTTTCGAGTTCAATATGAAAGTAAAGTTAAAATTATTAAGATGATATCAACCATTCTCCTTTTATAGATCCTGTCCTTCCTTGAAAAGTGTCCTCCTTTTTTCAATATTTTAAAACAGATCTGTTAATCTCTGTATTCAGAGATGAACCAAACATGTTTCCAATATGTCGAGGAATAGTCTGAAACAAATATCACAGGAAATAACAGTTTTCAATGGTGTTTTTGGACTTTATCACAAGTAAATTGGGCAGATATAGAAAACTGTGTTGATTTTTTATCAAAAGAAATGCCTGATATTAAAATCATTTACAATGGTCAGTTTGCAGACTGAATGTATATTTAAATTATAATAAAACTGAAACAATTGGAAAATCAACATGCTGAAATTGATAAGATGGATTGAAATACTTAACCATTTCAAAAATAAGCACATCACATAAGAAAATTTAGTTATTCTTTTTAATTTACATTGTGCTGCCCTGGAACTAATGCACTAGTTGAGTCTTTTCAGTTCGTAATTTATGGACAAGTCAGAAATCAAGACTGAATGTTGATATTTTTAGTTGCAGTACTTATAGTAAAGATGAAAGGTAATTTTGCTCCGAAATTTCCGAAAAATTATAAAATATATTGAGAAACGAAACAATGCATTTTTTGTTTGAATTAATAAAATGTTTCACACATTTACGTTGAAACTTTTTTTCTTAAATTTTCGTTCTCCTTTTCATTTTAAAAATCTGGTCACCTTAAAAATATTCTAAAGTAACACAATTATTTGCCTGAATAATTTAAACAAAATGACTTATTATGAATCAAGTAAATTGTATTACATTTATAACAGTAATCCGCCAAAAAATAAGGTGAATATTTATCCCATTAAATTTTTCGTTCAAAGGCAGTTACTTAAGAAATACAAATGAGTACATTTAACTCAAAAATAAAAACAATCTTGTACTCATGTGTTCTTCCGCGGGTAGCGTGGTAGATACAAAAAATAGTTCGGAAGATTTATGAGAATTAAATTTGTTGTTAAGCCCCAATTATCAAAATATGTAGCCGATATATTAAAAGAGTTTCTGCAATCCTGAATATCTTTTTTAATTTTTCCGAAAGCATTAATTAGCATTTTTGGGGATTTTGAGTACATATAAGGAATCAAATTCAATCAAGGCATGCGGTCAAATCTGATGCAAACATTCTCATTTCAAAATGAGTATGTTTACGTACTCATTTTTGAGTAAGTCTTTTTTTCTCCGTGTTACTCCAACAGTCGTTATGGATGCATTATCTTTTTTCAAGGATAATCTATATTTCACTAATTTAGATTTCAACGCTTCCACACATTTTTCGGCTGGCGTACTTCCCGAGACATGTGTAAGTTCTTTATTCCAAATGCTCTTTCCTACATGAATATTCATATTTAAGGTATCCGACTACTTGCGACAACTTTTTTTTGAAAAAAAGAAGATATGGAGATTTTTTTGTGATTTTTATGTTTATTTAGTATATTTTAAGGAAAAAATCCTAAAATTGGTAAAAGAAAAAAAATTATTATTAAAATGGGAAAAACTAGTAAAAATGTACGAAAAATTACATAAACGGGGCCCGCTCTGTACAAAGATTTTATGAACAAATTCTCAATTTTTCAATTTTGATGTGTTACTTTGTTATTCCTGTTTGAAGTGACCTTCAGGATAAGAGATATTTTAATTTTTACAAAAACTAGAGCACTTTATCTTAGTGATTATACGAAATTGCTTAAAAACATTGACTATATTCACATAAAGGACTGCAAATTTTGAAATAAAATAGTTATTGATAAATCTGAAGATCAAAACACTTCTACTATTATGCAGAACATAAGCAAAAAAATTCAGCTAATTATTTTCAAAACTTTTTGAGCAATCACTGTCCCCGTTTGAGTTTTTCGAAAAAAACACATTTCGAGTAAAACGCATTTTAAAGATTGACATCTTGTGTAAAGTTATGGCATTTGCTTTTACTAAAACACTTGTAGTTTTTGTTCTAGTGGAGGGAAAACAAAATACTTGGTATTGTTATTAAGCTAATAAAATGGTCTATAAAATAAAGTCAGAAAAAAAATTGTCAATTTTTGAAAAAAATCATGGTTTTAGGGTAGTCGGATACCTTAAATAGTGTCCATTTCTTACACTCGTTCATTTGTTAAATGTACAACTAAATTTTTCACCATTTGCTTTTAATTGTATCAGCTCGTGTTTCAAAGAATTACGAAAACCGTTACTGTGTAGTTTATAACAGTTTTTATAGTATTAATCGATGTTGATCGATTTTTAAAACCTCTAGCGCATAAGGATTTTCTTAATTCAGCAGAAGTGGAAAACGCTCGAAATGGCATACTATCTGATGTTTCATTTTACTTATAGTTTCATCTAAATTATCTTTTTTTTACAAAGTAGTCTAAAATCCCTGATGGCTTGGGCTTAGAAATTGTATGTGCTTAAACTTGTACCTTCATCGCAATTAGATTCTTTCCTCTTTAACAAATTTGTATAATGTTTCGTTTTTAAATGTGCAGTGAGTCCGCTTGTACTCCCCACATTCACTTACTTTAATAACTCTTAAACATTGTTTACATTGTGTGCCACCATATTTTTTTCAACATATAAATAATGAAACCAAGACGAAGTATTATTAAATGATTTTTTATGTTCTTTAAATTTATTCTTATCATGGGTTATTATTTATGAGAATATACATAATGAATCTGAAAAAATATTTTGAACCCTTAAGTATGATATGCAAATACAATGTGAATAATAAACTCGCCAATTTAAAAAATATTACTCTCTTCCCAACTACAACCTTGTTTTAACATATACGAATTCTGGACTACGATTCCTGCGCGTGTGCAGTATTGCTCTGATGTGAGCTGTAATAGGATAGTTATGGCCCACCTCCTTGGATGCTTACATATTTCATCACTTCTCTTAATTATACGCTGCAACTTTATATTCACAGTCTAATTGATTTCGCCCGTTAGAGAGACTTAAAAACAAAAACGTTTATTATTTTGCTTTGTTGGGGCGATTTCAGAAGATATAGTGGAGACAATTTAAAAAAAAATGTCTAGTTAATACCGAAAAAAAGGTATTTAAGCTTGTCAATACCGGTATTACAAAATTGTACAAATGGCTAAAAATACTGGCATTCGGCATCCCGTATTGCAATCCCTATCTATGATGTCGCATGAATATTTAGCTCATTGTGCATTTATAAGTTTTTAACGCACAAAGCGGTCCATTTTTTAGCAACCTTTTATAAGTTTCACTTGTATATTACGGAATCTTTGAACTCAATTTTTACCCACTTTAAAAGGACAGTTTAGTTCGAAATTTTTCTCACTTGTCCAGGATCGATGGCAATACAATAATTTCATAATTTTGTTCCATTGTCCTGATCAACATCATCGGAACGAACGATTTCCCACTTTCATACACCATACCACATCTGGCGACTAATTCTAGATCCCCTTTCCAAATTTGGCAACTAATTCCAGATTTGACGACTAAAAGATTAAGTTACAATTTAGCTCGATTGTCTATAAAAGGATGTTTTTTAGATTCTTAAAACTGTAATTTTTATTTGTCCAAAATGTTCCAAAAAAGGCACATTTTTTTAATCGCATAAAACTTAGCATGCTACTTAACAGAATGAGAAAATGGAAGAATTTCACTTCAACTTTCAATTTTAAAGTTTCCAACCCTATTTTTTATTTTATATTTGTGGTACACAAAAAAACCCCTAAATGTTTGCTTTTTATAAATATAATTTGCACGCTACGAGGAATGTTTCATATATCAAATGAATTTTTCCCATACTTATGAAAAAAGTTCATGTTCGTGCCTCTTTTTAAAACGGTCGACGACTTTGTGTGCGCGCATATACCGTATTTGCTCCTCTAAACCGCCTTATGTTTCCAGTGTTAATGCTAGTGAAAATCGGGCGCGGCTTAGAATCGAAGGCAATACATTGGTTCGATGTAGAAAATTAAGTTTCCATCCCTTACTGAAGGAAAAATGTAGCCGTCCATTAGGGATACATGTATCGATGACTTATCCCAATCCGCAGTTTATCTCCAGTATCCTAAACATCGTTGTCTGCTTCTACTTGGGAAATTTTTCTGCACATGCGCTTTCTTTTAATCACCTAAAGAGCATAAATTGTGCTTAATAGCATAAAGGCCAGTTCACTAGGACGCAAATGTAAAAAGGAAGGCAATTTTAAATGCAGAAAAAAAGGAAACAGAGCAGCGGCCATCGAAAATTTGACACGTATGAAACAAGTATTCGTCGAGGGCGTAAGCAAAATGATATAATGTTCAACAGTCTTTAAGGTATGCGACTACGTTCGGAACCGTGATCTTAAAAAAGTGCGTAAATGGATAATTTTCATGATATTTAGTGTCACTTAGATTAGAATACATGTATAAAATTGTTTTAAGGACATTTTGACAAAAAATTATTTAAATACAATATTTCGGCAAAAAATTAACTTAGAATAAACTTTTTTCAAAATGTTCTCCTTTTGTGAAAGATGCTTCTATTATAATAATATTTTGCCTGTCTATAGCTCAGACATCTGTACAGAGGCTCAACTATGATTTTTGAAAAATTCACATTATTTTCAGAGTTACAACCCATTGAAATAATTATCGGTGTTTTTTTTTATAAAAATTTTTTTTTATATTTTTTTTATATTCTAAGTTATATATTTCAAAATTCTAGTTGAGCCTCTGTACAGAGGTCTGAGCTATATACAGGAAATATATTATTACAATAGAAGCATTTTTCACACACACAAAAGGAGAATATTTTGAAAATGGTTCTATGTTAATTTTTGGTCAAAATATTGTACCTAAATAATTTTTTATTGTAATACTATTCTTAAAACAATTTTATATATATTTTCTAATCTAAGTGACAATAAATATCATAAATATTATCCATTTATACGCTTTTGCAAAATCATGGTTCCGAACGTAGTTGGGGGGGGATACCTTAATAATTCTTTCATATTCTTCTATAACACATTCTTTTAAAAGACTGTTGCATAACAAATGCATTGGCAGGCACGGAAGCAGACACCGTGTGGAAACATGAAAACTCCGGCACCAATTCCGAAGTCAGTTGTGACATTGGGAGTGACGAATCATTTTCGAAACATGATACTCACAGTTTGAATAATTATAGGTTCATGTATGTATTTGAACATTTTTAATACTGTTTAACAGTGGCGTAACGAACACCCAAAGTATGGCCTGGGTCCCAAAACCTGACTTTGAAAGAGGGTTTCTAATATTTTCCGTTACACCACTGATGGTAAAATAAATTACTTATTAACTTATTTCTCATTAAAAATCACTTTAAAAATTTCTTAAGTATCGGATATCGATGAACCTTTTGCACAATTTGTTTTATTTTTTTCTCAAAAATTTGTAGAGAATTTGGGGTGTTGCTTAGAATCGATGGCGGCTTAGATTCAAGTAAATAGGGTATATATGCAAAAACAATTTAAAGCAGTGTTTCGCAAACTGTGGGACACGCCCCCTTGAGGGGCGTGACACCCTACGAGGGGGGAGCGAGCATATTGAAAAGTCAAAAACAAAAGATTTTTTTTTAAAAAATTATTCATTTACAGAAAGTAAGCAAACAAAATACATTTTGAGAAATAAAAAATAGAATACACATTTACACTGATATAATACCCCTAAAAATATATCAATACTGCGCAATGCATTTTATAATTAGTTTAACAATACTATGTTAAGAGCAAATTTAATAATTACCAGTTTGCCCATGGACTTGCCACACACATACGAATAATTATATGCAAAAATTAACACTTGATAATTTTTATGGTTTATAATTAATCCCTTAAAAGCACATAAAAAAATTACGCTTTTCGCTCCCCAAAGCCACCTTCTAACACGTAGACGAGCGTATGTGGTGTATTGGGAGGGGGGAGGTAGAAAAGGAATAAATAAGCAAATCCTTTGAAATTAGTAAATCCATCGCAAACACTGTCAAGATCCGTTTATTGAATTCCAACACCTTCGAAATAATTTAATGGATCACAGTTCACAGAAAAGATCGTTCTGCGAAAAGACGTATATATACGTCTAGGGCAATTAACAGACTGGCTCAGCGAGACGTTTATATACGCTTGCGGCACTTAAGAGGTTAAAATCGTGTTGTAGGTTTTCACGAAGTCAAATATATCAATTTTGCTTTTTGTTTTCGATGTCATACGAGGGCGAATTGATATTCTATTTGTATTTGTAACAGATAAGGTTAGTGATAACATACAACAGTGGAGTAGTGACAGTTTTATATGGGTGGAACTAATTTATAACTATCTTTCATATCTTGCGAGCGAAAAAATATCTGAAGAAAATACATCGTTTCAAGACGATTGGGAGATTAACTATTTTGTAGTGAAAAACAAACATGGATCAGTAATTGTTTGATTTGTCATGAAAGTGCTGTATTTAAAAAATATGAATAAACAGGAATCATTTAATGACACTTTTCCTCGAAGATCTCCTTCAAGAGGTAATAAATAGGCTTTCTTGAATAATCTTTGCAACAGCAGCATAGTGTTTTGTCAGTGGTAATGTCACAGCGGTAACAAAGACATCTTATAAAGTTTGTTGTATTATTGGTAATCATATGAAACCGTTTACTGGTGCAGAAATTGTGAAGGAGTGTTTCTTAAATGCTTCTAATTTAGTGTTAGTGACAAAAATAAAAAATATAAAAAATGATAATTAAAAATAGCAAAACAGGAGTTAAAACATTTTAATCTATTTTCCGCATTTTAAACCCCTCCCTCCCCCTTTTTCCTCTTTGTGTGGCCCGCGTAAAATAGCTGACATATGTATGTGGTCCAGCAGAAAAAAGATTCGGTACCCATGAACTAAAGCTACCACTCAGCCCAGGGAGGGAAAAATCACGTTACCAGAACTACCATGTTGCTTGAAGCGTGGTGGTACAAAATATGTACCATCTATTTTTAAAAATGGGGCACCCTTTATTTTTAAAAAATGTGTTTAATATTATTAATATATACCAGCTTTTGCTCAATAATTATAGTTTTTTTAGGTCTATCTAAAATATTTGTAATTATTTCTCCCTCTAGTGCATTATTTTTGTCAAAAATTCAGCGCATGAAAGAGTTAACTGATTTTTTCCTATTGCAAATAAGCAACAGAATTTTTTTTCAAGCTTTATTTAAAATATGAGTACCTCATTATGATTTATTGCAGTTTTTTTCATTCAAACTTTTTTTTCGATTATTACATTGAAAATTAAAGGATATACATAAACAAAATACTCAACTTTGGAAAATTTAAGCTGTTAGAGATAATTAATTAATAAAAGATATCCAACTGTAAAATTAATTATTTACACTATTTATTTAAAATAAATAGTCAAATCATTTTCTAAGGTCTTCATTAACATAAAAAAAATAAGACACTTAAATTTTGAAATTAACTATTTTTTCGGGATAAAAATGGTAATCTTACCAATCCGCTGAAAACGCAATTTCTCTACAAAGCTATTCGCCTTCCCCGATAAAATACTCCTCATAGAACCCGTGCTACCATATATCTTAGAAGAGTGAATTTAATAGAATATTCCTGCAAAATATCGTAAGAATATTCGTAAAAATGGTTCTTCTATGAAATTTTAAAGTGAGTGGTACCGTCGGTAGATAAAGGGTTAAGGGAAAATAAAAGGCACAAATAAGTAAATTTTTCTTTGAAATAAGTAAACACTGTGTTAAGGTCATTTTATTACATTGCAAAGTTTTCGGATTAGTTTTACTGATATAGCACCGCAAAGAAAAGAATCGTATTTCTCAAGGACGGATATATACGTCCGCGTCATCTAACGTACAGGTTTAGCGAGACGAATATATACGTTGGCGACACTTAAGGTGTTAATAATCAATAAACTAACTGGAGTATATTTTTTTGCGATTATTTACTTCCTTTTTTATACCTTTTTTCCACCCCATTGAGATATTCAGGGTGATTAAGAACTCTTGAGGAAAAAGTTTTGTGTAAGGTGTTTCTCTAGAAATGTATGGACGTAAATGATACGTTGAATCACAAAACAAAACAGACATGAAAAGAACAAAAATTAGTAAAAGAATAACGGAAAGAAGAAGGTGGGGGGGGGAACGAAACAAAAGTACATCCTAAATAACTTTTCTCAGAATGTTAAATTCATGTGACGCCATCGTCATCGTCACATGACAAATACAATCCCGTGTTTCCAGCCAAACAGTTCATTCGTTTCACTCTTGCCAACGCTTGCTTTTTGCAGAAACTTCCTTTTAAAAGGAACATAATCGCCAACAGCGAAAACATAAATAAAAAAATATCCTTGAATTAAAAGTACACGAATAATACAAGAATTTCTTTTTTAATTTTGATAAAACTTTTTGTAGAATCTTGAAACTTGAACAACTTTACTTAGTTATCAAATTTGAAATTGTATCTAAATTCAGCACGTAGAACACCAAGAAAAAAAAAGTCTAAAATCACTTTTGAATTAACACATAATTTGATTTATCATGTAACCATGGAATTTAGCCCATTTTCATCACAAATAAACTCTGCTAATGGCTCAAAGTTATTGTCCTGATGGTCTAATTAATTGATTTAATTAATATTGTTATTAACTTCTAAAACAGAATTTCTCTCTAATGGAAAATTTGATTTCTTATCTCAAAAAAAGAAAATAGTTTAAGATTAAAATTGCCTAAAATTCTTCCTTTTATGTTTCCAAGATACGGGGATATAAAATTTAATCTCCTACTGAAAATCCTACGTTTGATATCAGTTATGTCTAGCTACGATGAAAATTGCAAAAATTATTGTGACACATTTTTTTGACATGTTAAAATGACTACTAAAAATTTGCCACACTTTTTGTAAATGCAACAAATATTTATAAAAGTAGTTGTATTTGTAGACAAGGAAAAAGTATAAATATTTTTCACTCTCTTTATCTCAGAGGATGGAGATGAAACAGTGCTCGTAGAAGACCCGGTCTTGCGAAGGATCGCCGAATGCATCGCCAACTTCGCGCCGTTGGACCAGATTCGCATGCTGCTTCACGAGGGCGTGGATATCAACGACCCTTTGGTCCATGGGCGCAGAGTCATCCATTACGCTGTGTATCACAGACACATCGATGCAATGAAACTGCTGTTGGTCAGAGGAGCCAATCCTTCTTTGATGGATGACAAAGGATATTCATCTATGCATATTGCTGCAGAGATTGGATTCTGTAATGTGATCAGAGTCCTTCTGGACTACAACTGTCGAGTAGATTTTTCCAAAGTATGTGACGTTTGTATATAACTTATCGAGACGTGATTTAGTGAAACAGTGTTGATGAATATGAACCATAATTGTAGCCTTAGTAATTATAAGTTTTACATATCGCGAGACCTAATTATCAGAATGCATAACTCCTTCTGGGGGGGGGATAGTTTGATATAGGAGTGCTACGCACCAAGTTGTTGTTTATGTTCGCCAAGATGAGCGATAACATTACAAAATGGTTACCTTGATGTTTTTATCGTGTGGTAATGTGGTTGCCACGGGGCTAACGTGTATTAATTTTTATTGTTTTTTCTTCTGAGGTAACCCTATTAATTTCAGACGATTTTAAATTGATTTCTTTAAAAATTTAATCATTTCCATTGCATTTGTTCTTCAAGCTACTATTTCAGTCTTTTGTTGTATTGTGTGCTGTTTTCGAATATCGATATTTCTAATATTACTGGTGAGTAGCAAGATATATATATATATATTTTAAAAGAATGAGTGCTGTGCTTTTAATTATTGCTATAAATAGCATCATTCCACTTTATTTTGCTTCTTAATAATGCTTTTTTGAACGTTCCTTGTTCGATGAACGGGCAATTTTTAGAATATTGCATGTTGTCAGCACTTACTAATTGATATACATTATTCATTTTAATACTCTCATGTAATTATTTCATTTATAATATAATATAATATAATAATTATTATACTTAATAATTGTTTTTATATTATTTATTTAGAATAATAACTTTTTTTTATAAATATTACAACCGTTATTTATTTATTATCCTTATTTTTTTTATTTATAATTATTATTATCTGAGCATTATTATATATAATAATTATATTATATGAATATTATTATATAAAAATTATATGAACATATTACCATACATCATAATTACTATTAAATTATATAATAATAGTAATATGTTACATATTATTATTACTATTATTATTATTATTATATAATTTTATTATATTATATTGATATTCATTATTGATTGATATTGGTTATTTTTTTATCTATATTCGTATATATTCTTCATTTAAAATATATTTCAAAAAAGTTCTTTGCAATTATTTTCCTGACGATTTGTTACCGCTAGGTCGCCATCTTGAATTCCTTGTACCTCGACAACAGCAGCTGCTTGGCGCGTGGCTTCCCAACATTAAACTAGTACCTTTGTGGAATTACGCATTGTGATAACTAACCCGACGATATATATCAAGAAGGAAGAGACTTAAATGATGGAACCCTCGGGCCAAACATCATGCAAATACATTTGCAAGATACCATTTTAAAGGAAACCTCGTCATAGTAGATTAGCGGATCTGTAAAATCAAAGTTAAAAGAGAAATCTCCTGATTAAAATCCGGTCACTTCCGAGGCCCAGGGCCGTTTTTAACCTCCTCGGCGCCTTAGGCACTTCAAATTGTTGCGCCCCTCCCACTATTTCCAAAGCAATCCCTTCCCTCTCCTTCAGTTCTTACCTTGCCAGTTTTAGTTCGGGAGGGATTTTCCCATAACTCTCTTTCTCTTTTCCTTTTTTTTTGTCTTCTTAATGAGGAGTTTTTCCAATATTCATCACCTATGGATCCTCCATGTCCTGGACTGGCAGCCTTAAGGAAGAGAGTGACATGGTTCGGTCACTCTTGTTCATTTCTTACTTTAAGGTATCACGTCCCCCCATCCTTTTGTAAATAAGTACAGTAAATTAATAAAATCGTATGAGATTACAGTATAGAGTATACATTATTGTATGAACTAATTAATTATCACCTTTTAAACTTGTTTATCATTCAACTTGTTAATTATCTTACTTTTAGACATCCTGACAGTTGAGTCACAGTCATTGTATAGTGCAACAAAGGTTTTCTCCGAGCTTTACTCATTGCAAAATCATTAGTAATATCATTATAGTGAATTCCCCTTGAAAAATTCCTGTTTGTGCCACTGATTCGACATAATGTAATTTCATTAATGTACTTCTTGTTGACCTCAGGGTTAAAAATATTTCAAGAAATAGGTATTTTATAAACATTCAAATTGACGTTAATAATTTTTTATCAAAATTACTTTATGTTCTCTTTATGTAAAATGTGATTAAGTACAACTATCTTAAAACCTGTGATTTGTAGCACTCTAAATGGATTGTAACATTGCAAATTTCATTGAATTTTATTGGATTGTCTTAGTGATATCCTATTTTTCCTGCACAAATCATCGCAAAAATTCCATTCTTCAAAAAATTATCATTTAAAAAGTATTTTTACATAAAATTAATATTAGAAAAACAACATAAAAATATCCAGTTTTATACAGTGGTATTCCTTCTTCTTCCTCAATACTTATTTTTCTTTTTTTTAATGTGGCCCTAACACAGTGTTTCTCAAACTGTGGGGCGTGCCCCCTGGGGGCGCAATAACCTTAAGAGGGGGGCGCGAGCATATCGAAAATAAAAGATTTAAAAAATAATTAATTTACTGGAATGAATTAAAACAAAATACTTTCAAACATAATAAAAAATGCACTTTTATTCTGATATAAGTTATAGGCGATATTAAGTCATCAAAAAAAAAAACTTCTTCAATACTTAATTAGCTATCTTTGATCCTATAACCAAACAAAAAAATTTTATTTAATGTGCTGTAATCCCATGATGAGAGAGTTTTTATTATGTTTTCTTTTTTAAAACTAACATTCTAATCTTTCAGAGAAAAAACAGATCCCAGATCCAGAATTGAAAAAATTTAGGAACATAAAAAATTCATCACTGTCATTATTTTTGAAATACTGCACATTATAGCTGTAATTTGTTTGACCTTCTAAGTTAGTGGTACAGTTAGTTATATATATATATGACCCCTTTCTTATGCGTTTATTTCTCATTTAAGAAAGTTGTAAGTAATGTTGCGCTTTTTTCCATGCAAAACAGTTTTATGATATTTGGAAAACCACGGAGAGCACACAAACACACACACACTTTGATGGATTACTTTGCAAAGACTTAGACCAAGATGAGTATTTTCAAACATATAAAGCATAACAATTGTTTTTAGCAGTAGCATACATATTATCATAATGAATACACTTTTTACCCGGAAGTGGTCACGCAGGACACACAGATCACGAAATTGTTAATTCTGGCAAAACTGTTTATTTGTTACCAAAGAAAAATTGAAAAGTCCTTGAAAGTAGGTAAGTAAACTTTCTCTTAATTAAATTATTCACTGGAATAACGATTTGTATCGTGTACAATAAAATAATTATAAAAAAAAAGGATTGGGGTGACTCAATGACACCGCTCGACCGTATCGAGTGCGCGCCTGCTCCCAGGTTAAAACATGTTGAAGTCTTTTTGCTTTAAATATTAAAAGTAATACAATTATTCTTCATCGGAATTTTATATTTTGGTTCATTATTTAACATCAATTATAAATGCTAACTCTGTGAGGCTTAAAATTAAAATTTGCTTACAACTAATTATAATTTGAGCAATCATTTTTAAAAAAAAACATTTTACATTTTTGTAAACAATGTCGCGCTCTTGGCTTTACTCTCCTTACAATACAGCTATTATATGAAAAATGTTTTATTTTCTTATAAATGAACTCCTGCAAAGAGCGAGTACTTCGGCCGGTATACTTTTAATGTATCAGTGCTGCACAGAGTATTTTATAACTAATTAATTAATACTAAATTTAGAACAAGTTTAATAAGTATTAACGACTTCCATGGGCTTGTCTTGCAAAGCAAAGTTTTTATAAGGAATGCTTATGATTAGAAATTGACCCTCTGAGTTATTTTTCTATGTTTAGCAGATATTCATATTTTGTCTTCTAAGCAGTCACCGCATTTTGCAATATGCTCAATTTAAAAATTAGAGAAAGGAAAAATAACATAATGATTATCCAATTACTTACTTAATTTTTTTGCTTAAAAGTAGCATTCAAAATTTAATACTTATGTTATTAATTTGTATGGTGTATAATTAAGATCTCGTATTGTAGCTTTAGCGTCAAAGTGCATTATTATTGCATTTAGTGCATTATTAATGTATAGGGGGGGGTGCTATAAAAATTGCGATTGAAAAGGGGGGCGCCAGTATTGAAAGTTTGAGAAGCACTGCCCTAACATGTAACACATGAAAAAAATCTTTTCAATCTGGTCGAATATCTCAGCTCAAATACATAATATGCTGCCAGTTCGCTTTAGAAAACATTAAAAATAATCTGTGCCGACCTTCTCTATAAAGAAGCCTGGGAGCAAGAAACCATTTAAAATCTTAAATGTTTTATAAAGTTAAAAAAAATACAAACACGAACTTGTAGTATTAATTAAGCATGCTTATTTAGTTCGGGATTTGGGCTTTGCTAATGTATTAATCATTTCAGAAAAATTACAATTTTTTGCAATTTCTCTTTCAGTGTATAATATAGCAAATGCATTTAAAAAGATATACCTGTTACTTATCCCGTATTATAGGATATCGTGAGCAAGTTTTTAATTGCTTTTCCAAGTATAAATGTGTTAATCATAATTGCTAATCTTCAAACAAAAAAAATAGGCTGGACATTACTAACCGAGGAGATTTAAGGTCAAAGTTAACTAAACTGATGCTAAATATTAAAAATTTGTCACGTCATGAAAGCATTTGTTTTTGCTCTCTTATTTTGCGTTTTGTGATCTGAAGTAAATTTTTAACGCTTTACGATATGGGTAGGGTATTTCAGAGTAATGTATTTCTCAAAAAATGAGAATAATTTTAACACAAAGGAGTGTATTTCAGTAACCCCAAATGTTCGCTGAATAATCTGATTACGATAAATTTGAATTTTTAAAATTTTGTATGATACAAGACTCATAAGCAGTATTATATTCATAATATGATGAATTGTGCAAATATAAGTCACATTAATTTGCATAAAATTCTCTGGCTGGGCAAGGTCGACACAGCCTTTTATCCCTACTGCAGTGCGTCGATAAATGAGTACCAAGCTTGCTTGGGGACTTAAACATTGGGGGTCTCGCTTCAGACTGACCACCTGTTTGAGGCATCTGCTCATGTACCTCAGCGCCCAATGGTCACGTATACTGAGATGGGCTCAGTAGGCTCTGGCCCATATGGACTGTTGTACCTCTGAGTTTGAGTTTAAGTTGTATAAAGCAAAAATGAAATTTTCAACAAAGAATAATTCTACAAAATTAAGGCAAAACAATTACATATATTAATCAGCCTTTCTATCATTTGCGCATGTTATAAACATTAATTTATAATCAATGTTTGTTACCTTATTTATTATGAACGTTAATCTTTCTGTTTCTGAAATAAGTTTTTTTTTTAAATTTGTAGTATCATTTGAATCAAAAATATTTTATTGCATTTATTTTTATTATATTTTATAAAGAAAAATTCAGAGAATTTATAAAGTAAAGTGAATGTGATTCTAGATCGGGGATTGGTAGGTTTCCAAGAAAAAAGAACTATTTGTTAGTGAAAAAAGATATTGAAAGTATGTCAGACACCTACTTGATATGCGTTTCAGGGGAACAGGATCCCTAATCCAGCAACAATCGCGTTCAAAACTGTCATGTTCCAATTAATATTTTTTATATTATTTAAATATAGTTTTACAGGCATTAAAATTTTCCATTCCATCAAAAATGAAGAAATATTGTAGATATTTATTTATTTATTTTTATTTCTATAGCTCAATGCAAGTGCGATCAGTGTCAAAATGTCAATGCTAGAAATTAAACTTTGAAGTTCCGTGAAAAAACTTCCATACCAGTATTACCTAAAGCACTATATTCTGGAATTCATGTTTACACTAAAAATTAAACTTTATAAAACTGTTCTTGCATAAAAAGTGTGTTTTTGGAAGATGTGTGATACCCCCTACCTGGGGGTACCATCTCTTCATCTACTGGACCTAGATTTGTGGAAGGTAATGTTTCATGACCCAAGCTCTAGCCATAATAAAACCAATTTATTATTATTCAATTATATTGATCAAAGACGATTTTACTATAGGAAGAAAATCAGGAGGGATATATCGTAACCCTAAATTTTATGCGATTAAGTGCCTGGAATTCTAACTGTTTAACTCTAAATAAAGTTATCCTATGAATCTCAATCTTCCTTACTTTATTTGAATAGCTAAAGCTCGTCCTATAATTACGCGTCTAAGTCTAGATCCTTACCATAAGCTCAAGGCGTTCAGCACCACAACTTCCTTTTCCTTCTTCTTCTACGATTATTAAACCTCCACTATATATCTACTAACTAATCTGAATATCAAGGTTTCTTCTTGAGAGGGCTGGCTGTGAAATAACTCAATGATGGCTCCAAAGATTCCCCAAGAGGATTCGCAGGAAAAACTCGGTAAAGCCCCGTCACAGATATATTCAAGCAAAGGCAACAAGTATAGATGCATATTAATCAACATAAGAGTATTATAAAAGTCCATTGAATTACATATATAAATATTAATGAAAGTGCAAAAATTAGCTAAGGTAACACGGACAATTTACCAAAAAAATTAATTAAATCGATTTTATTAGGCTGAACAGGAAAGCAAATAATAAACGCATGTTTTGATTTTTATCTTAATATGATAAAAAATGTTTGTACATTTTCTTAAGTCTCAAGGGGAAATACAAAATAAATCGAAAATAAAGTCATAATTATGGTTTGCAGTTTTAAAGGAATTAAGAACAATTGAAGGAATTGTGTGTGTGCTGATTTAAAATTGTGTGTGCGTCAGCTCTCTCTCTCTCTTTGAAAAGGAGTTATTTCCCGAAGATTCATTTCCTTTTTTATTAGCCTTTAAGCAGGTCATAAAATAAGGAATGTGTTTCTGTTGAGGGACGTTGCAGGAACCATTCCAAGGAACGTTTTCCCACGGCAGTATTTTTACCAATAAAATGAACTTTGCCTGCTTTAGGAATAATCCGAATATTTTCACTGATTTTCTAAAGACTTTGTTAACGGGAAGCAATTTACTACACGAGTAATTGTCTTAAGCCAGTCTAATGTTTAAATATATAAGTAAATACAGAGAAATTTTTCAATACACATACATATATTTATTTAGTAGCTTGGATTTATGAATCTGATTGACACGATAACTTAATAATAAAACTAGTAAATTGAAGCAGGACGTAGACATAATTTTTTTATGGGGAGGGGGATTAAATTTTCTTTTATAAAAAAAAGAGATAAAAAGTGCTGAGACGTAATCTTTATGCTGAAGAGATTAAAAATCTTTCTGGTCTATGAGGAGAGGGGGGGAGAATCGAACTCTCCGTCCTTGTGTATAGTTATCCTGCTTAGAATCTAAAGGAATTCTCGATACCAAAAGGAGTGTTGTCGATTGCGATAAAGCAGTGCTTCTCAAACTTTCAATATTTGTGACCCAATTTTCAGTCATAATTTTCATCACGCCCCCTTTCTTACAATAACAATGTATTGAATGCATTTTATGTGTACTTTGATAGTAAAACTACAATACAATATTACTTTAAGTATAAACCGTACTAATTATCAAGATAAATATTAAGTTTTGTATATAATTTTGTGTATGACAAACAGAGGAGAGTCACTAGTAATTAATATAAACTTGTTTTTAATTGAATATTGATAAATAAATTATCAAAGACTCTTTGTGCAGTACTGATACATTTATAAGTAGTGTGTATTATATCAGTGTAAATGTGCACTTCATTTTTTCTTATATAAGAGTTATTTTACTTTGCAATTATTTTAAATTGTAAATTATTTTATTCAATTGATAATTATTTTAAATCTTTTCTTTTCTATTTTTCGCGATATTCTTGCCCTCTCCCAAGTAGAGTTATCACATCTACTAAGAGAGGCGCACCTCACAGTTTGAGAAACGCTGCGATAAAGATTTTATTTCGAGTTTTGGGAAAAATTTAATGACAATATACATGAAGCAAAAAATTTGATTTGAGGAAGAAAATCCAAGCGATTTGCATAATAATTTGGCCGATAACGAAATGAAGATTTGATAATTGAGACATAAAAATGAAAGAGAATAATTGGCTTTTTAATACTATGTGGTTGTACATTCTATGTAAATTTAATTTTTTTTTCTCCCTTTAATTTTTTGCGCCCCAAATCTCTGGCACCTAGCGTGTCTAAGCGGAAAAGCAGGCCTGCCGAGGCATGAATATTCGCACAAAAGGGACAAGAACCTATCGTCCCTGCAGCACAATTGCCCTTCCTCATCATGTTTTTGATTGTCCCGCAGTTTTACGCTCTCTGGCTCCCTTTGAAGAATTCTCTTCCTTCGATCATGAGCGACTCTATTCGAACATCGTAGAGATCACAACCAGGGTGCTGTCAACTCACGGTTTTCTTTGATTTCCATAGGACACGTCACCACTACCACACATGTGTGTGTATCAAAACTATGAACCATATAAGATGTTGTACTCACACATATCATCCTTATTTATAAGGCACTTTTTTTCACGAGATTTTAGTTTCACCTGCGACATATATATATATATATATATATATATATATATATATATAATGTCGCAGGAAAATAATGGAATTAGGCATTTCACCAAACCTTTAAGGGGTGCCAAATCAGTTGGCGGCGGAGATGTTTAAGCATCGTCTCTTCAAGGTCATTTCCCTGATAAGAGTAAGAGATTTAAACAAATCCTAGATATGTTTCAGTGAGATGATGAAATAATACTGTCGAGAGTTTAAAAGTGTTTATTTAACAAATATGAAAATTATTAAACGGTGAAGTAAGTAATACAACAATAGTCAATAAAATACAAATTATTTATTCGAAACTAATTAACAAATAATTAGAATATTAGGCTGGTATTTTTTTATGTGTAACATCTTTTCTCTCGGTTGCTTACATCCTAAAATATCAATCCCTATGTTAATCCTATGGTGTGCCATTTTTTTTAAAGATATAAGGTTGATATTTAGGGGATCGATAGTACTACCTGTATGGTTAGGAAGTGCAAGGAATCGACCTCCCCCAGGTATCTCCTCCCCCCTGGACAGCATTTTGCCAATGCAAATACTGAGTAGTTCATTTCATCATTTCACTGAAGCAGTTCAGGGTTTAATAAAATCACTTACTTTCATCATGAAAATGACCTTGAAGAGACGTTATTTTAGCATCTCCCGTCAATTGATCCCATCCCTTAGGGATTTCATGAAATTCCTCTACTCTACTAATTTCACCATTTTCCTGCGATATACACAGTGCGGCAAATAAGTTTTAATACTCGTCTCAGAGCGCAGGCTGTAATGGTGCCATGATTTCAAATGCGTATACGTTATAATGCCCATGGTCTGCTGACACACTGGGAACAAGTTGATGGCATTTGGTTAAGTAGCTGAGAGATGACGCGTGTTCTTTGCAGAAGTGAATTTTTTTAATGTTGATTTTTTTAAGATAAATAAAAGAGCTGTAATCAAATTTTACGCAAAACTTGGTTAAAGTGCTTCAGAAACGTACCAACTCATGAAACAACTTTACGGTGATTGTTGTTTAAGTAGATCAAACGTTTTTTGGATGGAAGTGATGCGGTCGGCAACACTCCTATATAACGTGTTACTCACTCGTCTTCGCTCGTAGTCGTTGGAGTGCAGCTTGCCGTTCAACATAGCTGTCTTTTCGATCTGCACCAAAGTAAGTGAGTAAATATTAACGTCGCACTGTTCAGCTACACGAGGGCTCGTAATTTTGAACCGTGGTCAAGTGACGTGTACGACACCTGAGCTTGAACCTCCATCTCCTAACTACCGCACCACACCAACGGGAGGACGTTTCAGCTCTCGACAGATTTAACGTGCATCGCTGCCCTACACGGCGGGTCTTTAGTGGTACTCGGCTCAAACTCATGACATGCTGCCATGATCCAATCCTTGAACACTGGGCTACCGCAGCCCTCTTAGAAGATGACCAGCTTAGTGGAAGACCAATTTCATCTAGAACACCTGAAATTATTGAGAAAGAACAAAATTTTGTTGCAAACGATCACTGTGTGTCATTAAGAATGATTGTAGACTCTTTAAACATCAACAAAGAAACAATTCGAACCATCCTGCATGAAAATTTGGGCGAAAAAAGTGTGTGCTAAATTTGTTCCACACACTTTATATCCTGAAAAGAGAGCAATAAGAATTGCACATGCAAAAACCTCATTTCAGTCATGGAAATCGATCCAAACTTCATGAAGTCCATTTTTACAGGTGTTGAAACCTGGTGTTTTCAATATGGTCATGCAAAAAAGCGAAAAAGTGTGGAATGGAAGTCAGAAAATTCACCGTAAGCCAAAAAAACAAGGAAAATTCCACCAAAAACCAAAACAATGATTATTACATTCTTCGATGCTAGGGGTATTATCCACAAAGAATTTATTAAAACTGGATAAGCAATTTGTATTGGATTTGTACGCCTGTCTGGATTTGTACTATATAGCTGTTTTAAAGTGTTTGATGGCCAGAATTCATCGCATTCATCTAGAATATCGGACTGAAAACAGTTGGTGTTTGTTACACGACAATGCACCCAGTCACACACCCTTGTTGTTCGCCGATTTTCGGCAAAAAATAATGTCTATGTGTGGAAACATCCACCGTATTCACCTAATTTAGCAACCTATGACTACTCCTTGATCTCAAAACTTAAAATGAAATTAAAAAGGTGTTATTTTGATGATATTTCGACCTTACAAGTAGCTTTGACGCATGCTTTGCAGGCCATTCCACAAAGTGATTTACAACAGGCGTTCAATTCCTTAATAAAAGGCTATAACAAGTGCATTGTAGCCGGAGGGTTCTATTTTGAATAAAAAAACTAAAACAGGAATTAATTTCTTGTTTATAAATTTGAATTTATTCCGATCTGTGTGTGAAAATGGGAATTCCCCATTCTGTACGTATAATCAAACTGTGACAGATCTATTCGCGTACCTTCCTCTAATCCTCTTGGGAAATATTTTGGCTATCAATTCGCGTTTATTCACAACTAACCCTTTTGAAGAAGAAATCGTGATTTTTAAATTAAGTCTACTATATAGTCAAAGTTTCTTAGCTACCAAGGAGAAGGAGTGAGAACGTGATACGATAGAATTGACTACTACTAATCAGGTATTATAACTTTCCATAGTGTATTTCAAATATTTAATAGAGAAAGATTTAAAGTGACGATTGATCACTATACTTGAACTAGTTTTATATTAAGAGGGATAATAGATTTGTTTGATTCTATAAAGAGAGGTCCGATATTCATAGTCTCATAATTCGTGTATCTTGATATTCATCCACATTTTGCTCATATGGAGAATATTTCTTCAGGTTGAAAATTATTGAATCAGAGTTGCTATTTTTGTGAGATCAATAAATAAGTTGATTTTCAATATGTGTTTGGTATTCTTTTCCTTCCTTCCACACATCTACGCGACCAAAAGAGAGGGCCTAATCCCTCACAAAACTTTCTGTTCATATGATTTTGTGCAGTAGAATTTTAGAAGTAGGGGAGTGTACACATCATTGTGTTTTTACACAAGCTTTTATTTAACTTGCAATGTAAAATGTTCGGATGGAATCTTGCAACTCAATTTTGATACGGAAGTCTTCAACCGATTGAGCTGAAATTTTGTATATACGTTTAGTTTGGATGACAATGCCTGTTTTACCATTTATATTCTGATATCGCAATTAGTTAAAAAGATATTAATTAAAGTAATTTGTTCGGGTGGAATCTTGCAACTCAATTTTGAAGCTGATGTTTTCAACCGATTGAGCTGAAATTTGGTATACAAGTTTAGTTTGGATGACAATGCATGGTTGGACAATTTGTACTTCGATATCTCAATTAGTTAAAAAGATATTAATTCAGGTAATTTGTTCGGATGGAATCTTGCAACTCAATTTTGAAGCTGATGTCTTCAACCGATTGAGCTGAATTTTTGTATACACGCTTAGTTTGGATGACAATCATGTTTTGCCGATTTATATTCCGATATCGACCTAGTTCAGAGTTTCTGAAACTTTCAATACTGGCGATCCAATTTTCATATATAATTTTTGTCGCGTCCCCCCCGTGCAACAATAATTTATTTACTGCAATAAAAATACATTTTGAGAGAGAGACGCTAAAGTTACAATACGATCTTAATTATAAACCGTACAAATTAATACGATAAGTATATTAAATTTTGTATATGTAACTTTTAAGTAATATATATATATTTTAAGAAAATTACTTAAAATATATATATATTACTTACTTATTTTATTATGTTATTTTTCTTTCTCTAATTTTTAACAGATCGCAAAATGATATATTTAATTAAAGATTTATTTCCTTCAGCATTCATTTCTTAAAGTACAAATGTCATTAGAAAAATAGTCTAGTCTATGTTGCTCTCTATCATATCCATCACATCTGGCATTATCGGGTACGTTTGCGTGAGTCTGGGCAATTTATCGGACGTCTGCGCAAAACATGTAAAAATGCTTTTCCTCGCACAATTCCAGTCAGTTTTGGTCGACTCGATACTTCAATAGCTTCCGAATCTAGCTTGAATGTACATTTTTTAATTTGCATTTAATTTGAATTCACGGCAATTAAGTATTTACGGCAGGTGATTAAAGCTAATTCATACATACATTTTTAATTCGTAAGCAAACATTCGATGATAATAAAGGATCAACAAGTACACAGACGAGCATGGTTCCGAAAATTAAATCAAGGCAATATTCTCAAAAATACTCAAATTTTGGATGTACCACTTAAGTAAATGATGGGGGAAAAGCCCCAGCTCGTTATAAGTTAAAACTTACAAATCTTCAGAACAACATGTGAAATTTGTTTTTAAAACCATGTAAAATCATTTAGCCATGTTGGCAAATAATTTTAGAAAGTATTTTCTGGATGAGGACAACTTGGTAGCAAGTTACGAGTGGATTAGGGATCTATTTCAAGATACTCCAGAAAAGTCTCAACTTCCGAAGAAATCATCATAGATTTCACATCCAGTGAAAAATTAAAAGGCAATTTGGTAATAAATCGCTCTCTGAATTTTGGGTAGAGGTGGATGATGAATCTTCTGTACTGAAAACAAAAGCCCTTCCTATACTATTACCGTTTTTAACACCCTACCTTTGTTATACCGGATTTTCTGTGGTAGCTGCTTTGAAGACAAAATATAGATCTCAACTTAATATAGAAAAATAACTCAGAGTGTCAATTTTTGATATTATATAAACCTTCCTTTGAAAAACTTTTCTCTACAAGACAAGCCCATGGAAGTCCCTAATAATTATTAAACTTTTTCTTAATTTAGTATTAAGAAATTGTTTATAAAATACCTTCTTCAGTACTGATACATTAAACGTACACTGGCTGAAACAATGGCTCTTCACACGAGTTCATTTTTCAAAAAAATAAAACAGTATTCTTAATATAATAGCTGAACTGTAAGGAGAGTAAAACTGCGTGCTCGACATTGTATACAAAAATGTAAAATGATTTTTTTAGATAAATGCTATAATTGTAAATAACTGTTTAAAAGAACTGTAATTTTAAACCTCACAGAATTAACATTTAGAATTAATGTTAAATAATGAAAAAAAGAATATAAAATTCCGATGAAGAATAATTGTGTTACTTTTTAATATTTAAAGCAAGAAGACTTCGAAATGTTTTAACCCGGGAGCAGGCACGCACTCGATACTAACGCTAATAGTAGTGCGGGGGGACTCAGTCACCCCAATCATTTGTTTATAATTATTTTTACTGTACATAATACAAATCGGAATTCCAGTGAATAATTTAATTAAGAGAAAGTATACTTACCGGCTTTCAAGGACTATTCAATTTTTCTTTGATGATTTGAGAAAAAAATCCAATAAAACTGAACTAACATGATTCAAAAGTGCAAGACCTTAATAAAGGACGCAAATCAGAGGCACATTTCACTAATATTACAGAAATGTTATTTGCTGGCAAAGCTGTTATATTTTGTTCAAGTTATTGTAGTTTTAATAAGCTTTCATGATCGAGTGAGTGAATATCAACGTCCCACTGTTCAGCTACACGAGGGCTTTTGGAGACGGACCTCGTAATTTTGAACCATGGTCAAGTGACGAGGACGGTACTTGAGCTGGCCTCTTTTAACTACCACACCACACCAACAAGTGGACGTTTGAGCTCTCGACAGATTTAACGTGCATCTCTCCCCTACACGGCGTGTCTTTAGTGGTACTGGTCTCGAATTCGTGACACATTTGGTGATCAACAAATAGGAAGTTGAAATTTTTCTTTATTGTGTCATTTTGACAAGGCGCACTGAACCTTGTGGTACACTTATGGCTTCATATTTTTTAAGTTGATGGAGTTCTTTAGGAAGCATTCGAAAATTTTCCTTTCGTTTCATGTTCATCGCGTTTCTCAATCATGAATAATATGCATTCTTTCAAGTTCCTTCAATAGAGATCACAGATACCCCGTGCCACCACTCCCGGGTTAAAAGTGTATTCAGAAAAAAATACGGATGATCTAAAAAAGATTATGACGTTTTTCACTATGCTTTATATGTTTGAGAATACTCATAAAAATATAAATCTTTGCCAAATAATCCTTCAAATCAATCAATACTTTTCCAAATATCGTAAAACTCTTTATTATTTACAATTTCTCAAAGCGAAAAACAAACACATAAAAGATGGGACGGAACTAATGTAGAACTAACCGTACAAGTAAATTTGAAGATCAATCAAATGATCAGCAAATGTATTATGCAGTCTGGCTGAAAAGTGAATCATGTCTTCCTTTTCTTTTTCTACAACTAATGCGTACTATTTCAATAATAATTACAGTGATGAATTGTTTATCTTAGAATTTTTTTCAGGGTCTGCGTTTCGTTTTTCTTTTAACGAGTAATATTTTATGTTAAAACGTAATAAAAAAAATCTCTCATTAAGGAAATACAGCTAATTAAACAAAATGTTTTTTTTCTTTATTTTGGTTTTGGGATCAAAGATAGCTATTTGATGACGGAAAAATGCCAGATGATAAACATAAATTATATCAGCGTTTTTGTGTATTTTTTTATTATGGAAGAAAGTATTTTGTTTTACTTCTCTTTCCAGTTATTTTTTTTAAAAAAATCTGTAAATTTTCGATATGCTTGCGCCTTCCTTGTAGGGCTATCGGCCCTCCTAGGGGGCGGACCCCACACTTTGAGAAACACTGACCTAGTTACTGCAACGATCTTGTTCTGGTGTTAAGGCGAGCATGTTTCCTGCAGAACAGACATCGACCTGGTCCGTAGCTTAGATGGTAGAGCGCTTGCTTAGCATGCGAAAGGTATGGGGATCGATCAATTATTATTTTTTCTTGTAAAATATTTTTGAAATTCGTTTGATTTGTACAACGAGATATTTTACAATACTTCCACTTTGTATACGTACAAAGAATGCTATATTGTTACATGCTTTTATTTAACTTGCAATGTAAAATGTTCGGATGGAATCTTGCAACTCAATTTTGATACTGATGTCTTCAACCGATTGAGCTGAAATTTTGTATATACGTTTAGTTTGGATGACAATACCTGTTTTCACCATTTATATTCCGATATAGCAATTAGTTAAAAATATATTAATTAAAGTAATTTGTTCGGGTGGAATCTTGCAACTCAATTTTGAAGCTGATTTCTTCAACCGATTGAGCTGATACTTTGTATTCACATTTAGTTTGGATGACAATGCATGTTTGTGCCATTTATATTCCGATATCGAAAATAGTTAAAATGATATTAAAGTAATTTGTTCGGGTGGAATCTTGCAAATCAATTTTGAAGCTGATGTCTTCAACTGATTGAGCGGTTTTATTATAGTATTATGGTATAAGCAAAAAAAAGGAACTTCAATTTTTTTTCATTCATTTTGCTTTGTCCAGTTTTATTTTGGTCTTACAGCGTTTATTCCCCCCCATTCTCTTGTTGCGGCCCAAATGAAATATCTGTAACATAAACGTGGCCTGGAGGAAAAAAAGACTGAGCTAGCCTGTTCAAAATTAACCAGCAGATGACCTTGCAACAATGATGCGTCGAATGAGATGAACAGACTGAGAAACCTGTACAGTGATAACTAAAAATAAAAATAAATCTAAAGTAAAAAAAGTTTTTTAAAAGCAAGCTTTTATTTAAATGATTTAAAAAGAATAATATAAACTTTTCTTTTAAAACTTTTAATGCTATCAACTTATAACGACGTTAAACAATTTATAATATAAAATCTTGTCGCGAGATTTAGCTGTGTAGATAAACAAGCAAATTAAAGAACTTGATCTGATTAATTTTAATTTTTAAAATTTTCAAACTAAGTAAATACGAGTACTTAAATCTCGCGACAAGATTTTATATTATAAATTGTGTAATGACGTTATAAGTTGATAGCATTAAAAGTTTTAAAAGAAAAGTTTATTTTATTCTTTTTAAAGCATTTAAATAAAAGCTTGTTTTTTAAAAAAGTTTTCTTACTTTACATTTATTATATTCAAAATTACTTAAAACCTCCTATTGGTTGCTAAGTGAAAAACTGTTAGTCAGGGTCGTTCCAAACATTTAAATCAAATTTCGCGGGGAGGTAGGGAATACTGATTTCCCATAGAAAAGTATATCCCCAAATGCACGAGTGTGTATGTAGAGGACGCTGCACACATTGACCACAGTATAAAGCTGGGTCGACCAGTCCTGCTGTCATCACTGGACGAGATGGCTTACTAGTGATAAGAAGAGATAATCAAGCACAGCAATTGTGCTATGGGCTGGAACCCCGTCATTCTGAAACCACATATCTAGGCAGATATGCGCAGGAACGCAGCCCAGCAAAGTCGATAAAACTGTCTCGAGAAGGATTAGATATTTCCGGCCATCCAGTCAGGGCGGTAGCAATTAAGGTCCCAATAAATAGTCACCAATGATTCCTGCCCACATTCCTGGCAAAACGATGTTGTGCAGTGTGACTTCTAATACCATAAGGATTGTCGTAAGCCCCCACATGTGAATCTTAGGCTTTGAACACATCTTTACGACTGAATGTCGCTTCCTCCGTAAAAAAAGACATAATCTATAAAACTGGGGTTCCGACACATTTCTGTATGAACCATTGGGGAAATTTCATACGCTTCGGATAACCGTTAGTGTTAAAGCTTCCAAAAGAAAATCTAAACTAATTTTCTCTTAGCTTTCAAAAATACTATAAGGACACCACAAATCACCTTTTTCTCACTTCTAAATCGAAGTAGTTTTAATTAAAACTCGAGCAACGGTGGCTAGCAATTTGAAATAAAAGAGATAAATAATTTCGAATAGCACCGATCAAAAGCCAACTTTATTCAGAACACAGTTATTCTTGACGAACCGAACACCGGTGTTGCCATTCGCAAAAATACAAAAAGTAAATGAAAAAGAATAATACAATTTTATTACTAACGTTGCCATCTGAAATTTAAAGTTTATAATATGTAATTAAAATAAAAATAAGTAAATAATACATTTTCAACAGTTAAACTGCAGTAACTGCACCCTTTGCAGATGGTAAGTATGCACACCCTGCTCGTGCACTATCCGCCACACTGCTGACTGACAGACCGCATGCTGCTGTGCAATATCTCTTGGGCTGGTATTCGGATTATCTTCAAAGGCCTGGATGACTCTTTCTTTGACATTGACAATCCCGTCAGTTGTCTTCTCTCCGTATCATGTATGCTTCTGTGCAATATGAACCATGTTCGCACAGAGTACAATATACGCGTGCAAACATTTGGTGCTGTAGAATTCTTCTATCAGGGTATTGGTTTTCATAAACTTTCCTAGCTTAGCGGCATCTTTCGCCTTCTGCCCCATATGTGAAATGTATATTCGAAAGCTTTTGATTCGTAAAATGATTCGTCTCATCACTTGTGAGTCAGCTTGTACGTTGATGACAGCAGGAGTAGTCGGTTGAGCTTTATACTGGATGGATACGCACAGCGTCCTCTACATACGCGCGTACATTTTTCAAACCGTTTTCCTGACGTTATTCCGTACATCCTCAAGGAAATTTGAACGAAATGTTTAGAACCACCCTGTAGATTTTGTAGCATTTTTATAATTTGAGTAAAACTTTGGAAATTCTACCTTACCAAAGGAATTTTTGAAAAATGAAAGGAAAAGTTATATTTTTTTAGAAAGCGAATTTAAAATTCAAGATCGTCTGCGTGATGGAGAAAAAGTAATTGATGTTAGAAAATTTTATCCACCCCCCATTGTATATGCATGGATGAAGCATCATTCAGGACAATAACAAAACTGAAGACTCCTGTCAAAAATAAGATATCAATTTGTACTGAATTTTTAATAAAAATATAAATTGCATTAGTTTTAGCTTCAATTTTAACACTTCAAAATTGCACTGATTAATTTCAAATTTTCCCCTTGAAAAACTATTAAAAATATTTAATATTTTAGGTTTTACCTGGTGACATTGGATACAGTTTTCCACTCAGAGCTAGTCCAGCCGAAGAGCCTTTGCATTTGGCGTTAAAGAAAGGCCATTACACAGCAGCTGAACTGTTACTGAAAAATGGCGCCAATCCGAACACCGAATATCCCAGTGGTTTCGAGATTAATTTCGTAGATCCTATGGATTTAAAAGGTGTTGAACTCTTGCTGAGGTATGGAGCGAAACCTGATGCCAGAAATCAACAAGGGATAACACTTTTAATGAAGGTGATATATTAACTACTATTGTATATTTTGGGTAAAATCCTATAATAACCCACCTCTTGGCGAAGGCTTTACTCAAGGCACGCAAAATGGCCCCAAGGCGCGTCTTTCTAAGTTGAGCCCCGGCAAACTGGAAAAATCATGGCGGTTTTGTCCGTAGGAGCAAAAAATTGAAAATGTTAAGCAGTTTAATAACGAATTTATGTTAAGTTTAGCTTCTAAAAATAGGAACTTTGTAAAACTTATGGAACACTTCCATGAAAAACATAACTTTTGAAAAATGAAATAAAGAACATTCTGAAAAGAAGGAATTCAAATCTTAAAGAGAAAGAATTGAAATTTTTTAGTCGTAAAGAACAAATTAATGAAAAATTCAGTCTCTAAAATAGGAAGTTAAGGACATTCGTATAAGAAAAAACTGTTATTAACGGATTTTTTTAAAAAAAAACTTTTGAAAAATAGGAAATTAAGAACATTTTCTGAAAAGAAGAAATCGATGTTGGAAGGAGAAAGATAGAAATCTCTAAAACTTTTTGAATAAACTCCTGTATGATTTAGTTTTTAAAAAAAAAAACATATTAAATACATTCTAAAGTTACTCAAATGACTTTTGCTGAACCACGTACCCTTCCTTATGTTCTTAACTCCTTTCGAACGGCATCTCCATCGATTTCACTTTTTTTCCTTACGCACTATTTAATAATCACCCACTTTTTTTCAAAGAATTCTAAATTAAATATATATATATATAAACAAAACCTTGCTTTTGTCTCATTGTCTCAACAACCGGTACTCGCACGTATTATCCGAATGCCAGCAAAGCGTCGAAAAAGTGCAAACGGCGCAGTTCTCGGTGTTATATAGTTTGTAGAGTTGCCGAAGCGAACGCAACTAACGGTCACTAATTACAGTCTCTTGCCGGCCGGCTGGGGGCGTGGTTGGTTTGTCGCTGGCCTTCTGCACCTGAGGTTGCGGGTTCAACCCCGGCCCAAATCGGTGGATTTTCATAATGCAGAAAATGTAAATATATATGTAATATGTCATACATATAAATATGTCATTATATATGTAAAAAAATTTCTAGAGTGTCTGTTTGTGGCTTGGTGCTCTCGGCAAAATTAAATCTTAGTACTGGTTCACATCGTCAGAGCTCAGGTCCCTCCCTCTAGAGAGGAAACTGGAAGTCTCAAAATTACCAGCGGTGATTGGTATCCACCTATATGGTGCCGCACTAAAAAGAGATACCAGCTTTTAAGTTTGCAATGGTAAAACACTAATCCGCGCACAGCCCAATAGAAATAAAATGTTTTAAAGGATGAAAAAGAAGGGCAGCTAGCTTGGGGTGATAAAAAAAAGTTCAAAAACCAGGCATGTACTATAAAAAGATCCGTCCATGTTAAAACTATACTTTTGGCTCCACTGCAACACTTAAGCAGTAAACTCCACAATAACCAAATTTATAGTGTTAACATTAACCATTTTTATGGTTCTCTTAGTCGATAGCTTAATTACTCCTTAATTATTCTCATAGCACAATCACGACACAGTTTCTAGTGGACTGGTATTTATTTTTTACTCGCAACTCTTTTTACAGTAACATCAGAATTACTGGGCATGCGCAGTTGGGCTTGCGCAAACGCAGTTCACATATTCTTATTTGAAGACACAACAATAAACACCTAATTCTCTTAATTACATAGATGGCGTTTCTCATGCCGTGAACTGACACATATTATTTCAAAATTATTTGAAATCTATGTACATTCTCAAGGTTATATAACAACATAAATTTCTCGAAACTTTGTGAATATTATAATTTTGAAAACAGGAAATATAAGCTAAAAAATTTCGTTGAATGATTCATAGAGAGACTTGTGTGTATGAAGTATTAAAAAAAACTATTAATAGCTGAAAAGGTATTATTTTACTACTTTAGTCGGTAAACAAAAAGTTCCAAATGTGTATATATCACAAAAATGAATAAAAACATGTAATTTATAAAAACGAGTGTGAATGGTATGGTTTCCCTTGATAGGAAGCAATGTAAGTATTTTTGAGTCCCAGAATCCATGAGTTTATCGAAGAGGTAGGGGAAACCAGGGCAAAATGGAGGGTGGGGCAAGATAACGAATGTCTTAGTTTTTCTGTTTTCCGATAGGTAGCAGGATCAACTGAACACTACTGGTTTTCCTATTGGCCGTTCGTTAAACAATAGTATAGAGAAGCTGAAATCGTCATTTTTGTGTTAGTTGTGAAGCTTTGATTGCTTACCGCTGCCCCGATATAACTTTTATGCATGTGTAAATAAGCTCTGCTACAGATACAGACAAGATATATAATTTATCTTTAATATTTATGAGTAACTTTGTTTAAATACTACATATTACCACGAATAAATGTCAATTAGTCGACTTCCTTCATGGAAATGGAAACGAATATTTTTAAACATGCAGTGTCCGGGGGCAAGATCACGAGCTCCTCATTTCGCCCCGTGTTGTTTCAGAATTTATGAAACTATGTTGCTTATTTTATTTAATCCTGTAAACACTTGTTTGTCTGTTTTTCTTCCGCTCGCCCTAGCGCTTCTATATAATATAAATTTTATTAATTAGCAAAAAGATGTTTATAATTATTTTTTTAATATATAGTAATTTAAAACATTTGTTTTATGCGGTTTATAAAGAAAATTGAAAGATTAACCTCTATATAACAAATTTTTTTCGGGTTTCAGTGACTTCGCTATATGAGGTCCGACTGTATATATAACAAGCCTTCTATTCTCAGATGGCACCTAAGTTGAGACTGGCTCGAGAAGATAACATTGCTGCATCCATAAATTTATTAAGTGAAATGATGACTACCTATTCAGGGCATAAAGATAACTAGCTACTAATGAAACAAAAGTTATAGGTTTACGCGCATACAATGATGAAATTCGTCTGGAAAAGCTAGAAATGAAAACTCTGGTGCCAATAGCCATCTGAAAGTGTTACAGCTGTGACGCGGCGTTTATACCGCAAAGTTTTTATTTTTGTAGTCAGTATTATTAAATACCGACCCTTCAGTTGTATCGTAGCACATCCGTCTCCTTGTTCTGATCTTCAGCTATTAATTTCATTTTAGGATATTGCGCGCTGCGTGAAACCTTTGGCATTGTCGGATTACATCTCAACTCTTGATCTTAAGAAAATTGTTGTAAAGTGTGATAGGGTATATTTGTTTCATTAAACTGGTTCTAAATTTAAATGCACTCGCAGCTATAATGTTATCAAATTAGCAAATAAGTTGAAAGGAAAACTATTATTTTATTTAGTATATGTTCATTGATATTTTGGGGCAATTCATTCATTTTCTCTGCAACACAAAGATAACCAATGAAGACAATTATTCTAAAAGTTGTGGCCCTACTCTAACGTCCGTTTCCACAAAGTAGTGGCCAAACAATTACCCACCTCTTACACGTAGCACAATTCAAAAGGTTTTTACTGAAAAGGAATATTTGTTAATCTTGTACTAGTAATGAATTTGTAATAATGGAATTGTAGAACTAAAATTAGAGGGATATGATCCCTATCACAAATGTCGCCATTAGGTAGGATTTTAATTAGGAAGAGGCTGTGTTAAAAAAATTTTAATTTAAATTTTAAACATGAAATTTGTGCAATACTATTTGATTCAATGCCTCAAACGCTTCGTCTTACTTTAAATCTCACCCCAATAAGGCTACAATACTGAAAATATTTGAACAGATACTTGTGAATTAAATATTTTGGATAATGTTAATCTTACAAAGGTCGAACATTAGCACCTAATCCATTAGTTCAAGGGCTCTCCGATACTTTTTAACAAGATCCTCACAACCAGAAAGTGCAACACAATTGTTGAAATACGTCGAACCCCGATTTAACGAGCCCCTATTTGACGAATGTCATGATGTAGCGAGTTTTTTCTTTTCCCGATTAAAATGAAGTCAAAAGCCCATATTTAACAAATAATAAACCACGAATGAACGAATTATTTAAACATTTGAAATTTTTTTATTAGTTTGTATTAGAAGAAATTGGATTTTTTTCAAATAATATTCTTTTTGTCCAGAATAAAAAAAAGGATATTTTATTTGTTAATAGCAAATTTCTACGGGAAAGGGTGCACCTCATTATTAAACTTTAAATGTGCAGATGTGTCACGAGTGCAACCTATCGTGTGAGTTTTGAATAGGATGGGAAACTCCATTCTTATCTCCTCCCCCTTCTACAATGAAAGAGTTATTTTAAGATTTTAACTACTATGTTACATTTTATTGCAGACTGCTTGTATGTGCAACTGAAGCTCAGGAAATAGTTGATTTGTTGGAGTCAAATAGCGATTCTGATGCTGAAATTGATGACGAAACTCTTATCAAAACTGTTATATTTTCTAATGGTTTACATTGTATGGAAACTGTGAAAACATACCTCATGTAGAAAGATGCAACTGATATATTATTTTCTTCTCTGCAGAAAGTCGAAAAAAGAACTCTTTCTAATTTAGAATCAAAAAGGCTGTAAAACATCTCTTAGTCAATCAATATTTTAAATTTTCCAATCAAATGGTGTGTAATAATTCACTAATAGTATTTTTAGCTAACGAATGTATACTTTCTATGTAGTTGCTTATGAAGAATTTCCAAAAGGTAAAGGCAAAAAATTTGTATTTTACTCGGACCCCGATGCAACAAATAACACCGACTTGGCGAAGAAACACTTTGGCCCCAATGGATTTGTCGCAGGGAAATGGCGAGATTAGGAATTCCATCAAATCCCTAAGAAAGATGATCACTTGGTGGTAGATGTTAAACTAACGTCTCTTCAAGGTCATTTCCCTGATGAAAGTAAGTGATTTTATCATATTCCTGAACTGTTTCAGTGAAATGATGAAATGAACTAGTCAGGATTTGCATTGGCAAAATGCTATACGGGGGGGAGACACCCGGGGGGTCAAGTCCTTGTACTTCCTAACCATAAAGGTAGTACCCTCCCCCCTATCGATCCCCTAAATATCAACCCTATATCTTTAATAAAAGTGTGTGTGTGCCTACTTATGTACGCACGTAAGAAGTTATACTTCTTTGTATAACAAGATAAAAACCTTGTGTAGGGCAGCTGGGTCAAGGACGAAAAACGGTTACGAGCAGAGTTGAACGATACCAACCTTAAGACAAGTGGAGCAACCAAACCCGAGATAATCCCGATTTAAATAAATTTAAACATCCCCGCACAGGGACAATACGACCAATAATATGGGGAGAAGGGTTTGGCAGACTGTATCTGGAGATGTGGTGAACCGAATGTGACAGATGAGACCTCATATTGAATGTCTCGGCGGGAGGAATCGTTCCCGAGAAAATTAAGACATCCACCTGAAGAGCCCCGAGTTATGGTCATTTTAAAATAATTAAAACATTTAAATAAAATAGAAGCTGAGCACCCAGCAACTCGAAACTCGGCTTGGTTGGGATGACATATAAGAAAAATCCCTTTGAACCAGTCTGTAGTTGCAAATGGGGTGGCGCTAGCTCGGGAAAAGAAAATGAAACTAACTCCCCCGGGGGGGAGAACTGTGACGTAAATAGTCACGTGCATCCCAACGATACACAGAGTAGTAGGTGATCCCAAAGTTTCATCCTTCTATCTCTGTAATATCGTGACATCGTCAACAGTTCGAACCCCATAGGAATAACACGTGGATTCTAATTTTAGTGATAACGCCTCCCTAGGCCTACTAGCTACACATGAATTATAACAGATGAAAGAGCTCAACGAGGAGAACCTATGGTTTGAGTTTCATTAACGAAACTAAAAAATCCTCAAAGCAATGCGAGATTTAAAAAAAATTAAAACTTTAAAATAATTTTAAAAAGGTTAAATATGGGAGAGAGAGAGAAGAAATGGGGTTATATAGTCCTGAAAAGATCTGTCTAGGGTGCTCATAGAGAGAACAATCGAGTCCAGCCGGAGCGGTCGACCAAGGGGGCATAGGATTCGAGTTATTACTGGCGAAGCCCTGTAGAGGGGGGAGCACCGGAGGGAGCCAATTCCACGTAAAGCTCGCTCTAATACGAAAAAATGGCGGATCTCCAAAATCAAGTATCAAGCTCAATTCCTTAGAGGGGGGAATTTTTTCCAGTCCCCCCCCATAGGATTAACATGGGAGCGTGATATTTTAGTGCTTAAGCCCTCCCCATGCCTAGATGACTGGAAGGGTCTCGACGAGTGGAACAGTTGGTTCAAATCTCAAGTCCAAGACTCGAACAGGGGCGAAGATATTGTGAATTTAAAAAGTTTAAAACAATTAAAAACTATGGGAGAAATAGCCCTATGAGCATCAAATTATAATAACTGGAAGAGAAAATAGAGATGGATCGAATGAGCCAGGACCGAATGGATTATGAGGCTCGGGTGCCGAGATATTGGCAAAAAGGCAGTAGTGTATGTGGGGGGATGCGTCCCAACAGATATGGTTTATAACAATAGTTATTACGATCCCACAAATATCAGGCCCCTAGCACCAAAAAAGTGGCATGTTAAAATATTAGACAACGGTGTGCGCGTGCATCGGTGTCGTGATGGTATGCGCACCCATCCGTGACGGTGTGCGCGCACATCGTAAAAATTTACTCTCATTCTTTTTCCCTAACGTGCTAAAAGAGATATAACTTCAAAAAATGGAACCATAGGATTAACATAGGGATTGATACTTTAGTGTGTAAGCAACCGAGAGGAAAGATGTTATGCTTCAAAAAATACCAGCTTAATTTTCTAATTATTTGTTAATTAGTTTCGAATAAATATAACTTGTATTTCATTGACTATTGTTGCATTACTTACTTCTACGCTTAAGGTATCCGACTACATTCGAAACCGTGATTTTAAAAAAGCGCATAAATGGATAATTTTCATGATATTTAGTGTCACTTAGATTAGAATACGTGTATAAAACTGTTTTTAGGACATCTTGACAAAAAAAATTATTTAAATACGATATTTTGGCAAAACATTAACTTAGACATTTTTTCAAAATGTTCTCCTTTTATAAAAAAGGCTTCTAAAATAATAATATTTTGATTATATAAAGTAAAGACTTCTCCAATGAGTCTGAACTAGGATTTTTGAAACATTCACATTATTTTCAGAGTTACAATCAATTGAAATAATTGTGATGTGCCTCCCCTTGGAAGTACATCCCTCGAAGTATCAGCGTAAGCTAGAGGTGTAGGGTTAGCGAAAGAACTCGGATCAAACATTATCTTAATATGACTTAATTAAGATATTCAACTTAAACCTTTAACAAATATAATTATAATAATTAATATGAGAGAATCTACGATGACTCAATACGCAACACACAATATGTGTATATATATATATATATATATATATATATATATATATATATATATATATATATATATATATATATATATATATATATATATATATATATATAAGACGCATTTGTTGTCTGTTTGTATAAGACGCATTTGTTGTCTGTTTGTCTGTTCCCTCATAACTCAAGATCCAGACAACCAAATAACGAGAAATTTGGTACACGTGCACAAACTATAACCCTAACTATAATCTTATCAGAGACACACAACACACTTTTTGGAGGGTCCATAAGGTTACATAAACATACGTGTCCAGGAAGACATTTAAACAGAGCCACTACTTTCTTTCTTGGTACACTTGGGACAAATCTCCCCCTAAGAATCCCCATCTTTTTTCCACAGTGGATAGTATCCTGTTTAAGTAATTTCTTAAGAGTCAGATAAACAGACAGTTTAATCGTCCAAAAAGAAAGAGGAACAGGTCAATTAATGCGGTGCTTTATCAAAGTTATCTTCTTAGCCATTGCATTTCAGCTCCTTCATTTCGCAAAATTCCGCAATGAGCAGGAATACATTGGAAAGAAATTTTATGTGCAAATGCTTTGAGCAAAAGTCTACAATTCAGGATTATTTAAGAGCTGTTGATCAATACGAAAGGTTTGAAGTATATAAACTTTTTGGATCTGACAATGCAACTGCCTTAGAAAAAGACTACAAATCGACAATTGTTGAATAGCCGTTGCAACAGCTTCGACTTCCCATCAGGCAGCAGTAAAATAGCTCATGGGTAAGTAGAAACTTAAAAATGTTCAATGGGTAACTACTCCAGCACCACGTATTCCCTATAAAACAGGGCCGTTAGTATAGACATGCATTCATTCTTTTTTCTGTGGATTATGTCTTTTCAGTATGACTTTGAATATATTGTAGCGTAAATCGCGGTTCGTGGAATTTATGCTAAGGCAATTCTAAAGAACAAAACAGTTCAAGAGCCTTGCAATTTACTAACGAAATTAGTCCTTAAAATAAAGGATAAATAGTTGTAAAACTCATTTTTCACATCTTCTACAGCTCTCAGATACAACCATCGGTGTTTAAAAATACAGGCAAGCAACGATAAAAGCTATTCGCAAGCCACCATTTGGTCTCATGCAAATAAACAAACACTTCAATATAGCTAATGTAGAACTAATTCAGTTTCAGGAAACGATCCATGTGTGTTTATACTCTTCACGGCTACCTTTCGCTGCGTTCTCGAAGAATCCACTTATGCCACAGGTTATGATGTCATAGACCTCCATCATTTCCAAGGAGCCTCCATATCATCGCCAAAATGGTCACCAAAAATGATGCCCACTTAGCTGTATCGTCAATATTTCGCCGTTCCCGTTGTAAAGGACAGCATTACTTGCGAATTTTATCATAAATAAATGCAGCAAAAAGTAATATTAACTTATTAAAATGCATATTTAAATTTTTCATTCGCACTACTTTAACATAAAATTAAGCTTTAATTATCCAAAATTCGTAACAATATTCATTTAGGTACTTATGTATCATTTCATTAATCGGTTTCGCTAAACAGAGTGATTTAACAATTAACAAGTAACATAAAAAAAAAAAATTTTTACGTCAATCCTATTTCGTTAGAAAAATGTACTGGTGCCATCTGTTATAGCTAGTTGTAACTACGACAGGAATAACGCAGAATAAATTTAAAATTAAAAAATAAAATTTAATTAATGAATTAATATTTGAAAAACTGTATTAACATCAAGTGTTATCCATTACAAGTTTAAAATTTTTTATTTGGACATGAATGAATGAATAGAAAATATTTTATTAACACGATTGTAAATCTGAACAAGATTATATATACATACATATATATATATATATATATATATATATATATATGTGTGTGTGTGTGTGTGTGTGTGTGTGTGTGTGTGTGTGTGTGTGTGTGTGTGTGTGTGTGTGTGTGTGTGTGTGTGTGTGTGTGTGTGTGTGTGTGTGTGTGTGTGTGTGTGTGTGTGTGTGTGTGTGTGTGTGTGTGTGTGTGTAAGGATAATTATAAATTAGATTTAATATTAAATTCCCTACATAGCACCTAACTTTTATTTTCCAGTACATCTTCAAGTATTAAATTAATCACCCAATTATTTCTCCGAAACAAATGGCATAACCACTAAACATTTCTAATCCCAGATAATTATATTTAAGAGCCCTATATGACAGCATTAACTTTCAAGTATATATCATAAAATACGAGGTAATTCACACATATGGCTTAAGTGGTAAAACACTTAGATTTCATTTTAGCGTTCTTATTCTCTCAGCCTCAGTACTTGTACAGACTTCATCAAATAAAGATCCTTTTTTAAAATAAAGACTGATTCTGGATCGAAACATGTCAAATATATATATATATATATATATATATATATATATATATATATATATATATATAGGTAGAGATTGAACTAATAGTAGAAATTGAAAACTGATTAGCACATATTTGATGGTTTGTCATAGCCAGCAGGATAAAACGTATTTTTTGCATGATACACTGATTCCAAGGCATAGCATTTAATGTGAATTTTCCCTTTCTTCAAAAATAGGCTTGTCGAAGTCCAGAAGGTTTACAAACGGCCCAAACGTTGATAGCCTACGGAGCCGATGTGAATGCCACTACGCTAGAAGAGCAGCGTACAGCTTTGCACTGTGGAGTTCTCAGTGGTAATCTGGCTATTGTCCATTTATTGGTGTCCAATGGTGCCAGAGTAAAACTTCCGCCGAGTTACACGAAACCCCCGCCGTTTTTCTTTGCCATGCTCAAGAGTGATTACCCAATGATGAAGTATCTGTTAGATCTGGGAGCAGACATCAACCAAGGATCTTCTGTTGTCGGATCTGCGCTTCATGTTGCTCTCACGGAGCTAGCCGAAACCAAGGTAGTGTTGAACGAGAATTCTTTTATAAATTTTTATCTTTATGTGTTTTTAAGAGAAACAAATCATGTTTTATAACATGTCTAATCCCCAATTCACAAGAACTCATTGAGGAAAAGAATAGCACTGGCTCAAGTCATTTGTTCGATGGGCCCTGGCATGGTTATTTAAATGCAGAGAAACTAGCTCTTAACATTATAGCTTCCAAAAGAGAAAATCTCGTTAAAAATTTCGCAAGAAAAGGATATATTATTGCAAAAAATAGCCGAAAACTTGAAGAAATTTTTACATTAAACATAATGTAGTTAAACTAAAAAAGTTCAGAACAAAAACAAAATTCTATTGACATATGGGGGAAGTTTGTTAAATTTATAAGCTAGTTTATGAGATAAGGTTACATATAACTATAATAAAACTTTTTAACATGTAACATTTTCTACGTATAAACAAAATATACAACATTTTTTTTGTTATTATTGTGCGCATTTTTTTCAATTTCTACTATTATAGGTCACACACTCTCTATATATTTATTTATCTTCGTAGAATTTTCAATCGTTAATAAAATACATTTTAAAGCGCTCAATTGAGCTGAAATTTTATATACATGATTATTTTGAATGGTAATACAGTAATTTAATTATAATTAATAAAAACTAATGAATTAAAACTAATTATTCAAAGAATTACAAATACAGCCACGTTAGCATCATTGTTAGCGACTTAGCGACCATTTTGGCGACTTGTGTCAAAATAAGAAAATGGGTTTTTTTATCACATTTTAAGGCACTCGTTTGAGCTACAATTTTCTATACACTATTGTTTTGGGTAAAAATACGATAATTTAATTAAAATTAATTGACTGAAAATAACTATTTTAAGAATTACAGATACAGCGACGTTGGTTTCATTTTTAGCGACTAGAGTCAAAACTTTAAAATATTTTTTTCCTTACGTTTTAAATCATTCAGTTGAACTGAAATTTTATATACACGATTTTTTTGGGATGGCAATACGATACTTTAATGATAATTAATAAAAATTAATTACCACTTAATGTTGTGATTCTGTCATATGTATATACATATTTATATTAATTGTAACTATTTAATAAAAAGTAGCTAAAATAAAAAAATTTTCTTTATTGATCTAAGTAGAAATGGACTTTTTTATATTACTTGTTTAATTATCTCTCTCTATTGCTACATTCTCTAAATAAATATTCAAAATTCTTTTAATTAAAATTGAAAACATAATACATCGATTCCATTAAAATGGCGATGAAAAATCTATGACCGATTTAAAAAAATTCATACATCAAATAATAATAATAATAATAATAATAAAGAATTCCTACATCAAATAATAATAATAATAAAGAATTCCTACATCAAATAATAATAATAATAAAAAGAATTCATACATCAAATAATAATAATAAAAAAAGAATTCAACGAATATTTTCATAACGATCAGAAAAGAAGGATGTTACATAATAGCAGTGCGAAACAATATTTCACCACAGTTGTAATATAAATGCAAATTTTGAAAAGATTATTGCCAACGTTTCTTTCCAGTTTTAACTGGAACTTTGCTCACGAAGTTTCTCAAGCTTCTTATTTTAACTGAAGCTGTACACTAAAGAGGACTGGTGCATTATATTGGTGAAAATAGGAAACGTATAGAACACGAAATCCTTCTTTGTTCACCTTCTTCAAAAGAAAAAATGTAAGATAAAAGGCATTCGCAGTCTTTTACGTTTTAAGTATTAACACGACATTTTAATGTCAAAAATCAAATGAAAAATAATTGTAAATATTTTTTTTATATCCGGTAATTCTACAGATAAGACGAACTCGTCTAAGCCTTATTGTTTTATTATATTTCAGGGATTGTGAATAACAGAAGCCAAAGCTTATCATGAACAACACCTTTTGTTCCCATAATATCTCAAATAATCAAAAAGTCCTCTAGAGGAATGATATATTTATATATATTTTTTTTCTTTGGCTTTGTAGGTTTTCAACTTTTTCACTTGATATCTAATTTTATTTTATTATACTATGTATATATATAGTACTCGAAAAAATAATAAATACTTATTAAGAACAATACCAGTGTCGATAATATTTTACAATTCTTTTCTCCTATACTAAAACATATTTCGAATAATTGAAAAAGATGCCAATTAGGGATTGCAATATCAGACCAAAAGTTCAAAACCGGTATTCGGTATTTTTTTAGAACTTTATATTGGTTTTAATACCAGGAGTAGAAATTTTAGAAAAAGAAAGAAAACATGTGTTTCTTTGTTTTATTTGCCAATTTTATTAAAAAATGTAAATATCACAAACAATAGTAATATATAATAACTTATAAATTATAACAGTATATAATAAATCACAAAAAAGTAAAGAAACATCTTATTTATTTAAATCATAAGAAAATGTAAGTAACACTATTCAGTCTTTGGTACGATTACAAATTTTTGAAATGTGATCTTAAATCTTATTCTTTATTATCTTATTTTTCTTTATTATTATGGGTTATTATTTATGAGTATATATAAAATGTGTGTGAATCTAAAAAATATGCAAATACAATGTGAATAACAAACTCACCAATTAAAAAAGTATCGAAATATTACGCACTTTCTTCACGACTACACTTTGTTATCACAGATACGAATATCAAACTACGAAAGATGCGCATGTGCAGTATCGGTCTGGGCTATAATAGGATGGTTTTGGATAGTTCCTTGGATGACTCACACATTTTATCGCTTCTCTTGATTGTACGATGCAACTTTATATTCACAGTCTAATTAATTTCGCCCGTTAGGGAGACATAAAAACAAAAACGTATACTATTTTGCTATATTGGCGATCCCTGAACATAAAAAGGGAGAAAATTTTAAAAATTTCTAGTTAATCCCCTCAAGAAAAACGGTAATTTAACTTGTGAATACCGGCATTACAAAATTGTACAAATGACTCAAAATACCGGTACTTTGTATCCCGGTATTGCAATCCCTAATGTCAACTTAAGCAACACAACTTGAACAACAAATGATTATATATCAGCAAATATAGTAATCAGATAAAATAGAGTTACTTGAATAAGTGAATTAAAGCAGACAAGAATAATATGGAAAAGAACTTTCTATTTTAACTGTTGTATATATATATATATATATATATATATATATATATAATAAATAGTCAATTAAAAATTAGTTCAAAATAAATAAATTGAAATAGAGGGAAATATTTTAAACAATACAAAACAGTGATTACCATTTGGAAGAAATTTTATTCTATATTACTATTATTTATTGCAAAATACAGAACACCCTGTTTTACATGCCACAAAATTTCAATGTGTCTAAAATGTTACGATCAACATTTGGACAAGTTTTAATGTAATCATTTAATCTAATTTTTCTTTTGCATCCGCCCTATAAAATGACCCAGATTTTTATAGCGTTTTTTTTTAAATCATAATTCTCTCTCTCTCTCTCATTCTAATATCTTATCTGTGGAAATAACGACAATTATTTTCATTTCAGAATTGCATTCAAACAACAAGCTAGGTTAACGAACAATTATTCACATTGCATCACGCTATATTATAAGAAAAAGTTTTGAATGATTTCCATCATACATAAAGTTAAAAGCATTTATTTAAGTGTTTTGTAAAACATATGGTAACTTGTTACATTTCTTAATGTATCACACCAATCAATTTCTTTCGTGATTAAATTTTTAGAAACTTTTAACAAAATTTGAGCATTAGTGTATTGAAAAATTATAAAAGTTTCGTTACATAAAAGTTACTGCCAGTGTCGCTTGAATAAACATATGAGAGGAGCGTACAATGGGATAAATTCATTGCGGGCACATTATAAATGCAATCACCTGTTCTCCATTGAATTCAAAAGTTGGCTTTAGACGTTAGTAACTAATAAAACTTCAAATTTGATGATTGGGTTGATGTTCAAGTATTAAGACTATTCTAAAGGTTTTTCAAAATTAAAAAGAAAATCTTATGCATATCCTTGTACTACAAGTGCATTTCATGTACCTATTAACGTTATTATTGCTGACGAATATGTACTTTTCAAAAGAAAGTCTCTGCAAAAACCAAAACTTGGCAACAGCGAAGCGCGTGAACTGATTTTCTGAAAACACGCGATTGTTTTATCGTGTGAATATGACGTCACTGGAATTTACGAACTGATTGGCTTGAAACTCGTGATAGCAGTTTTATGTCCATGACGGGACATGAATTTACAAATTAATCGGCCAGAAACAGCAGTTTTGTGATTATGACGTCACATGTTTTTAGCCTATTAATTAATAAATCTATTGAATCTGTCGCTTATTACGACATCAAAACAGCACTATTGAGTGTGAGTAGCGATGATGTTAACGCAAATTATCAAATGAAATAAAATAAAAATTTTGAATAGAAAAATTAGTAAAACTAATGATGATTTAAAATGAGCTAATAATGACTGATTACACATATTACGTTGAATATATATTAAAAATAATATGTTTAAATGTTTCATTTATTAAATTAAGCTTGCCATTTATGAATAGAATAGTAGTAGCAGGAAAAGATTTAGTAATTAGATTAAAATTATTGAAAAGTGCCTGATAATTAATTCCTGAGGGGAAAAAATCTTTTTACTGCATACAATAATTTATTATCCACACTTCTCTTTGTAAAAAAAAGGGGGATTCTGACTTATTACATTAATTGATATTTAGATGAATATAAATATTGTTAATTGTGTGAGTGTGCGTGTTTGTGTGCACGCGCTTAAAATTATATTGTTGTTTCTTATACAACTTGATCTCAATTGCGTCAGATTCAGGTCTGCAAAATTCATCGTGCTAAGGGACTAGATCAGAGGTCAGGAACCTATGGCACTCGTGCCACATGGGGCACGTGGTACAATTCTCAGTGGCACTCTTCAATGCTCTACAAATTTATTAAATTTGAGTGGATGGAAATTAATAAATGGACCTTATTTGAGAAACATCTTCAGAATCATGGACATTCAAGGAATTACGAAAAATTCTGAACGATAATTATAAAGATAAATTTACAGCTATTTCGTAAATTAATGAATGCCATTGCTGGAGAGATTTAATTGTTTGAAGAGAGGAAATTTCATGCACTTTGCTATCCGCTTTGGGTTCTACGTATCTAAATAAGAAATTTTTCCTCATATGAAAAATATTTCGTGTTTGCAAAGAAAATGCTAACTGAATGCTCAAAATAGTGCCATATTGAAAGTGACACACATTATACCCCTGATTTGCGATGTAATGGGTGAATAAGATGCTAGATGTAAAGTGGTGCATGTGCCAGGTTTGAAGTAAAATTTTTATTTGCCTTTTTATTCAATTATAATGAAGAGAAATACCGTAAAAACCGACGTATAACGCGCACTTCTAACACAAAAAATAAGGTCTAATCTTAAGAGTGCGCGTTATATGCCCGGTATAAAAACGATAGCTTTAAAAATAACAAATAAGATGAGCGTAAAAATCTTTTTTATTTTTACATGCATCCAAATACTGTTCGTTTAAAAGAAATGACTTGCCTTATGAACTAAGAGTTGTTGCTGTATAAGAAAACTATTTTGTGTAAAAAGTCTGGTATAATACCTCGAAAAAATGACTTCAAAACATAAGAGCAAAGCATATTGATATTTCAGCTTTCTTCGTAAAAAAGGAGGTGCGCGTTATACGGCGAATGAATCTAAAGTTATAAAATTAAGCTTGAAAGTATAGATGCGCTTTATACGCCGGATTTTACGGTACTTATATTTTATGTTGTCTATTTCTTATTTTAATTAATACGTTTAAAAATACATAATATATGTAGAACAATTTTTTTTACTTTTGTTGAAGAAATAGTTATATTTTATTCTATTTATTGTTGAGAAATATCTTTAAATGATGTGAAATTAATATATAATAAAATTGTAAATATTTATATTATTGACCTCTATTTTCTGATTTTGAATGCATTATCAGCGGAATCGAATTATTTCGAAAGTGTCCTACTGTGTGGCATGGGGAATCCCTTTGGTAGATTGATTTGGCACGCCCCAGCTAAAAGGTTGCCGACCCCAGGGCTAGATGTTCGCCTGTCGTTGACCGTAGCCTTGAGCACCATACAGGTGACAGTACGATTTTAGCTCAGTCACGCCCCAATTTTGAGGAAGAACACCCTGGGGAGGGGGGAGGTCAGGGCCCTTTGCTCCCTTTAAAATAAGTTTTTGTTAAATCTTTAATTAAAAAGCATGAAATTGGTCTTATTGCTTCTGCTGTAAGGTTATGTTTATTGCATTCCATATTATTCGATTTCGGTTTAATGGACTTGGTACCCCTTGAACAATTTTTTTTATTTATGTAATTAAAAATTATATTTTAGCATTTCATATAATGTTTCTATTTAAAAAAATGATACGAGGATATGAAACTTTTCATATATTATTCACACAATTTTAAAAATTTAAATTTTTTACAGAAAATTTGGAAATTTTTAAAATCCTACTACTTTTTTGTATTTATTAGTTTTTTGGTCTGAAATTTTTTGTAACATTCTTACGGATGCTCTAAGCAATTTTAAGGATCGATTTTACGATAACTGAATTAGTTTTAGATAAAAAAAAAAAATTGAATGTTGATATGCATGCTAAAATTCAAACAAAAAGCCAAAATATCTCTTACATTTTAATTTTTTTAAAGTATTCCTTTTACAGTAAAATGAATATCTAATTTTGTTGCATGCTTTATATATAACACACAGGAAAAAAATAGAATTGATTGGTAAATAATTGTGGAAGGAGTTGTATTTTGAATGCACTCCTTCCATTTATAAGGAAAAAATACAAACTGAGAAAAACCACTTTAAAGTTCATAATTCTGAAAAAAATAATTATAATAAGCTTAAATAATCTTAAAATACCACTTTAAGACGTAAGTTATACATTTTTCTTTAAAATAATTGCTTTTTCGCATTTTTTCAATCCGTGCATTTTTATAAATGATCAGTTTTAAAAAAGTATTAATTGCTCATGAAAATTCAAGAAAAATGTTTAAAAAAAATTTTTTTTCTGTCATGACAGAAATTTTAGCTTTTTTTCTTCTTTATTGAAGTATTATATTTGTATGAAAAATATATGAGGAATAAGAACTGAAATTATGAAATTATTAATATAAAATGCTTAATTCAAAAATTTTACACGCATACATTTGACAAAGAAAAAAAATTACATTATTGTAATGCTTCGGTAATATCTTGCTTTGTATATTACACATTCTTCTTTTATAATTATTATTTCTCTTTTTAAAAAATATATCTTTTTTTAAAATCAAAACGTCTTTTTTAGCTTTTTTTTTTCTAAAAGGGGGGGAGGTGTGGTCGAATTGCCTAATTTGTTAATTTACATTTTTTTAATGAAGTTTTATCCACTTCTAACTTTCGGAGGTGCCCAAGTGATGTATCAAATCAAAAGATAATAATGCAAAGAATAAGATTAAATAAAAATAAAAAAACGACAATTCGGTCATTTTTGGGATACTAAGTCCTCTTAACTGCTCATTTCGTTATCTGGGCGAGGGTTGAGTCAGCCCGTATTTATAAGGATAATACCCTTTTTCCATGACATGTATATTAATAAAATGACAGGATGGGCCAAAAATACATGTGCCGCGGCCCGTCAAGTGTTGATACGTCCTAAAGTGCTAGTAAGAGAACATTGATTGGAGTTGTTATTCTTATAAAAATATATACTAACGCCAAGCATAATAAAATGAACCCACATAAAAAGGGATTATAATATATTTTCCTCATGCTATTAAATTATCTCTCTCTCTCTCTTTATATAGTTCAACGTTATCAAGTTCCTTCTTGAAAATGGCGCCAACCCAAATGCCGTAGTGACAGCTAGCAGCGGCAGAACTATTCTTAAACCTCCCTTGGGTGAATACTTTACAAGCTTCATGAACCCAGATATACGTATTGTGAGAATAATGCTAAAATACGGAGCAAGGATAGTTCTCGTTGGACACAGACAACATGAACTTGGTATCCTCCCATCCCTGCACCACATTGACGCCAGAAACAGTGGCGATGTCTTGGAACTGATTGCTTCAGCAGCAGAATCCTTCTGCATCAGCTTGATAGACAATTCAGTGCTCATGAGCCAGAGACATAAACTAGTGCTTTTGCAAAAGGCTTTGGTACCTTTCACATTGAAACATGCCTCAAGAATTGCTCTGCGAAAAACTCTCGGCTGGGGACCGAAATTAATAACTGCAGTGAATGATTTGCCAATACCGGTGGTTTTGAGACATTACTTGCTTTTTGAAGACTGATTGTATTATTTATTTTTATAATAAAACAAAGGTAGAGAGAATAATAGTGATCCTTATCTCCTTAAAATTACAGTACTTACAAATTAGAGTCTCCGCAGGAAAATTTCCGCCGATCGAATCGCACCATCATATCAAAACAACAAAGATTCTTACGAGTTTATTTGAAGAAAAACGAGGGCTGCGGTAGCCCAGTGGTAATGGTATGGGATCATCGCAGACATGTCAAGAGTTAGAGTCCAGTACCACTAAAGACCCGCCGTGTAGGGCAGCTATGCACATTAAATCTGTCGAGAGCTGAAACGTCCTCCCGTAGGTGTGGTGTGGTAGTTAGGAAAGGGTGGTTCCAGCTGAGATGTTGTCCACGTTACTTGACAATGGTTCAAAATTAGTAAGTCCGTCGCCAAAAGTCATCGTATAGCTGAACAGTGCGACGTTAATATTCAATTACTCACTTACTTGAAGAAAAACGATTCTCGCGTAGCCCAGTTTTGGCTGCGGTGGCTCTAATACGTACGGACCAAAATTACTAATGGTGAACAATTAATGATGTTGAATGTTATTTCACTGACTAATCTTGCGATACAGTCGCAAAATAATAATAAAAAATTTTGTGATAATCATTACAAATAAATAAACTTGATGTTGTTAATATCCCAAATGAAACTCTAAATAGTGATATTAATGCCGAAAATATTTCCAATAAATTAATCCAAGATCATTCTGTCTATATATGATTTGGTACTTGCTCCGTTTCAAAAAGGACCAAAAGCTTTTCTTAACCATCAATTTGGGGTAGCTGTAGCCTAATGTGGTTATGCTTACGAACTTATGGTTGGCGTGTAGTGAGTGAGTGAATATTAACGTCACACTGTTCAACTGCAAGAGGGATTTTCGCGACGGACCTCGTAATTTTGAACCATGGTCAAGTGACGAGAACTACACCTGAGCTGGCACTTCCCTTTCCTAACTACCACCCCAACCAACGGGAGGACGTTTGAGCTCTCGACAGATTTAACACGCATCGCTCCCCTACACGTGAGTCTTTAGTGGTACTGGGCACGAACTCGCCAGCCAGCCACGATCCGATACATTGACCACTTGGCTACCGTGGCCTCATGGTCGACGTGTAACTGGTTTTAGTTCTGATGCCACTGAAGGAATGAAGGGGCTGATGCCATCAGTGTTGTCCTCGTGTTGTTTTATACAGAGATGCTAATATAACTCTCACTCAATCATTAATTGACACATTTCCCCACATTTGAAAGACTCTGCGTCAATTTACATATATAAATTTTGAAAAATTCCTTTATATGACTTAATAAATTTTTTCTGCCTTATTTAATTTTTGAAAATTTTGTTGCTCTGTTCTGCCACCAGATGGAGACCCGACTCGTGTTTCTTTTCACATCGTCGTTAATTCCTCTCCTTTGCAGCTACCTTTTTTTTGACGTTTTTCTAGGGGTTTGTTTCCTGAAACCTATCTGATTCTGATTCCTGCCCGTCCATTCAATAAGTTGTTCCAGATTTACTCAAAATGTTTCATGATTTAAACTTTTTTCGAGCATTCTCATGATCTAACCTGTCTGGATTTAGAAATGTATTTTTCAGAAATTTCCACATTTTTAGCTAATTTTTCGTTAGTGGCACTTGTACAAATGGCTTCAAAATTTTATTACTTCACGAAACCTTTTGTCAGTGCCCATAATCTATCACCTCCTGGTGTCAAAGACTCCAAAGAAACTTGAAACTTGTTTCGGTCATATATTTTTAGAAAATTTGTTAACAATTATGATATCTTATACCTTGGTAATTACTTTTTGGTAACTACTCTCTAACATCAGCATGATTTTCTAGCATGCATATCACTGTAATTGAATTCCTTAATAAAGTTCAAGGAATGTCATATCTATTAATTTAAGTCAGTTACATAAACAAGGATGGGGTTTGAAGGGTCAACCAACCCCATGGACCAAATAAAAGTATGTGTATGCCACTAATTTTTGTCGATGAGTTCAGTGCCTATTGAAGCTCATTTCGGGCTCTGGGCGCAGAAGACATACTGGCCCCCTTGGCACTGGAGGGTTGAAATTTATATATATATATATATATATATATAACCAGACAATCTGGTTAAATCCAGCTTATCCGGGCCCCAGAGCACCCACCCCAAATCCCCTGTGGATAAACCGGCACTAGATGGATTTACAAGATGGAGGAAAGCATTTCCAATCCCTGACCAAGTTGATGACAGTGTTGTCCAAATATTTTTCAACGGATGGATTTCATGGCTCGGTGTTCTGGAAACAATAACTTCTGATCAAGGCGCTAAGTTTCAGAGCACTCTGTTTTTTCTTCTCTTTCTAAGTTACTAGTTGTTTAAATCAGAGACACTGACCATCACCAGCATAAAATGGATTAGTAAGAAGATTTCAAAACTAGCTTAGAAGTACTTTGATGATGAATCATAGCCAATTTATCTGCCCACCTTTTTATATAATTGGTTACATGAAAACTTTCTAAAGAAATTTGGTGATATCTACAGCATTGTGTGTGTGTGGTTCATGGAACAATTTTATAACTTCCTGCAGAATTTTTTTTCCATTTCCCCAGTTACATCTTGACCGTAGGCGATTTTGCAGGTGTTGTAACAAGTTCATTGGATCTTGATATCGACCTAAGCATTCATCATAGTTCCAATTCTATTTTTCTTTGTAAAAATTTTTTAGGTGCATCATGTCATCCTATGGATCAATTGATTCCACAGTTTTTAAAGCTACATTACGCTGCTCTTTGCAAGGTTATAGTGAGAATATCTAAGGAATTTACAGTGACTTCTTGAAGCCCTGGGTCCTTGTACTAAAGTAGCCTCTCCCCTTGAGATCCTTTCAAGTACACAGTATATGGCATACGTTGAAAATACTCATACAAACGGCGACCAGTAAAAAAAAAACGTACGTGACTCACAATCTCACTAATCTAGGCAAACTAGATTACCTATCGCCTAGTTGTGTAATGATGGTGAGTGGTGGTAGATCTAAGCCTAGACACGAGCACGATATAATAATGCAGTCTTGCCGCTGTTGCTGGTTGGCATGTAGTTCGAAATTCCCAATTTTTCGGACAATATGCTAGGGAATAACATTAATCGTCAAATGTTATTCCCTGTCATATTGTCCAAAAAATTGGTAATCAAGTATTCAGATCATGATCTTATAGAGATCGAGTCTAGCCCCCCTCGAAGCTGAGTACAGTTGGCCGATGCCTGTAAACATCCCAGGAGATTAATTGGTGTTACCATATCAACTGACCGTTTGACACAAGTTTATCTGTTTTCGAGCGGCTTCGCTGAAGAGATCCTTACCCCAGCTACTCGTTCTGATGTCATTACGAGATCTCGAAGACGTTCCCGTCCTTTGATATTTTTTTAGTTAGACGCTTTCGTGATTACAAGGGGAATGCTACGTTATCTTCATTACAAAAATTTATTTCAATCACTACTGCCCTTTCACGATGTTATTCAGTGACACATACAAAGAAGAGGTTGGGGCTCATCCTCCATAGATCAAGATTTTTACCCTAGACATTATTCTTCAATGCTTTCGACTACGTGTTTTAAGAATCCAACTCCCTTTCGGCGATCTCCACCAATGGTGGATTAAGATATCTCTGGTTAAATGGGAGTGTTTAACATGTGTGTGTATTAATTTACCATTAATTGCACTCTACATTGACCAGATGAATCTACAGTGCACCTTAGTTTTGTTTCTAACTTGTAATAGATTTTTTTTTTAAATTATAAGTTTCGTTTCAATATTAAAATAATTGCAAGCATGTTCCCCAATTACTGAAAATACTACAGCTTTCTAAAAATAGAAAACAAGTTACAACTGTCCCTGCATCTAATACAGTTAAGTTTCTTTCATATAAAAAATGCCATGAAAAGAAAAAATATCCAGGAATGAAATTTTGTAGCATTCCCTAAGGATGTGCATCTCACCTTTTCTTCCTCAGTGGGTTCGTTTCTCGAAAATCCTGCAAAAAGAGATATGAATTATTTGGTAAAAAGAAGACCCTTTTTTTGTGATGAAAGAATCCGTGTAAGATGAAATAAAGAATCAAAACACATACAAAAAATAGCTATGTGGACTCAAATGGGCACGGTTTTAGAAATTTGTATTTACAGTTATATCAGTGTTTCTCAAACTGTGGGGCGTGATAACCTTACGAGGGGAGCCCGAGCATATTGAAAAGTCGAAAACAAAGGATTATTCTTTTAAAAAAATTATTAATTTACACTGAAAGTGAACAAAATACATTCTGACATAATAAAACGTAAAATACACATTTACACCGTTATAATACACTTATAAATAAATCAGTACTGCGCAATGTGTGTATTTTACAATTATATATATCAATACTAAGTTAAGAACAAGTGTAATTATATATTACCAGTGACCCCCTGGGCTTATCTTAAATAAAATAACATGCAAAAATTAATACTTATCTTGATAATATTGTTGCGTTTTCGGGGATTCGAAATGATTGAAGCCGAAGAGCGGAATCCAAAACAATTTTATTCTTGGCCAAAACAGTCCTCCACAAATTGTAGAACAGTTCGAGAAATTCACGTACAATCGATGAAAATACTGATAACACAGATGCAATACACTAACAAAAAACAATAGTACAATAGTAAACACTCAGCACAAAAATAATAACTCAATAAAAGCAATAACACACGCACTATGCAATCGTCTCTCTCAAGCAGAGAGGTATCACTTGCATGAAAGCTGAGATCTGACTAACTGACTAGCCGGCCCGGGCCCTTTTATACCTTTCGGTCAGAAACCTCTGGCACTTGCCAGAATAATCGAGAAATAGAAAGATCTAGCAAAATCCGGAAGGTATGAGAAAAGCTCAATACATAGTGTTACAACACCGCGATAGGGTTGCCAGACAGGGTTATTAGGAGCAGGGTTGCCATGGTCGCCAAGCTTATCGCCCACATTTGGCGACATATCGCCAAATTTGGCGCCAAAAATTAAGTCGCCAAATCCGTCGCCAACTTGGCGCTAGCTGCAATATTTGGCGAGTTTACCATTTAAACCAATGTTAAAGCATGGGGGCCGTGCAATGCAGTGGAAATGATATTACAGGTAAACAGGGTTAAAATCACATTAGATACGACAAATTAAACTGTAAAAATGAACACAAATGAGTAGAAACAATTAGAATAAGACTAAATTCGTAACATTGCCCCCTCTCAAGAACTGCACGTCCCGGGCAGTACAACCCTTCATCAGACGTTAACATAATAATAAAGCAATTGATTAAAAACAATTAAATGAATATGCAATAATAAACATGTAATACATAGTACAAAATAAACACCTAATGCATAGTACAAAATAAACACGTAATGCATAGTAGAAAATAAACACTTACAAAACAATATACAAAATTATTTACAAGATTATTTACACACTAACTTATTTATACAAGACCATGGTCAAAATAAATTACACGATAATTGACACACTAAGAATTATGGCCATAATATGGAGCAAGCCTGTCGTAATGAACGACTCTAGGCTTCGAATTCGTTGACTTACGGATCCGGATTACGACGTCGTTTATTATCTTTAAAATTGTATAAGGACCGTCCCAATGCGATTGTAGCTTAGAGAAAGTCCTTTGCGTCGAGTCGGGTTGTAGAACCACACCTTGTCACCTTCCTTGAATTGATGTCCTGTGGCTTTTGTGTCATACCGAGTCTTCATCTTCTCCGTCCTCAGGTTGATCCGTTCTCGAGCCAAATGGTGTACATCTTCAAAACGTGCCTGGAGATTCTGCACGTACTCCTCAGGCGATGAAGGTGTATCCGGAGGGCGACCAAACAGCAGGTCACAAGGAGACGAAGATCTCGGCCAAAAAACATCTGGGATGGTGAATATCCGGTAGTCTCGTGAACGGCGCTGCGGTACGCTAGCAGAAAGAGAGGAACTTTCTGGTCCCAGTCTTGTTGGTTCTTGGAGACCATCAGTGAGAGGTTATTCAGGATGGTACGATTAAACCTCTCCACCATGCCATCTGACTGTGGGTGCAAAGGTTGGTCTTGGTCTTGTCAATTCCGAGTAGTTCACAGACCCCCTTCAATACCGCAGAGACGAAATTTCTTCCCTGATCGGAATGAAGTTGAAGAGGTACCCCATATCTCGATATCCAGTGCTGCACTACAGCCTCCGCTACGGTGGGGGCTTCTTGATCCGGAATGGGGTACACTTCGGGCCATTTCGTGAAGTAGTCAATGACAACAAGTAGGTACTTATTACCAGACGCAGTCCTTGGCAGAGGTCCCAGGATATCGAAAGCGATACGTTCGAAGGGTGCTCCAACATTGTAGCGATGCAGCTTCCCTCGGCTACGTATCTTTGGCCCCTTCCGAGCTGAACAGGCATCACAGGACTTGCACCACTGTTCCACGTCAGCTCTCACTTTACCCCAGAAGAATCGCTCTCGAACTCGGTGCAAAGTTTTCATGACGCCGAAATGACCTCCTGTTGGGCTGCCATGCAATTCTTTGAGTACCTCTGGGATACGAGATCGAGGAAGTACTAATTGCCACCTGAATGTCTTTTCATCCTCTGATTCGAATTTTCGGTATAGAACACCATTCCTGAGATGTAGAGAATTCCAGAGGGCCCAATACTGCTTAGTTGTAGGACTATAAGCCGAGATGTCCTGCCAACTTGGTTTATTGCTGGAAGACTCCATAAACTCTATAAGGGGTTTAATATCAGGATCCGCCATCTGGTCTTCTCGAACTTTCTCGTCACTCCAGGGATCGGGTGGCGTCGCTGTTGAAGTTGTTATCTGGCGTATAGCATAGTCATATTTGGTCTCTACTCTGGAACAATGACGACAATTTTCTGGGCATGGTCTTCTTGAAAGGGCATCAGCATTTCCATGCGAGTAGCCTTTACGATGTGTGATGTCAAAGTAATACTCGTTGAGCCGTTGTATCCATCTGGCTACCTGGCCTTCAGTATTTCTAAAATTCATTAGCCAGGTTAAAGAGGCATGATCGGTACGTAGAAGAAATTTTTGGCCATAGAGATAGTGATGGAAATGCTCGATGGCTTTCACAATAGCCAGTAGCTCTTTTCGAGTGACACAATAATTTCTTTCCGGTTTCGATAAACACTTACTCCAATAAGCTACGACTCGTTCCTGGCCATCTATTTCCTGAGATAATACTGCTCCGACACTCTCATTACTGGCATCAGTGTCCAAGATAAATGGCTTGTCCGGTTGTGGATATATTAAGATCGGTGAAGACGTCAAAGCTTCTTTAAGCTGGAGGAAGGAATCTTCACATTCTTTTGTCCACTGAAACTTTTGTTTACTTTCTGTTAGCTTGTGCAAGGGTCTTGCGATGTTAGAGAACCCTTTCACAAACTTTCGGTAATAAGTACATAGTCCCAGGAAGCTTCGCAGCTCACGGAGGTTTTCAGGGCGTTTCCAATTCTTTACGGCGGACACTTTTTCGGGGTCCGTACGAACACCTTCTGCAGAGATGATGTGTCCCAGATAATTGACTTCTTTCTGGAAGAACTTGCATTTCGAAGGGTTTAGCTTCAAGTTAGCGTCGCTTAATTTTGATAACACCTTCCGGATATTTTGAAGATGTTCTTCAAACGTACGCCCTCCTATTATGACGTCATCCAGGTAAATAAGGCAAGCTTCAAAAGTCAGACCCTTTAGCACGGTCTCCATCAGGCGCTCGAAAGTAGCTGGCGCATTGCAGAGCCCGAACGGCATGACTTTGAACTGCCATAGTCCTTGGCCGGAAGTGAATGCTGTTTTTCTCTATCTTCGGGATGGATCTCCACTTGCCAGTATCCGCTCTTTAAATCTAAAGTCGAGAACCATTTATGACCGGAAAGGGTATCCAGGGTGTCATCTATCCTTGGAAGAGGGTAGCTGTCCTTCTTGGTGACGTCGTTAAGTTTTCGATAGTCCACGCAAAATCTTGTGGAGCCATCTTTCTTACGAACCAAGACGATTGAGATGCCCACGGACTCGAAGACGGTTCTATGATGTCATTTTCCTGCATCTCTCGTAGTAGTGTTCCGACCTCTTCCTGTTTAGCAAACGGCAAGCGTCTTGGGTGCTGTTTAATCGGCGGATGGTCTGCTGTATCAATTCTGTGTTGTGTCACTGTAGTATGGCCAATATCGCTACTGTTTCTAGAAAACACGTCTTCAAATTCTTGGAACAGTCTTTCTGCGGAGCTTTTCTGTTCGGGGGACAATTCAGCATTTTCTAGAAGGTCGGGAGTCAACTGTTGAGGCGAGTTGGATAGGAGCAAGCTCGAACTTTTGCAGACACACGTTACTGGACTGCAGGTTGCCAACACTTCACCTTTCTGGAACACTCTAGGTTTTCAGTTACGTTGCAAATTCTTACCGGGATAGTTTTTCTGGAAAGGTCCACTAGCGTCGAAGCTATTAGCAATCCATTCGCTTTATTTTCCGCAGATCCAATTAGGCCAGAGTTGAAACTCACATCGTTACCGATGTATCCAGGTACTATGATTTCAGTCCTTGGGGGAATGGTAATGTTCTCGTTAGCGGTTACCTGTCGAATTGGTTCTGACCTGTGTTCAATTTTGAATATAGTGACTTCTTCGTGTATGGAACGTAATTCGTTCTTGTTGAAGTCTAGAGTGAAACCATGCTCCTTTAGAAAGTCCAGTCCAAGAATGAAAGGGTCTGCAATATCTGCGACATACACAGCATGTTGGTAGGTAGCGTCTCCAAACTTGATCTTGACTTTTAATTTTCCGTGAATATCAATCTTTTCCCCGTCACGGTCTGTAGCACCACGCGGGGTGGGGTCCAGATAAGTTTCTCTTTTAATTTTTGAGCCAGATCGTTCCGAATGATAGACACATTGGCTCCTGTATCGATGATCATGTTGCAGGGAAGCTCGTTAACATGTCCCATTATAAAAATTCCATTCTCACCGGTACTCTTTGTCGAAATTTGACACACTTGAAAATGGGGCTTTCCAAAATCTGGCAACCTCCGCCCCACGAGATGGCCATTAATTAGTTTTCCGACACCTCCTTCTGGGAGGCGCTATTAGTTTCAGCGCCTTGGCGTGTCCGGCAGCTTCTCTGCAGATGCCCTTCTCGACCGCAGGTCCAGCATTTAAGGGTCTTCTTCCCGTCTGCTTTCTGGGACATCAAAGACTCAACTCTATTCAAGAAGCTTCTCATCTGTCGCTCTAACCGCTCCACACTTGAGTTCGACGTGTCCGATTCGTTGACGGCTCGTATGGGGTGTCTGTCCTTTCGTGTTGCTTGCTGGGCTGCCTCGAATTTCATAGCAAACACTAGGGCCCCCTTTAAGTCCTTGAGATCCGCCATTCGGAGAGCTTTCTGGATTTCTGGATCACGCACCCCGTCGATGAAGTGTTGCAGCGCCAGGACTTCTCTTACTTCAGTCGGACAGTCAGAAAACGCCAAGTGAGAAAGCCTCTCGACGTCCGTCGCCAGTTCTTGGAGCGTTTCGGACACTTTCTGCTGCCGTGACTTCAGCTGGAGTCTGCTGTAATCCTTCACACATTTCTCTCCGAAGCGTAACTCCAGAGCATTAACGAGAGCGTCGAAATCCAGCCGCTGTGTTTCCGGCAAAGTTTGCAAAATGTCAGCAGCGTCGGCTCGAAGAGAAGCAGCTAACTGGCAGGCTTTGGTATGGGAGTCCCACTGGTTTGCATCCGCCACTATGGAGAATTGGGTCTTATACACCTGCCAAGAGGACTTTCCGTCATATGTAGAAAGCTTGATGGAAGGCTTGGAATAAGGAGCTTGAAACTTAAATTCATCCCCTTGACCAGTCATGACTTTCTGCTTCAATTTCTCTAGGTCACTCCTGAACGAGATGGAAACTTCTTCTACCTTTCGAAAATTTTCGCCTCTAGTTTGCTCTCCATATCTTCGAATTTATTTTCAACCGACTCGATTCTTCCTTCCATTTCTTCAAATTTCTTGTCCATAGTCGTCAATTTGTCGCCAATGCCCTTCAAATCACTTTTCAACTCTTCCTTGTTCGCGGTCAGTTTGTTATTCAACTCGTCCATATTGGCATTCATGCTGGCGGTCAACTCCGATTTCATTTCGCCCATATTGGCATTCATGCTGGCGGTCAACTCCGATTTCATTTCGCCCATGTTGGCATTCATGCTGGCGGTCAACTCCGATTTCATTTCAGACAATTTTTCTAGAAGAGTCTGGAACTGGGCCTCCATCGCTCTTGTTGTTGGCATTCAACCCCACCTCTGACACCAATTGTTGCGTTTTCGGGGATTCGAAATGATTGAAGCCGAAGAGCGGAATCCAAAACAATTTTATTCTTGGCCAAAACAGTCCTCCACAAATTGTAGAACAGTTCGAGAAATTCACGTACAATCGATGAAAATACTGATAACACAGATGCAATACACTAACAAAAAACAATAGTACAATAGTAAACACTCAGCACAAAAATAATAACTCAATAAAAGCAATAACACACGCACTATGCAATCGTCTCTCTCAAGCAGAGAGGTATCACTTGCATGAAAGCTGAGATCTGACTAACTGACTAGCCGGCCCGGGCCCTTTTATACCTTTCGGTCAGAAACCTCTGGCACTTGCCAGAATAATCGAGAAATAGAAAGATCTAGCAAAATCCGGAAGGTATGAGAAAAGCTCAATACATAGTGTTACAACACCGCGATAGGGTTGCCAGACAGGGTTATTAGGAGCAGGGTTGCCATGGTCGCCAAGCTTATCGCCCACATTTGGCGACATATCGCCAAATTTGGTGCCAAAAATTAAGTCGCCAAATTCGTCGCCAACTTGGCGCTAGCTGCAATATTTGGCGAGTTTACCATTTAAACCAATGTTAAAGCATGGGGGCCGTGCAATGCAGTGGAAATGATATTACAGGTAAACAGGGTTAAAATCACATTAGATACGACAAATTAAACTGTAAAAATGAACACAAATGAGTAGAAACAATTAGAATAAGACTAAATTCGTAACAATATGAATGGTTTATAATGAATCCTTTAATGCCGATTAAAAATTACGTGATTCGCTCCCCAATTAACACGCAGGCGAGCTTATGTGGTGTATTGGGGGACATAGAAAAGGAATATAAGTAAGAAAATCCTCTGAAATAAGTCATTCCTTCACAACTACTGTCAAAGTCCTTTCATTACATTCTAGAGAATTCGAAAAATTTTATGGATAACAGTTCACAGAAAAGATCGTACTTCGAAAAGACGTGTATATACGTCCGGGCCAGTGGCGCACACAGGAATTTTTGAAGGGGGGGGTCCGGGGTCGAAAGTTCACCATTCTTGTATCATGCTCATTTTGATTTTGTCGATTTTCGGGAACAAAACACAGTAAAAAACTAATTTTTGAATAAATAATTAGCATTAATTAATAAAATTAATCGTTAATAACAAGTAATTAATTAAATTTTACGTACTGTATACTTAGAATTATAATCAATTGGAAAAAAATCAAGGGCTTTGGGGAGGAGGGGTCCGGAGCCCTTAAAATGCTTTGTCCTTAGTCTAGTTATTGTTGTCGTAATTTCTCGGTTATAATTTAATTCTGGCAGAGATAATTTTTTTCTTGGGTTTGAGCAGAGCTTTTGTTTTGCTACTGCGTTGGCATCAAAGACCGTAGTAGATGAATTTAGAGGCTCAAGTTTTCTGGCTTCATTGGCAAAGGAATCAGCGCCATCTCGTTCCCTTCGATGTCAACATGGGCAGAGATCCACTGGAGGGTACATGATTTGCCTAATGCACCAATGGAAAATAGAAGTGAATTGATTTCTTGGGTGTGAGCCCCATTTTTCCTTCCTTGATGACCTCAAGAGCAGATCTACAATCCGAGAGCACAATGATGCCGTCGGAATTAGCAATATTTGTCCGTGTAAGGTAAATATCTAGGGCTGTCCTAATTGCTATAAGTTCACACATGAAATTGGAAGCAATTTGCCCTGAAGAGACCTTGTGCTTTGAAGTTGTATTATCTGGGTACTTAAGAAAGATACCAGATCCACCCCTATTGCACTCCGAGTCTGGGGAACTGTCGGTATAGGCAACTTAACACAGTAAATTAATAAAATCGTTTGCGATCAGAGAGTATAGAGTATACATTATTTTATGAACTGTTTTCAACTTGTTAATTATTATCTTTTTTATGGCTTTGCTGTCTTTTACTTTTAGACATCCTTATTCTTTGTTGAGTCACTGTCATTGTACTGGTACAAACAAACGTTTTCTTTGAGCTTTGATCATTGCAAAATCTTTAATAACATCATTGTAATCAATTTCCATGGTAATGTCATTTTGAGTGCATAGCGACATCAAACTGTTAAGCTTTTCACTTTTCATAATAGGTCTCCATTTCAGTCTCTCTTAAGAGCAGAAATGTTTCTCTCATGACTTGCAAGGTGGTGGTACGTTCACTATAATTTTAATTTTTTCGCCCTCCAATTTTTTGAACCTGAAGGAAGGAAGGTTCGTTCTGGGTACCTTCCGTTCCGAACGAATGCAATTACTTTACCGATCACGCCAAAACGATCGTCTTCGCGTGATGTTGGTACTAGTTCATATAGATATCAAGCCGCCACATACTCCCCTGCCAGTGTTTCGGTGAATAGGCGAACGAACGATACCATATTCCTGGCGAGCATGTAAGCAGTTGCGTCATTCGTGCGTGACGGCTTGAGAATTGCGTCATTGTTTGACGGTTTGGTTGCTTTTGCGGTGGATAGATGGCGCCACGACTGCGGCGCGCGAAGGGTGCGGTTCATATTACGTCCGGGGTCTGATTGATTGATTGAATATTAACGTCGCACTGTTCAGTTACACGAGGGCTTTTGGCGACGGACCACGTAATTTTGAACCATGGTCAAGTGACGTGGACGACACCTGAGCTGACATTTCCCTTTCCTAACTACCACCCCAACCAACGGGAGGACGTTTGAGCTCTCGACAGATTTAACACGCATCGCTCCCCTACACGTGAGTCTTTAGTGGTACTAGGCACGAACTCGCCAGCCAGCCACGATCCGATACATTGACCACTTGGCTACCGTGGCCACATACGTCCGGGGTCACCAATGAAGGAAGGAAAAAAAGGTTAGTTCTGGGTACCTTCCGTTCAGAACGAATGCGAGTACTTTACCGATCACGCGAAGACGATCTTTACCTTTTGTGCCCTGGGCTTTTGCCTAGTGTGCCTAAGCGGAAAGGCGGCCCTGCATGAAGTTGTATCATGGCTCCATAAAGAAGCAACCATTTGATCTTACTCCTAGACATTATGAAGGGATAATCCTTATTTTTCATTTTGTGATACTCAGGTTAATTTTTTGATCAGATGACATAACTTCCCGCTAAGAGAAGACATTAATACTTCTTTACATTTTATTCATATGAATCACCATTTAATAGAAAATGAAATGTTATAGTTGTGACTATTTTATTTTATTTTGTAAAAGATTATATCTCATACTCACGTGAGATTAGTTGTACATTCAAGACTTAAAAAATTTCTTGCTATAAGTGATTTTCACAATTGAACATTTCCAAAGAGTACAAATTTAAACAAAAGGATTGTATAATCAAGAAAACACTAAATGTTATCAGAATTCGAAAAAAGTGCATTGGAGAACTGAAATTGTCAGGAAACTTAATCCATCTAAGTTAACACCATATGAATGGCTAAAAAATTAGGGGCAATTTCATCATATATTTGATAACAAGGAATTTAGAGTGAACATGAAATAGTCAGAAAACAGTGCAGAATTGAGAAAAATTTTGTAAAAGATGGTCTAGAGTTTGAGGAAGATTTACCAGACTCAAATCATGCATTCTAAGGTTCTCAAAGCTATTACTAAATTAGTCTGATGATCAGAGATCTTGGATTAGGGTACAGCAGATAAGATCTAGCAGGCAAGAGATTAGGAAGAAACAGAATATGAGTAAAGAATAATCATATCCATTGAGGATTAATTAATAAAACATACTAAATTTCATTTAAATATTTTAAATGTCAAATTGAAGAAAAATTACTTGAATTTTCTTTCATGAGATAAACTAAAACTGTGTTGCTTAATTTATATAAATATTGTAGTTTCTGACTCAATAAACATGTACCATACTTATAGTATGTAAAAGGAAAACAGCATGATTCGATTGACAAAAATCAGTCAAAAATTAAAATGTCTTTTTAGCCTAAATTATTCTTAACATAATTTTCTATAATCTCACAAAATTTGAAAGCTCTAAGTTGAAAGAAAAAATCCAGAGTTATGATAACTTTTATGTGTGTGGTCGCTTTTATATTCACAACCCAATGGCAAATAAAAGATGATTTGAACTGATTTTTATCAGAAAGAAAAAAATATCCAGTCAATCTTCATTTAAAATGCTAAGCGTTTTTTTTTTCTATTCAACCAAATGATTATATACTTTTTTTACTTATTGTTATTAGTACATGTAACGAAAGTTGGCACACATTTTTGAATCAAAATAATACTAATTTTTTTAAAAAATAGTTGAAATTAGAATCTATGCATTTTTCAAGGAATTATCAATAAGCTTTTATAAAAATAAGTCATTTTCAAACTTTCATGGAACTTGATCTGATGTTACTGTCGATCCGGTGGCATAAGTAACAACAACATTTTTCAAATATCAGCCACGCAAGCAGAAAACCCATACCAACTATTGTTATACATAGTTTGACAAACTTTAAATCAAATTTCAAGTGTGTATATCAATTATTGTAAGAGGAGTAGCAGTTTAAAAAGCCTTTATGAATATTAAAATTTTTCTTTAAATAATTAAATGTTTAGCTCTCTGTAGTACTTTGCGCATAAAACTTGTTTTATGTTATACATATACATACGTTACAAGCAAAAAAATAGTAAAAACCATTAAATCAAAGTTTTTTTTTACCAGACGTACCATGTCCCCCTAAAGAGGGTTAGACTGTGTGCATATTATCAGTTACAAAGACACATTAAAAATGTTATTCTTTTAATAATGGGAAATTTTATAAAAAAATTGAATATACATGTATGTTTTGAGGAGAGAGAAAATATGAATCAATAAAAAATCCAATATTTTCACAAAATATTGAATACTTTTCCTTCTTGTATGATTCAGAAATTTATTGAACCTTGATTTTAAACCAACACTTTATTTCAGAATAAATATATCCTTGAAATCAAATTAAAATAATTTAAAAAATATGAAATTGTGTTGTTTTACTTACATTTAACAGAAATTATTTGAATGTACACACAGAATCTAAGTCTAGATGCAATTTCTGCACTAAAAAATAAAAGGCAGAATATTTTTCAAACACACAATTATACTTCCTATATACATTTAGTTAAAAAATATATATATATATATATATACATCTCCCCCCCCCACACAAAAAAGGCATATTAAAATGTTGTTGTAACTAATTTGGGTAGTTATGTATTAATGCCATCTTTTTGTTTTAGTTCAACAAATTTTAGCAATTTTTCATAGGATAGTATCAAATAAAAGTTTTCAAAACTCATAACATATTTAGCATTCAGTTAATCATTAACAACAAATTTCTGGCATCAGGTTAAAACATAAGTACCCCAATTTGATTTTAACAATCAAAGGCAAGAAAAATAATTTAAAATATAGTTTTAACATGTGTTTAAGAGTTTACAATCATTGTATTTGTATTTTAAGGTTTCACTTCTTTAATAAATCAAATAATGAGATAAAATGTGTAATTTTCCAGAAACAAAAAAGATACTCCATTCACAATTCCATATATTTATTCAATACTAATTTTTTAAAGTAATAATTTGCTAAAAAATAGATTCATAACTTACATAGCGTCACATGTAAAGAATATCGTTTTACAAAAAAGCTCAGCAAGTGAAATAGTGCTAAAATAGCTAAGACAATTATTATAAAGCTATAAATAATTATTCTATTCTATTAAGAGGAAACTAAAAACATACTTCACAATATGCAATCATTTTTAGGCAAAGAGTGCAGAAAACAATTAAAATTACCCAAAACTGCAACCACAAAAAGGAATCAATTCTTAATTTTCAATACATACAACAGCGCAGAAATTAAAAATCTGATCTTATAAGATATGTTATTGCACACATGGATTTTATACCATATATTAAAAAAAAATCTACCAGAAATTTTCGAGTATAAACTATGATAAGAGTTAATGTGCGTACTCTAGGAGTAATTGAGTTTAAACAAAAAATATGTTAATAAATATTAATAAACATAATATAAAAGGCACACATTTTTAAAATAGAAATTTCATTAAATAAATATTCACATAACAACATAATCTATTCTTGGCTATTTTCTACACATTTTTCTTCAAAGAAATGGTTCATTTACTTCAATATTATGAGTAAAATGAAAAGTACTGCCATAGTTTTAAAAAAAGTAAGATCTATATTAATTCCATAATATTAGAAATTGCTAGTAACCCTTTTTTGGACAGTTAAAAGAAATGCTATTTTTAACATATTCATTTAAGAATCAATAAAAGTTTAAAAGATTTTTCAAATGTTTAATTTTTAAACACTATGAGGCACCCAGGAAAGTGTTACGTAGGCACGATTTGTGGTATAGCAATCCTAGAGATAATACCATTGTATTTTTTCCTAACGTTTTAAGGGCTAATATGCCTTTAAAAGACTTGATTCATCCTACAACCTTTTTTACAGAGCAATACTACATTTAGGATATTTCTAACAAAACATTTTTTAATGCAGTTAACAATTGGTTGAATTTGTCACACATGAAAAAATAAAATTGATTGAAAGCAATATTATTGGGTTTATTTCAGCCATATATTGCATTTGAGAAAAACTTAGAATATATAATGAAAATATACTTTTGAATAAAAAGCTCAGAAAACTTCTCAAATTTTCATAATCTCCAATTATTCTCAACACTCCTTTCTCATTTTTCAAAGAAATTAAATTATAACCTATTTAAAAGAATAAAATCAATTTTTTTAAAAAAAATGAATTAAAAGGTATTGATATTATTCTGTATATTTTAAATTGAAGTTACTTATCCATGTAACACAATGTCATAATTCTAACACTTAAAATCTACATATAGATTCATGTTCACAGAAACTACTAATACAAACACAAAGCTGTCTAGTTAAATTGAAAATATCAAAACATTTTAAATACAATTGCATAACTAATGTATTTATTTAAAGTAAACAAATGATATTTCATATCCATATGTTTGTGTTAGTTTGCAACATATTCACATTTCCACAATGCATTCTATGACAGCACAATGAAGCATATAACAATAGTAATATGTACTATAAATGATCTATCAGTTTAAATAAAATGATAGAAGAACACTTATACATTTGTTCTTCACATACATAATTGTGGAAAGACAACATTTTAAGTGACTCAGTTAAGTGATTATCACATTCATCAAGTTCATACAAAACAAATATAGACTAAAACTAAATATATATGTTTTCTAAATCATTCCAACAAACACAGCTGTTCACACCAAAAAAGAACATAAGCTACACATGTGATCCTGTTTCTGTACACAATGCAGTAATTTTAGAAAGTGTAACAGAAATAAAATTCTATAGAGAAAATAATTACAAATATACACCACTTATGTCTCCTAAATTGTAACTTTTTAACAGGAACCATGATTAGAAATTTCTTGGTGAATTTTCAAGACATCACTGTTATAGTAATTATGCTTTCCATCTCTTGGTACAACATTTTCAAAATATATGTGTATTATTTTCAGTGCTTAGCTCTTGAAAAATCTCATTCTTAGAATAATTAATAAAAATTCAATTTTAGAATGTTGCATTTTTTCTTAAATCCACAATAAGACAATTACTCAAAAACCAACAAGCTTATGACAAAAGCAGAATTATTTTAAATAAGTAGTCTGTATGTTCAGGTTTAAGTCTAGACTAGCTGCTATCACGAATGTTCAATGTGGATTATAATCTTTGTTTCTTGGCATTTTTTCACGATGGATTCTTCAAAATCCTTCTTTGTCTGAAATCATACACATGGCGACAGAAGAACACAATGTCATTGGCCACTAAATCATTGGGGAGCCTGGTCTTACGTGGGTATCCATCTGGTAAATCAGGAACCAGCAAGGATGACAAAGAAATTATATCATCATCCATGATCACAATCCCTCGATTCCTAGATTTAAAATTTTAAACTAGTTAGCATATCAAAGATTATTAAGCATTTTTATCTATAAGCAAAGATCAAATTCTTGCAATATAAAAAAGTAATTGAAATTTTTTTATTACACTAAATTTAATACCAAATCAAAATAATTCATACAAAAATTATAAACGATTCATTAAAATTATTTTGACTTATTTACTAATGTAACTGACTATGACCAATCTTGTTCCATTATTTACAGATAAGACTGCAAATTATTTCTGAAGCAATATAGATTAACATGTTCTTAACTCTCTTGCTGTGCATCCCACAATTTCCATGGGTATGCATTTTTCGCACTATTTACCTGTGCAACCCGTGATGCTCTTGTTTATATTTTCATTTACGTTTTACTGCTCATATTTTTATGACCTAATTCTATATTTTAAAATAAAAACTCTTTTATAAAAATTTGTTGTATATTTTAACTTTAAAGTGTAGATTTAATAAGCAGATTTGAAATACGTAATAAAGCCATATTCAATTTTTGAACCTACTTTGATAAAATAATGATGGAGCAAGAGGATTAAATGAAATCTTGATTTCAATAGATATAAAATATTCAATGATTTTTAATGTACAATAAGGATTTTAAACTAACTTTTAAAAACTTTAAAAAACATCAGTATTAATCTCTTACCATTGAAGAATAGCTAAATTTGAAATAATTTCCTTATTCTTAAAATTCATAGAGTTAGATACAATACATAATTTATTCAATTCTACAAATTTGTTTACAATGTAATGATGAGTGAAATAAGCAGAATCTTTCTTTAAATTATTTTCAGTTTTAACAAAATGTAAAAAAAAAAAAAGAGAATGAGAGAGAGACTACCAAACACACACACATTCTCTACCTTAAACCTTTTAAAAATATTCCTTAATTTGATCTACATTTTAATTTTGAAATGAATCAAAATTTCTCTCTTTCATACATCAAATAGTCTATCTCTAGGTATAAAATGAAGATTTCTTTTTTCGTCTGGTTCTACAAATATCAAAATTAAGATGTCATTTGCAGAGAACTGCAATATAATAATCTGGATATTGTATAAAATAAAATAAGAATTCAATTCTGTAGAATAACTTAAAAATAAATTGATACTTATTAAGTTAAAACTCTTGTTGAAATTTGAAAAAGAATTAGAAAAACATTAATTCTTGTTATAGTTTTAAATTTATATTTTTCAAAGTACTTAAAGATTCAATATATTGATACAAAAATAAATGCTCATTTCATAGAACAAAATAAAATAACATTTTATACATATTTTAATAACTATTGCAAAATTACAAAATGTTCAGTTAACTTATTATCCATATATTGACAATTGAAAATATTAATAAATTTTATCTAAATAAATGAGAATATTCAAGTATTTTAAAAAAAAGAATTCATTTTCAACCTTTTTTATTTTTTAAACATTTGAAATATTACACAATAAAAAATTGAGCAAATAATTTGATAATGAATCTTTATTAAATGGATCACATAATTTCTGAAATATAATTTTTTTTTCAAAAATTCAATCATAATACAAGTTTGAAAATAGGGGTTTATAATAACTGAAGCTCCTCCATTAAACAAAATATGCAAAAAAAAATTCTTTAGTATTTACTTTATGAAATACACATTACAAATCAAAATAAAGTTTAATGATTTAATAAATAATTGCTTATTCACACCTATTGAAAATATTAGAGGTTCGATTAACAGCTCTAAATATACATAAATACATCTGTTAAATATTTTTAAGAACTTCAGAAATTATGAATTAGTGACTTTCATAGTTGTTTCATGATTTTTTGAAAGTTTGACATAGCTTTTTCAGATATTTCACATGTTAGAAAGTAACAAGTCAAAGAAAATATATTACCTGCAATATTCATTATAAGTAAGCACATAACATTTATCTTCTATACAAGCAATGGAATTAACATCTTTATGTCGAGATGCAAACACTTCATCCTCCATTTGTCCTGGTTTTCGACCCTGGTCAGTGTGCTCTGGTCGATAATACCACAGCAAGCTCATCATCATTTCTCCTAAAGAACAAAATTATATCACACATTTTTAAATCTTCAATATAATTATGACAATAATTTCAACCCATTATTCGATTCCTTTTAATTTTAAGCAATGACGAATTTTGAATGCTTGCTTCACCATACAAAAGAGAATGGCAAAGTTAATTTTCATTTTAAATTACATTATAGCATTGCAAAAACCTAATAATATAGAATACTAATAATGAAGTATTGAAAAGATTATTAAATAAATGTAGATTTCTTCCAATTTAAAATGTAAAATCTGCAATGAAAAATTCCACAAAAGAGTAATACTTCAACACACACATACATACATAGAAACATATGCATATATTCAATTATCTAAACCAGAGATACTCAACTTGTGGCCCACTTAACCCTTTTAAGTGGCCTGATCATGGCCCATTGCTCTGAGAAATTCACTTATTTAAGAACATTGTATTAAAAATTTGCTGGGAAATTCTTTGTCAAGAAATCAAATTATTAATTTTGCTTGGTGTTGTAGGGGTACGAATTGATATTCTTTTTCTATTTAAAACAGTTACGGTTAGTGATAGACAACAGTGGAGTAGTGACAATTTTATGTGTGGAACTAACTTTTAACAATCTTTCATATCTTGCAAGTGAAAAATATTCGAAGAAAATATATCATTTCTCGACAATTGGGAGGTTGACTATTTTGTAGTGAATAGCAAACATGGGTCAGTAATTGTTTGATTTGTCATGAAAGTGCTTTATTTAAAAAATACCAATAAACAAGAATCATTCAATGACACTTTTCTTCGAAGATATCTTTCAAGAGGTGATAAATAGGCTTCCTTGAATAATCTTTGCAACAGCAACAAAGTGTTTTGTTAGTGGTAATATCACAGCAGTAACAAAGACAAATGTTTCTAATGTAGTGTTAGTTGCAAAAATAAAAAATAATTAAAAAAAGCAAAACAGGAGTTATAATATTTGGATTAATTTTCCACATTTTAAATTTCTAATGTCATCTTGGTCTTAAGCATTTCTCTCCCCTCCCCCATTTATCCTCATGTTGCGGCCCGCATGAAATAATTAACATATGTATGCAGCCTGCATGAACTATCTGACATATGTATGCAGCCCAGCTGAAAAAACATATTTAAATTTATTACACAAGAAATTTAATATCCATATCATAATACATACACAAAATGTATATACTCTTCCCCTACATATTTATGTTAGAATTTTAAAAAGAACTTTATATTTTTCATAATTGCAATTTTTTTTAACTTTGGAAGATATTGCAATAAAAATAGCTAAAATTGTTAGGAAAAAAAATTCCTAAGACATCTGCAGTAAATGAGAAACACAACACAAAAATCCAAACAGTATTAGACATACTACATATAGATTAATGTAATACAGGGGTGGACAATTGTTTTGGCTTGACAATCACATTGTGGAGTGAGTGAGTGAATATTAACGTTGCACTGTTCAGCTACACTAGGACTTTAGGCGACAGACCTTGTAATTTGAACCATGGTCAAGTGACGAGGACGACACCTGAGCTGGCACCCCCTCTTCTACCACACCACACGAACGGGAGGATGTTTGAGCTCTTGACAGATTTAACATGCATCACTCCCCTAAACAGTGGTGCTGGGCTCGAGCTCTTGACAAGCCAGTCACGAGTCCGTTACCTTGACCACATCCATTGTGGAAGAGGAGGTTATCAGAGAGCTGTGCACTTTTAAAAATGATCTCATTCATTAGTTAACTTTGAATCTCAGAAAAGGTGTATATGTGTATTGTTCTACAAAACTCAATGAAGTAGTAGTAGTTTTATTCAATTTGTTCATTGTGCTAATTTCACATCTACGACTGCGAGCAAATTTAATTTTAGAATCACAGTTTAATTTGAGACAAATATACCACATTAAACTTTTCTAAAAATTTTTTTATTGAAATCAGAAGTGAGATTGTTTGTTGAAATTTTCAGCGTAGCCTGCAAGTTAATGTCAGCGAACTTTTATCTATATTTATTCTTGATGATCTTCATGCAAGAAAAACTTTTGTTTTCTAATATGTCGACCCAAATATACAGAAAACATTTTCTCTATATTTGGTTTTCTGGCTAACTTGGTAGGCTCAAAAATATTTTTTGAAGGCTGCTATTTGCCTCACTTCCTTATGTAAATCTATTGCAAATTATTTCATGTTCACACACAAGATGATACATTTTCAAGTTAACTTGTGATATGATTTTGAGAACAGCTATGTGAGGAATGGCTTCTTCACTTAATGTATCAACTATTATGAATACCACTTGAACTATATATGATGCATTCTTATCAAAAATTTCTTATAACTTTGCATTTATTCCAAGATATAACAATTGGTAATAAAGATGGGACATCAATTACTTGTCATGTCTTAAAATTTAAAACATCTAAATTTTGATTTAGGTTAACCAAAATTATGTCAACAAATATTATACAATAGACTAGATGTATGGCCCGGCGTTGCACTGGCTTTCTGTACTTATATAAGTAAAAGCTTCAGTAAAATATACTTTTTTGAAATTTCTTTGTGTTCAGTTTTAAGAAATATCGTGTTTTTCAGAATAAAAAAATGCTAACACTCATTTGTGCATTGATAAATAAACGTAAAGCATGACAAATGAAATTGATAAAAGTGTTGTATTTTATTTTTCTTAACACTTAAAACAACCTTTTTCTTTTTTAAAAAAAAAATTAAGATCCTCAGTTTTATTATATTTTTCCAAAATAATGATTAATTATGTTATGTTCTTTATTTTACATAAATGTGTAAAATGAATTTACCCGGCATTGCACGGGCTTTCTCTACTTTAATAAATATTCCCTTTCCTTCACAAAATCAGCTCTTCGAATACTCTTTTTCAAAATGACTCCTTCCCCCCTCATATGCTTAGTCTGGCCTTGTGTGTGCTCGGGCCTTTTCTTTTCCTCATGACACCAGCATTTCTGTGTGTGTGCGATAGGTGCACAATGTGAGTGATTTCTAAAATTATGTAAAAAAATTTAGCTTTTTCAAAATTTGTTCCATTCTACTTACTTTTGATTTAAAACAGGTTTCTTTCTCCCCTCTATAGCCCGAACACAGTTATTTTTTAGTGTAAAATTATTCTTCCATCTTCCTCTCCTTCTCACAGATAAGATATAGCTTCAAATTTCGATATATGACTTATAAAAAACAATATTGTGTTAGAATTAAAAAATTATTAATGTGAAGCAATAAAAAGAAAATGATTCTGATGCTAAGAGTAAAACAAAAATATTTCATAATTTTTTAATAATGGTTAGTTTCTAAGGATCTAAAATAATAAAATAGATTTCAGATTTTCATGAATCAATCAATCGTTACATAGAGTAAGCTTAAAAATGAATCTAAAATGTATTTTGATCTAAAATAATAGACGATGTAATTTTTAATTAACAAAGAATACATTTACTAATGAAATAATAGGAATAATCCTTTTATATATACACATGTACTGAAAAAAACATTAAAAAAAACCCAATCTGATAAAAACATTTTGATATTTTATTTTAATTTTATCCTTTTTCATTCCACTGTGTTAAGTAAATTATTTAAACAATAATTTTCTGTCTTATTATAATAACTTATTTATAATGCATTGAATCATTTTATAAAACTTTTTGTAACTAATTTTTATATAAAATATTATTTAATTTTTTTTTTACTTACAAAATTTACAAAAAGTATTATTGATTAATTATATTTGTGAAGTATAATATAAATATTTATATAATTACAGTAATTACTTTATTTTTTAATATGCAAAATAATTTTCTAAAATATGATTTAATATAATCAATAAACCTTTTTAAATTCATTTATTTATATGCAAAGTTTCATTGTTTCGTAAAAAAAAACATACAGAATTGTAAATTAAAAATGAAAAGTTTTTTTGGGGGGCTTCATTTTTAAGTTAATGCCTTAAAACTTCATATATCTATTTCAAACAATGGTAATTTTTGAACAAAAAATGTCACAAAAATAATTTTTAAATATTTCTAGCAAAAAGGGAACAAAACGAAAAACACATTTTTTTTAAGAAAAAAAAACCCATAATTTTTTCAATCTTTGTACAGATTAAAAATTACGGTTCTTAAAAAAAAACTGTGTTTTTCGTTTTCTTACCTTTTTTTGGAGAAATATTTAAGCATTATTTTTGTTTAAAAATTACTGTTGTTTGCAATCGATATATGAAGTTTGAAGGCATTAGCTTAAAAATGAAGCCTGAAAAAAAACTTTTCATTTTTAATTTGTCACAGTTCTGTGTGATGTTATTTTTTATTTTAACAAAACAACGAAACTCTGCATATAAATAAATGAATTTAAAACAGGTTTATTAATTATTAATTCATATTTTAGAAAATTACTTTGCATTTAAAAAAATAATTACTGTAATTATATAAATATTTATACTATACTTTCATAAATATAATTATTAATAAATAATATTTTTTTTTTGTAAAATTTTTAAGGAAAAAAGCATTAAATAATATTTTATATAAAAATTAGTTACAAAAAGTTTTAAAAAATGATATACAATGCATTATAAATAAGATATTATATAAATTATTATAATAATACATAAAATTATTGTTAAAATAATGAATATGTTAGTTTTGTATAACACTTTTTTTAAAATCAGATATGTGTTTAAATAATTTACTAAACACAGTGGAATGAAAAAGTTTAAAATTAAAATAAAATATCAAAATATTTTTATCAGATAGAATCAAACATTCAAACGTTCAGAAAAAAGCAATCGTTTCAATAGCTATCTGTAAAGTTTTCTTTTATTTATTACTTATAGAAATTTGATTTTAATAAATATATATATATGTTTTTTAAAAGGATTATTCCTATTATTTCATTAGTAAATGAATTCTTTGTTAATTAAAAGGTACATTGTTTATTAATTTAGATCAAAATACATTTTAATGACATTTTTAAGCTAACTATATGTAACGATTGATTGATTCATGAAAATCTGAAATCTATTTTATTATTTTAGATTCTTAGAAACTAACCATTATTAAAAAATGATGAAAGTTTTTTGTATTCCTCTTAGCATCAGAATTGTTTTCTTTTTATTGCTTCACATTAATAATTTTTTAATTCTAACGCAATATTGTTTTTTATGTCAGACATCGAGATTTGAAGCTATGTCTTATCTGTGAGAAGGAGAGGAAAGAAAACTGTCTTAAATCAAAAATAAGTGGAATGGAACAAATTTCGAAAAAGGGAAATTTTTTGACATAATTTTGGAAATCACTTTGTGCAGTACAAACACACACACAGAAATGCTGCAAGATTGACGAAATTACTTAAAAATTATTCTAAAAAAAAAATTGTTGTTCGTTTTTTTCCCTTTTTGTGAGAAATATTTAAGCATTATTTTTGGTACATTTTTTGTTTAAAAATTACCGTTGCTTTCAATCGATATGTGATGTTTCAAGGCATTAACTTAAAAATGAAGCCCGAAATTTTTTTTAAAACTTTAGCAAAGAGCGCAATGCGAAATTCAATATCTCTTCCTCTACAGTTTAGAACCTGGGAACTACCGTTTTATAAAGCAGCGGGTTTAACAACCGCACTGTGGGTTCTTTTGGGGAAAAGCAGTGAAAATACCTCCAAAATAAAGGAAGATTTTTTTCCATTTCGCATTGCGTTATTTGTTAAAGTTAAAAACTTTTTTTCGAGCTTCATTTTTAAGTTAATGCCTTCAAACTTCATACATCGATTGAAAACAACGGTAATTTTTAAACAAAAAACTTAAACTAAACAACACTAATAAAGAAAAACACATTTCTTTTTTAAAAAAACCGTAACTTTTATCAATCTTTGTGCAGATTACGTATAATATCGTTCTACACACGGAAAAAAAATTTCGTGAGATTATTTTTATAAATAAAGAAGTTATTAAGTATTTAAATAAAATTTTGAGTATTTTTTGAGAAATCGTAAAAAAAAAATTTTTAAAAAAACCCGATTTTCGACTTTTAATTTTTTTAAATGACTGATCCTAAAAGAGAAAAGCATCAACTTTTTTAGTGTAAAATATTTTTTTCATTAGTGCGAAAGAAAATGCAAGCGGAACGATTTAGAAATAATACTCATAAAAAAGTATAGATTTCGACTCATTTTAAAAAAATCGTAAAAAATACAAAATATAATTAGTTTGTAAATAAATTATACCATATCGTGGCGAAGTAAATGATCTTTCCGAATCTGAAATTATTTTTTGTCTGAGTCTCATGAAAAAAATTAGATCGCGTTTTAAAAACGTCTGGAAAAAAAACGTAGTTTCATATTTTTGAACTTGTACCCTGGCGGTGAAAAATGGTACTAATTATGCGTTTCAAGGTTTTTAATTAATATCTTTTTAAGTAATTGGAATATCGGAATATAAATGGTCAAAACGGATTCCTCCGATCATTCCCGAAATTTTGGTAGGTTCGGCGAGTTTCTGCGTCGTGCGGTTCGTGAGAAGATAGGACATCATAGATTCCTAGATAGATACGTTTGTTTGCCAACGAATTTTAATAGTGTAGATAAATATAATGGACTAATTTTATTGAATTTTTTCAAAAATATCAAACATTTTGCAAGATGAATGGGTCACTGAAATTCAAGTAAAAAATGACTTCAATGCACAAACTTGGATATATTTTGCCAAATCCCTAGATTTAACTAACAGTTTAAAATATTTCAGGCCACTTGAGGAATGAGGATTGAAAGAGAAATAATTAACTCTTATCTTGTGGAGAACTAGCGAATACAATGATCATCAGTAACAATCTTGCAGATTTAACCTCTTAAAATCTCAACACATGATTAACACAAAGGATACTGAAAGCTGGAAAAGCACTTGAAATTGTTTAAATTATTAATCAATAATAGTAATTGAATAAAATATTTGTGTTTCCTATTGAATTCTATGTTGATTTTAATAATTATGTTGAATAATAATATTCCTCATCAAATAGAATGTTGTAAGAACCAGCACAACAGTTCCACAATTATGGAAATCAAGGTAAACCAGTATACAGCTGTACAAAAGCATTGTTAATTATCTTTAATTTAAATAGGAAAGATGCATTCAGTCCCTGAAATCTTTTCATGTGTAGATTTAAATTTAGTATGAAGGTAGTCTATAAATGAAACTAGTTAATTATTCAAAGTTTTGCTGGTAGTTTTCTAGATGATGTATCAGGTAATAAAAAAAAAGTCTCACAAGATGAAACTTTTCATGGTGTTAAATAAAAGCATTTTCATCATAATTACTACCACTGTCTTAAACAGTCAGAAGATTAATGATATGGAGTTGCAAAATGCTTTAATATTTGATTAGATTCTAAATGATTCTTTGAGTTAAGAGTTTGAACAATGAGCTAATGTTGCTCATTACTTTTTCAAAAGATTCTTCTAACAAATGCACTTTCCATTTATATGATTTGGATCTTAGTTATTTGGTACTGCCAAATTTTGAACAGTACACTTATGTTGTTTTGACAAATAAAAGATAAGAATTGAATAAAGTACACTACTAATTTAATAGGCCCAATTCTATTTTATCTTAATTTTTAGCAAGTCTTGATTGGTTGGATTAGATTAATTCAGGCAGAAAATTTAAATCCTATTTTCCTCAATAACAAGAATTGAGAGGTCATTATGATTGCCTTTTTGCAAAATTTAATAATAATATCAGATATAAAAATAGCTTTTTTCTCTACAAATTGTTACAGAAATATTTATATATCTGTAAATTAAGGAGATAGATTGAAACATTTTAATGAAGAAACAATGAATAAGGTAGAAATGTCCCATCTGCTTAGTAGGATATAGTTATGTTTCTCTAAGGAAAGAGACAATTTTCCTCCAGTTTAAAAATATTTGACAAGCCTCATAAGAAAATTTTGTTAGAATAACTGTACTTGTACTACTTTGTGTTGGGATTGATTGATTGAATGAATATTAACATCACATTGTTCAGCTGCACGAGGGCTTTTGATGACGGACCACGTAATTTTGAACCATGGTCAAGTGATGTGGACGACACTCTCAACAGATTTAACGAGCATCGCTGCCCTACACGGCGGTTCTTTAGTGGTACTGGGCTCGAACTCGTGACAAGGCAAGCCACGATCCGATACCTATACCACTCGGCTACCGCGGCCACACATTGTGTTGGGACTTTACACCAATGAAAATGGAGGTTTGAAAAATTGTTATTTAAATGGTTTGCTTTTTTTAAAATAAATAGCAAAATATTTTGTTGAAAGCAAAGGAAATTATATAAATTCCTTGTTTGTAAATGCACATACAGGAAAATCATAGAAATTTACAATGGAGTATATAATATTTAACAACATGATCAAGGATATATCTTGAATTATTCCATAATTTGAGTTCAAACAAATCTTAAAAGTAAAGATAACTAAGCAGATTCCTAATTTGCATAATAAGTAAGCAATATTCACATAAAATACATAATCAAAACTTCCCAGCAACATAAACCTACCATCTTCTGGATTTTCCCAAAATGCAGAAACTTTTGCTACATATGGTAAATCTGTATCTTTTGGTCCAGATCTGAGAAGAACACAGTCCTTCTCTTTAATGACATCACCCTCTTTATGTTCCACACTAGGGTAGCAAAGACGTGGGCATGGAGTGGAATCATTCTAAAAATAACATTCAATGAGACTTATGTGAAATGTGAGTAATATGCAGAATAATCATATAAAGAATTCTTCAAAATAGACAAGCATTTGAAATACAGCTAACCCTTAACTTTAAAAGAAAAACACTTCTTGTTTCAGTAAACACAAAACTGTTTCAGAAATTATTCATTAAGGAAGAGAAGATACTTAATATAGTAATGCAATGGTTTAGTATTTATTTTCTCAACAAATAATTCTTTTAAAATCATGCTGAAACCAATATATAAATCTTCACTATTTAGTTTGATGCACTTAAACCCACTGTTGCATATCCTATGTTAAATTAATTTTATTAGTAATTAGGGAAGTAACTGAGCTTTAATATGGATTGATATTACCGCTTTAGTGTGATATAAAGATTTATGTTTCCCAGACCACTTTAGCAAATAAATGGAATTTTCAGCAATATAATTGAATTATTCCAGATGAGAATGTTTGTAAGAAAGGATACAAGGAGATGCTGTATACAGCAGAGAACTTTAGACATTGCACATTCATGTACTGTGACAATAATGCTACTCTTCATAAATGCTAATTAATTTGAGAGTTCAAACTTAATTTTATTTGGCAATTCTTTGCTTACATGAAACTTTGTTTTGCATATGAAATTCGAATAATTAAGAGATGCACACAAAAACTAAGCATGTCATATGAAACAGATGTTGATTGAAATACTTGTTTATGACAAATATCTGTAATAGCAAAGCAAATTTAGAAGTATAAAACTGGTACTCTAGTTGAAATAGTCTAAGTAGTTGAAAACATGTTCATTTATGTCACAATAAAACATGCTATAAAGAATATTGCTGTAGCTAAGAGTTTTGAACAGGATTTGTTATGAAACAAAATGCTCTGGAATGTGTGTTTCATCATGCATTTCCACAAAATAATTGAAATTGATACAAAAAATAAACATTCTTTAAGGATTGATCATATAATTGGATTTAGGACAAATTTATAACAGATAAATTGATGTAAGTGATTTTTTTAATTTCAAAGAGAATAATTATCTTGTTGATCCCATAGCAAGCAAGCAAGCAAATGCAAACCATCGAAATATTCTAGGGATCAGCAAATTAATGTAAAAAGAAATACACCGGCTCTCTCTCCTTGTCTTCATTTAGATTTGTATTTCATTAAATTTATATGATATTGACTGGTATCTAACAATGGTCAAATTTTTACAGCAGTGAGGAACTGTTGCCCACCTGAAATCAAAAATTTACAACTGAACAATTTTAGTATCTTAAGTTTTATTATTGTGTTAGGTAGGTTAATCTGTATTTTACTGTGTATTTAAGCAGAAGTCTGATAGCTGAATAACATTTACTACATAATCAAATAGACTTGCCAATAAATTGAACAAATATAAAAATAAAAAAAATACAGAAAAACATCTGTGAAATCAATAAGTATACCTCAAAAGGTTTACAGTTCTAATTTCATACATATATATAGTGTTTTTTACTATTTATATATATATATATATATATATATATATATATATATATATATATATATATATAAACATTTTTGTAATGAAGCAAACTTCAAATGCACTATGATATTCAATGATGCTTTTAGTTTTTAAGAGTAAGCGAAATTGCAGATAATATAATTACACTAAAAAAATTGTGTTTAATTTCACATGATAACAGAAATTGAATTTTACTATGATAATATTTTTGAGAATATTACCAGTCAATATTTCTAACTACAGTGGTTACTTTAATTTGAAGGGGTTTTTTTCTCTTTTTTTGCATTTGTAGATGCAAATTGATGTGTATTAAAACAATATTGTAAAAAATGTTGTACATATAATAACATAAATTGATAAGAAATTTAAGTTCCTACTTCACTGATATTTTTCATTCCACATTTCAAATGCTTTTCCTCATTCAATTTCTCTACTATTAGCTCACTCTCTCTATATATATATTTATCTTGTTCAAAATTTCAATCATTAATAAAATACTTTCTATTCATCCAATCAAGTTCAAATAAATTTTTTTAAACTTGAAGTGGATGACACTTGATGTTAATACAGTTTGTCAAATATTAATTAATTAATTTAATTAATTACTGGTTTTCGACACCAACTTAGATTCATCTTCATTATTGCAACAATGTAATTGTTAAAACAATGACAAAAGTTGGCATTGAAAACCAATTTTTCAGCCAAACCGGGTGTGCATTGTTAAAACAATGCTGTCAAATCATGCTCTTTTTTTCAATTCCTATTAGTTAACTCTCTCCCTATATATATATATATATATATATATATATATATATATATTGTTCAAATTTTCAATTGTAATAAAATACTTTCTATTCATCCATTCAAAGTAGGAACCTAATTTTTTTTATACTACTTGTGTGTTTTTTGTATGAAATAACAATAATACGTTAGGAAAACAATTCAAAAACAATATGTTTAATTGCTGTGATTAGAATCATGTAAATTATATACAGGTAATTTACAACATATTAATTTTTTTAATAACACAATATATTTAAAAATCAATTTCATTTAAGAATTCTACAAAGAGTTACCAATTCATTTCAATTGAAAAATAATAAGGAAGTATTTCCAGTTAATTGTGTAAATGTAAATACTTCAAGAAAAGAAACTGAAGAATTAAATCTTACTGTCAGAGCAATTAATCTTTCTCTCGGCTTTCCCTTCCAAGACCACCCATGAGCGAATTGCTTTTTCTTTGGTACCAGAACTTTGACAGACTGTTTTGGTGAAGCACTTTTTTCTCGCTTTGTAGGCACTAAATTTTCAGTTGCAACACGGGAGGCATTTTTATTTATACCAGATGTAGAAGGTACTGGAGGGATGACTGATCCTTTGGTAACAGAAGGAGCCGTTACCAAGGTTACATGATCTACTGGCTGATGTGGTTGCCCACTTTTAACAGCGTTTTTGCTAGAACACTGTATTTGTGCAGGTTCTGAACTAGGAGTTTCATGTGAAATTTGCTTGACACACCTGCAGCAAGCTTTCTTTTGTGGAAAATTACTATGCTGGAACCCATGAGGTGTAGATGTCCTCAAAAGCAATACTTCCCTGGCACAGCACAGAGGACCGGAACAATGTCCTGGCTGTAAGGGATGTTCCGAATCAACACTAGAACCAGAAGATGCCGAAGCCAATGAGAGATCCAAAGGGGACTGCTCACAAGGCACCAGACTAGCTGAGTTCTTTGGTGAAGACAGGTACTGAAGGCAACTTCCGGTTGACTGATGATGGTGCTGATTGTTTTCTCGATGAATTTCGCAGCACGAGCAACAATTGACTCTGGAATATGATGAGGAAGAGAGATTGAAGTGTTGTGCATGATGTCTTGAAGGATCTACAGATGAGCCACTAGAATGGTATTCTGTACATAATGATTCTGGAGACACACTGTTGGTCGCATGATGTGTATGATGTGGATGGGTATGAGGATATGCCATAATGCCTTTTCGTAAAACACAAGAGTCATGAACATTTTGAACCAATGAGTTGGAGCAGCAGCATCCTTCAATACAAGAGAAAATGGAATCAGAAAAAAGAAATATTAACACACATAAGAATAATCAAAGTAATTTTAATAAAGAATTCATAATGTTTTTCTGAAATGTAAATGAATCCGATTTTTACACTAAATTGCAGTTTAAAACTTTTATATAAATTTAAAAGTTTCAAAAAGATTTTAAGCTTAATTTTTAAGGCAATCTTGAGGTCTTTTAAACAGCTGCCGATGCAATTTGAGTTAAAGTGAATTAATTGTCAAATGTCAAAAATAGGCAAAAAAACTGACCAAAAATTTAATTAGATAATTAATGAAGACTCATGTGTGTGGAAATTTGATACTGTTAAATTATTATTGTTTTTGTTGCTACAATATCTTAATGTTTACAATTTTCAATTTACTACAGGCAGAAATGATACTACAGTTTTTCTAAGAGAAATTTATTTTGCCTTTTTAATGAATTTATTGAAATGGTTCATAGTATGCATTTGTGAATTTTAAAAGTAATCTCCACAAAATGCAATGTTAACAGCTGCAAGGAAAATGTTTCAATATGGTGAACTTTCTACCAGTTGACTATTGTATTAGAAAAAAAAATATATATATATATTCTCTCTCTCTTTAGAAGACTATAATAAAAAGGAAGTGCTAGATGTTAATCAGGAGGGAAAATTTACAACAATAATTTTATAAAAGTTAAATTATAAATTTTTTTGAAATAATTCAATGACCAGACTAAAAATTATTTATCAAAATATTTATAATATAAATAAACTACAGTATAAATATCAGGAACATTACAGTACAATTACTAATTGCAATTAAAAATTCTTGCTCTTTTTGAGTGAATATATGCTTTACTACTTAAGCAAAATTAACAAAGGAATATTATGGATTTATTCTACTAACCATATTCTGGAGAGGGAGGAGAATAAAGAACAGTTTGCTGATGCCCAAACCTGTGAACTGCAAAATTCCCATCACAATGAGAAGGTGATGATGATGATGAATCAGAAGTTCTATTTAAGCCATGACCTAATGCACAAGTTTGGACATGTGCTACGGGTATGATCTGTGGAGATGAATGTGTATGGAATTTACAGCAATCTGAATGATGTGAAATGGAACAAGGGCTTTCAGATGTTATACAATAAGAGTTATTCACCAGACTACCACTAGAATAATTAATTTTGTTTTTACACTCTCCATCTGTTACAACAGTCTTTTTGGTTTTTGAATAATTAAGATCAACATGGCTTACAGGAACAACACTGGAATTGGTTGTACCATGACTATTTACAGTGGTGACAGATTGATATGTGCACGTCTTTTGCATACGGATAGTTTCTTTAACTTTTACTTCAGATTTAGTTTGCTCTAATTTTTTTGATTTTTTAATGGTACCTTTGGTGGCTGGTTTTTCTTTTACAGATTTTTTTGTTGCCTTTAAAACTTTAGTCACAGTTTTGCTACCCTTTTTATCCATGTTTTTATCTTTGGGAACTTTGGACTTCTTTTCAATATTGTTTGGGAATGCCTGTAATGCTTTTGAAGGTTGGTTTTGCTTATGTTCTTTTCCTGTTGAAACACTGCTAGCAGCCTTTGGAGATACGTTATCTTTTTTCTTCTTTGATTCATTTGGAGATTTGGTACTAACGGTTCTTGATTGTTCCACTGAATGTGAGACGAATACTTGTTGCTTTTCTTTAACATAATTAATCTGTTTATGTACAATACTTCCTTTAAAATCTTTAGCTTCTTTCTTTAAATCGAAATGAATTCTCTCTTGACACTGAGTCAAAGCTTTTTGATGTGCAAATGGTTCAGAACAAACAGTAACCACAGAAGAAGTTGCCGATTTCGAATGGTGTTCAGCAGGCTTTCTATCTGGTATACAAATGACATGCATCTTTGCAAGAGCATCTAAGCTAGCCATTCTTTGTGGATGATGTTTCAAAGGACTTTGCATTGGGGGAGCCACATTATTCACTTTTTCTACTTTAATTTCTTTAGGTGGTATTTCCGAATTATCCTTAGTGTGATTATTACCAATTGTTTCAGTTTTTAAAATACTTTTAATACTTTTATTAGGGGTATTTTTTAATGGTTTTGGAACACTATTGCAATTTAACACATTCTTAGGTGAAGATTGAAAAGTTACACTTTTTGAAACTGAGCTTGTAGAAGGTTTCTCTTTCTTAAGATTACATTCTAGGTTATTTTTACAGTGAAATGTACCATTGCTGTTTACATTATTTGTCATGGTATGTTCTAAGGTAGCAGAAGATTCACCTTTCGGCACACAGGGTTTCTGAAAGACGGGTGGAATTTTAACATTTCCATTCATGTTACAATTTACATCATTTAGTTTTTGTTTCTTTAGAGGTGGATGATTTGTTTCTTTTTCACTCTTGATTTCTATGTTTTGTGATGCCACTTTTCTTTTCCGACCAGGAGATTTATTTTCAGTGTTCTTGGGAGGTTTTTGTTGTTCTTTCACCTTTTTCTGATTTTGTACTTTTTCATCGTTTCTAGGTCTTCCTCGTTTTCTTTTGGGTACAGGTTCCTTCACTTCCTGTTTCACCTTAGGTTTCTTTTCAGGTTTTTTTACAGTGTTCTTTTTACCCTTCCCTGCTTTTGATGGAGGTGTCTTAGATTCCTTCACTTTTTTAGTTGGCATTTTTTCTTTTTTGATGCCTGCTTTTGACTTTGGCATCAATGAAACAGGTTTAACTTGCGTATCCTTCATTGTTAAAAATATATAATCAATAAGACATCTTCAGCCATAGATGGAATCATTCACTAGCATGTTTCCATTTTTCTGAACCTGCAAATTGAAAAAAAAAGTTAATTTCCACTTTAATGTGATACAATTACTTAAAACTTTGATATTAAGAAGTAATATGATAAAATAAGGTTAGATACTAATTTAGTGCACATGTTTATTTATTGCCAACTTTTGAGAATAATTAACTTCATTAGAAAAGCAAGGTGTCGGTACTACTTGGTACCATGTTTTTTCCTCTGTCACCATAGTTAAACTAGGATTTTACATATCATCTATCCTCATTACATTTTTTCACTTTGGTATTATAAATTAAAAAGAAAAAAAAACAACTTTTGTTGGTTATGGGGATTATGGGTTAGCGACAGCTTTTGTGAGTCATCGTCAACCCGATCATAAGCGATAATACAAGTGATAAGATACATCCACTATCAACACAATGATGGAATCAAGTTTGAAACATTTTCTACATGTTTGGCTACATTTTATAACCAATAAGTATTAGAAAAAAAAGATAATTTTCCATTACAATCAACCATTTAGTGCCTTGAGGATTTTTCTGGGAGCAGTGCATGGATATAGTTTGCTTTTATTTTTATCAAGGTTTGAAATCTAAACTATGTCAAACTATGCTTTGAAATAGTGTGATATGTTTATAACACACAAATACTTGAATAATATTATTCAAGTAGGTGGCCAATGTTCACAACAGAGAATCGAAATACAATATTTGTCCATTGTATTTTTAACGACAATTTTGCTGATACCTTTCGCAATATCGTTGGTTCAATGTTAAACATCACATTTCCCAAACATTTTCAACTTAATTTTTTTCTTAATTTTCAAGCAATTTCCTAAGGATAACAAGGAATGGTTGGATCCTATTTTTGTGCATGCATATCTTTTAATTACCATTGCTAGTTTAATTACAAAATTTCAATTGTTTTTCTGTTTCAGGGCAACGTTGGTGATGGTTGATTCTTATTCTCCCAAAAATTAAACACCAAACACAAAAATTATTAACCTCAAATTCAAATTCAATTCCTAAGCCCACGAAATATTTTAATTGCTTCCAAAATGGAAGAAAACAGGTTAGTTTTTTTAGGTAGGCTTACCACCATTAATAAATTATTACTGGCATTTGGTGATTTTTTTTGTTGCATTTTTACTTCAGCCGGAACAGAAAAATTCCTTTAATGGTATAAAAGTACAGTTTTTGTTATTAAAATAAAACACTCTATTTTCATCAATCTAATCATCTATCTATTAAAATCTATCAATTTTTCTATTTTTATTATTTACAAAACACTTTTAGATAATTTTTTCAAAAATTTAAAAATATAATAAACTTAAAATATTTTTACTAAAAAGTTGGTAAAATGTCTTATATTCGTATTTTGGTTAAAGTGTAGTATAGGGGGCACTTGGCACAGTCCTTTATTTTGACGACTAAAAGTGGTTGCCAAGGTACTTTTTTCGAAATTATTTATTTTTTATTTTAGAATGAACTCGATATATCACCATGACATTTAGATAAAAATCGCGTGGCCGCGGTAGCCGAGTGGTATAGGTATCGGACCGTGGTTTGAATTGTCACGAGTTCGAGCCCATTACCACTAAAGACCCGCCGTGTAGGGCAGCGATGCACGTTAAATCTGTCGAGAGCTGAAACGTCCTCCCGTTGGTGTGGTGTGGTAGTTAGGAGAGGGGGTGCCAGCTCAGGTGTCGTCCACGTCACTTGACCATGGTTCAAAATTACGTGGTCCGTCGCCAAAAGCCCTCGTGTAGCTGAACAGTGCGACGCTAATATTCAATCAATCAATCAATCAATAGATAAAAATCGCCAAATCTGAAGAAAAATCTTCAAATCAAAAAGTGGCCCCCCTCTTAAACCAAATTATTGTATTGCTATACCGTTCAGTTTTAAAATTTATACGAGTAGTTTTGATTTAGAAGAATTACTATTCTATTGCAAATATTAAGCATTGAATGGAATGATTGTATAGAATTAATTTATTTCACGAATTTGCAACGAAAACTAACATATTCCGGTACTTACGTACTATCGCAACAATGTCAACGCTCAAGGTAATTCGCCAAATTGGCAACCATGTGTGCTTTATTTCATATAATGTCGCTAATAAGGTTGCGACTATACGTAAATACCCATATTCCGCATACGAGATAAAGTTTTGAGGTGCATACGTATTTATTACATCTTCGCGCCAATTTCACTATATCAAGTGTTCGCCAAGTGTTTTCATCGTATGCACAATACAAATTGTGTTTGTACATGCATAGTAGGTTAATTTTTTTCACTATTAGCTGCAAATCACGGCATTTAGCGACATTTCATTTGACGAATGGCCTAAATTCATGCGACGTCATAGTTACTTGACAACTACATAAACGTGCTTCCAGCCAATTAGTTCATAAACTGGAGACCACGCACGATTGAGCTCCACGACCGGATCGACAATCATGAGTGATCATAGCGATAATATAGAATTTTCGCCGACGAGACAAACTCAAGTTGCCGCCTGCGAGAAACTTAGAGATACCGTAACAGGTATCTCAGCCCTGCATATGTCTTTGCAAGACGGACGTTCGCCCAGCCCAAAGAATTCCTTCACAGAACTCTACCGGATGAGCACACAAGCCATGATCAAGAGAAAGGAGGAAATGGTAAGTGAGCTTAAAACCCTCCCCCCATGCACTAGATCAGATTGCAACGAGCATAAAATTCCCACTACTTCGATAGTCGAGGAAATAAATTTAAAAGTCCCCTCTCCGGAATTAAAAACCAATAGAAAAGGTAATAAGAAAAAGTTAAGTAAAAAGCGCAAAAATAAAGGCAAGGAATCCACGGAAGAGTTTATATTCCCTAAAAAGACAGCTAGGCCTGTCTCCCCCACCTCAACCCAGGACCCCATAGAAACGAGTAACAATTTCTCAGACTTAGAACAGGATGTTGAACATCCACTCCCGACTGCTAATCAAGTAACTACCGAAGTAGTTACCCCCAAGATTACGCTTCCCCACCCTATCATGTTAAAAATTAAAAAGAATTTCAGAGAGCAAATTCAATGCTTCAACTGTAACAACTTCTACCATACAGCCGCGAACTGCTTCATGAAGCCGAGATGCTTAAAGTGCGGAAAAGAGCACGCCACCAAGAACTGTCGCATCAAAGAGAGACTAATTAACCCATTTTGTATTAACTGCCAGGACTTCGGTCACTCGGCATGTTATACAAAATGCCCCAAATTCCCCCAGCCTAGAAAGAAACCGCCTTTACAGACCCAATTAAAAAGAAAAATTTCGTCAGTAAATGGACCAAAGAGGAAATTTCCTTCGCTAACGTTGTTAGCGGGGAAATCTCCAGTCAAACCCTCCCGAAAATAATAATAAAAAGGAAGACTCCCTTCGTGAATTCCTTAGCCAAGAAGACAATATTTCTGATTTAGCTCAAGTTTTGGAGCTCTTTAATATTATTTCAAAATTAGTTAAGAAAACCCTAAAATCCTCGATCTCCTCTCCAAATTTAAAAATTCTAACTCCGACGAAGAAAAAACCTGCCTACTGGCAGAAGCAATAATGAATAATGTTTAAAGTTCCCTACTGTCACTTATCTTAATCTAAAATTTCTCTCCTAAATATTTTAAAATCCTCTCCTTAATATTTACCAATACTTTCTTTTTTTTCTAAATTTTTAAAAATATTTTTCTATCCCATAGTAGTTCGTGATTTCACTCTTAAAAGCTCACTTCCAACCTCCAATCAAAGATCACCTCCATTGCCGATGCCTCCTGCACTCCCACTGGACCTTCACTTCTGAAGTCACACCCTCCTCTTCAAGTCCAAGTTACCAACACCAAGAACATCACAGTACCAGATAAAGGGTTGAAGGCTGCTGGCGCAGCCTAGGTACCTCTAGTCAAAATCAACCGCAAATTAGTTCATAAATCCACGTGGCGTCATACACAAATATGCGCACACACACACACACAATCACCTGTTTCCAGTTAATCAGTTCATGAGCTTTGTTGTTGCCAAAAGTTAGTTTAATGTCAGTTTTGAGTTCAATAGAGAACACGTGATTGAACTATATCATGTGTGACCATCATGAATTAAGACTATTGATAATCGATAATTAATAATTAATAATAATTAATAATTGATAATTAATACCCAATTTTATTTGACAGTATTTCACAAAATTTTCTAATATTTTTATATGTCACAGTTACTTTGATTGGGATTATTTTTTGACGAAAGAAACCAGAAACACAAAACCAAGGAAGGAAAAACCACAAAAACTATTATTTTAAAAAACTTTTAAGGAATTAGTACAAAAAAAATAGGTCGCTTAAAACTATTATTCTAAACAATTTTAGAATAATTTTGAAAATTAAGAGTTTACTACAATATTTTTCCAAAAACCTACACACGCACGAGGTGAGTTTTCAAAATAAACCTTACCAATTCAGCGAGCAAGCATAATTTTTTAATGAGCTGTTAACACTTAGCAGTGCCGGTTTAAGATCATTTCGGGTCCTGGGCTCAGTAGATCAACAGGCTCTCTTGGCAGTGGCGAATGCAAGAAAGGACTCTTGGATACGGTTAAGTCAAGCTTATTTGGCCCCTTTCCGGGTTCGTGCGCCCGCTCTAAGCGCCCAATGGATAAACCTGCACTGACACTTAGTAGTTCAGTTCACACCAGTAGATGGCTGCACTAAAATCGAGCCTGCCCCAACATATTTTGTAGTAGTATAACGTGAAAAAATTATAATTTAAAATAAAAAGTAATTAATTCATTGCGATAAATATGCAATGAATATAGAATTTATTATTACTGCCAACCAATTGTTACTGTAAAAATTTTGTTAGAGCTAAAATATCCAAGTTTATTACTGCAAATTATGATATAGGAACTAATATATTACTTGCACGAAGTCTAACGTACGAATTTTCAATTCTAAAAATGATTCTAAGTTGCCCAAACCAGAACTATAATAATTATTTGAAAGCAGATATTTTCTGTAGTGAATCAGTCGAAAAAGAATAGGAAATCTAATACAAGGAACACAAACAAATACATTTTAAAGAAATGCTGGATCTCATGTGTAATGCAATATGTGTAGAGCTATGATCGGCAATCTTCGTCGAATCGGTGAAAAAAAGGCAAAAATTTGCTTCCTGTTAATGTGATTGATAAAACTAATTAAAATTTTTTCCTTGTTATTTTTCTGAATGTGATTGATAAAACTAATTAAAATTTTTTCCTTGTTATTTTTCTGAAAGGGAGTCGAATGCTCATTTCATGTGTAATACAAATACCGTGAAGTTTTGGACCAATGTATTTTTAGATGAAACAAATTATGCATACAAAATCGAAACTCTTCAGACCATTTTCAAGAATTCGTTAAAAATTGGCTGATCAGTTTACAAGCCAAATTTTCATTCGAAAGCCAGATTGCAGAAGCTGCAATCAAAAATCACTTCATTATTGAATTAAATCTAAAGCGAAATATATATATATATATATATATATATATATATATATATTGTAAATTCTCTACTAATGAGAGATTAACATTAATCAAACAAAACCAAAAAAAATTGAGATTGTAACAAACCAGACATAGAAGGATATATGAGAAATTAAAATTATATAATAGGGTTAATATATATATATATATATATATATATATATATATATATATATATATATATATATATATATATTATATATATATAAAACCCAATTCTCTCGACACACTAATAATACAGTAGATAAAGAACCCCATACTTGGAATTTTCTAGAATTTGAAAAACAAATGTTGATTTACATTTTAAAGTAAGAGGAATTGTCTTTTCTCAACATCAAGTTTTCATTTACTTAAGTAAAAAAGTTCATTTTCTTTTATTTAAGTAAAAATATTACTACAGAAGCCCTTATCAATTAAAAAATACCCATAATTTTACAGGACAAAGGTTTTTGAAAAAGATTTTTTAATAACAGTATTACTTCAGCTAATCTTAATTCAAATAAAACTTTTTGTGCTAACGATCAGTGCCCGTTTATCCATTGAGTGATTGGGGCGGACGCCCAGGGGTCCGGATAAGCTGGACTTAACCAGATTATCTGGTTATAAATTTTGATCCGCCAGTTTCAATGGGGACCGCCCAGGGCCCGAAATGAGCTTAAATCGGCACTGCTGAAGATACTACTATCTAAAACCAACTACTACTCTTTAGGAATAATAATAACTTTATTTAAACACACACAACCTTTCTCTCTCTCTACTCATACCTCATACATTACTACAAAGTACCTCACACACTCTACTCACAGACTCTCTCAAACGCTCTTCTCTCTCTCCTTTTACACTTAACTCCCCCGCACTATCGGGGATACAGTTGCGCAATACCGCTGTTGAAACAGCGCCATCTATTACAACACTTTCCAGAGACTTTTTTTTTTAAAAAAATCTAAAAATCTCATTATGTAATTATTTTCAAATATTGTAATTGATACAGAGTTCACAGGCAAAATTGAAAGTAATAAATAAAAAATTTTGGCCTCAATTCATGAAGGTCACATGATAAAGGTAATCACCTGTGTCCACGACTTAATTTAAAACAGACAAACTAATTTATACTTGTTGCAGTGGCGTAATGTACAGCCCCGCATTGCGGTGAAGGGCAAGATGTTAGGGCACCCAAAGCCTGACTGACGCCCAGTACGCATTTAACCAATTTATAAAATATTAAATGCAGAACCTGATTTTGCAGGGGCACCCTAATATTCTCCGTTACGCCCCTAACTTGTTGTTCTGTTTGTAAAACTTCGATAAAATTTCAAATTTCATAATTGGGTAGACACTTAAATATAATGGAAAAATAGTTCGTCAAAAAGGTATTAAATTTTTTTTTAATCATGGACTTTTAATTAAGTACTTTTTGCTAGCTTATATACGTTATTATTGTCGACAAATATGTGTATTTTAAAAGAAAGTTTCTGCAAAGATGAAAAGTTGGCAACAACGAAACGCGTTGAACTGATTAGATGGAAACACATGATTGTATTTATCGAATGATTATGACGTCACATGAATGAGGTGCTTTTATTTAAGGCATTTTAGATGAGAGGAACAAAATAGTTGATCGCTATTGATAGAGGACGCTGCGCTAAAAGAATTGCATATATTACGCACTACACAGTGGATAAAACTTGAAACAAACAAAACACGACGTAATCTTGAATTTGTGCTCAATGACTAAAAGCAAAAGTGAGGGAGGTTGACTATTTTGTAGTGAAAAACAAACAGTGATCAGAAATTGTTAGATTTGTCACGAAAGTGCTGTGTTTAAAAATATCAATAATCAAGAATCATTCAATGATACGTTTCCTCGAAGATCTCTTTCAAGAGGTGATAAATAGGCTTTTTCTTGAAAAATCCTTGCAACAGCAACAAAGTGTTTTATCAGTGGTAATATCACAGCGGTAACAAAGACATCCCATGAAGTTTGTTATATTATTGGTAATCATATGAAACCGTTTACTACTGATGCTTAAATAGTGAAGGAGTATTTCTTAAATGCTTCTAATTTAGTGTTATTAACAAAAATAAAAAAATGTAAAAAAAATAATTAAAAAAAGCAAAACAGGAGTTACAATATTATGATCAATTTTCCAATGTTATCTTGATCTTTTAAAGCATTTCTCCCCCCATTTATCCTCATGTTGCGGCAAGCGATAAGTGGCTGACATTTGTATGCGGCCCAGCAGAAAAAAAGGTTGAGTACCCCTGGCCTAGATCATTGGTAGCTACGCCACTGTACGCTTGACAATGTACATACCCTTTCGCGACGAAACACACGTATGGCACTATCTTTATGTGGTACAAATCCTTATTCATTAGTCCAAAAGTTTTAAAAACAGCGAACATCAAGCTTATTTCAGAGGCCATTTGATTAAATGTGTAGATATGAATTGTGCAGCGCGTTGAAAACAAGAGTTCTATCAGTCAAGCAAAATTTCTTGCGAATTTCTCAAAATAAAACTTATGGTAAGTCGAATAAATATGCTGAATTTTAAATATAGTTTTTGAAAGATCAAAAAAAAAAAAAAAAAAAAAAAAAAAAAGAGTCCTGATAACAAAGCATAGTTTAAGAAAAATAGAATGTTAGTGCACAGTGTGATGGTTCACTTCATTAATGTCTACTCTTTACACAGAGCCTACAATTCTGCAATAGAAATGGTTTTTTTTGCTTGTCAACAGCACTGGCAGCGCACTGTGGATCGATGCTTCACAAAGGCGTTTCAAAAAAGAGATTTCTGCAAAAGTTACTTAACGAAAATTTCCAATTTGGTTAATATTATCTAAGACATAGGAGTGTTTAAATTCAATATGCACCTGAGGAAATTAAACGTTTTGAATTCAACAATAGCCTTACAATTTAGAAAAACAAAACAGAAGAAAGAAGTGAGTATTTATCTATTTGCATTTTTATTAATACTTTACTCTTGCACAGGTGAGTGAGTGAGTTAATATTAACGTCGCACTGTTCAGCTACACGAGGGCTTTTGGCGACGGACCACGTAATTTTGAACCATGGTCAAGTGACGTGGACGACACCTGAGCCGGCACCCCCTCTCCTAACTACCACACCACACCAACTGGAGGACGTTTCAGCTCTCGACAGATTTAACGTGCATCGCTGCCCTACACGGCGGGTCTTTAGTGGTACTGGGATCGAACTCATGACATGCCTGCCATGGTTGGATACCTTAACCACTGGGCTACCGCAGCCCCCTCTTGCACAGGTAGATGGGTTTATAATGTCGAGTTAGGCATTAGTCAAAATATGAAAAAATCTCTAGAGGGGCGGCACATAAGGTGTTTGTTTGCACGCGGGCAGCCCACACCCTAGGATCGGTCCTGGAATTGTAATAACAATTAAACAAATCAAAAATACAAGTTTTCAAACAATAAACTAAAAATATATCTTTTAAGTTAAAAAATAACCTATATCGCATGACGAGCATAAAACTAAATTTTACTTTCGACTGAAATCATATCAATATGTATCGGCACGACGAACCGAACGAAAGGCTTGGAGATAAATGAGGCACAGAGAGGGGAGATAAGGTGAGTTAATTTTATCTGAAAGCTTTGCCCTTCCTTTCTCAGAGGCTCGACAGCCCTGAGTGGGGCTTGGCCTGCTCAAGAAGCCTTTCTCAAGCCAGCCGTCTTCCTGCTAGTGTTGTCCAGTTTTTAATTCTCAAAACTAGGAGATCTTTTTCTAGGCCATCAATCCATCTTAGATTTGGCCTGCCTTTTCTTCGTGTGCCAATTGGTCGGGCATTGAAGAATTTTTTAGTGGTGCAGTCTTCGTCCACTCTGACAACATGGTTTGTCACACTGTCTGATTTTTCTTCTCGATAATTTCTTTTCCTATCCCTTAACTTCTTGTACAGCTAGAATATCCATCCTATAATTGTCCACCTGCTCTAGTAGAATTTTCAGTCCTTTATTTTTGTACAAAGACCAAATATTTCAAAACCCTATTCTCAAGTCCTTTAAACCTTTTCCAGAAAGCTTTGCAGAATCGTGTAATGTGCCACTAAAAAGTAATTGTACCGCGTGCCATAGGTCCTAAACTGTTCTGAAAATCTGTAACATTATTATTCCTATACATATGTTTATAATACTGCGTTTTTAAAATTTTAAAATATTCCGTATGTAAGTATTTTTTTTTAGTTTAACATAACGGCACAAGAGAAATATTGCGAAACACTTTTTATACCAGAAAAATGAGAAGTATCATAAAATATACCGTCCTCTGTAGGAGAGCGTAGCTAGACTGTAGTACCAATACAGGAGAACTTTTCCATCTGAAAAATTATTCAGAATTCGAGTCCTATTCTTTAACATTACGCGAAGACAGTTTTACAATTGTGTGTGTGTGTGTGTGTGTGTGTGTGATTCTTACTTTTCTCTAAAATAATGCTTAATATAAGAAATCTAAAATTCCCCGTCTTTTGTAGTTTTGACTTCCTTTGTCCTTTACCTCATTAATTTTTTCTTCCTAGTAGAACCTCGCTCCCCCCCGAGTTTTGTGAATGGCAAAACCTGCCTTATTGCAGTGGCGATGTGCCCATTGTCTAAGTTACTGTACCGTTTGAAAATGTATAGAAAACTGTAACGCATTAAATAAAACTACATTTATTGAAGCTCTTAAACGTATAGTTCGCAATATTCGCAAAGGTTCAAACAAAAGTATTATTACCAATTGTTCAAAAACTATAAATAATTATTGCGTTTATAGCTTACAGAGCATATTCTAAATTAATTTTTAATTTTGTCTGTATTTTTATTGGGTGCAATAATAAAAAACAATCGACTTTCCGCATCTATGTGGCACTTTCGTTTTTATTTTCATTTGTTGTTTTATTAAAATCTCCGAATCATTACTTCTGTTAGAATAGTTAGAAACACTTAAAAATGGGCTTTACAACAACAACAACAAAAAATGTGAATTTCAGTCTAAAACCGCATCAGAAATCTAGGTTTCTACGAAATATTTTAAAATCCAAGATAATAATACCTCAGTCACAAGTAACTATCCGAATTGCGTGTTTTGGTATGCTTCAAAGAGAATTAATTGTTTTTTTAAAAAGATTTTTTAATTAAAAATGCCCCAAAACAATATTTTATATGTTCAATATAGGAATGTACTTTTTTTGCTGCAAAAAGGCTATTATTTTAGCTACGGTAAATTTATCCCTTCAACGCACTAAGACAAACCTTCTCATCTGTAGATAAAGAGACTCTCTGGATGGGACTGAGAATTAATGAGAAGACCAAATACATACCGTGCACTAAATCATGTTTTAAAAATTCTCACTTTAAAATTGAAGAGTATAATTTTGAATTTGTTGACAGTTTCACTTATTTAAGTTCGGAAATTAACAATAGGAATGATTGTACTACTGAAATCCAAAAGATAATTACTATGGCTAATGGATGTCTTAATGGAATACGAAAGTATAGGAGATCAAATTTAATCAACAAAAAAAGGTTCTGTTGTATAAAAGTCTTTTAAGATCAGTATTAATTTATGCATGTGAAACTTGATCCATGTCTCGAACAGATGAGAACATGATAAGTATCCACGAAAGAAAGATTTTAAGATTTATTTTTGGAGGAATTCAGGACAATGGCACATGGCGAAGAAGATAAAATTTCGAGCTCTATCACTCATATAAAGAATCTAACATCATCAAAGTACAACAAATTCAATGGACAGGTCACGTTGTCAGAATGAACGAAGACCGCACCACCGAAAAAAGTCTTCAATGCCCAATCAATTGGCACACGGAGAAAAGGCAAGTCAAATCTAAGATGGATCGAGGGCTTAGTAAAAGATATCCTAGTTATGAGAATCAAAAATTGGAGAACACTAGTATGAAGAAGTCTGACCAGGAAAAGGCTTCTTGAGAAGCCCAAGGCATACTCAGGACTGTCGAGCCACTGAGGAAGGAAGGAAATTCATTCCTTAGCAACTTTACGTACGTAACAATTCATGGCTTTCACCAATAACGTAATTTTAAAAGTATGTTAAAGCAATGGAAAATTTCTTTTTAAATTTAAAGCCTCTTGGTGGCTCAAACTGGATTATTATTTTTTTTTGCAAAACTTTGCGTAGTTAAATACGTAGTGGTTCAAAGTTTTAAAGTGGTCTGGTGAAATTCATTCTCGTCATCGTCTTCTGAAATTTGGTAGCAAGAGCCACCACTAGATGGTGCTAGCACTTAAATAGCTCTCACATTTGGGGACTTTCCGTGTCAGCAAAGGCTTAGTAGCTAATGTAAAGCCCATTAGGGGATTTTTTTTTTTGATTTTTTTACTAACATTACATTAGAAATTTACCATCTTGGTTTTCTTGTTCGACATTTCTTTCTTCTGTTCCAATTTCATATTTGTTCTTAGAAATATATTCGCAGAAAATAAAGAGTAAATTTACCTTCAAATCTGAGAATAAATCTAACATGCTATTAAAATATTTAGAATACGCAAGGATTTTTTAAAAATATGAACACACTGAAAAAAATACTAGGTCACATGCTTTAGTTTGAATAGCTATCTTCAATAGAAGCTACACAAGGAACACATCAATGAGCTTTCAGAGATGAATGGTAATTTTGAACAACTATTACAAGACAAGGACGGCATCTAATTGATACTTATTTTCATAATTTCTCCATTATTCGACTAGTAGCAGGGCTCAGAAAGTTTACAAATGATGAAGCTCGGAAACTTAATTACCACGCTACAGATGCGCCACATACATTTCTCGTTGACATTATTACAACTGGCACGATAAAATCACACATCTTAAACCCCCTCCCCGCAAAATGCATTTTTAGATATTGCGCACACAGTGTTGGATTACGCTCAAAATTAAGTGAAAACTTCCAATTCATTAACGTTCCAGGGCAATCCATAGAAAAATCTAAACACAATATTCAGTTCATCCAAAGAGTGCCAATATCTCACTTCGTTTGACTGCCACATCAGGAGTACTCGCGCGCGAGTATTTCACCCTTTCTTTTGAATCCGATTCTAAAGAATTCGGGATCGATACGGACCTTGAAATGTCGTTGACGGATTTATCAGACGTTGGAATAAAAAAAATTTTTTTTCTTCCATCAAAGATTTGAAAACTGCGTCTAAATGATGCATACACGAATTTAAATTCATCTATTCATTAAAGATTTTTATACTTACGTTTACTATTAAAACTTACGTCCTATGTAGTTATTATAGTACTTAAGTTTTGCATCTCGACAACACGATTACGAAAAAAAGAAATAACTACAAGAATATTTCCCTTTGACAAAATTTTGATGATAGCGATTCTATTTTATTTGCGAATAAAATTTAAATTGCGAAATTAAGTATTATTCATTGTTCTATATTGATTTCTACAGTTGTTATACAAGTTTTCAGTGAAAATCGTTTAACACGAAATTGAGAGGGACTGAAATATTTTTTCGTGTTAAACAATATAACAAAAACATATTTCAACATTATTAAATTTATTAGAGTGTAACAACTACATTTAAACCCTGCCTTCCCTTGACCATTAGCGACAGCCAGGGGGGACCACTTGTTCTTTTGAGAAGCGGGAACTCGTTCTTCCCTCTCGTCTGCCCTGGATCGCCCCTGAAGAAAGATGTGTACATGTGGAGTCAGGGAATGCCTGTTTTCCCTTCTTTTAGTCCTTATGTTATTTTCTGTAACTATAATTGATGTGTTTTGTTTATTTAAGGTATCCGACTACCCTAAAACCATGATTTTTTTCAAAAATTGGCAAATTTTTTTATGATTTTATTTTATAGACCATTTTATTAACTTAATAACAATACCAAGTACTTTATTTTCCCTCCACTAGAACAAAAACTACAAGCATTTTAGTAAAAGCAAATGCCATAACTTTACACAAGATGTCAAACTTTAAAATGCGTTTTACTCGAAATGTGTTTTTTTCGAAAAACTCAAACAGGGACCGCGATTGCTCAAAAAGTTTTGAAAATAATTAGCTGAAATTTTTTGCTTATGTTCTGCATAACAGTAGAAGTGTTTTGATATTCAGATTTATCAATCACTGTTTTATTTCAAAATTTGCAGTTCTTTATGTGAATATAGTGAATGTTTTTTTAAGCAATTTCGTATAATGACTTAGATAAAATGCTCTAGTTTTTGTAAAAATTAAAATATCTCTTATCGTGAAGGTCACTTCAAACAGGAATAACAAAGTAACACATCAAAATTGAGAATTCGTTCATAAAATATTTGTACAGAGCGGGCCCCGTTTATGTAATTTTTCGTACATTTTTACTAGTTTTTTCCCATTTTAATAATATTTTTTTCTTTTACCAATTTTAGGATTTTTTCCTTAAAATATACTAAATAAATATAAAAATCACAAAAAGATCTCCATATCTCCTTTTTTTCAAAAAAAAGTTATCGCAAGCAGTCGGATACCTTAAGCGACCCCTTGTGTTGTGGAACATAAGAACATTAAATAAGATCAGTTCCTGTTATACAGCCTTCTTTATTCAGTACAACGAAGACACGACATGGGGGATTGTCATAAGAGTAATTTAGAGTATTTTTGTTTATACAGGCATGCATGCATTATTAAATAAAAATCGATGAAACAAAAACATTCACTAGACCTTAATGAAATTTAATACAAACTAAGGAAGTTTTCTTGGGGGCACATCATTTATTGAGTTTTGGGGAAATAATCGGATATTTGTTGCACCATTGTCTTTTCAGCATCAAAATGTCAACAAATTGTTCGATGCCGTCCATTTTGTCATTCATTTTTACCATTGGAATAAGCGTCTAAACAGCTGCACATACTTTTTTTGATGTTCATCATTTAGGATAACGTGGGAACAGGAGTTCCATTATTCATTTCATTTTTATCTTTGGACTGGAAAAATGGAATCTGTACATATAAAGGAGAAAAACGACTCCCTCACTCATTGCGAAATTTCAGGAACTATTCGAATTATTGACTTAAAATTTGACAGGCATGTTCATTTTGTTGAGTAGAAATCCACCAATAATTAATTTTGCGAAAATTGTATCTCGGGGGTGCAGGGGCGTTATAGACAAAATTCCCGCTTCTGAACTGTAACTCCTACCGACATAAAATTTAGCAGTTTCTTTTAATTAGTAGAGACCCAACGGGGTTTGCAGAAATCGGCTCCAAAGAAGTGAAGGGAAGGGAAGAAACGGGGGCGCTATAGATAACAATCTTTTTGTGTTATTACACGTACAGATTCGAAATTTGGCAAACATATTTCTTTTACAGAGTTTCCGTTAAGAACGGTTTTGCGAAAATCCATACTCAAAGTGGAGGAGGCGTTAAGGAGACACGTTCTAGATTTTTTAAAAAATCACTTTTTTGAACTATTAAACGTAAACGTTTGAAACTTGATAATTATTGTTCATCCATTAAGTAGAGACCCGCTAAGAACAGGTTTTGCGAAAATCGATTCCCATGAAGATTTTCGGAGAGTTATAGGAGCGTTAGAGGTGAAAAAAAATCGGGTTTTAAACAATAGAACAACAGAGTTGAAAGTCTACAGGGATGTTTCTTTTGTTGAGTAGAGATAAGCTAAAAATGAGGCGCGTTAATGATAAGTATAATTCTATTTTATTTAAAAGCTCAAGTCGTGTCTTTTTTAAATCAGGAGGCATGAGCGATAAGAATATTTTTCAATACGATCAAAAGAACTTAGCTGGAACTTAGGATAACAATAACCGAAAAAGAATGTGTTGACTTACAATGTCAAGAGGGCGGGTAACGGCTCGTTATACGCATATATAATTCATAAATATACACAAATATCTATAAAACCTAAGTATAACTAATCAAGTATATAACCGGGTGATCAAAAAGTCAGTATAAATTTGAAAAATTAATAAATCACGGAATATTGTAGATAGAGAGGTAAAAATTGACACACATGCTTGGAATGACATGGGGTTTTATTAGAACAAAAAAAAGTTCACAAATTGTCCGACAGATGGCGCTTCATCTGATAAGAAAAGCAATTAGAATAACAAATTAAGACAAAGCAAAGATGATGTTCTTTACAGGAAATGCTCAATATGTTCACCATCATTCCTCAACAATAGCTGCAGTCTAGGAATAATGTTGTGAACAGCACTGTAAAGCAGGTCCGGAGTTATGGTGAGGCATTGGAGTCGGATGTTGTCTTTCAGCATCCCTAGAGATGTCGGTCGATCACGATACACTTGCGACTTCAAATAACCCCAAAGCCAATAATCGCATGGACTGAGATCTGGGGACCTGGGAGGCCAAGCATGATGAAAGTGGCGGCTGAGCACACGATCATCACCAAACGACCTGCGCAAGAGATCTTTCACGCGTCTAGCAATATGGGGTGGAGCGCCATCCTGCATAAAAATCGTACGTTCCAGCAGGTGTTTATCAGCCAGGCTGGGGATGATGCGATTCTGTAACATATCGGCGTACCGCTCACCCGTCACGGAAGCAGTTACAAAACCAGAATCACGCATTTCCTCGAAGAAAAAAGGCCCGATAATGGTAGATGTGGTAAATCCAACCCATACCGTGACTTTCTCGTCGTGCAATGGAGTTTCCACGACAGTTCTAGGGTTTTCAGTAGCCCAAATTCTGCAGTTGTGGGTGTTGACAGACCCTCGGAGCGTGAAATGAGCTTCGTCGGTCCACAACAAGTTACTCAACCAATCATCATCTTCCGCCATCTTTTGAAACGCCCACACCGCAAATGCCCTCCGATTCACGGAATCGCCAGGTAACAATTCATGATGCCGATGGATTTTGTACGGATAGCATCGGAGGGTACGCCTAAGTGCCAACCAAACAGTAGTGTATGGAATGCCGGTGCGACGTGCGACTGCACGGGCGCTGACTTCCCCGTGCATAGACGAACCCGCTACAGTCTCCATTTCATCGTTAACCATCTCAGCAGCATTCCGCCGTGTGCTCGGTTGGCCACTACGGGGTCTATCGTCTAAACAACCCGTCGCTTCGAACTTCGAAATCATTCTCGCCACAGCTGCATTTGTCAACGGGCCTTTACCCCTTCGTATGGCGATAGGAACGTAACGCTGCACTCTCTCTAGCACATTCCCCATTCTGATCATACAACTTCACTAACAGTGCCTTTTTAGGTAACGTCAACATGCTGCGACTGTTGGTGCAACTGATTCTCTCTCTCATGACAGCCCCTTTTCTACGCGATTTTCATGCGCAGTCACTGACGTTTTGTTGTCCAGCGCCATCTGTCGGACATTTTGTGAATTTTATTCTTTTTTTGTTCTAATAAAACCCCATGTCATTCCAAGCATGTGTGTCAATTTTTACTTCTCTATCTACATTATTCCATGATTTATTAATTTTTCAAATTTATACTGACTTTTTGATCACCCCGTATATATACTCAGTCGGATCTCTATGTAACAAAGTCGCTAAATCCCGAAAAAAATGTTCGTTTTGTTGAAAATTCGTTAAATAGATATTCTTCTTTTAATATACTTAAGAAACCACATGAAACATCTTTCAAATTTATAAATATATATTATTAAAAAAGAAATTATGCACATACAACTTTCTGTAAATTAATATCATTTTATTTTGTGTATCTTACCCCACGAAAAAAGAAACCTACAAGGACAACAAGGGGGGAAGCATTGTCTAGGAATACACTATATTTTCAACCTTGAAAAAAAAATTTTAAGTCAAAATTGATGAAAATCCATCGGCATCATGAATTGTTACCTGGCGATTCCGTGAATCGGAGGGCATTTGCGGTGTGGGCGTTTCAAAAGATGGCGGAAGATGACGATTGGTTGAGTAACTTGTTGTGGACCGACGAAGCTCATTTCACGCTCCGAGGGTCTGTCAACACCCACAACTGCAGAATTTGGGCTACTGAAAATCCTAGAACTGTCGTGGAAACTCCATTGCACGACGAGAAAGTCACGGTATGGGGTGGATTTACCACATCTACCATTATCGGGCCTTTTTTCTTCGAGGAAATGCGTGATTCTGGTTTTGTAACTGCTTCCGTGACGGGTGAGCGGTACGCCGATATGTTACAGAATCGCATCATCCCCAGCCTGGCTGATAAACACCTGCTGGAACGTACGATTTTTATGCAGGATGGCGCTCCACCCCATATTGCTAGACGCGTGAAAGATCTCTTGCGCAGGTCGTTTGGTGATGATCGTGTGCTCAGCCGCCACTTTCATCATGCTTGGCCTCCCAGGTCCCCAGATCTCAGTCCATGCGATTATTGGCTTTGGGGTTATTTGAAGTCGCAAGTGTATCGTGATCGACCGACATCTCTAGGGATGCTGAAAGACAACATCCGACTCCAATGCCTCACCATAACTCCGGACCTGCTTTACAGTGCTGTTCACAACATTATTCCTAGACTGCAGCTATTGTTGAGGAATGATGGTGAACATATTGAGCATTTCCTGTAAAGAACATCATCTTTGCTTTGTCTTAATTTGTTATGCTAATTATTGCTTTTCTTATCAGATGAAGCGCCATCTGTCGGACAATTTTGTGAACTTCTTTTTTTTTGTTCTAATAAAACCCCATGTCATTCCAAGCATGTGTGTCAATTTTTACTTCTCTATCTACATTATTCCATGATTTATTAATTTTTCAAAATTATACTGACTTTTTGATCACCCGGTATATATACTCAGTCGGATCTCTATGTAACAAAGTCGCTAAATCCCGAAAAAAATGTTCGTTTTGTTGAAAATTCGTTAAATAGATATTCTTCTTTTAATATACTTAAGAAACCACATGAAACATCTTTCAAATTTATAAATATATATTATTAAAAAAGAAATTATGCACATACAACTTTCTGTAAATTAATATCATTTTATTTTGTGTATCTTACCCCACGAAAAAAGAAACCTACAAGGACAACAAGGGGGGGGGGAAGCATTGTCTAGGAATACACTATATTTTCAACCTTGAAAAAAAAATTTTAAGTCAAAATTGATGAAAATCCATCGGCATCATGAATTGTTACCTGGCGATTCCGTGAATCGGAGGGCATTTGCGGTGTGGGCGTTTCAAAAGATGGCGGAAGATGACGATTGGTTGAGTAACTTGTTGTGGACCGACGAAGCTCATTTCACGCTCCGAGGGTCTGTCAACACCCACAACTGCAGAATTTGGGCTACTGAAAATCCTAGAACTGTCGTGGAAACTCCATTGCACGACGAGAAAGTCACGGTATGGGTTGGATTTACCACATCTACCATTATCGGGCCTTTTTCTTCGAGGAAATGCGTGATTCTGGTTTTGTAACTGCTTCCGTGACGGGTGAGCGGTACGCCGATATGTTACAGAATCGCATCATCCCCAGCCTGGCTGATAAACACCTGCTGGAACGTACGATTTTTATGCAGGATGGCGCTCCACCCCATATTGCTAGACGCGTGAAAGATCTCTTGCGCAGGTCGTTTGGTGATGATCGTGTGCTCAGCCGCCACTTTCATCATGCTTGGCCTCCCAGGTCCCCAGATCTCAGTCCATGCGATTATTGGCTTTGGGGTTATTTGAAGTCGCAAGTGTATCGTGATCGACCGACATCTCTAGGGATGCTGAAAGACAACATCCGACTCCAATGCCTCACCATAACTCCGGACCTGCTTTACAGTGCTGTTCACAACATTATTCCTAGACTGCAGCTATTGTTGAGGAATGATGGTGAACATATTGAGCATTTCCTGTAAAGAACATCATCTTTGCTTTGTCTTAATTTGTTATGCTAATTATTGCTTTTCTTATCAGATGAAGCGCCATCTGTCGGACAATTTGTGAACTTTTTTTTTTGTTCTAATAAAACCCCATGTCATTCCAAGCATGTGTGTCAATTTTTACTTCTCTATCTACATTATTCCATGATTTATTAATTTTTCAAAATTATACTGACTTTTTGATCACCCGGTATATATACTCAGTCGGATCTCTATGTAACAAAGTCGCTAAATCCCGAAAAAAATGTTCGTTTTGTTGAAAATTCGTTAAATAGATATTCTTCTTTTAATATACTTAAGAAACCACATGAAACATCTTTCAAATTTATAAATATATATTATTAAAAAAGAAATTATGCACATACAACTTTCTGTAAATTAATATCATTTTATTTTGTGTATCTTACCCCACGAAAAAAGAAACCTACAAGGACAACAAGGGGGGAAGCATTGTCTAGGAATACACTATATTTTCAACCTTGAAAAAAAAATTTTAAGTCAAAATTGATGAATTTTTAATGACATTTTCTAATTTTATAAGCTTACAAGTAATTTTAAACATGCATTATTTAATAATCACTAATTAAAGCATATTCTACCACATGCGTCTTTCCATTTACTAGTAATTACTGAAAAAATCTGTTAATTTTATTTGAGTTTTTTGTCTGAAAAATTACAGCAGTTTTATTGCTCTAGATGAGTCAGTTCAAGATTATTGAGCACCATAAAATGTGTTAAAAGACAGAATAGTTTGAAATTTCCAAAAATATTTAAATAAAAATCGGATCACAAGAGGAAAAGTTCGTTAAACAGAAAATGCATTTCTCTACCTGTTAAAATGTTCTTCGTTCCAGGAAAAAATTCCGCAAAATAGAAAAATTTACAAAATATAGGTTCGTAAAAAGGAACTTCGACTGTATATATATACATATACACACAAACGTTTCCTGAAATTAACTTTTAAAAAGTATTAATTCTTAAAGTTCATAATTCATCATATTTAAAGAATTCATTTCGACGCAGTTTCTAAAACATATTCCTTCAAGTTTTGATGTTTAAAAGGACAATTTGTTTCCTCAACAATTTTCAATCCAGACAATTAATGTCCTTTCATCAACCATGCAGCCCTTAACAATTCGTTGAGCCACAAATTTAAAACTAGAGTTTCCAGAAAATTCTTTAAATAAGACGAATAAACTCGGGAACCAAGGCAAATTTTTTGAAATTCTCGAGTTTAAATAAATATTCCCATATAATTGCGGAACTGAAAAAAGTGTTAATTTAGTGAAATTTAAGGTCAATTGTAAATTTTTCGTCATGGCAAGAGTTTACCTTTAGAGCTGCAGTGACTCAAGTAACGCCCAACCCACACGATCATGCGGGTAACGAAATCCTGTGTCTTACAAGTAACATTAATAGAGTAGTGGCTTTGAAATTTCACTGAAATTAAAGCATGAAACATTACACATTTTTATTAAGTTCACCTGTATGTAACGAAATCTTTGAAATCGATTTTTACCCAATTTAAAAAGTCAGACTAAGTCGAGATTTTGCACACTTGTCAAGGACCGATGACAATACAATAATTTAATGATTTTGTTCCATTGTCCTGATTAGGAACATCAGGATTAACGATTTCCCATTACCAGATTTGGCGATTAAAAGATTAAGTTGCAATTCTAAAGCGAAAACATTCATGGTTAATACAAAAATACAAAAAACAAAATAGAGATTAATTCATCAAAGAATAAATGTGATAGTTTAAAGAACTAAAAAACACACGCTTTTATTGTAGATCGAACTAAAAAAAAAAAAAAAAAAAAAAAAATCTTAATAAAAGAATAAAACTAATTATGAGAAAATTTATGTCATTAAGGTAAAAGCGTGGAGTGCTCTATATTAATTGTTATAATTTCTTACTAATTGCATTTTGAAATGCAGAATTAGCATAAAAAACATTACAAGGCATCCCACGCTTTTACCACAATGACATTAATTTTCTAGTTAGTCATTTTATTCTTATATTAAGAATTATTTCTTACATATTAAGAATTATTTCTTACATTTTAGTTCAATTAACTAAAAAAGCGTGTTTTTAAGTTTTTTAAATTATAATTTATTATTCATTTTTTAGTTCGATCTACAATAAAGGCGTTTTTTTTTAGTTTTTTAAACTCTATCACGTTTATTCTTTGATGAATTAATCTGTCTTTTTTTTTAAATTTGTTTTAACCATGAACGTTTTCGCTTTCGGATTGCAACTTAATTTTTTAATCGCCAAACCTGGAAATGGGAAATCGTTATTCCTGATCCGAACAATGGAACAAAATCATTAAATTATTGTACTGCCATCGGTCCTTGACAAGTGCAAAATTTTGAATTAATCTGACCTTTTAAAGTAGGTAAAATCGACTTCAAAGATTCCATTATCTACAGGTGAAGCTAATAACAGTATTAAAAAGTGGTAATTAAATGAAATTCAAGGTCAATTGTAATCTGTCGTGGCTTTGAAGTGTCGCTGAAATGAAAACATGGTAAATCACACTTGTGCTACAATGTTTGTAATATATGAATTTAAGGTGACCAAACGCCCACTTTTAGGGAGGACAGCCCTCCTTTTATAGAGAGAGGTCCTGTCCTTCCTCGAAAACTGTCCTCCTACTTATTCTCCTTGTCAATATTTTAAAACTGATCTGTTAATCTCTATTCAGAGAAGAGGACCAAAGGAAATAACAGTTTTCAAAGGCGTTTCTTGACTTCACCACAAGTACATTGGGCAGATATAGAAAACTGTGTTGAATTTTTATCAAAAGAAATGCCTGATATTAAAATCGTTGACAATGGTCTGTTTGGAGAAATTGGAAGACTGGATGCGTATATAAATTATAATAAATTGATAAAAGATGGGTTGAAATACTTAACCATTTCAAAAATGAACATATTCCATATGAAAATTTAGTTATTCTTTTTTAATTTACGTTGTGCTAGCCTGGAACTAACGCACCAGTTGAGTCTTTTCAGTTGGTAATTTTTGGACAAGTGAGAAATCAAGATTGAATGTTGATATTTTAACTGCAGTATTTACAGTTGAGGTGAAAGATATTTTTTGCTTCGATTCTGATATGTTATAAAATAATATATTTACAAAAAAAAAAAATCATTCAATGTGAAAATACTCGTTTAAGTAAACATTTAAAAGGGATGTAAGCATAACCAGCGTATTTTTGTTTGAATTAATAAGATGTTTCATATACAGTCGAACCTCTATATTGCGAATTTTTCTATAAAGCGAACTTTTTCCCGGAACCCTGAACACACATTTTAGGATTTTCTTCGTTTAAAATATTTCTGAACATATTTCAAGTTATTCTCTCTTTTAACACATTCTATGGTGGTTATAAATCTTGAGCTGGTTTTTTTAGACCCTAACTCACCGAGAGTAATAGAGTTCTGGACGTTTCATCCAAGAAGTGCAACTTTTAACCCCTATTGTCCAGTTCACTAGAAACATCTTCGATATCCTCTTTCACAGTGGAGTTGTCCCGTGTCCCCAGTGTTCTAGTTATAAAATAATGTGTGTCTAATATTACTTGTATGCTTTAAATTACAAAATTCCCTTAAAATTCATTACTTTTCATATAAAATTATTTTCTTAATGAAAATACAGTGTATTCTTTGACATTCTTGTTTTTCTAGTAGCTTTTCTTTCTTTTTTTTATGGGTAAGATATATAAAATAAACATATATTAATTTAAAAAAAGGTGTGAATTAATTTCTTTTTTAATATATAGCGTTTATGAATTTAAAATTTGTTTTATGTGGTTTATAAGGTATATCCAACGAAGAACCTCTATACAACGAAGTTTCCATATAACGAACTTTTTTCCGGGATTTAGCGACATCGTTGTATAGAGGTCCGACTGTATTTACATTGTAACATCTCCTTAAATTTTTCGTTCTCCTTTTCACTGTAAAAAAATTGGTCACCCTAATGAATTATTAAAAAAATTTAGATTTTTTTTCCAATTCATTCCGCATTTCATATTATCCGATGCATCATTTCCGAAAAGGACTGGTCTTCAAAATCTCTATTTCTTGTAAGATTTTCAGGTTGGTGTTTTTTCCTCTTCTCAAATTTTATATCACTGCAACGTCCATTTCATCTAGTATATCCACCAGCATTCCCCGCATAACTCTCCACAGTTTTATTCCCCTAAGCGAAATGCTGGAATGGAAATTCTCTACTCTTGAAATAACCGAGTTCCTGGATTTGGCTCTCAGCCATCACGAGGAACAGCGACTGGACTGGCAAGAGCGTCCGTTGGAAGGGGAAAAAATGAGGTTGTTTAAGAGTTCATGTTCTTTTTTTGTTTTTGCGGTGTACATATTCTTTTACCATACAAGATTTGACATTCGCGGCACATGTTAAGAGAACAAAATCTATAGGATTAGGAAGTGGAAGTTGGTGGTGAAATCTGCGACATGCTTTTACACAACATTTCATTTTTAATACTCTTTTTTTTTTTCGCTTATCAAAAAAGAAAACAAAAATGGTTACTCATCGAGGTAAAAGGATGAAAAAGCAGTACAACTGCTATAAGTAATTAAAAGAAATTAACGATAAAAATGTTATATTTTTTATTTTGAACAGAAATTCGACTTGGTTGTTTATTTTGAGCAGTCATTCGAGATTACGGTTAAAGGTAAATAAAAAAAGGCTAATTTTATGATTAAAACAATAAAAAAACCATATATTAGTTAGTCATTTATTTTATAGTTTTACAAAATGCATCAAATTATCAACAATGAAATTTATGAGTTTCATATATTTTTACAGAGAATGTTCTAGTGATTAACAAATTATTGGTTATTCACCAGGAGTATGATTCTGGCAACATGAATACATCTTTTAATCGATGTATTGCAGACTGCTTATGTGTACAGAAATTTTAATTCCGGGGAAAAAATTTACTTAAGAAGTCTCAGGGATGTTAAATTTCTCTAGAGGGCTGAAAATATAAACAATTTTCAAACAGGTATAATTTTTTTAAATTTAAATTAAATAATTCGAATCTTTTACACATTATTTATAAAGGAATGGGGCTTCAGAAAAGTATAAAGTGTTTAAAATATAATCATAATTTTAAAAATTTTAAGCATATGAAAATAAGAAACTTTTCTATAAAAAATATTTATTAAGTTTTAAACGTTGTACATTCTATTTTCTAAAATAGTAGCTTTAATTACTAGCTTATAAGTTGATTTATAAAGTTAAATGTATCCTTATTACACTGTAGTAATATTATATCAGTAGAATAATAAATTTCTCATTTTTTAAAAAATAAAATTTACAATTTCAAAATTTTTTAAAAAAATTTCAATATTTTTCAAATATTTTTTCAAATATTATATATATTATTCTTTAATGATGTAGGGTTTAAAGAGTATGAAACATTTTATAATTCTATACAGTTTTATACATCAGAGGCCGCTATTTTAGAAAATAGCGTGCGTGACGCAAAAAAATTACTTAATATTTATTACAGAATTTTCATATGCTTATAACTTTTAAAATTATGATTATGTTTCAAACATTTTGTACTTTTTTGAAACCACAATCCCTTATAAATAATGTGTAAAAGATTCGAATTATTTAATTCAAACTTAAAATAATTATATCTGTTTGAAAATTGTTTAAATCCCCCCCTCGAGAAAAAAATTAGCACCCATTTAAGGAATTTTTAGAACTTATGAAAAATGCTTTAGACGCGCGTAAAAAATTCCAGAATGAACTGCAATTCGGTTTCCTTCCACACAGATTTTTGTATTCGAGAGTATTGTATCAATGAAGAGGGAGATTTATAACTTAATGCAAAATACTATCATTTTATAAATTTAATAGCCGTTATCGCCCACTTCGCTGAGTTTTTCCTTACATTGCATGACCATATATTGCCTTTAAGTTATTTTTTTGTCTAAATAATCTTATCATAAAGCTTTTAATGTATTGAAAAATATTCCTATAAATTTCGCGTCTTGATTTAAAAAGGGAGATAATTTGAATTTCTAAAACGGAATAAAATTTATCTTTTACACACTCCTGTAACTACTTCCTCGGAGTCGATTTCCGCAAAACTGCACTTTTAGCGATCTAATCAACAAAAGAAACATGCTTGCCAAATTTAAAAGTTGTGACGGGGCTTTATCGGATTTTCTTACTAACCCTCTAGGTGAATCTTTGGGGCCAGAATGGCATCTTTCAATCCAATCCTCTCAAGAAGAAACTGCGATATGCATATTAGTTAATACATATATATTGGAGCTTTAGCATTCGCGTTTCAGGAGAATAGAAGTCGGATAGTAGTAGAATGGAAGAATAATAGTAGAAGAATAGAATAGAAGAAAGACTGAAAGCTGAGGTGCTGATCGCCGTGGGATATTGCTAAGCTATTAATTATAGAAATGTAATTAAGGTGTGTTAAGGAATCTATATATATAAGGTGGATAAGGATTCTTAGGATAGCTTTTCATAAAAATAGTAATTAGGATTCCTGGCGTTATTTACTTAGAATTTATAATTACGTAGTATCAATCTTGATTATATCCCTCTAGTAAGACTTGTGTTGCGTTGATCAATATATATTTAGATAATAAATAAGATTTATTATGGAGAATTTGGGTGATCAATCATTTATTCCTACAAATATAGGTCGCATAGATGAAGAGATGATACCCCCGGGCAGGGGGGTATCACAAAGTCTCTAAGTTTAATAACGCAACAACGAGATTTTTCTCTCTTACCTTTAATTCCCCCGTAAACCAAAAGATTTCAGGAAACCCGTTCTTAGCGGATCTCTACTCAAGAGAAGAAACATGTTTTCCAAATTACAAGTCTTAAGGAGTAATATAACGAAAAAACGCAGGGATTTCTTTTATCTATAACATCCCCCAATGTTGTCTATAAAGCACCTTGGGGGTTAATATCTGCAAAGTCAATTCTTATGGGGTTTCTACTCAACAAAAGAAACATGCCACCTAAATTTCATATTTGTAGGTCAAACAGTTCCTGGGATATCATGACGAGTTGGTGAGTCGCTTTTCTTCAGAGAGAAATTTATTTATTCATTTTTTAAAAATAAATTGTACTGTTTTAAGTCAATGTTAGCATTTTTTAAACAATAATTTTTATGGTTGTCACTGTCTACATTACTCTGTCTGATTTGTATATCCTAATAAAAATCCTCCTTCATTTGTCCATTGTAGATAACATCAAAAATCATAGAATGCTTGAATATTATTTTTATTAAATCAAAAATTTCAACAAATTTATAAAAATAATCACATTTACTGTTCGCCCACTTCTTTTTAAATTGGTTCCCAATATATTTACACTTTAAAAGTATTTATTTTTACTGCTGTATCTATATAGAGGGTGTTTTTTTAGAGGTATAGAACTTTAAATTGCAATAAAACAACGATGTATTATTCGATTGACATGAATTCTTTTTTAATCTAAAGATAATCGTGTGGCATTACATTTTAAATATGATTTCTGGCATAAGAATGCCACGGCTGGCTCGGATGTAGTCCAATTTTCGATGACTTTTTCCAACATTTGTGGCCGTATATCGGCAATAACACGGCGAATGTTGTCTTCCAAATGGTCAAGCGTTTGTGGCTTATCCGCATAGACCAATGACTTTACATAGCCCCACAGAAAATAGTCTAGCGATGTTAAATCACAAGATCTTGGAGGCCAATTCACAGGTCCAAAACGTGAAATTAGGCGGTCACCAAACGTGTCTTTCAATAAATCGATTGTGGCACGAGCTGTGTGACATGTTGCGCCGTCTTGTTGGAACCACAGCTCCTGGACATCATGATTGTTCAATTCAGGAATGAAAAGTTAGTAATCATGGCTCTGTACCGATCACCATTGACTGTAACGTTGTGGACTTCATCGTTTTTAAAGAAGGATTCCACCAGCCCATAAAGCGCACCAAACAGTCAGTTTTTCTGGATGTAACGGTGTTTCGACATACACTTGTGGATTAGCTTCACTCCAAATGCGGCAGTTTTGTTTGTTGACGTAGCCATTCAACCAGAAGTGCGCTTCATCGCTAAACAAAATTCGCTTATGAAAATCGGGAACAACGGCAATCTCGTTTTGGACCCATTCGACGAATCTACGCCTTGGTTGATCCTATTTAAAATGTAATGCCACAAGATTATCTTGCGAATAAAAAAAAAATCATGTCAATCGAATAATACATCCTTGTTTTATTGCAATTTAAAAAAAAAAGTTCCATACCTCTAAAAAAAACACCCTATATATAAAGGAGAAAAGCGACTCACTCACTCACTGACTGACTAATCACGATATCTCCGGAACTATTAAATCTACAGACTTGAAATTTGGTGGGTAGGTTCCTTTCATGGAGTAGACGTCAGCTAAGTACGGATTTTGCAAAGTTCGAACCCCAAGGGGCATTACGGGAGTTTAAGGGGCGTTATAGATAATTATTTCCATTACTAAACTATTAGATGTGCAGTCGTGAAACTTGAAAAGCGGATTCCTTTCATGGTGTAGAGATCCGCTACAAAATAGTTTTGGGGAAAATTGATCCCAAGGGTCACTGAGGGGGATTAAGGGGCGTAACAGATAAATATTTCCGCTTTTCAACTAATAGAACCACCTGCTTGAAAATTAGAAGGTATGTTCCGTTCATGGAATAAAGTTCCTTCTACAAAGATTTTTGCGAAAACGGACCCCAAAGGAGTGGTGTTGCGATGGATTAAGGCGTGTTATAGAAAAATTCCTGTTTTTGAATTTAACTCATTTACTTGAAATTTGTTGAGCACTTTTCTTTAGTTGAATAGAGTTCCACTAAGAATGGGTTTTACGGAAATCAACTCCAGGGGGATGCGGGGAGAGTTATTGAGGCGTATTGATAGATAAAATTCCCGTTTTTGAACTGCTAAGACTATAATAATAAAAAATTTGGTTTGCATGCTTCTTTTGTTGAATTGGAATCCGCTAAGAATGCTGTCAACGAGGTATTGATGATAAAAATTCCGTTTTTGCTCTGTTAGATTTAGACTTGAAATTCAGCGCGCATATTTTATGGAGTAGAGATCCACTGAAAGTTGCCATGGTGGAAATCCACTTGATTATTAGGTTAAGTGAGCGAAAAAAATATTTCTACTTCTATTTTAGATATAAATAGAAATTAGATATTATAATTTATGTTCTTTTTATATCAAGGCGCAAGAGTGTAACAGCTATAAATATATTTTTCAATAGAATCGAATTCTTAATGCTAGATATCAATAATTAATATATATGTAAACAGTATACATATATACAACATCGTGAAATACCCAGTGAAGCGGGTGGGTAACGGCTAGTATTCTATATAAGTAATTTCACGAGAATCGTGTCCAAGTTTCTATACATAAAAATATAATGAATCGCAATTATTTTCTTAAATAATTTTAAATCTTCAATTACAAGATTTAGAACGGAAATAAATATATATTTCGAATCCTGAAAAACAATGGCTTAGAAAGTCTTATTATACACGAGAAGTAATAAAAAATAATTCATTAATAATTTACCGATAAATGTTATGAAAAATAAGGATATTTGATCTAAACTCCTAAAATTCATATTAAACAAATGAAGGTATTTTCCAGTAAGTTTCCCTTCCTAACAGCTTATTTTTAGTTCATTCAAAAAATTATCGATATAATATTGAAGAAAAATATTTTTTAATTGATTATAAATATATGGGGAGATGATATAAACTAATAAATATCGCACGTCAAAAATCAAAATTAAAAAAAAATGTTGATAACCTTTTAATATTCCATTGAGGAAACGATGTATTTAAGGAGCTATTAAATACCGGAAAACAGCTTTCTGCGAAGGAAAATAAATATTGTAATAAACATGATAAAATCTTAGAATTCACTCGTCCCATTGAAAAGAAAATTAATGGTGAAAATTTACAAAGGTTAAACGAAAGAAAACAAACACGATTTTATGAGATCAAAGAAAACAATTTATTACTCGACATAAATGCCTTTTGGCAACAATCGATGATCAACTTCGAAACAAGTGAAAATTAAATAAACAAAAATTAACGGCAACCGTTAATTTAAAAAGTTAAAGCGCAATGTCCTACCCAAATTTAAGTATACAACTAAGATATTCTTAAAAAAGTAATATAAAAATTTTTTTAAAATCAATTCCTACTCAGGTCAACAAGATTTCTTTTTTATTTTAGTTATTTTTTAAAAATATTTATAATTAATATAAATATGTATACAGTGATGGGAAAAATTGTGGACACTTTTTAAACTTATGATTTTTATAGTGTGTATGCTTATAGAAAATGTTGCGTTGCACAAAATGCAGTCTTTTATATCATTTTAAAGAGAATTTAATACTAAATTCAATACAAAAAACGAAATTCAAGTATTTGCAACGCAAAAAAAAGTTATGCTGCTATAACTATCAATATACATTCGATACTGATGATAGCGGTGCTTAGTGAGGTTGCCTTTATTTTTTTTATTACAGCTTCTCACATCGATGTTTCATTGAGCTGAAAATAATTTTAAGTTCTTCCTTTGTTATTATATGATACCAGGAAACAATTATATCCTCATTTAGTTCCATTTTATTTCATGGGTAGCTCATTCGGGCAAGAGTTTTCAAATGTTGCCACAAGTTTTCGATTGGATTGAGGCCAGGACTGTTTCCTAGCCAGGACAACAATAATATTCAGTCAAGAAGCAATGAAATCAAATAAAAGAGTGGATTGAACACCTATAAAGAAACGTGTGATTAGAAAGTGGTCTTTCCTATGTTAAAATTGCAAGATAGGTGGGTGGTTCAGTGATTACAACTGGAGACTTAAAGTTTTGTGTAAGATGTCAGGAGATAAATTTAATACGAAACAAAGCAGGAAAAGGTCGAAAAAGGTGCACCACATCTGTTAATGAGAGAAGACAAAATTACTATGCCTCCAATATGGAAGAATGTCGTCAACAGCCTCAGAAGTGATTTGAATAATGCTGGTGTTTCTGTCAGTTAAAAACAGCCAGAAGATTAGCAGATATTAGATTAAGAGGTAGAATTCAACAAAAAAAAAGCCTTATCTCAATTTACAGCAGCGCTAAAAAAAAAAAGACACCAGTGGGCAAAGGAACACATCAATTGAAACTAAAATATTGTTATCCGGTAGTGAAGGCCAAAAATATGTAAGACGTAGAATAGGAGAAATGCTACATTTTGACTGCATCCAGGAAACTGTGAAGTACCCACATAGTTTCATGATTTCGTCATGCATATCAGAAGACGACATTGGTGGTCTTCATATCATCGATCGGACACTGAATGTCAGAAAACACATTGACACCATTCTAGAACCGAAACTTCTACATTCCATCGGGATCTATTTACCAACAATGCTTTATTTATTTTTCAGTAAGATTCTGCTCCTTGCCACACAGTAAAGTAATCGAATGACTGGCATCATTCTAAAATCATTGAGTTGTTGTCTAGGCCAGAAAACACACACAGTCTGGACCTCAATCCTACCGAAAACTTGTGGCACCGTTTGAAAACTCTTGTCCCAATGAGGTACCATGAAATAAAAAGGAACTAATTGAAGATATAATTGTTTCCTGGCATCATGTAATAACAAAACGGAAGAGTATAAAACTATTTTCAGCTCAATGAAACATCCATGTGAAGTTGTAAGAAAGAATAAAGGCAACCCCACTAAGCACTGATAACTCACTGCTATCATTAGTATCGAATGTATATCGATAGTTATTGCGGCATAACTTTTTTGTGTTGCAAATATTTGAATTTTGTTTTTTGTATTGAATTAAGTATTAAATTCACTTTAAAATGATATAAAAGACTTTGCATTTTGTACAACGCAACATTTTCTATAAGCATACAAACTTTGAAAAACATAACAATTTAAAAAGGTGTCCACAATTTTGGCCACTACTGTAATATATACATTTGACAGAATCACAATATTAAGTGAAAAAAAAAAGCGACTTTCCCTGCAATTTTTCTTTCTATATAGGGTGTTGGACTATTTTTTTGTTTGTTACTATTCATTAATTAATTAAATTTAATTATTCTAATGAAATAGCATAGTAAAAAATAAATCACATTCTCAGAAATTAGGCTTTTGGATTAGAAGTCCAAAGCATTATGCATTGCGCTACTGCGACACAACGAACGATTTTCTTTTCTATGTATATTGTTGGACTATTATTTTTGTTTGTTACTATTTATTCATTTTTTTAATTTAATTACTGAATTAATATTTGAAAAAACTGTAGTAACATCAAGTGTCCTCCACTACAAGTTTAAAAAAATGTATTTGAACTTGAATGGATGAATAGAAAGTATTTTATTAGCGATTGAAAATTTGAACAAGATATATATACATGAGAGAGTGAACTAATAGTAGGAATTGAAAAAAAGAGCACGAATATATATTTTCTTAAGTATTAAATTATAATAAACAAAATAAAAAACAAATATTGATAGTCTCAAAGAACTTTTTGTTAAATTATGTTACTTTTTTTTTTCAAAAATTTTATGTTTTTAGTAATACTTCGAACTTACGCGATAGGTGGGACTGAGTTATAACCGCGTAAGTCGGGGTATAACTTTGCATATAAATACGTATAAATTATTTTTAGATAGGACCGGAAACGAAAGAAACTAATTTAAAAAAAAATATGTTTAATAATATCTTCGAAAACATAAATACAAAATTGCAAACCGAATTTATTTTGATATAGAAGTTTTCATAAAATCTAACTAAGTAAACTGACGGTAAATTTTTTTCCTCCCGTAAATAAGTTTTTAATTCTTGGACTATTAATAAGTTTTTTATTCCTTTTTATCGTTGGAGTGTATATTTTCTAAAATTTGTAACCCTTTCTCAATCAAACTGAGGATTTCTGTCAAATTCCCACACAACCGTCATTCTATCTTCTGATTAAACTGGGTCTAAGGACTCAAGTTCTTCAATGTCTTGATCTTACTCGTGCATTTCCAAGAGCTCATCCATTGTCAGCTCCCGATTGTGATAATCCAGCAGTTCTTGAACGTCATCACTATCCACGTTATAATTTATTTGATTGGCAAGATTGACACAATATCTTGAATCACATTACCAATTTCAGCAAGTTCTGCCAGTTATACCACTTGAGTTTTAGTGATTTTTTTTTTAAAAAAAAGGCTGACAGAGAGAGAGAGAGAAACGAGATTTGAAAATCGCGTGACTCTGGGTTAGCGTAAGTCGAAATATTACTGTATATAATTTTTCAAGCCATCACGATTAAGAGTGCGGTGAGAAAATAAAAAGGTTAATTCCAGATCAACATATGGAGTCTTATAATGTTATAAAGAACCCTAGGTTGAAGACCTGAGCATGTTAGAATAGAAACTTCTAAATCATACAATTACACGCGAAGCAGTTTGATATAACGAAAACAAAAATACTTAAGAATTCTGCAAATTCATCAATTGGTTTATTGTGATACATTATACACAAATGAAGCCCAATGGCTGAATGGCAGTGCATCGCGCTTCCACACCACAGGTCCAGGGTTCAAATTCCGGACTTGGCAAGGTCGACTATGCCTTTCATCCCTTCAGTGGGTCGATAAACGAGTACCAAACTTGCTTGGGAACTGAACCCTGGGGGTTTCGCGGGAGACTGATCACTTGACCGAAACATTTGTACATGCGCTCCAGCGCCTAAGGTCACGTAAAATGAGATAGGCACAGTGGGCCTTGGCCCTCATGGGCTGTTGTGCACAGAGTGCCAGAGGATTAGGATAAATAATAGTCACTTTTCTCACCCGATTTTTTTTTTTAAATCGTGATTTCACGAAAGACACTTAAGTTCATAAAATCGAAATAGACAAGGAAAAGAAAGATTTACCAAGGAAACAAAGACCGAATTCATTCCATCATTTAACGTTAAGAATTTTAATAACAGAATGTAGAAAAGTGTGTGCATTAAATAAAGTTTATATACACACAAAGAAACATTCTGTAATAAATAGTTAAACAAGTTGAATCCAAAATCTAATTTGATATTTTCTTACTCTTTCAGTTTACTTTTTCTTTATTTTCGAGAAAGACGAAGTAATGATAAACTAAAAATAATAGCCACAAAAAATAGTACAAAGCAACCCTTTAAATACATTTTAAACTAGAAATTTCCGAACCTCTTTTTAATGCAAATCTTTTTTTCAGAAAGATGATACAAATATTCCGAATGTTAAAAAAGAGCGAGAGAGAAATAAAACAAAGCTCCTTTGGCTAATAAAGCAAATATCGGAATTTAAGCTGTGCAAAAGGAGAATACATTGTTACTTGTTTATTCATTACAAAACTTTTTTTTCTCAGTTTTTCTTTCATTTTTAACGTCTTTGTGAGCAAAGATAAATAATACAATACAAACTTCGAGAGAAAAATTTTCTTAAGAAAAAATTGTTTCAACATTTAGAGAAACAATTTTCTCTTAGGAAAATTGCTTTAACGTTTTAAATATGTTCTAAACTTCCCAAAGAGCTGATTTTTGCTGGCGTTAACAGTTTCGTAATTCGTCTTCTTTATTCATATGTACAGTCCGACCCCAATTTAACGGAATTTTTCTCTTTTTCCGATTAAAATAAAGGCAAAAACCCCTATTTAACAAATAATAAACCCCTATTTACTGAATTATTTCAACAGCTGAAAAAAATTCTTTTTATTAGCTTGCGTTAGAAAAAATTAGATTTTTTTTTCAAATGACATCCTTTTTGTCCAGAACAGAAAAAAGTTTTGCCTTTTTGTAAGTAGACAACTTCGATGGGAAAAGGTGTAAAGCGTTGTTAGACTATACAATTGCAGATGAGTCATGAGTGCAGCCTATAGTGTGAGATTTTAATCGGACAGGGGGGATATACTTTTCTTATCTCATCCCATTCCTCGACGCAGGGAAATATTTTAAGATTTTAACGATTGTGTTACAGAGTTGATAACGGACTGCCTATCTGTGCAACTGACGTTCAGGAATTTGTTGATTTGTCGGAGCCAATGAATAGCGATTCTGATGCAGAAATTGATAATGAAATTCTTGTCTTCTAATGTTTTATATTGTTTAGAAAACAATATAAAAATACTGAAAACGTACCTTATGCAGTAGGATGTAAAGAACGCAGTATTTTTTCCTATGCACTGAAAAAAGAACTCCTTCGAGTGAGAAATCAAAGAGAATTTCAAACATCTGCTAATTAGTATTTTAAAATTTCCAATTAAATGGTGCATAAAAATTCACGAATAGTATTTTTAATTCTGTAATAGTTTGTGTAATTTTTTAATAGTATTTCTAATTAAACGATCATCCTTTCTTTTCAATAAACAATATGTCGGTATATGTAGAAGTCTAATATTTTTTTAATGCTCATTTTCTTTTCATATTTAAAGTTATCATTTTTATACTCGGCGTATAACGCACACCCGTAAATTTCGATCTTATTTTTTGTGTTAGAAGTACGCGTTAAACGCCGGATTTTACGGATTTTTTCCTTTCCCCAATGGGCTGCATTTTTAACCTTCGCAGACACGGCAAGTCCTCAAATGTGAGAGCCATTTCATGGTGAAACCATTTAGTGGCGGCCTCACTGCCGAATTTGGACGCTTGAATTTCTTTTTCTTTTAAGCTCTCATTCAGCTAAATATTGCCGTAATTTAATTTTGCCGAAAGTACTGGAGACTAGTACTCAAGGGATCTTTTACATGCCACATAATTATATGACATGCGAGTCCACGATTTTTGCATCCAGAAAATCTATTGGCTCCAGCAGGGGACGAATCCGCTTGGCCTAACGAAGCAGGTACGATACCTGAAGGCCACCGGAGACGACGATTTTACGTTAAGAGGAATAGAGCTCACTAAAGTCGTCGATGTTTTTCTAAAAAAATTTACACATATCTTCAATTAATTTTTTAAAATATTAGTTGCCATACAAAATTAAGGGGGAAAATACATACTCCACATATATATTTTTAGAATGTTTTCACTTAAAATTTCAATAATATTTGTAGGCAGAGTCAATATTTTTTTTCGAGCTCTGTGAAAATATGATTGGAAAATCTGGGATATTATAAGTAAGAAATACATGAAAAATTTGGAATTAAAAACAACAACAACGTTTACATCTTAATGAATGCTCGAAGGTGGTACTGTTACGAAAATGAATACAAACACAGATGGTTGTTGTTGTCGTGTGTTTTTATCCTGATATATATATGAGATACGAGTGAAAAAACAGATACAATACAAATAAAAAAATATAGACATTTATTACAAATAAAGATCCCACCCAGCAAATAACGGAAGGGGTACGTTGCTTTCCATTCGAGATGGGAATCCATTACAGTCGAAAGTCCGACTTCTTTTCCCGAAGAAAATACAACCATGCCTTACTCGGGATTCAAACCCACTCGGTTACAAGCCGAGGGTCATATCCACCATACTGGTTGGGCGGCAACACAGATGGAAAAATAGCTAATTAAATATTTTGTGAGAAGTGAAACATTATATTTGGAGATTATCAAAATGGATTTCCGAAAGGAAGATCTAGTACAGAGCAGATGTTCAACATCCGTCAGATTTTGGTGAAAACAAGAGAATTTGGAATTGATACACACACATCACCTCTAAATTCATTTTAAAGCCGCATCAATTGAAAGGCTCTTATTACAGCCATTACAGAGTTTTAAGTTATTAGAGCTGATAAACCTGATATTTAGAGAAACAAAGATTATGGTCAAAATACAGAATATTTCAGACCCATTGGAAATAAAAATTGGCGTTCGACAGGGAGATGCAATAGCGTGCCTTCTCTTTAATCTAGCATTAGAAAAAGTGGTAGAAGATTCTAACATGAATACCACAGGAAATATTTCTAATAAATAAATTAAATTGTTGGCTTTTGCTAAAGATATTGATATTATATTGTTCGAACACCCCCCGCACTATGACAAGCCGTCATACCTTTCGAGAAAACGGCAATTGACTGGGAATTAATGTGAATGAGACCAAATACATGCCTTGCCCTAAATCATGCCTTAGCAATTCCCACTTTAAAATTGAAGAGTATAATTTTGAAGTTGTTGACAGTTCCACTTATTTAGGTTCTGAAGTTAACAATAGGAACGATTGTACTATTGAAATCCAAAAGAGAATTACTATGGCTAATAGATGCCTTAATGAAATACGAAAATATACATGAAATGGAATTTAATCAAAAGAAAAACAAAAAAAAGGTTCTATTGTATAAAATTCTTTCACGATGAGTGTTAAATTATGCATCTGAAACTTGATCCATGTTTCGAACAGATGAAAACATAAGTATTTACGAAAAGAAAATTTTAAGATTTATTTTTGGAGGAATTCACAGGACAATGGCATATGGCGAAGAAGATCAAATTCCGAGCTCTGTCACTCATAGAAAGAAGAACCTGGCATCTCGTTAATTTCATCAAAATACAACGAATTAAATGGGCAGGCCATGTTGTCAGAATGAACGAAGACCGCACCACTAAAAAAGTCTTCAATGCCCAACCAATTTGCACACGGAGAAAAGGCAGGCCAAATCTAGGATGAATTGATGGCCTAGAAAAATATCTCCAAGTTTTGAGAATTAAAAATTGTAGAACATTAGCAGGAAGAAGTCTGGCCTGGAAAAGGCTTCTTGAGAAGGCCAAGGCCCACTCTGGGCTGTCAAGCCAATGAGGAATTAAGGACAAATTGTTCAGATACAATAAATTCACCTTGTCTTTCCTTTCTGTGCCTCATACATTTTCAAGCCTTTTGTTCGGTTCGTCATGCCGATATACAAGTATTGATATCATTTCAGTCGAAAATATAATTTAGTTGACACAGTTTTAGTTAGAATATACCCTCATTAATCATTTAGTCAAAAGGTGGCAGTCGGTCGAGCCGATTTGTACGATTGTAAATCATACATATTTATTTGTTTTGAGTTATTTTTGTTCGAGTATTTGACTATATATATTCTATGTATTATCTACCTGCAAGGCTCAGGGCCTCAAGAAGTCTCAAGACATCCCAGCCCATAGTGTCTCGTTACTCTTCTGGCCCTATATGCTTATTAAAAATTAATACATTTATACATCTTTATGAACAACGCAAATAATTTATACACATATAATAAGCAATGGTATGCAAAGCATTAAATATATATTTATAAATAAGCGAAGCAATTATATATATATGTATTACTTTTTTCCCTAATCGAAAAAATTCTCTCAATTGAACATGTTGATTTCATTGTATAAAATGCATCAATCGGAATTATGAGCATTAATTTAACATACTTAGGCGAAAAATGGTACGATGTTTTTGCTTTATATATACCAGTCCAGAAAAGAATTCGTATTTGAGATAGTTGACAATTGCCTGTAATCGTGACAATCAATTTAATATATAGCATCAATTGGACGTACACGAAAAGGTTAAAAAAGATATCTCATTAATACTCCATTTTCCCCCTCCACACACAAAACAACTACGAATGAAGTTAATATGAAACGATATATCCGTTTCACGAGTTAATTTTAGAAAGGAAATCCAATTAAATATTTTAAATAACTTCGTCACAAAATGACTAATCTTCATTTTATCGTCTTAGATAAGGGGAAAAAACCGCATTTTAATTGATTAAATCGTTAAATTAGTTCTTGTTTGTTTAACTGATGATCTTCCCGATTTTCTCCTTTTAAGCAGGGGGAAAAAATTACAACGAAATCATCTTTTTCATTTCATTAAAAAAAAAAGGCGAAAGATAATTATTGAAAGGGATTACGGAATAATTATTTAAGCGATCGATACGGAAAAAAAATTTGCTACATTTTAAGGATAGAGTAAAGGAATGAGTGTTATTAGAGCCCCACTGTCTCCAGCTATACTCGGTGGTGGGCATGTGGCCCACCGGACCTTTCTGAGTGGCCCATTGAACTAACACATTCAATTATAAAAGAACAATGCATTCAAAATTTAGCAAGAAATTATATCAATCAAACAATCTCATATATCAAATTTGCTATCGATGTCGTGCTCGTACGAATTACGGGATTTTTTTTCTTTTTATAATTGTAACGGTTAGTGTTAACAAATAACAATGGAGTAGCGACCATTTTATGGGTGAAACTAATTTTTAGTTAACCCTCATGTCTTACAAGTGAAAAATATCTAAAGAATACATCTTGTCTCGAGACGTTTTAGATCTTGACTATTTCGTAGAGAAAGACAAATATAAATCAACAACTTGTTTGATTTTTCGTAAAAATGTTATATTTGAAAAATATAATTCTGTGCTGGTCATTATAAAACTAAGTGCACATCTTTCAACGGCTCTTTTCTTCAGGATCTCTTTCAAGACGAGATAAAGTGACCTTAAAAAATATTTGAAACAGATACAAAATATTTTGTCGGTGGTAATGTCACAAAATGCAGAAGTAACAAATCTATAAAATCCTATAAAATCTGTTACATTATACATATATGAGATTGTTAAAGATAAACATATGAATTGATACAAAAAGTGTTAATTAAATGCTTTCGATGTATTCTTTGATTAATTCTTAATACAATCAAAAAGTATTTGAATAAATTTGAAACCAAAATGCATAAACAAGACTTGAACTAATTTTAAACAAATAATACTAATTTTAGTCTGAAATTCAGTACAAACTCTTTGTTACCATCATGCACTTGAAAAATTAATCCTTCCTTCCTCGGTGGCTCGACAGCCCAGGGTGGACTTTGGTTTTCTCAAGAAGCCTTTTCCAGGCTAGCCTTCGTCCAGCCAGTGTTCTCCAATTTTTAGTTGATAAATTAATATCGGAAATAAAAATAAGTGCGGCTTTGTCAAAAGAAAAAATCAAATTATCAAAGTATAAGACAACTTTGTTTTTATGACAGTAGAATGCAAAAAAGGATCTTGGGATCATGGATGAAAGGACTATTCCTTAAGGTATCCGACTAGTTGCAACATTTTTTTTTTTTTTTTGGGGGTGTTGAAAAAATGAAGATTTTTTTTTTTTTTTTTTTTTTTTTTTTGTGACTTTTAGATTTATTTAGTATATTTTAAGGAAAAAATTCTAAAATTGAAAGCAGAAAAAAAAATTATTATAATTAAAATGGAAAAAACCGATAAAAATGTACAAAAAAATTACATCAATGGGGCCCGTTCTGTACAAAAATTTTATGAACAAATTCTCAATTTTTCAATTTTGATGTGTTACTTTGTTATTAATGATTGAAGCGACATTCAGGATAAGAGATATTTTAATTTTTACAAGAACTAGAGCACTTTATCTTAGTGATTATATTAAATTGTTAAAAAAAAAACAGTGATTATATTCACATAAAGGCCTGTAAATTTTGAAACAAAACAGTGATTGATAAATCTGAAGGTCAAAACACTTTTACTGTTATACAGAAAATACACAAAAAAATTCAGCAAATTATTTTCAAATCTTTTTGAGAAATCGCTGTCCCCGTTTGAGCTTTACGAAAAAAAAAAAAAAAAAAACACATTTCGAGTAAAACGTATTTTAAAGTTTGACATCTTGTGTAAAGTTATGGCATTTGCTTTTACTAAAATCCTTTTAGTTTTTGTTCTAGTGAATGAAAAATAAAAACACTTGGTATATTTTTTTAAGCTAATAAGATGACCTAAAAAATAAAATCATAAAGAAAATTTGTCAATTCTTGAAAAAAAAAATCATGATTTTAGGGTAGTCGGGGTATTTTAACAGGGTATAAAATGCATACAACCAATTTTTTGCGAGTTCAACAGTTTAATGCAGCTTTATAATAAAATCCAAAATGATTGGTTTTAATATTTTGCTCAATTTTCCGCATTTTAAATGCCCTTGATCTTATAGCCTTAATTTCAATCATTATATAATCCATTATTCCTCATATTGCGGCCCGCGTGACATAGTTGTCATATGTATGTGGCCCGGAGGGGAAAAGGTTAAGTACCCCTGCTTTAAAGCAATACAAGGGCTATTGGCAACGAGCCTCGTAATAGCCCTCGAGCCACGGTCAAGTAACGAGAACGACACTGACTTGTTCCCTCTCTCCTAACTATCGCACCAAACCAACAGAACATTGAGCTTCGACAAATTTAACGTACATCAGCTCCACTACACGGCGGGTTTTCAAAGGCATCAGGAACCCACGACTCGACAATGCTGTGTGTGTGTGGCCACAAAATTTTTTCACCATGACCATTTTGCTTACGTGGCCATTTTTAAAAACAGAAATAAAAAAAAATTCACACACATGCAGTAAAACTTTATATTCGAATTTATTTCAGTACTCAGGTCTGACGCTTATTATTTCACAAACGATTCCTTTTAACATTACTTTAAGGACGGGGGAAGGGATGGTAGCTAACGAATCAAGGAGTTATCGAGCAAAATAAATAAATAAAATCTATCGAAATATTATAAAGAATTGAATTTGTTAATTGGAAGATATACAGTCACGGTAGGATTTCACATTGGAATAGCATAGGTCATGGTTTAAAGGTGGAATCAAGAGGAAATAAAACTATCAAATACACACACAATTAAAATGATTTTTTTCTTTACTTCCGTTATTCAATTTTGTAATGTATTATTTCGCCAAAAATAAATAAAATAGTCAATATTCAAACGTTATAACATAAATTAATTTTTTAGAAATATTTTTTTTAAAACTGAAAATTCAATACATTACGAAAAAAAAAACTTAAATAAAAGTTTTTTATAATATGCATTAACTATTTTTTTAAAATCGAAAACGAAGTGTTCTGATTGGTGAAACTCACAAACCAATCAAATTGGTCTTGATTTATAAAAAAAAAGGTTCAAATACTTTTTATTCCGACAGGCGTAAATAAACACACTCAAATTCGTATCTTTGTCAACTTATAAATGTTAGTTCGTCATAAAACCGAAATATCTCTGATGCTAACTTAAGTATCTGCACTGTTTTCGCGGCAGATCCATTCTATCACGTAGACAGCCTTGAAAATACAAAAATCTAGTTCAATGGATCAATATCTTCTTCATGTGTGTGGAAATCATCTCACTCACACAGCAAATATCGATATTCTATCCCATAAGGAGGATTTATACTCTATAAGATGTACACAAAACATCTAATATAAGTTTTTGTACCTTAAAATATGCTATTTTAAGGAAATACTTTAAATATATGCCGTAGTAAATATACTAGTAAGTAATATATGAACTTTAAAATAATTGCCGCGTGTTGAAATATTCACATATTTTTCTATTATTAACATTTTATTTGTGTGGCAACAGTAAAAATTGAATTTATACTTGTGCATGTGGTATCTCAGTGTGTGTGAGTGAATGAAAGAATCTTGTGATATGCGTATTCAGTAATGCTAAGAGGTTATGTTGTTGATACTGTGTTATGATCATGTGGGGCGTTCTTCGTTCGATTCTCTTTTCAGTGTTAAAATAAACATAGATGTCAACTTCTCAAGACCTGTTTAATATTTGCTGTCACACACCCCACCGTAAAGTCCGTACACCTCGGCTTTTATAAGAATATGAAATAAGAGTAAAATCATGAATTTTTTCCAACCCAAAATTTGTAAGGAAAGAACTAAATAAAGCTTTTCAAACACATATGGATATAATCATCAAGGTGGATAGCGATTATATAAGGAGAAAAATAATTAAAAATAATAATTTCAAAATTTAATAATGCCACAAAGAGATTGAATTTTCGAAAAAAAAAAAAAAAAAAAACCTTAATTTTAGTTAGGTTTTAGATTTAGAACAGAATTATTTTTTCTACACTATGAATAACCACAAACGAGGATTGTTGATAAATAAGCACTGAATGGTGAGTAGTACAAAAGACATTGCAACACAACATAGTCGGCTCCGGTGGCCTAGAAGTAGGGTGCTCTAGTCAAAAGCCCAAGGTTGTGGGATTGATCCTGGGTGAAATCGATAGATCTTCCGGATGAGAAAATCGTAGGCACGCATGTCATATGAATATGTGGCATGTAAAAGATATCTTGAGTATCAATCTGGCTCTGGTACTCTCGTCAAAATGAAAAAAAAAAAACAAGGCAACATTTAGGATCCGACGACAGCTTGAATTAAAATTAATGCAAGCGTCCAAAGCGGCATTTCAAGAAATCGGTAATGGGATCGAACGAATCACGCTATACCTCACTTTGAATTGATGGAAGACGTCGAATTTGTCGAGAACCCCCTGATGCCATGAATCTATCTTGCCTTATTCGCACTGTGCAAGTAAGAGTATCATGGTATGATGCATGTTCTGCTGGAATGGAAGTGGTGCCCTGGTGTTCCTCGAGAGTAAACAACCTTGAGATACAGGGGCGTAGCTACCACCGTACCAATAATACGGGGCTCCCAAACTACAAGGACCCCAACAGGTGCATCTACATTCCCACTAACAGGGCTCCCATATCTAAAAAGGGGCCCCAAAGAAATTTTGATACAGCTCCCCCAGAGGTAACTACGCCAGTGATGGGATACATAGATATACTGTCGAATCCAGTATAGCCCGAAATGTTGCATTTTTTCCCTGACGGCGATGTATACTTCATGGACGATAATACAACGATACACAGTGCCAGAGGTATTCAAAATTGGTTCACAGTGCACCGGCTTGGCCTCCAACACCTTCCCTAGCCAGCGCATATCCCGGAGATCTTAACTCCTTAGAAAATGTGTTGGATATGGTTGAAAGACACATCCGACAGCACTCTCCTCTACCATCTAATTTACAAGATCTAAGAAACTGGACGTAGATGTAGTATGAAGACTCGATGCTCAAACGAATCAGAGCAGTTATCTGTGTAAAAGGTGATCCAATAAAATATTGAGGTTAAAGTGTAGTATGGGGGGGGGCATTTTTTGGCGACAAAAAACGGTCGCCAAGGTACTTTATTCGGAATAATTTATTATTTATTTAAGAATGAATTCGTTATCTCACCATGGCATTTAGATAAAAATCGCACAATCCAAAGTGGCCCTCCTATACTACGCTTGCTCCAATATTGATCTTGGTATTCTACGTCATTGGCCAGTGTGTGTATGTAGAGAAAAGATGAAAGTATACAAATTAAATATTAATTACACGATTTTGTTAATTATACATCTATGATAAAGTAAAATATATAATATACGTTAAAGTTAAATTTAATCCACAAACACTCCATTTATTACAAACGGATGATAAGGAAATTTAGTTCAGTAGTTATGTATTAAAGAATATTTTAAATTTTTGACTATTAATTTTACCATAGTTTTTATTAACTTAACAAATGCGTTATTAACAATTAAATACTGTATTCCAGACAGTGACGCACAAAAGGGAAGGTCCTAGGTCCGGATTTTCAACATCACTCTTGATTTTTTTTTTCGATTGATTATAATCCTATGAATATAGTACGTAAAATTTAATTAAGTATTCGCTATTAATAATTCTTTTCATTAATCAATAATTTATATTTTGCTGTTTTTTGTTCCCGATAATCGACAAATTCCAAAGAATATGTTTGATAGTATATTGGGGGTATGATACAAGAGTGATGGACCTTCGACCCCCTAAAAAGTCCTGCGTGTGCCACTGATTCCAGTATAATAACCTGAATTTTATTGTTCTGGAAAGGATTTTTAATAAATTTATATTTCAAAATAGCCCTTTTTTTATAAAAATTGCTGTTTAATTTGATATCTGTACCACGTAAAATTGTATCTGGCTTTTCTGTTGTGAGTTGGCCACAGTTTTAACAAGGCTTCACTTATCAGAATAAAAAGTAACTAGATAAACAATATATTTATACAGAAAAACATTATCATAAATAACCACAGAATCGGATGCATAACGCGCACTTTTAACACAAAAAATAAGATCGAAATGTAAGAGAGCGCGTTGTACGCCGGGAATAAAAATCATTGCTTTAAAACTAAAACAAGATTAGCTCAGAAAAAAAAAATTAATATATTTCTACATAGATCAAAATATCGTTTATTTAAAAGAAATGACATCTCTTATGAACTTAAAGGGTTGTAGTCCCACAAGTATACTATTTTAAAGCTTGGAATAAAAACCTCGAATAAAATTATCTAGACCAGGGATGGCGAACCAATGGCACGTGACAATACTTTGGACACGCCACCTATCAAAACGGTTTGCATTGCAATTGTCTACGCACAATTTCGTTAACAGAACTGTGTTTTAAAGTTTATTTGTATTATATATTTATGATTTTTAACTTGTATTCAACATGGTTAAATCTGCAGAAAGAAAAAGAAAAGAAAAAAAAAACTGCAAGATAAGGAGCAGATAATTTTAAACTTGGTGGACCGTAATACTTCATTTGATGAACTGAGTTTGCCTCAATTTGATTGCTTGGAAATTGAAAAATTTGAAATGCAATTATGATTTATTTCCAGTCATGGATTCAATAGTTAATTGAAATAAGGAACAAAGTTTGAATTGATTGAAAGAGAAAGATTAACAAGCAATATAAGTAAAAACGCAAGTCAAGAAATTTTGGAAACATGGAATTCGATTCCAGTCACTTTTAACTGTTTTAAGAAGTTGTATTTTGCTATTTTAACTATATTTTCAGCTATCTATACCTGCGAGTCATTATTTTCATCTTTGAAAATAACATTAAAGACTCGCTTAGAAACCGCTTGGCAGAGGACTCCAATTCAGCATCCATTCTACTAAAAGTAACACCTTGCAACCCTAATACAAGTTATTTGTCATCTAATCTGCAACAACAGAAGTCACAGTAATGTTATTTTAATTTGAATTACACGTATAACTAAAACATTTACCACTGCGCATGGCAAAATGTATTTTTTAGTAAAAATAAAAAGTTTTGTATTGTTAGTATTTACATAAGTTCTATTATTTTTCCAATAATCACAAGTCAAAATAATTTGACGGCACGTCTACACCTCATTAAAACTTTCTAAAGAAAAAGTGGCACGTTGATACATAAAGTGTTGGCCACCCCTGATATAGATTATAATTATATAGATTGGTCAAAGAAACTTTTTTACATGATTAATTTCAGTTGAATAAAACAGTTCTACGTCGCAAATATGTATACAGTAAATTTGAATTTTTAAATTGAATTATTTTGAATGCTTTATGACATCTTTATTCTTTTTAACAAGAGCTGTTACTTTGAGATTAGTTACAATACATTGTAAAATAAAATGTAATTATTAATCAACAGTAACACACATAATGTACGTTTTAAACTATTAACACTGAGCAATATTTAACTTCTGCACATTAGATCTTTTATAGAAAGCCAAAATACGTTCATTAATTTATCACACTGCCCGAATTTATGAAAAGAATTATCGTTTTGGAATAGGTTATTCTAATCGAATATAAGGCTATAACAGTATTTACAGATAATGCCATAAATACTACATATTTTAACCATGAAAACAATATTGAAATCTTTTTGAAAATTCTTCAAGTTATCCGACTACGTTCGGAACCTTGATTTTGCAAGAGTATAAAAGGATAATATTTATGATATTTAGTGTCACTTAAATTAGAAAACCTATATAAAACTGTTTTAAGAATATTATTACAATAAAAGTTATTTAAGTACAATATTTTGACAAAAAATGAGCATAGAATGAACAATTTTCAAAACAATCTTTTATGAAAAATGCTTCTATTATAATAATATTTTGCCTGTTTATAGCTCAGATCTCTGTACAGAGGCTGAACTACATTTTTTTAAAATATGTAACTTAGAAGTGGATTTATTCATATTTTACTACAACAGAGGGGTGAAATTTTAAGAAAAAAACGCCGATAATTATTTCAATAGGTGGTAACTCTTAAAATAATGTGAATTTTTCAAAAATCCTAGATTAGACTCTCTAGAGAAGTATTTACTTTATATAAGCAAAGTATTATTATAGAAGCCTATTTTATAAAAGGAGAACGTTTTGAAAAAAAGGTTATTCTAAGTTAATTTTTTGCCAAAATATTCTATTTAAATATTTTTTTTTGTCATAATGTCCTTAAAACAATCTTATACATGTAATTTTTTCTAGGTGACACTAAATATCATGAAAATTATCCATTTATGTGCTCTTTTAAAAGCACGGTTCCGAACGTAGTCGGATACCTTAATCATACTTTTAATAAGATTATAAGTGTGACACAATTTTATAACTAAATTTTTTACAATAATATATTTATGTTCTGTAAAGGCTTCCAAAGGTCACCAATATTTAACAACAGATTTTCTTAACAAAATTAATGTAAATCTCTCTTAATTTATTTCTAATTATGATGTTATTGTTAGATATATTTATTCTAAACCCTGTGCATTCTAATCTCAGCATGATATCTTTTCTTTAACAACTTTGATATCTCCTGTAATCAAATGCATGAGAACCACTCATCAATATAATGCAGGGGTTTACATATACATTACTTCATAATTTGAGACTTAACCATTGATGTAATTAAAAATTAACCTCTTTTTTGATACATGTGAAAGCTTTCTAAAATAATAATTTTAACCGAAAAAAGGGATAAATATTTGGCAAAAATACTGAGAAAATAAATTTTTCGCTTTATTTATATAATACTATGATACATTATATACGTTACGCGTATGAATCAAGAAATTGTGAAACATGACTATCATGAAAATAATCATTAGTTAAACTATCATCAAAGTTGGATATTTCTTTTTTGTTAAGGCAAAATATTAATTACTTAATGCACTTGACATTAAAGTATTTTTTTCAAAATAATTCACTAATTTTCGCTCAAATCATCCGTGTGTACATTTTTTCTTCACTCTTTTGCTCCTAAGAAATCTTTTAAATACATTAATTAAACTAATATTGTTAATTTTTATTAAAATATGCATTATTATTTTGTTTAATAATTTGCCATGTATTTTATTGCACTAAGTTTTAATAGGTCAACTGTTGGGAATTAGTGTAATAGTGCTTCGGATTTTTGAAGTATGGTTACGAAAATCACTTGGATGAGAAATTAATTTATTAAAAAGTTTTGCATATATATACACGTAAATTGTTTTTTAAGGCGTTATTTCAAAATAAATAATTAAAAAAAAGTATATTAGTCTTACATTTGCTAGATAAACGCATGCAGTTCATTGTAGTAATACTTTTACTGATGCAAATTTTGTTACTTTTTTCTCTCGTTGTTATGAAGTTATTAAAATAATTATTATTAGTATTTTGATTTTTGTAAAATCTAAGTAATTTAATACAAATTAGGTAAGTATTGGTACTGATCCTTAAAAGAATTAGTATGCCATTTTTGAAAAAAGTATCCTGAAAGTATTTGAATACCATGAGATCAGCTCCAAACGATAGTTATTTTCTATTCTGAAATAATATAATGATAATTATTCTTTTCTACTTTAAAAGAGTATAACGATACTATATTCTTTTCGCCAGAAAAGAAAAAGAGGGGGGGACGTTCCATATGAACATAATTTTGTGCTCGTATATCTTCGTATTCAATTATTTCACAGTTCATAAGTCTTTATTATACATATTTTTCTTTATGCATTTGGATTTGTTGGTTCAAGGAATAAAAGATTGGATTAGTATTTCGATCTCAAAAATGCGGAGTTTTAGAGATAAGAAGTATTTAAGAAATAAATAATTCTCTCAGAAAACTTTTACTGTTTTAGTTAAATAATGATTTGTTTAACAATTATTTCAATTAAACAAGAAAGTGATTATACTTAAGTTATTTGTGATGTACTTATCAACTTCCATTTACTCAGGTAATCCTATTTCTATAATAATAATTTTTTACTCCATGCTTTAATATTTAGTGCCTAATAGAAGGCCTTCTTTTAAACATTTTATATTTGAAACTTCGTGACGTAAGTTTTTTTTTTTATATTAACAATATATTTTTACCTCAGTTTTTTTAAGGAAAAAAAAAGATTTATGAAAAGAAAATTTTAATTGATTAAACTATTTAAAAAACAATACTCGTATTTTGGACATCACTTTGAAACTGAGAAATCTTCCATTTATTGTCTCTTTCCTCTCAAGCTTTACGGAAATATTGTTATAGCTAGAGCATTTGAATCGGCACGCGTATTAATATATTTTTATATCCTTGAATTATTTCAGATAATCTAATATATTTTTTGGGTCAATTATAAAAACTTTGTATTAACTGCTTAAATACAATTAAATTCATTTAGCTTATTATTTAAATGACGGATATTGTACAGATTTTTCATTCTGCATACATACGCTCACACACAAATCTTTATTATATCACACATCATAAACAATAATAAAAGTTCGATAAATAATTTTGTTATATGACATCCAATTACTGCAGTTCTTCAAGCAATATCTAGAAGAGAGTTTTACATTTTCATTAATTTATAAGAATGAATCGGTATATGTAGCGGAATTAAATGCAAAAATATATCGGTAAAAAAATATCTTTAAACGTTTCCACTCAATTTATTTTTGTTTTTAAATTTACAACTAGAAACACATTCAAAGAAACATATGTTCTATTTCGCAAAGTATTTTCAAACGTCGTAAAATATAACACGAATTTTATGGTTTTCCGAGAAAAAGCACTTTTGCTACAAGTTTCAAAAACTTTTCGAAGGCGAAAAGTTGCCAAACATTGCAACCCTGCCATCGAGTCAATTTGGTCCTAATAATTGTCAACAGATGGCGCTTATTTAGTAAAAGATCGATGACTGCGCTTCAATTTTTTTTCGGGTCATCCACAAACGTTTATCATATACGCTTTTCAGCTCATCTCAGGTGCGTGTGAAGGATTTAGAGCATACGACTAATTTTATAGTAGATATTAGTTTTTCTTGCTGATGACAAAAAGGTAGTGATCGTATAACAAAATGGCACACGATAAAAATTCCACTTGAGTTGTTTAAATTTCTTTTACTGGCAGTTAATGCTGACGAAATCAAATGATTCTTTTTGACTTCGATTACTTATTTTCTTTCTTCTTTACAAGAACATTAAAATGTTTTCAAAGTTTTAAATACACAGAATTCGATCTTAATTTAATTTCATCACAAAAACACACACAAAAATGAAGAATTAAACGAAACTAAAGTAAAAAGAAAATCTAAAAAAAGTTATAAAGGAATGTTTTAAATTTGATTTTTAAATGATTTTTAATTTAAAATTACTGGATTCAAAAAGATTTTTAGAAAAAAAAAATTAAAACCTGCCTGCCGTCATGAAAGAAAAACGAATAGCGAAAGGTGAAAAATGTTTCAATACAAGTTTTCGTGAGATTCGCTTACATCCATTTACTATCGGCCATTTTTTTCCCCCACTTTTATATATAAAGTTGAAAATTTATTTCCTCAAAATGTAAATGATGACACAAGAAACATACATGAAGTGAAAAGAGAACGAGTGACAAAAAAGCTTGAACGAAGTAAAAACATTTTATTAATAGTAAAACATTTGTTTACGTCTGCTTGAGAAAAAAAATTCCAAGTATGGCGTTTTATTTTTTAAAATTTAAGGCTGGACGAAAAATTTATGAAGTCGATCACTGTCGACCGGTAGACAGCCAAGGCATTTTGCGGTGAAATTAGCAGTTTGTAAATATATAACTCAATGTTCGAGATATGCTGTTCGTATTCAGATTAATTCTTCAACTGATTACAATTAAGAGTACTACTCACTTAAGATGAAAATGTTTCATTCTTTAATGTATTCTAAAGTGTTTCGTAACAAGTGCATCATTTGATATTACTATATTTGTGGCTATTATTATTATGTTCGTATCTTGTATTTTGCTTTAAACGGTGTCTTAAAAGTGTAAGTTCATTTTATTGCATGTATATGAGCAGCGCACACACAAATTTTTCAAGGGTAAAGGGGCGAAAGTCCACCATTCTGGTATCATGCTCATTTTGATTATTGAATGAATAATTAACATTGGTTAATAAAATTAATTATTAATAACAAATACTTAAATTTTACGAACTATATACATAGGATTATAATCAATCGGGGGAAAAAATCAAGGGTTTCTGGGGGGTGACCCGGGGACCCCCCTCCTTCGTGTGTGCCACTGTATATAGGTAAATACATATTCCGTACTTTTTATTGTTATGATAAATATTTTAGAACTTTTTCTTAGTTCACCACACCTACACCACTGGGCGTACTGCAACACCTCGAAAAAATTAGAAGTATCCCGGACCCTGGAAAAGTTTGCTGCTGATTTAAGAGAGAAAAATAGTCACTTTGAAATAAAAATAATAAAATGTGATAAAATGTACATCCATCACTGATAGATACATGTAACATCCTCCTATTGGAATCAAGTTTCCTATTCTGTGAACATCATCGCCAATCGCTGGAGTCCAATGACCTAATAATGGATTAGGAAGTGGATACTACAGAGAATCTAATTCCAGTACCACCGATTGTGAATAAGCCACTTTTCACTTCAGTTGGCGTGGATTTCTGGGATAAGGGATAATTGATTAATTGAGTGGCGAAACAACGAAATCAAAATGTTGCTAGGAATGAGGACAAATGAATTAATCGGCAATTACCAACGACAGCACATGGTTGCAATATTTCTCCATTATCTAACTTTTACTCAAACTATTTAAAACTAATTGGTGAACATCTCGTTGTGTGTGTATAGATATAGAAGTGAAACTTAATGGACTAAATTTTCATGACGGTCACATGATTAACACAATCACGTGATATCCTTTGAATTCAAAAATGACATCAGACATGTACTTGTTCTACTTGTCAAATTTAGATAAAATTTCAAAGTTGATAACGAGGTAAAGATGTTCAAATTTTAAAATTCTTCAAAAGATTTTTCAAAATTAAATCTGTACATATATACTATAATACGAGTTCAAGTGCCCCTTGTTAACTTATGTACGTTATTATTGTCAACACATGTGTACTTTTTAAAAAAATACACGTGAAATGCAAAATTCGACAACAGCGACGCGCATGAAGTGATTGGTTGGTAACACGTGATTTTCCTTTATCATGTGACTACGACGTCACGTGAATTTCTGAGCTAGTTAGCTGGAAACACGTGATTGAAGTTATGTGACTATGACGTCACATGAATTTAGCTCATTCAGGGAATAAAATTTTAATCTTAAAAAACTAAAATATTTAGTAATAATAATAATAAACAGAAAGCTTATTATGGAGCCAGATTTGTTTTGCAAAGATTTTATATGAAAAGGAAAGACTAAATAAAACTAAAAGAAAATAATTGTAACTAAATGTTTGTCTTGAGTCCTAATTAGAGAAAAATATTAGATTGGGGAAAAGAAATCCATTATTTTTGCATGAAATTCAAAACTTTATTTAACATGTTTCAGATTGTCCGATTTGGATCAAATATATACCGTTTTTGTTGTATAATTTGTTGCCATTTTAAAGGTAAAACTTCATATTGCCTTTCTCATATAAGTCTTGGCCTTTATTGGCGAAAAACTCTAGTAATCGATTTTCACAATCTTCTCTTGTGATCCCAATTTCTTATCAGCCTGGAAATTTTGCAATACGAGAAAAAGGTGGTAATCGCTTGGTGCCAGGTCCGGACTATATGGTGGATGCATTAAAACTTTCCAATCAAGCTCCCAGAGTTTCTGGCGAGTCGCTACAGACATGTGTGGCCTGGCGTTGTCTTGATGGAACACACCTCTTTTGTTGGCCAATACTGGTCATTTCTTGTCAATCACTAGCTTCAATCGGTCCAGTTCTTGACAGTAGATATCTGAATTTAGTGTTTGGCCCTACGGAAGCAACTGATAATAAATTATTCCTTTCCAGTCCCACCAAATACACAGTAGAACCTTCCTGGATGTTAGTCCGGGTTTGACCATCGTTTGAGCTGCTTCACCGCGCTTTGACCTCGATCGTTTTCGCACAATATTGTCGTATGTGACCCATTTCTCATCCCCAGTCACCATCCGCTTAAGAAATGGGTCGATTTCATTCCGTTTGAACAGAGCTTCGCAAATGGAAATTCAATTCATCATGTTTATTGGTGTTAATTGGTGTGATATTCAAACATCGAGCTTCTTTTTGAATTCAACTTTACTCAAATGGCTTAAAACTGTTTTATGGACGATCTTTAGCTCCTGGGCGATGCGACTACTACTAACATATTAGTCAACTTCGATTACTTAATTGATTTTATCTGCATTTTCGATGACTGGTGCGGGGCAACTTAAATATGCCTGAGCAGAATCGACGAAACCAAAATTGCACGTAATTAGCTGTTACAGTATCGGCACCATAAACACCATTCACAATTTCAGCCGCCTGGCTTGCATTTTCGCCTTTATGAAAGAAAAACTGTAAAATGTACAGAATTTTCTCTTTGTTGACTTCCATTTTTAACACCCTGTAACTCACAACTGAATAAACCAAACAAAAAACAGCAAAATAATTTTTTTAGTGTGAAACTTCACCTTGCCAACGAGCATAAATATGAAATTGTTTGATCGATACTTCACGAGATATCGACACTACAGCCATCTACCGAAAAAATAATGGATTTCTTTCCCCCCAACCTAATATGTTCCCTATTTTGTCTCATTTAATAGTGATAAGTAACATTTTAACACGTTAACATGAGAAACTATTTGTGGAACGTTACTACTCTCTTTAATGTTGCAGTAAAATAACCTATGTGTATCAAAACCAAACGATTTATAGAGCTATTTCTTTTTTTTAACGCTGAGTATTAGGTTATTGGCGAGGTTTCTTTCAATTCAAATTCGTTTTTTTTAACGTGGGAGCCAAATTTGGTCTACTTTGTGTTTAGCATTTAGCAACAATCAATATTAAAACTAGTAGGTCAATGGAAGTCCAGCACAAGGGTCTGCAAAACGCGGTTTTTTCCATGGAAAGTTGCGGTTATTACGTTTCTGCATTTAAATATTGACTAAGACAGTTATTTCTGTATTATACATTATTTTTCATTAACAAAGCTCCCTGAGAATCATTGAAAATATAATTATTTCGAAAGTAGTAAAAGTCCAATTTTTTGATAAAAATGACATTTGGGTTGGGAGAGGGGAGTAAACATACCTTAGAGCAGCGATTCTTAAACTTTCGATCGATTGCAGCCCCCCTTTTATGTATCAGCTTGTCATAATGGACCCCCCAAGATTATTAACACCCCTCTCTGACTCCCAAGACATGAATGAGTGATTTAGAGGTTTCTCAATAGTCCTAAGCAGAACCCTGCCCCTCGCAACGCCCACATCGCTGGGGGGCCCTGGGCTATAGGGGCCCAAAGCCTGACTGCACAGCCAAGTACCTACCATTATTAAAATCCAACTTGGGGGGCCAAAACCTGACTTTGCAGGGGAGCCCAAATATTCACCATTACGCCAATAGTCCTAAGACTGCCTCTGCTATTTATACAACTATTTTAGCACCCCCTCTCTTTAAGAAGGCAGTGAACATCTAATTATATATGCAAATAAAATTATTACAAAATACTAGTTTCAAATAAATAATGTAGGCGCAAAAACTAAATAATACAGATGTAATTCGGTAAGGAAATCGAGAAGGATGCAATCGTTGTCATTTTGGTGCGCTATGGGAATTCGGTTTTTAATCTTTGCACATGTGTTTTTACTATATTTTTTTAAAAAAATATTACGTTTTAATAATGACTATGTATTTGCAAACAATAAAAAAACTGAATTAATACTCTTAATCGAAATAAATGTTCTAATAAATATTTTAATTGGAGAAAATTCAGTGATCTAGTTTAAAAATGGTACATCTTTCTAATTTTCCACGAGGTCTCTCAGAGTCCGTAAAAGACGGAAATCTTAACATTAGATAAAAAGACCTTCGCGGACCCCCGGGGGTCCACGGACCAAAGTTTAAAAACCGCTGCCTTAGATTGATTTCCAACCTTTAGTTAGTTGCATAAATGAGTTTGAGAACGCTCATGATTTTGGACCAGAGATACACTTAAACCTCCAACAGAAGTGACAAAGACACATTCCGTATTTTATGAAAAACTTTAAAGTTAATAAAAAGGGTGTTGGAATGCGGACTTTCACACGCGCGTGTATGCAAGAACAACTAAAATCGTTAATGTAAACATGAAATTCTGAAACAATTCGCTTACAGTATTATTGGTACGAAATTTCTTTCACGAAGCTTGACATTTAAATTAACAACTTTTTGAAATTTTCAGCATTGAGGCACAGAAATAAAAAATATCTTCCATATTTCTTAGTTTTTGAAGAAAAAAAAACGTAAAACATGAACTTTAGATAAAATTGTATTCAAAAGTAGTAAAAAATATTGATTGGTGCACGAGAGTCAAGATCGTAATAGTTAGAGTCCCCCTCCCTCTCTAGTGCAAACGTATGTATACAAATAATTCAGGCTCTTTGATAGTTAGACTCTTTATTAGGTCCCATGGTAGTTTGTCTTAGTTCACTTATAAATTGGCTCCCTGTTTTAAAAGTTTGCCGACTTCTAGTCCAGCGCGTCAGATAAAATAGGAAAAGAAGTATTATGAAAAGAAATCTACACAATAGATTTTTTAAAAAAAGTTTTCATTTTTTATTATTTTTTTAGAGTTATAAAAGCGTCACACGCCATTTTCTAAAACCACAATCGAACCTTAATTTTAAATAAAGACAGTTTTAACGTCCAATTAGACTTAAATTTTAAATGTTATGCAAATGCAAATGCAAAAAAAAAAAAAGTTGAAAATACAAAGCTAAAATTACTAAACATTTAATAAAAATGTTTAGTAATTTGTGTTAAAAAGTTATTTTGTAATTTTTTTGTAATTTAAAATTTCAAAACAACTTTTATCAAATTAGTAAATATATGATAATTTAGCTCTGTTACTTAGTTAAATATTAAGTCGAAACATTTTCATGCTTGTTTTCCATGAAATTATCGAAATTAAATTTAGGGTAAAAAGCGTTTCTACTTTAAAAGTTATTATTTCCAAGTTTCTATAGCCTTTCATCTATTATTATTAAACTTTTCCCAAATGTAAGCACAAAATCTGAATATAGTCAGTTTTAAATGTATTAGAATGACCTGCATTTTATATCAGTATAAAAACAAGTCTTATTGGTTGCGATTCTTACTATTTTGTGCTACAGAAAAGTTGTAAAAGTGATACTCAAAATGGTACTTCAAGAATTTTATACTTCACTTAACGAATTTCTAAATAACATTTGCAGTTCTACGCTCCCAACTCTGGCAGCTGACACAGTTCACATCCCCAAATGCACCACTAAATATTGTGGAGTCTTTTCATCTGACATCGTCCCATCAACCGAAGGTCGTAAGAAATCAGACGGAACCCGGAGTGTAATTCGAGGTATCAGAAAAGAAACCGCCCTCACTCCCAAGACCGTAGAGTGAAAGGGCCATCCGTTCGAAAACACCAAAAAGATCGGCGATGTTTGCCTCCTCAAAAATAACATATTCCGTGGCATTGAAAAAATCCAAGTGTGAATAACTTCTATTTAATGTAATGTTGTTGTTGTTACTAATGCCACCTGATCGGCAAAGGCCAGATCGAGGCCCACGAAGTTCATCATGACTAAGGACTAAGTGACGCCTTTCGTTAGCCATAGCTTTGAGCACCATGCAGGTGACAGAACGATTTATCTCGGCTTTTCCACAATTTAGAGGGAGAAAACTAAGGGTTAGTCAGAGGCCTCCCATCTCTCTTCCCCTTCCACCAACCTCACGAGAGGACTTGCGGCTCGACGGCTATTTAGAGTACCCCCATGCCGCGAAGGCACTATACATTTACAAACACCCATGTCTTCTCCGGGATTCGAATCCAGTCCCTACGGCACAGCAGTCAGCGTCACTAACCACTCTACCGGATGGGCGATTCTATTTAATGTAAATGCTGTAATCAACAGCTGTGACGTAAATAAACCAAATATTTAATTTCTTAACTCTCGCGATAGCATTAATTTTCCTAAACGTCACAGCAGGTATGTTACTTGAAATACTAATAACACTTAAAGGAGTTCACAACATACCTAATAATTCAAGGTAACAGAAAGAGTTTTTTTGTTCAGCTACTCTTCAGCTTCGACAACAAACTTTTTTTAAAAAAAAAAAAACGTTCACCTGTAACAGAAAAGAGCAAGAATAAATATGAGAATAAGAATGTCAAAATAAGTAATAAGATAACAATAAAACCACTATTAAAGCTGTTTTCCCGTAATGTTAAAAAACATCAATCAAAATCAGAACATTTTTTCCAACAAAAAAAAAAGTCTAACATTAAAAAATATCATTCATTTATTTCCCTATCGTATAGGGAGCAGAACATTTTATTACATTACTCATTTTTACAATAATCCATTCTTATATAAAATGTGATACATATTTCGCTTTCTGTATCATTATGCTAGATGAGCGAGCTTTCACTTCACGTTTTCAAATATTGTGCTGCAAATTTTTCCATTTGAGCTTGTTAAGTTATGCTTTCAAATTTTCAAAGCATAGCATTATAAATAAATGTATGGATTACAATACTGGAAATTATGTAACCAGAAAACGTGTTAAGTTCAGACTTTTTTACATCAACGAAGACTCAACTCAATTATTCTAAAATGGTTTGATCATTTTTTTCGGGTAAAAAAAGGCTTACCTATTCGGGAACTAAATTTTCTCAATAAATTTAACAACACATATCAACATATTAATGGATGTATAATACTTTTCTACAGCTTTAGTTTTTAAAATGAGAAGGCAAGCAATCATTGTTTATTCAGTATAGTTTTAAAAAGTAGTTATAATTAATGAATATTAATTATTATGCTACTACTTGTGGAAGGAGACGAATTCGGAACATAAAAAAAAAGAAGTCGCATCAATTCTAGAATAACAATTTCTGAAAGCAAAACAATTATTTGTGTTTTGTGAAATATGACGGGGAAAAAAACATTTTTTTTAGAACGATAATTCCTTCAACACGTTTCAGGAATTTTTAGTTCCATAACTATGTTTACAAGTTTAAACTTCGTTAAATTATCCCAAACTAGAGTTAAAAAAAACATGGATAGGGCGCGAAAACGCATCTACAATAAATAATAAACAAAATAATTTTAAACATACCCGAAAATTCATGATACATCACATTCTGCATAACTGATTTAAAAGAAATAAAAAATTCAACAGAATTTACACCGAAAAATATAAACGAACTTTTATCAGATCTTTCAAAACATAATAATACCGACAAAGAAAAGTTCGTTTGTTGGAAAATTTACAAACACGAATATTTTTCCCTGGTAAACTGACCCAAATCAAATTTACTTTTCCAAAAGTAGCGATTTTTCCCTACTCCTCGGAATGAACTTTTTCATCGCCAAGGAAAGCCCGCCTTGGCGAAAAATGACAAAAACGGAGATTTTCATCGTTCGTAAACCTGTCTTGAATGGTGGAAGCAAGGAAGTTTATCTAAGAAGGCAATAATCATAAATCTCTCTAGATTATTAAGTACATTTTTTTGAAAGAAAGAATATACAACACATATTCTAAGTCATTTTGTGTGTGTGTGTGTGTGTGTGTTAGCAACATCTCTTTATTAGAATTAATTTTTTGTCTTCTTGTTTTTTAAAATATCAATTTACAATGGAATTACTTGGAAACCGGTCGGTCATCCATAAAAGAAAGATATTTTATTTCATTAGTAATTTAAGTTAACCAAATTTTCATAATAGTGAATCGTAAAAGAAATCATTCAGATTATTGTTATTTAGTTCAAGTGAGATTTGAAGAAGATAAAAGGAGCACAGATGTTTAATTTTGGATCAAATAAGTTCATACTTACATATTTAAGTTTCTATCTAGCTTTCGATTTTTTACTATCATAGTTGAGCAATAAGCTTTTTCATAACGTTCTTTTTTTTTTAAAAAAAATTATTATTTTTTTCCCTTTACTCTTCATTTTCTTCATACACAAACGTGAATACCGTATTCATTTCAAATAAATATTCCGAAAACAATGATTTGTTACAGAATTTCAGAATTCAAGGACTACAAATTCATAATTATCTAAAAATCATAAAAACGATACAATTTTCCAAGAACTTGTGATTACTAATTAATACTTTTAATTCGAAAATTTCTCATTGAGTTTTAATGTACCTTTGTACTAATTGGCAAAAACAATAAGCCAATTTCAAAACCTAAAATAATTCTAACAGATGATTTAATAGAATTTTGAATTTTTCAGAAAAATTTCACTACGGAAGAGAAGTTTGAAATATTTTGTGTAAGTAAAGATATTTTGTTAGGCAATTTATTTCTGACATTGCTACAACTCGCATATCAAAACACGATTTTGTTATAATTAAAAATCAAACGATAAGGATACTCTTTATGACGATGAAATTTAAGTCACTATTATTGAAATTGAAGTACTCCACACAATAGCATCGATTAAAAACGAAATTCAATATCCAAAATCGACGTGTGTTTGTGTGCTACAATAATTCGTTTTTGGAGTTCTATATGTTTGGACTAATGAAGTAATAACAACTAAACGAACTTTCGTTCGATTCATAATTAACGAAGTTTACCAAAAAACTAATTTTTAAATTTAAATTTACCAAGGAATTCCAAAGAAAAGAAAATTCAGAATTGTACTAGAACTGAAAAAGGAAATTAGGTATTTGCAAAGTCTATATAAAACAATAGATTTAAAAAACAATTTTATTTTAAAAATATTTTCAACCTTGCTTGAAAAAGCATTTCTAAACTTCGAAAAAGTTATAGCCAAACAAAATTCTTTAAACTTGCATACACAGGAAATACACGAGAAAAAGAGAGTTAGAAACAAAAAACAAAAAAAGAAAAAAACATAAGAATATTTATAATTTATACTTATTTATTTCTCGGTTTTTTTTTTTTATTATTACTTGAAGTTACAATTATACTCGACACAGATTTAAATGCAATTATTGTTCAATGGGATTTATAACAGGAATTAAATGAAGAAAAGTTGGCACAGAATAATGATGCATTTTTGTGATAAATGCATTATACGGAAAAAAATGGCAAAGTTGCACTGCAAAAAATTCCGCTATTAAAATGATGTAATCTTTAGAAAATTACAATTTAGAAACGAAAAGTACGTTTCAGGACTACACCATAGAAATAAAGATAAATTATTTTGAGTATTTATTTATTGTGCTCATCAAGGTTGTTGAAAAAGTCTTGAATGTTTTCTTTGAAATTAAGGAAGGCAATAGAAAAATCAAGTACATATTTCCTAGTTCCTTATTGAAAACACTGATTATCCTTGACGAAAGATTTTAGACATTTTGATTGCGCAATAAGCCGCACCAGTTTTTGTTATTGGTTCTTTTTTTTAGACAATTTTTTGAAATTTTGCTTTTAGGTAAAACGGAATAAAAGTCGTGTGTGAAGAAAGGGAGAAAAATTAAAAATTTCCTTCCTTAAAATTTTAAATAAATTTTACTAAATTAGTCTTCGTTCACAGTAGAAATAGTTCGAAAATGTGTTTTAAAACGTTCATTAGTTTATCATTCATAATATAATGTTGACAATCATCATTTGCCTTATTGGTTGAATATACTATTCTATTTAATTTGATTTCCCCCCCCCCTTTTTATAAAGGCGGGCTTCTTTTAAACCTAGTTTGAAAGGAACGACTAAAAATGTCACAAATGGTTTCCATGTATCTGCAAGCTTGAATTCCAATTAAGAATTTATTGAGGTAGAGAGTTCTATTTACACACAGTTAAGATGATATCAAACAGCGGAACACTTTTTATTTTATTTTTACTAACATCTCAAATTTCTCTAATAAAATACATCTATTGCCTCTAATTTTTTATGACACAATTCAAATTTTTTTTTAAAACGACACTCTATTTAGATCGTTGATAGGAAAACACATTTATGACTGCATATTTAAACTACCTCGTTTAACCTAAAGAATATCTTGCAAAAAATTATCAGAATGGGGTCAACTTTAAAACATCTGAAAAAAAAAAGAGAGCTGCATTTACGTACTCTCCAAATCAGAAGTCAGTAAGGAATTGGACTGACAGGAAAGAAAACCAAACTTTAGTTGTTGAGAAAATAATTTTTCGAATATATATATATATATTAGTAAAACAATTATTGTTGCTAATTAAAGTGCTTTTAAAGGAAAACGCCATTTTTTGTAAGAAAAATTCTGAAATACATATGCACTCATTAACTCGCAGTATATTAAATATATAAAGTATATATTTTAAAGTTTATATTATGCACCAGTTTAAATCGGCTTTTACTAGTAATGAAATTAAATTAAAAAATTCTTTAATTTAAATTATTTTCGGACTGAAGTAAAATGTAAAGAATAAGTATCTCTTTAAAACGTCTCAACTGATGTATTTTGATTTATATGTAATCAGAAACCTAAGAAATGACTATAAATTAAATTATACTATTCAGGAATTTAAAACAACGAAGCAGGCAGCCATTTCCCCCTCCCCCTGGAAATTTTAAAACTTTTTCTTCTTAATTTAGTTTCCTTATTGGTGTATTTTGAGACCAAATGATTTGGATATTGGAACTGAAATGGTATTTTGTAATTTTTTAATTATTCTTGATGTTTCATACGAATTCCTTGCATAACACGGAAGAGCATAATTTTTTGCTTTAAGGTACACTTTTTTTAAAAAAAAAAAATATTGCACTATAGATTCCTTCACTATACTCCACACTACTTCCATATTTTTCATACTTCTATACAGGATACCTGTGCATATAGTGAACCTGCTTTTTAGTACATAGTTGTTTTTGTTAAAAATAGAAATTTCCAAAATTAAAGTTTTATAAAGAAGATATCTTAATACTTTACTTAAAAAATAGATTCATTGTATTTTATGTTTTGTTTTATATATATAAAAAATACATTTTACATATTTAAGAGATACTTTTTAAAAAATGGTACCTTAACATAAGCATGTATTATCACAAAACTAATACCCAACTTAAATTAAACAGAAAAAAAATCTCTTTTTTTTTAACTAAAAAATTATTTTTGTATTTCTACAGAATGTGATTAAAATATCTTTATTATATAAGATCACAAAAAAAAAAAAAAAACTGTTGGAAATTTTTAAAAGTATATGTCCCATAAACAAAGAATCTTAAAGTCTTTAATTCTTTCGAGAATGTCCTGGTACCCTTAGAGAGGAAGAGCAAAGATATTATGTAGTAAAAAAAATTTTAGAACGCATATTGATCGTCACAAAACTACCAAATACAAACAAATAAGATTCGCATCGCGAAATGAGTTGATTTATTAAGTTAAACTTATCTCCAAATCAGCAGAACATCTTATCTTCTTAACGCAGTTAAAATTCCCTTTTCGACATCCAACTAAAAAGATCTGAAATGATATAGCACGCGCTCTTCGACATCGGTTTTTACTTGATCCGAACAGCAAAACGCAAACCCCGTAGAGAATTTTAAATGAATTTTAATGCAATAAATCAACTTCCGAATCGAAAACGCATTTCGCTATTCATTAAATTACTTGATATTTATCATTCACTTTCAACCTCTCGGGGTTTCGGTGCTCCCACGGATTAGCCTCCACTAAGTAATTGAGGAGAGTATTAAGGTGCATTAATTTTTCGGTAAGTTTTACATGCTTTTAAAAGCTTTAGAAAACCATGTCTCATTAATTATACCGAGTAATCTCTAAATTATGAAACAAAATTTGGCGAAATGCTTAGTCTTTTCCGAGGTTTTAAGTGAGGGGGATATCAAAGAAATTTAAAAGAAATAATAATTAGTTAAGAGAAAATTTTGTGACATAAATCGAATGTGGGATTGATTACAGAACATATTTTAGATTCTAAAACAAATTTTGTGAGTGATTAAATTAACACATGTTAATAGAAAATAATTTTTTAAAAATAAAGATGGAATTGAAATGATTTTACTCACAGGAATCAGTTTAAGAGAATTTGCAAAGCGTCCCCGTTCACCCCTACTCTTGCATTCACGCTGACACAATGATATCTTAGGATTTCTTAAGGTCCCGAGGTTCTAAACAAAAGTTGGCCCCCTACTGCAATCCCTTTTACGCAGACAAACAAGGTGTGACATAAAAACAAAAACGAGACTAAGTATGTAAATTGAAAAAAAAAGGTGGAGTTGAAAACAACTGTTTTGGTGATGTCATCCCACACCCCTCCTCTATCTATGAGGCCAGTTTTGCAATAATAGATGTCACCAATTCGGAGTACTGCGTCATTGAGTGACCCCGTCCAAATGCATTCTGCTGGAAAAATGTCGAATCAACATCAAGTTTCTAGTGAAACTTAAGAAATTAGCCACGAAAACATTTCAAACATTTACCGAGGCTTATGGAGATGAATATTTGTCTCGTGCACATGTGTTTGAATGGTATAAGTGGTTTTCAGGGGGAAGGGTCAGTGTCGAAGAGGATGAACCTGCTGGTCACACAAGGTCAGCGATTACAGACCAAAACATTGCCAAAATTCGTGATATGGGTGGGTTCCCACTTATATATACAACTACATTGAAGTACTAAAAAGACCGTGAAAAAATTAGTAAAAAAAGGCCCAAATTGGAATGATGGCTGGCTGTTGCATCAAAACAATGCACCCGCTTACACGGTCCTATCTGTCAAGCAGTTTTTGACCAGTATAAACATTACTGTGATGGGAGTAATGTTACTCCCGTTACTATAATTATTTCTTATTCAAATTATTTGGCCCCATGTGAGTTTTTTTTTTTTTTTTTTTTATTTCCTACAGGCTTAAAAGGAACCCATTTTATCTCAGTTGAAGAGATTCAGGCAAAACGGAAAATCTCCTAACGGGCATTCCAAAATTCTTGTTCCATAAATGTTACCAACAATGGCAGTGCAGAATGCAGACGTGTGTGAATGCTAAAGGGAACTACTTTGAAGGTTATGCGAACTGATTCTGTTAGAATGATTCATTGGACCAGTCTCGTTTTTTTTTGTGTCACACCTCATATAGCACACGTTGTCACATACTCGCACAAAAAGTAACCTGTAACAAATAAATGTGCGTCACTCACAATCTCACAAACCTAGGCACAAACAGACACGACTGACAACCATCTTTTGACTAAATCAAAAACGAGCAAATAGTGGCACGCTTGCGACTTGAGGCTCGCCAAAACAGTAAAAAAAAAAAATGCACGAACCGAGATTATTGCATTAACTTACAGGCTTTGATGAGAATTTCAACAATCAATCTCACTCCTGATTTTAAAAAAAATGTAGAAAAGTGTGATAGGGTACATTTGTCTCATAAAATGGATTCTAATATTAAATGTGGTTTCAGCCAGAGATTATATGAAACTAGCACAATAATTAAATTGAATTAAACTGTCACTATTTTACTTATATTTACTGATTTTTAGGGTACAAGTTATGCCTTTACTGAGAAGCTAAATTAATTAATGAATGCAATCATTTTAAAAAGGTGCAGCCTTCCCCTCTAGCCAAGACAATTGCCCACCCCTAGACTAAACGATGATGTTTGGGGGTAGGCATAGGCCTAGATACGGAAGATGGCAAGACAAAATATTGCAGTTTTGCCACTGTTGCCATATGGTTCGAAATTACCAACCTTTCAGGGAATACGTGCGGAAATAATGTTTGACGACTAAAATTATTCGGATCTTATTGAGGCCGATTCAAGAACAAGACGAGACCCCTATCGAGACTGAGGCTCTGGAACCATGGCTTAAAATAGGGATGGCCAACCTTTTAAGTAAGATTGCAACTATCTGATAAAAAAAAAAAATTATGCGAGCCACACTAAACTTTTCCAATAAACGAAGAAAGATGAAGATGTGAATATCAGGGGTATAATTTGTGACTTTCAATTTGATATGATTCTGAATATTTAGTTATTAAACTTCTGAGGACTTAAAATCTTTTTCATTAAGAGAAAAGATTTGTTCACATAAATATGTAGAACCAAAAGCGGAAAGCACAAAGTACAAGTAGTTTTTCTCTTCAAACAATTAATTCTCTCTGAGTTACCTTACAGATTTTTTCATAATTTTGTAAATTTTGTTTTCCATAATTCTCCATTTAAAAAAGATCAACTTTCAACCTCTCAAAAATTGACAAATTTGTAGAGTGGAGTAGAGTGCCACAAAGAATTGTGCGCGTGCCAAATAAAGCATGGGTGTCATTCGTAAGAGGATCCACGCTTAAACCAGGGGTGGCCAACCTTTTTGGTAAGAGTGCCACTATCTGATATTACATCATTATGCGTGTAACTTCCAATTTTTCCAGTGGCCGCGGTAGCCGAATGGTATAGGTATCGGATTGTGGCTTGCCTTGTCACAAGTTCGATCCCAGTACCACTAAAGACCCGCCGTGTAGGGCAGCAATGCACGTTAAATCTGTCGAGAGCTGAAACGTACTCCCGTTGAGGATAGAGGAGATCCCTCTAGGAAAGTCTATCCTCTCTAAGATCCTCTCTAGTGAGGATCCCCGTTAGGAGAGGGGGTGTCAGCTCAGGTGTCATCCACGTCACTTTAGAATGGTTCAAATTTACGTTGCTTATTGTCTTATGGGATTTTTAAGCACAAAATAGCATACATTTTCACACAATTCTAAGTTGTGAAAATTTAAAAATAATATAATACAAATACTTAGGTTTTATTCTTAATAAACTTTTTTCTTAATTTTAATAACTTTCTTAGGTCTATAATAAAAAAAGAGTAACCTTATTTTTTAATTCTAATTTATTACTAAACAGTCAGTACTTTAAAAATGTAGGTTTTGATTTTGTATCTTTTTTATGCTAACAAAATTAGGTAGTTTTAGCTGTATGGCTGTGAGCGATGTTATTTTATATATATTATGTTCGTAATAGAAAGCATTCATACACAAATTTATATTGATCCAAAACAACAACAATATCTAACAGCTAAATCGTGTAAATTTGGAAAATTGCCTGTCGGTTCAAATTTATTCAATATAATTTGGATCACTTGAGTTGAAATAAATTCCTTAGATTTATTTACAAGAGTCTAATATGGCGCTTTAGGTTAATAATTCCGATTTGATTTTCAGGTAGGCAACAATTGTCGTCTTGTAGAAAATTTGAAAAAAGATTTGTGAAGATATCAGCGTTTTATATCGCGTCTTGAAAATTATTCAACCCAGCACTAAATGAATCCTGCAAAATGAATATGAAATTTTTAAATTTATTATAGCTCGGAACATTTAAACTTTGGTAGATTGTTAATAATGCACGACCTGTTTTTTTTTTTTTCCTCTTCAAAGTAGAGATAAAGGGGCAAAAGTTTGTTTCCAAAAGATATAAGACCAACTAGGATAGGAGTAAGATAAAATCTTTCATCAGAAAGCTTAAATTTAAATTATTTAAATGGCCCATAATACCGGTAAGAAAAGCTTCATCCCATAGCAAGTCTTCATTTTTGAGTAACAAAGACTCAAAGGGCACACAGTTCATTGTTTTCTTCTAGATATTTTAAAATACGCTCCCTCAGACTCCCAAATCTCGCGAGTACACTTCCTTTGAGAAAACAATGCACACAAGGAAAGAATATTCTTCTTCACAAGATAATTTTCTATTGTATTTCGATTAGGTAATTCTGTACAAAATAAATTTTAAGGTTTTTTGTCTGTGACGACCGCATTTTAATAAAATTGTTTAAAAAAATCCGTTATTTTGAAACGTTACTTACACGTTATTTTTAATTACATTTTCAAACTTGGCAAAAAGTCTTCGCGTGTCACCGTTCAACTCCGCCGAGTCACATTGTGGCACGCGTGCCGCGGGTAGGCCACCCCTGGCTTAAACTAAAGGTTTAAGGCTTAAGGTTCTATGCTTAAACTAAAAATGAATGGAAAAAGTATGAGACAAAAACAATTTTCATTTTTCACTCTCCCAATATATCGAACAGCAGGTAAATAAGATAACCACTAAGAAGAGAGATAAAAAATAATAAACTTGTAAGAGATTAATATTATATTTTCAAATTTAACACGGTTAGTTCAAGATAGAAAAAAAACACATGCTTTTAATGGAACAATAGATTAAATTGATACAAAAACAATTATTTTAATGTGTTCTTCCTACAAAATTATGATTCATTTTTATGGGCATTATGATATAACATTCTTGTTGAAAAATATAGCCTTTTCTAAAAATATACAATAGATTAAGTCATGATGTAACATCATTACACTAGATTTTTTTCTGTTTTATTGCAATCTATATTTCTTAAATGGTGTTTCCTTTCACCACCAACGTCATCAGCTAAATATAAATCTTGACCTATTTCGAAGCACATGGACCTTTATACATATCCCACTCCCAAATCTCTTTGATATTTATTTTTTTATCAATAAATCCTTAAAATTTAAGGTCTTCATACATGTTAAGAAAAAATAGATTTGTTTGATTGTATTTGTAGCATATAGTTTTTAGAGATACGAAAACGTAATTTTTTTTTAGTTTAAATCGAGCCAGTTTCACGAGAATAAGTATCTATTTAAGAAATTATTAGAGTTATATGACGTTCACAATTGGAGTGTTTACTTTTTCTGAAGTGATTGGGATGCATTCTTTAACTTCTGGATTAGACCAGATTAAGATGACAGGAAAGTTTTGCAAATTTTTTCAGTCTCCCTTAACAATGTTTTTAGAAAACTTTCTCGGTTAATTCGGGTATGAAAATCATATTTCCCAAGTCAATTCCTCAGTTTTAGATATTATGAGTTATAAAGTAAGCAACTGAACAATCAGAGCGGAATTTTCATAAAATAATCGACAGGGGGGGGATGTTTTGAATATAGCCAAACACATTAAATTTAGAACTTTTTTAAAACCAATCTAGGGTTCCAAAACAATTAACTTTTTGAGACTTGGAACACATTTTTTTTATTAAAAGAGCATGACATTTTAAAAATAAGAATACCTCCAGTTTTCTCACTATTAAAAAAACAAGTAACATAAAAGAAAAAATTTTAAGTCAATTCCTACTTGGATCAACAAAGAAAAATTTTATTTTAGCTACTTTTTATTAAATAGTTACAATTAATATAAATATGTTTATACATAGGACAGAATCACAACATTAAGTGGTAATTAATTTCTATTCATTATCATTAAAAGTATCGTATTGTCACCCAAAACAATCGGGTATATAAAATTTCAGTTCAACTGAATAAATTAAAACGTGAGAAAAAACATTTTCAAGTCTTGACACAAGTCGCCGAAATAGTTGCAAGGTCGCCAACGTGGCTGTATTTGTAATTCTTTAATTAATTAATTTTTATTAATTATAATTAAATTACTGCATTGTCATCCAAAATAATCATGTATATGAAATTTCAGCTCAATTGAGCGCTTCAAGATGTATTTTATTAACGCGCGATTGAAAATTCCACCTAGATAAATAAATAAATATATAGAGAGTGTGTGAGCTAATAGGAATAGAAAAAATGTCACAAAAAAGTAAGGAGGTAACACCTCTTGGAAATGGGACGAGTGAGTGAGTGTTTACTAATGCCACGCTATAAAGCAATACGAGGGCTATTGGCGACAGACCTCTTAATTTTGAATCTCGGCCAAGTGACGAGGACAACACCCAAGCTGTCAGCAACTCTCCAAACTACCACAGCACGCCAACACAAGGACGTAAAGCCACGACAAATTTAATGTGCACCAAACTTTCTACACGGCGAGTCTTCAGTGGCACTAGGGTTTGAACTCATGACCATGACTACTAGGCTACCACGGTCACATGAAATGAATATTCAGAAAGACATAGAAAACTAAGTATTTAGCACTTGTAATTTCGAACTATAAATCAAATTCTGAGGATTACGCAACCTAAAGTATATTTTTTAATAGCATATCACACAGTAAAACAAGTAATGTAAAAAAAAATTAAGTCAATTCCTACTTATATAGATCAACAAAGAAAAATTTTATTTTAGCTACTTTTTATTAAATAGTTACATTTAATATAAATATGTACATACATAGGACAGAATCCCAACATTAAGTGGTAATTTATTTTTATTCATTATCATTAAAGTATCGTATTGTCATCCAAAACAATCGTGTATATAAAATTTCAGTTCAACTGAATGCCTTAAAACGTGAGAAAAAAACCTTTTTCAAGTTTTGACACAAGTCGCCAAAAGGATCGCTAAGTCGCCAAAAATAATGCCAACGTGACTGTATTTGCAATTATATGAAAAATTAGTTTTAATCAATTAATTTTTATTAATTATAATTAAATTACTGTTTTGTAAAATAATCATGTATATAAAATTTCAGCTCAATTGAGCGCTTTAAAATGTATTTTATTAACGACTGAACATTCCACCAAGATAAATATATAGAGAGTGACAGCTAATAGTAGGAATTGAATGAAAAAGCAGAGAGGAAAAGCTGAAGTAAAGGAGAATATTGATAAGCTAAAATACAGAGAAATACGTTCAACGCGAAAATGCTTAAGACAAAATATCGGAGAAAAAGAATTCATATGCAACGGTCCCACCAAACTACTATGCATTTTAAGGCATTCTTTTTTCTCGTAACATGAAACTAAAATCGCTTAACACGAAAATATTTCCCTTCTGGGTATTGAAATTGATCCGACAAGTAATGAAATGTTTGAGAAGGTTTCTGTATTATTGGAAGGTTACTGTATCACTGGTAGAACTCGTTGCAGTAGATGATAATAATGAGTGTACAACCCCATTTATGGCACACAAAAAGACATTTAAGAGTTTGTTCAAAGCTCAAAAAATATCGTTTATGCAGATTTCGAAGACGAAAATGAAATGAATAAAGCAAATCTTGTTTCTTCGTCATTCGAAATGAGGAACAAAACAAGTATGCACAGCTATTTAGACATACATTATAAAGGTAAAATGAATAACCAAATGGACGACATCGAACAATTGGTCGACAATTTGATGCTAAAAAAGGACAACGCAAAGTAAAATATTAGATCATTTTCCAAAAACCCATTTAATGTTTTGATTTTCAAAAAACTTGAAAATTTTACATTAAATTTCATTAAGTTCTTGTGAATAGTTTTGTTTCATGCATATATACTTATCTACGTAAATAAAATGTATTCTAATGAACTTAATTTTGTTGAATATATAAATTTTTTTAGCAATACCTTTTAACACGAAAAAAATATTCCAGTCCCTTCCGTTTCGTGTTAAACGGTTTTCATTGCACGTAGTTTTGTTTAACGACAAATAAAATTAAGGGAAAATTATTATTTTTTTTTTCTTCATTTGTGCGATATATAAATTTTTCCATTAGAAAATAACTCGTCCGCTTACAAAACCTCTGAAAGACAATAATTCATTCTGGAAGAAAAGTTAACACACACAAATCCGAATAACTGCTTTTACAAAACCGTTTTAAAGTAATCATGACTAACTCGCTAAAAGTAGATAAGAAGTTTAGTTTATATAAATCGATAAACAAAACAGTAAAATCTCACATGAATAAGGTGAATATATTACGACACATCATTAACCATAGAATAACTGCCATTTCCAAATAAATTATTCCGAGCGTGCTCTGAGAAAAATCTATTTCATTTGAATAATTATTCCATCCAAATATTAATAGATCACAGAATATTATCCTACTTTAAACATTATTCAAACGCCGAGTACTATTTCACCCAAAATCTATACAGCTTCCAACAAATCATTTGAGTCCCTTCTGAAACAGAGCTCTCCAATAGACCGCTCAGAATAAGTGGATTTTCTAAAAGAGATGGCAGTACAATAAGCACTGGGGCAGAGAATCGGGACAGCATGTGATAAATACGAAAACAGCTTTGTTGTTGGTGATGTCCATAGTTTTGGTACATATTACAAAACGTGTGATTATTCTGCAACACCTCTAACTGGATCTTTATTCTCTCTTTTGGTTACTTTCTCACGGTATAAACCACCTCCCTATACATAGGCTGGCCACTCTAATCTAATCAATCTAGAGAGAGTTTTTATTTACGTCGCATTACAAAGCAACACGAGGGCTTTTGGCGATAGACCTCATGAAATGGGCTCAATTCCTGTGACGTCATAGCCACATAATGATAAGCACGTCTTTTTAGCCAATCAGTTTAAAATCTCATGTGACGTCATAGTCTCACGTCATGTTTCCAGCAAATCAGTTCATGCGCTTCGTTGTTGCCAACTTTTGATATTTTCAGAAACATTCTCTTAAAAAACACAAATTTGTCAACAACAATAATGCGCATATAGGTGGGCAAAATGCATTTTATTTAAAAGTGCATGCATAAAATAAGATTTTTTATTTAAAAATATTTTGAAGAAATTTATTTTTTATAACATTTGTGTGACCATTTTTATCCAATTATAAAAGCTTAAATTTTTCCCAAGTTTAATGAATAGAACAACAAGTACAATTAGTTTGATGTCTCTTTTAAATTCTATTGAGATCACGAATTTGAGTTTATCACGTGACAGTCGTAAATTGAGCCCATTGAACATTGGTCAAGTGACAACGGCGACACCCGAGATGCCCCCCCCCCTTCTCCACACTACACTAGGCCCCGTTTACATGGAACCCGGCATAATACCGGCAATTCCGAAATGCGGATGAAAGCCGGGATTATACCGGTTTTTTTTTTCGACCCGTTTACATGAGAATCGGGTGCGTTTTCATAAGAATCTGGTGATTGGTTGATAGATTCACGTGATTGTAAAATGTAACCATGGAAACAACTAGAATTTTTAGCGCGATTATCATGAAGAGGACATGTGATTATGTTTTCGTTTTTTTTACCGCCAAACATTTCTATGCTCTTGCACATTTAAACTATACCCACTAAAATTTCGTATTTGACTATACGTGGTTGCTCAATTATAGTAAAAGAAGTCGACTGTCGGAAAAAATCTCTTTAATATCCCGGTAAAAATTCGAGTGTTTAGTAAAAATGGATAAGAACGACATTTGTTTTCAATACCAACCATTTAGAAACCGTCGCCACCAATTTATTTTAAATTAAATTATATAGAGAACATACATAAAAAGATAAAATATATTAGGTTAGCTTAAATTTTTTTTTATTTGTTTTACACATCTTTAGAGTAGTTAAAAGAGATATTTCTGTATTTAATTATTTAAAGTAAGAACACAAAAATCTGATATGTTATCATACCTGTCATATTAAAACAAGTATATATATATATAATTTATACCACTTTCAAACATTAGAAATGAAAATTACCATTTGTAAAATTATATATAAAAAAATCATGTAACATTTTGAAAGTCTGTATTCGCAGTACTATTTTAGTAAAAGATATAATTTATCGAGAATTACATTCTGAGTGTGGTAAAAAATTAAGGCATTAAAATGTGTGTATTATCGAATATAAAATTGTGTGCATACATTGAATATTAAATTCCTGTTCTCTTGTACATGATCAAAATAAAAAGTCATTGTTAAATCCATAATTCTTTTAGTTAAAAAAAATTATTATTAAATATTTGTGTGGTATCTATCTATTATGTGAGGATTTCTTAACATATTTGTTTTCCAGAATTTGACTGATACAAATTTTTCTCACACAGATGTACCTTTTTTTTACTATGGATAACAAATATGCATTTATTGGTACTTGCACAATTAAAATGTAAAATTCAATAATTTTGATAAATTTCATATAAAGACTTTACACTTGTTATTGAAATATCAACATTGTGTGTTAAAAAAATCTGCAACCCCAGCTGAAATGTATTAAGCATAAGAATACTCTGGATTTTTTTACATAAGTATTAAAGTCTAAATGCTAATATATATTGATATTATCCTGCTAATAAATTTAAGACCTAAATAAATTTGTCGCATTGAGTTAGTTACAAATATTGACCCAAGAAGTGTACTTAAATCAGTTCTATGATATTTATGGGAAATTAGGATCATGAAACCAAATACGACTTTACATATAGACATTTTCTGTAGGATGTTTACTTTCTGAAAGCAATGGAAATATTCAGAATTTTAATACAACCTTTTTCAACTCTCTATTTACCTTAAATGAATAACTTGACATTGTTGTTTACAATAATCTATATTCATGAAGAATTCAGTAAAAAAGGTAATTTCAAAGAAATGTTTTCAAAAATAAGTGTTTCATCATCCAAAATCACTGATATTTTTGTGTAACATATGCTTACGGGACAAATTTGGGGTGTTTGTATTGTATATATATAATATCGACTAATTTCTTAAAATAAAAAAACCGCCAAATGCTGCGATATGTAGCCAATAGTAGAAACTGTCCCTGATCACGTTTGCACACAGTAACAATAATAGTGATGTAATTGTTTTTTTTTTTTTAAATTTATTATGTATTTTTGTTTGGCGAAATTAGTCGGCTGTTTAATGCATGTTCCAAAATTTGTGGAATGGTACTAGTACTGATTTAGCATTTCTTAGAGAAACTTTGAAGTAATTTAATATTTTGCTCATGTGTAATTTGGGAAACTGAGAAGTTTCATCAAATTTAGGAATGCCCTGGTAAAAGAATCTTGCTTACAATTAGTACACATTGTGATTAATTTATTAATGATAAACTTTGGTAACTTATCGAATTAATAATGATTGTTATTAATTTTCAAACATTAAATTTCAGATTGAGAATTCAGAATTTTTTTTTTTTTCTGATGTCGTTTCATCTTCCATTTTTTAAAGTATTAATGTAATATATAAAATGATACTTCAGTTGCATATCAGTGATAACGAAATAACATGTCATGTATTTGTTTCTTTTATTCAACTTCTTTCTATAAGTTGCATGATTTCAGTATTCTAATTTGTTCTATGTAAATTCTGAAAGTTGACTGTATAGAAGTGGATTTTATAATTCTGCCAGTTTGTAAGATCTGAAATTTCAAAATTCTTGTGATATTTCATTTAATCTAGACCCATACCATATACAATTTCTCAAAAATACTATGTGTAGCTTACCTATATACAAATGTTATAGGTTTTTGCTTTCTAGTTTCTGGTATATTTCACACAGTTGGCTGACTAAAAGACTAGTTTTTGCCATTAATTTCTTTGAAAACAAGGGAAGACCATTTCAAATCTTACTTTTGTAAATTTATTGTATCCAAAAATGAAAAAAAAAAAAAAAAAAGCATTAATTTGATTAAAATAGTTTTGATAGTATTGAAATTAGAGTAAATAAAATTTGCAGAAACTTTGAAGAAAAAAATGTTTTTATAATTTTTTGTTTACTATTAATTGCCTAATCACTAGGTGTTTAAAAATTTAAGTTTTTATGTCATAAACCTAAAGTGAACATTTTAGAAATTCTACATAATTTGACCTTTTTTATCTATGAAATCTTTGATTTAGGAGATAATGTTCTTTAATTTTTTTTGTTTCATTTTATTTGTTTGGGTTAATGACATTTAATACTCTTTTCTAAATATTTTTAAAAATTAATACTTTTTGTTGTAAATAAATTGCAAAAAAGCCATTCATAAGATTTTCAGAGAATTTTATTAGATGTTATCATCAATAAGATAAAAATTGAGATATAATAATTGTAAAAGATATTATGCATGTTGAATATTGGCAGATAGATCCTCGATTTGTCCTTATAGTTTAATGTTACTCTTTCAGAGAGTCTGATTTATATAGCAGATCATGGAATGCTTTATTTACTTATAGTGCATTCATGTAATGTTAAAATTAAGTGTCGATAAATGATGTATATTAAAATGAGTATGATTATTAAATAAAACTGTATATGAGAAATTTTCACGAAAACAATTTAATTTGTTCTACTTTATAATTTTATTAAAAAGCCTATTTCTTTAAACATGTTTCTTAATTTATTCAAAAACATCCAATTAATTTATTTCAGAATGTTGGAGACAGACATTTTTAAAAAAATTCAAACCTTCTGAAGGGTAATAATTACGAAGGAAGTCTGTATAAAGCATATCAAATGTTAGTTTTTTTATAAGATTATTTCAGATACCCAAAACATTTCAATGATGTTAAAAGCAATTTTATTTCCATCTCAGAATTCCTAGTTGTTAAACAAAAACTTTCATATTAACCAACTTTAATTAAAAAGCTAAATTACTATTTTTGTTTGTAAAAAAGTGTGTATTTTCTTCGATGTGCAATGTTTTCATAAGAACTTGTTCATAGTATGTTTTATAATTGTGGGATTATTTAATCCTTCGAGGAGAAAAAAGTAGTACTTAGCCTACTTTTATAAAATAATTTTGTATGTATATGTGTATAAAGAAATCTCTTTTGGTAGAGTAAATCATGGTTTGCTTTAATAACAAAAATTAAATGGTTAAGTGAAAGTGGATCATAACTGAAGATTTTAAAAAAGAAATTTTCTTTTAAGTTCTTATCCACATGAATTTAAGGGGATGTTAATATAAAACTGATCATTCTATTGGTTATATCAACTTTCACATTAAAAAAAAAAAAAAAAAAAAATTCAATACACCTTTAAGGAGTTATTTAGTTACAAGATATTACTAATTTTTTACTTCTTATATGGAAATACTCAATTAGATAAATCAAGAAAAATAATAAAAAAAAAATGCAATTTTTGTGTACATTCAAAAGAATTATATTGTAATATTTTTAAATCAATCTCAAAAACTGTATTAAAATATATGTATCATCTTATTAAAATATTGGAAACATACATTCAGAACATACTAAATATAAATTTATGTACATCCTTCCCTGTACCTGAATGAAATATAATTTTTATTGAAAATGGGCACTTGTGTAAACTTCCGAATCCCGGACAGTTGTATCCAATTCGTTTTGGTCTCCCCAGTTGTTTATGAGGGTTATTATTTATTCTGTTGTCTAACGCGAGCAATCCAAAATAGCAGCCATCTTGAATAAACGAATCTCTGGCGCAATGCATCATGGGAGAATTAGAAAACACTCTCCTTTTTACCCCCTAAGTTCCTAGTCGAAAGAGGGTATGAAAAATGCCCCTGCATTTCGACCCGGGATTTTGCCGGGTCGCCGTGTAAACGGGTACAAAGCGGATTCGTCCCGGTATTTTGCCGGCATTTTTCGTCCATGTAAACGGGGCCTATGGGAGGACATTAAGCCGCGGCAGATTAAACGTGCATCGGCTCTCTCTGCACGGCGGGTCTTCAGTGGCATCAGGACTCGAATCCGTGATAACCTCTAGGCTACCACGGCCTAATTATTCTAGGACTTCAAAACAATTATATAATCAATTGTTACACTCGCGATTTTTTAAATTCTGTTTTTTTTTTTAAAAACTTTTTTTTTAAACCGAATATTGCCCAATACGTGATTGATGATTGTATACGCCTTCTCGCGTGATTGAGTTTCCCAAAAGGAATAACGAGTGGTAAATAAATACTTTTTTACCCCTCATAGAACAGGCCTCAGTCATTTTTGTTAATAATATGGAAACCCAGCAAAAGTGAGTGAGTGTTTATTAAAGCCGCACAAGAAAGCAACACGAGAGCTAATGGCGACGGACCTCGTCATTTTCAATCATGGTCAAGGGACGAGGACGACTCCTCAACTGGCAGGCTCCTCACTAAATTACCACACCATTGACAAATTTGATAGATATCAGTCCGTCTACACGGGGTCTTCCGTGGCGCTAGTTACGTGAAGTTACGACCAGCCGGCCACTAACTCATGACCATGACCATTAAGCTAACGCGGCCCCTAGTAAACCAGATCATTGTTTATATTAATTTTTAGTTCCAATACACGCATTAGGTTAGTTTCAGGGGATTTATTTATATAAAATACTATATTATATAATTACAACAGGTTATTCAATTTTTTCAATTCTGTATGCGAAATACATTTGAGAATTAATTTTGAACAGTAATACTTTGACTTACGCGAACTCGGAGTAACGCGATTTTCAAATCTCGTCGATTCCTCTTTTGTTCGAGCGCTACACAACTCGATTGCTCATTCTTCGGTTCCTGTTTAACTAATGTACATGTTCGGACGTACCCCGCGGAATCGATGCATAGCCGTAATAATTCCTTTTGTGTTATTTATTTGATAATGCGATAGAAGAAAGCTGTCGATCTTGCCAGGAAAATAAACTTAGAAATGGATAGTGATGACGTTCAAGAACAGCTGGATCTCCACAATCTGGAGATGAAAATTCATAAGCTGACAGAAATGCATGAGCATGAGCAAGACATTAAAGAACTTGTGTCTTTAGACCCAGTTCAATCAGTAGATCGAATTACGAAATTTGAAGACGGCCTCAGAATAATCGAAAAAGTGTTATAAATTTTGGAAAATATACACTACAACGAAAAGCAGATTTTTCAACAAAACAAGAAACAAATACACATATACACTCATGTCCATAAATTAAGGATAATGAAGTTCAGGCAAAGAAAGACAGAAGCAAAACAAATTTGACTTATTTGTAAAGTCTATTTATTAAACAAAAGGTAAAGAGCAAAAAAGATGCTATGTTTCACATAATTAATAAAAATTGCGATTTTTACTCCCTGGAGAAAATTTCAAAAAAGAAACTATTTACAAAAAAACAGTATAACATGGTTAGTATGATGGTTAATACGGAGTATGTGTCCCGGACGATGCAATACAGGCCTTACAACGCCTAGGCATGCTGAGTATCAAATTATCAATCTGATCTTGGGATAATATTATACCACTCATCAAGCAATGCCCTCCGAAGTTCCGGTAGACAGGTGGGAGGGGGTTGACGGGCTGCAATTCGTCGGGCAAGCATATCCCACACATGCTCTATTGGATTCAAGTCCGGTGAGTATGCTGGCCAATCCATACGGGTGATATCCTCCGATTGAAGGCATTCGTCTACAATGTTTGCACGGTGAGGACGGGCGCTGTCATCCATAAACAAAAATTCAGCACCCATGGCTGAATAGGCTAATCCAGGTTAATCGCAGGCGACAGTGAGTTGCGGTAAATGGAACACATCTGACAGGCCTACGAGCATATAGACCAATGTGCCCTAAGCGTCTGTACACGGTCTGCCTTGAAACTGTCGTACTGGTAGCTGAAGAGCGCTGACGAGACAGGTCTGATGCTGTGCTCCGTCTGTTTCTTTTGGCAGTAGCTGCCAAACACCGGTCCTCATTCGGCGTTGTAACTCGGGGGCGACCTGTGCTGTAACATCTACTCACATTACCATCATCTTGGAATTGTTGCCAAAGCCTGGAGATGACACTCTGGGCGATTCCAAGTTCCTCGGATACTTCCAGCAGGGTACGTCCACATTCCAGTCGTCCAATAATTCTAACCATGTAAAAAATCATCCAAATGCTTCCTTTGTGTCATAACTATGCGGTTATTGCACTGAAAGGCTTTTAAAGCGCTTGTGAACAATTTTACTTCTTTGCCACCATTCCTTATATACCCCTCTCTTACACTCTCGTCATTGTGACGTACTATCCGCGCCATCTGGTGGTTTCCTGTAATGTGCATATTCTTCTTCAAGATGTGTGTGATAATTCTACAGGTGAAAATTTTTTTTAGAGTTCAATTTCTGTATGATTCTGAATTATCCCTAATTTATGGACATGAATATATATAGTCTAATTCTCTACAAACTAAAGATGAGCATTTATCAATCAAAACCGAAAAATACAGATTGAAATTTAAAAAATGGATGCTGTAGTATTATAAACATTGCTGACTTAGGACAGCTTACATTATATAAAAGGGGGGTTAAACACTCTTTGTGGCCAGCCAACCTTCCCCCTTTATGTTAATAATACTGAGCAAAAACCTATTGAAAATAATGGATAGGGATATTTAAATCCATTACAAAATAGAGGTAACTTACCTAAAAATTGCGCTTAAAAATGCAAAAAATAAGTCTAAAATCTAAATATAATAATAACAAAATCTAAAAATCTAAAACTAAAAAAAAAAAAATCTAAAAAAAAAAAATCTAATGCAATAAATAAGTTATTGCCAGATTCTGGACCCAAATGCAGATTCAAAGCATGTGAATGGCTGAAATGTAGCACTTAACAAAAGTATTAAAATAATAGAAATAAAAAATTAAAAAGAGAATATATGTATGTATATCATTTTTCCTAGTTATAAAGGGTGTTTTTTTTAGAGGTATATACATGAATACATGAATTTTTTTTTATTCGAAAGATAATCTTGTGGCATTACATTTTAAATATGATTTCTGGCATAGGACTGCCACGGAAGGCTCGGATGTAGTCCAATCTGGACGTCCAATTTTCGATGACTTTTTCCAACATTTGTGGCCGTATATCGGCAATAACACGGCGAATGTTGTCTTCCAAATGGTCAAGCGTTTGTGGCTTATCCGCATAGACCAATGACTTTACATAGCCCCACAAAAAATAGTCTAGGGGTTTTAAATCACAAGATCTTGGAGCCCAATTCACAGGTCCAAAACGTGAAATTAGGTGGTCACCAAACGTGTCTTTCAATAAATCGATTGTGGCACGAGCTGTGTGACATGTTGCGCCGTCTTGTTGGAACCACAGCTCCTGGACATCATGATTGTTCAATTTAGGAATGAAAAAGTTAGTAATCATGGCTCTATACCGATCACCCTTGACTGTAACGTTGTGGCCTTCATCGTTTTTGAAGTACGGACCAATGATTCCTCCAGCCCATAAAGCGCACCAAACAGTCAGTTTTTCTGGATTTAATGGTGTTTCGACATACACTTGTGGATTAGCTTCACTCCAAATGCAGCAGTTTTGTTTGTTGATGTAGTCATTCAACCAGAAGTGCGCTTCATCGCTAAACAAAATTCGCTTATGAAAATCGACCATTATATTTTCGAAATAAAATTGCACAATTTGAAAGCGTTGTTCAGGCGTGAGTCTATTTATTCATGATGAATTGCCAAACCAAACTGAGAATAAATCACTTGACAGCTGTTAAATCGGTCGCCATCTTGGAAAGTAATGCCAACTTAAACTTCTATACCTGGAAAAAAAAACACTCTGTAGTTATATTAGATAAAATTTCCTTCTTTATATTTAATTCATATATAACTCTAGTGTCACTAAAGTTATGGTATAATTTGTAAACTCTTTTTAATTTTTTATTTCTATTCTTTTTATACTTTTGTTAAGTGCTACAATTCAGCCATTCACATGCTTTGAATTTGCATTTGGGTCCAGAATCTGGCAATAACTTATTTATTGTACTTAGATTTAACGTGGGCTCTGCATTTTTAAGTGCAATTTTTAGGTAAGTTACCTCTATTTTGTAATGGATTTAGATATTCCTATCCATTATTTTCAATAGGTTTTTTCTCAGTATTATTAACATAAAGGGGGAAGGTTGGCTGGCCACAAAACGTGTTCAGCCCCACTTTAATATAAATTATTTTATATATCAGTTGACTTCAGCCAGCAATGTTTATAATACTGCAGCATCCATTTTTTAAATTTCAATTACTCATATATCCTTCAATGTATGGTTTTCTTACTATCTTTGTATTTTTTAGGTTTTGATTGATAAATGTTCATCTCTCATTTGTAGAAAATTAGACTATATATATATATTAGCATGCTACGAGGAAATTATGCAAGAAAAAAAAATCTTTGAGCCGGCAGGCAACTTAGATTTTATAAAACCTTCTACATATCAAAATAACACGAATACAAAATCGCAAACCGAAATTATCTAAGATTTTATTAAGCAATTTCTTTTTTTCTAAATGATTATTTTCCTTCGTCTCCGTCCCCCAACTAAAAATAATTTATACGTAAAATTATACCCCGACTTAGCAAATTCGACTTAAGTGGTTTTACTTGGTCCCACCCATCACATAAGTTTGAGGTATTACTGTATTAGAGTAGTACTACTTTAAAAACGGCTTTTTTACGTCCGTTGTTGTACTCTACCTTCTTTTTTAACTGGCATATAACGATTCAATGGCTAGTGTTTTATTTTATCATTTTTTATATAAACTTTTTATACCAGTTTTAAAAAACATTCCAAACAGTTAATCCAAAAACTTAGCCAAAGATCCCATTCTGAAAATAAAATATTCACTTGAAAACGAAAAGTAGTCGTTGAAATAACAGTAGAAGAAGCGAAATATGGAGTAAACTTTCACACAAGAAAAAATGGACCAATTTATATTTTAAATCAGTGGTTCTTAAATTACGGGTCTCTCATCCAATGTTAAGAGATTTCGCCTCTTTTACAGACTCTGAAAGACCTCGTGGAGAAATTGAAAGATGTGTCACAATGGACTAGATAACGGAATTGTCTACAATTTAAAATAACTATTAGAACATGTATTTCGATTAAGAGTATTACGACAGTTTTTTTTATTGTTTTCAAATACATAGTCATTACAAAAAAGAAATATTTTTAAAAATTATATAGTAGAAACACAAGAGCAAAGATTAAAAACTAAACTCACATAGCTCGCCAATACAATAACGTTTGCAGCAATCTTGATTTTCTAATCGAATTGCGTCTGTATTATTTATTTGCCCGTGCAATATTTATTTATTTGAAACTAGAATTTTGTAATATTTTTATATGCATATATAATTAGATGCTTACTGTATTCTTAAAGCAAAAAGGTTTTAAAAAAACTTGTATAAATAGCAGAGGCAGTCGACAAAAAGGGACCTTCAAATCACTCAGTCAGGGTAGGATGTTCAAAATTTGGGGGGTACGCGATGTGAAGTTGTAAAATAAGGGGGGGGGGGGGCGGTGATCAAAAGTTTAAAAATCAATGCTTTAAATGAAGCCATAATATACCGTATTTGTTCGAATCTAGGCCGCACTTTAATCCCAGTGTTAATGCTACTGAAAATAGGGCGCGGCTTAGAATTGAAGGCGGAAAAATTCGATGGATTAGGGAAAATGAGCATGATATTGACGATTAAAGCAATTATAGATTCATGTATGCAGTTTTTAATACTGATAAAGTAAATCAATTATTCAGTTCTTATTGAGCTGAACTAAGTGGCGCAACAGCCCATGGAGGTCAAGGACTACTGTGCCTATTTCAGTTTAAGTTATCTTCGATGCTGGGCGTTTCGGTCAAGTGGTCAGTCTGACGCGAAACCCCCGGTGTTTAGTTCCCAATGAATCTTGGTACTCATTTATCAACCCACTGAAGGGATGCAAGGCTGAGTCGACCTTGCCCAGCCCGGGATTTGAACCCCGGACATGTAGCGTGGAGGTGCGATACACTACCACTCAGCCACTGGGCATCATTCACTTCGTATTACTTCACATAAAAAAATTTTAATTTCCAAAATATCGGATACCCCCCATAAGCTTTTTGCCCTTTTTTTTCACAAAAACATGTTGAGAATTTGGAATGCAGCTTAGAATCGATGGCGCCAAGATTCGAAGAAATAAAGTAATACTAAATGCCAAGTGCAAAATCAGAATGCAACATTAATGTTCCATCATTTTTTATAGGAATATTCATGCATGTATACATAAAATTATGCTATTTTTTAAAAAAATTCAAGCGTAAAACGTAACATTGCAAGCAACGAAACAATAAAATCCCGCCAAATAATATCGAATTCTGACAAAAAGAAACACATAACGTCAGAAGCCATTAACATTTCAAAAGATATTTCCCTCCGCGAGCATACGACTCGCAAGATCCAATGAATTCCTTAAGACAACACTTCAGTTCCGTCACAAACTTACCAACTCCAATGATATTGAGCCAACAAGGGAAAATACACGTAATTTTCCGATGCCTACAGCAGATTCTTCAGTAACTGCAAATGCGACTTTCCAACGAGAGATATAGACCATTTGCAAGTTCCCATTGGCCGGGATTTCAAGAGTCTTCGAAGACTGAATTTAATGGGAATGATTTCGATCCATTGATGCAGAGCAGCCAAGATCCCCCTGAGTCTTGGTCAACACTTTAGAGCGAGGGGTGGGAAGGAGGGGATAATTTAGAAGCGAACCATGCGCGCGAGAGAAAGCTAGAGATGGCAGAATTCCGACGTTCGAATCGGCGAACAAAATAAACTAAAGAGGCGACGGATTCCACTCATTTCCCTACTTCGAACCAATTAAAACGCTCTGAGAATCGAAGTCATTCTCATTTGGGATAGGTATATATTTGAGATGGGCTAGAAGAAAGTATAATGATCTTTAGAAAATATGTTCTGGATAAGTGAACTATTCTAACTCCTATTAACCCCATTTATTGCGTATAATGGTTAATATATAAGGTTAGAAGTGCATTACCTATGTAATGCGCTTAACCCTTCGTTACGCGTACTTCAAAAAGTTTCATCCTTACGCGCGCGGCATCCCCCAGATGCATCACATCATACTTGCATTTGAAGATGATTTAACCATTTTATTGGCGCGCGAGAGAGAGAGACATTTGACATTAAAATATATTTGACACAAAATCTATATACATAAAAATGGATGCTTGTTTTTATGAAATCGCATCACTTCAACATCGTTCAACCAATCACTATGAAAATTGGCATGCATATGTATTTTTTTGTGGGGAAGGTTTTTGTGCTATTCTCTTTGTTGCAGCTCCGCACCATGTGGCGTTACAGCATATCAACTTCTGAACCGTTCAATCAATCAAGTAGCCAGAAGGGTCGCTAAAAACTTGGCTCTATCGCCAACATTTCGCTATGTTTCCATTGAATCGTCATTATAATATAAGAAACTCCGTTGCTTGCGAATATTACAATTTTAACATAAAATAAATACAACAGAAAGTAATATTAACGTATTGCACATCCAGATATTAAATTATTTACACTATTTTAAGCGTTAATGACACAAAATGTGTAACAATGTTTTATTTTTGCTGCGTAAAGCTCAGCTTAGGAAGTTGTTTTCAAAAATCGACCCACAAGAGAGTCGCAGGGAGTTATAAATAAATAAAAAAAATCCTTTTTATCAGCTATTACACTTACAGACTTAGAATGTAACAAACATGTTTTTTTTTTCAGCTGAGATATGCAAAAAGCTTTTTTTGTTTAATTTGCAAAATTCACGTAAAATTAACTCATTAAAAACTTCTTTATTCTTCAATTTGTATTGTTTAATTTTTCAATTCACCCGTGCGAAGAACGGGTATACAGCTAGTAATAATTAAAATAGAATCAGGAATTGAGATATTTGTATGAAAAACACCAAAAGGATAACTGTTAGTCATCACCATGACGCCACTGTTTTAAAATGCGTGGCTGCAGTCTCCACAAATCACCTTACAATGTTCAAGGAACATGGGTTTTTCGTATGATGCACTGCAAAATTTTAATAATCTTTTCTTGATGTCTTGACAAGAGGGAACAGTACTTTTCCCCCCAAGTTCCTGGTGATGTTTCTCTTAGATTTTCGTTTCAACGGTCATCATTAGTTATTTCATAGAATAACTAGGTAAAGTTTGAATTTTTTTCATTTATTATATATTTATTTTATGAAATACCTAGTTATTCTATGAAATAACTTAATTATACACTTTAACAGTAACATATACAATAATCAGCCGTTACCCGTCCGCTTTGCTAGGTATTTCATGACATTGTTCAGATCATACATTTTTTTTAGGTTATTGTTTTTTAAGTTCTGGCATTAAGCCTTCGATTTTAATGAAAATATTCTTAAATCACTTGCCTCATGATTTAAAAAAAGTCATGATTTGCATTTCTAAATCAGAAATATATTTATCTCTGTTGCCTCCTCTCGTAGTCGATTTCCTCAAATAACATTTTCGGCGGATCTTCATTGATTAAAAGAAACACGCTTGCTAAATTTTATATCTGTAAACCTAATTGTTCAAAAACGGGTTTTTTTAAAAAAAATCTATAACGACCCTTTAACACCCTTTGGACGACGACTTCCATAAAACCCGTTTATTCTCGATCTCAACTCAACAGATGTAATGAGTTTTCTCAAGTTTCAAGTTCGTCAGTGTAACAGTTCCAAAATGAGAAATTTTTATCTATAATGCCTCCGCAATCTCCTTTGAAAACCCATTTCCCGCAAAACTTTTTTCTTAAAGGTTCTCTACACAACAAAAGATACAAACTTACCAAATCTCAAATCTGTCGGTCCAATAGTTCAAAACTTGGAATTTTATTATCTATAACGTCCCCGTAACCCCGTTGGGTGTCGATTTTCGAAAAACCTCGTCATTCTTAGCGGATCTCTGCTCAAATATATTGCCTCAAATATTTAGTCTGTAGATGTAATAGTTCAGGATAATGAGTAAATCACTTTTCATTTATATACGAATACTAGCCTTTACCAACCCGCTTCGCTAGGTATTTTCATCTTGAATGAATATATACTGTTTATAAATTAATGATGCTCGATTGTATTGAAAAACTTTCTTATATATATATATATATATATATATATAATCCCCCCCTTAATTTAAAAAGGACAAAACATGATATTCAATAATTGAAGTAGAATGATTTTTTACGTAACAGCCTTGTCCTAAGTGGATTTCTGCAAAACCCATTTTTAATTCATCTTTACTCAACAAAATAAACATTCTTGGCAAAATTAAAATCTAGTCTTAATAGTTCGAAAATGTGAATTTTTTTTTATGGAAAAAAATGCTTCGTAATTTCCCATTAGAATTGATTTCTGTAAGATCCGTTCTCAGCGGATTTCAACTTAACAGAAGAAACATGCATACTAATTTTCATTACTGTAGGTCTAGCAATTCGAAAACGGGATTTTTTTAAAAATAAAAATCTATGCGCCATAGTAACTCCCCTCAACCCACATTACAGTAAATTTTCGTAAAATCCGTACTTAATTGATCTCGATTCAACAACAATAACAACAACAAGCTTACCAAGTAAGTGGGTCTAATAGTTCAAAAACGGGAATGGATAATCTATAACGCCCCTAATCCCTTTCAACAGCCCTTGGGAATGGATTTTCGCAAAACCCCTCTTGTACCAAGTTTCTACTTCATGAAAGGAACACGCCTGTCAAATTTCAAGTCTGTAAGTCTAACGATTCTGGAGTAATTGTGATGAGAGAGTGAGTCACTTTTGGATACATACATGGATTGTATTGTATTTTTTAAATTAAAAGTATATCCATTTCATTGAATTGATTGATTGAATATTAACGTCGCACTGTTCAGCTACACGAGGGCTTGTGGCGACGGACCACGTCATTTTGAACCATGGTCCAGTGACGTAGACGACACCTGAGCTGGCACCCCCTCTCCTAACTACCACACCACACCAATCCATTTCATTGAAATCCATCCAGCATTTATGGATATAATCAACGAAAGGTGAACATTTTTCTTTATAACATGAGTGTACGGTCCCAATACATTCTCATACTACGAAAATAACAAATTTACACTTTTCGCACTAAAGTGTTTACGTATGTTTATAAAATTTTACAGCAAATCCAGCTAGAGAGATCAAGGCATAAGAACCAAAAGAAATTTTCAGAAAAAAAGACTAAAATAAAAGGCAGCATCATTTTGTAACGTTCAGGATAACTTGGGAAGTAATGGGATGAAGCGATCACTAAAAAGCTGCATGAAATCCATTCATCCATCAAATTACAGGGATTTGAGGCGTCAGGTAATTCGTCACGCTTGCACGATAGTCACAACAAAAGGGAACCAAATTCATTTTTTCCCCATGAAAAGACTTTTAACTATTAAAATTGATCTTTTTTTAATTACCCTTTCAAATCATTCTTCAAAAATGTTCCAGAAATTAATAACACCCCCAAAAAACAATTGATTAAGCTTTTCTCTCACGTAAGCTGACTAGAATTCCTTATGGCAAGAAAATAATTGAGGGGGAAGGGGCATATAAGGAATTCAGAAGATATCCTGAGCAGTGAAAACCACTGTGCCATCCAATTCTTGAAGTGTATCACCACAATTTTTTTAATTATACTCTGAAAAAAAAATCCAGAACCGAATAATTCGGCCATTTTATAGAAAAAAAACTAAGATTTGGGGTATATTTAACTTATGCTTTCGTGGAGAGATTGACGTAAAAAAAAATTGATTGGGTTCGTAATCCAATTGCGATAACGGACACATTTGTATATAAATTAAATTTGAATGGAGAGGAAAAACGCATTTCGCTCTTATAACAATCAAAATTTAATTTCAAAACAGTCGATTAATTATTTTGGATTAAAATCAGATTCGATTATCTCATAGGGGTTAAATGCATGAAAAAAGTCGTTATTTGAGTGGCAGGAAGATACAGCTAATATTCAAACGGTGTTAAGCAAAACGGAGACGGTAGTACAGGAAATCCACTTATCATTACAAACCACTAACAACTAACACAACGTGTTCAACTAAATTTTTCTTTGATGTGGCCGATTCGTGTCATTTATTGGGCGCTTTTAAAGCTCTCTGAGACATAAATACACTCCCTCGTTTTCAATGCAAACAATACGGGCAATTGTTCAAGGTCGACTTTATTGCAGTACTTCCGCGTTTGCGGAATAAACATCCTTTGTCGATGAGAGGCAGGGTGCATTGAAGTGAATGGTGTCAACTCTCCGGTAAGTATGTCACAAACGTCTGAAAAATGAACTAATAAAAAGAAATCTGACCCACAAGCTTACGTTTTGTTATCGAAACATTATCTGTGTTTGAATTGAGCAAAGATGTGAAATTTTTGAAATTATTCTACTCTTTCGTCGATTAACATGGAAAGGTCAAAAACGATGCATTTCCAACTTGGAAATAACGAAAGAGAAAAAAAAAAGTTACCATACACTGCTAGCTTAAAAAGCACAAAGGGAACAATATTTTTATATGTCACAACGATCACTCAATTCTTCTTCTTTAATTTAATACGAATGACCCAACTAAATTTTCAGGAATGCATTTGTGAGGCGCGTTTTCCGATTACCGTATTTATTCCAATCTAAGCCACCATTAATTCTAATCCGCACTCCTTAGCCTCAACATGTTTTTGTGAATAAATGAAAAATAGTGTAAAATGTTTTATCAGGATATTCGATATCAACGAAATTAATTTTTTTAAATGAGAACTAATCAGAAGTGATTAATTTATTTATTTTACTAGTTGTAAAAACCAGGGTTTATAACCGGAACTGAACCGAAAACAGGAAAAAAACTGTTATTTTGGTTGAACGAAAGACGGAACTGAACCGAAAAAATATCGGTTTATTTCGGTTCGATATATCTTAAAAATTAACACTATTTTCAGAGTTACCACCAATTGAAATAATTATTCGCGTTTTTCTTAAAATTGTTCCCCTCTGTTGCCGTAAAATATGAATAAACCCACTTCTAAGTTATATATTTCAAAAATTCTAGTTGAGCCTCTGAACAGAGGTCTGAGATATATACATGCAAAATATTATTCTAATAGAAGCATTTTTCACAAAAGGAGAACATGTGGAAAAGAGATTATTATAAGATAATTTTTTTCCAAAATATTGTATTTAAATAAATTTTATTTGTCCATATGTCCTTACAAAGTTTTATGCATACATTCTAATCTAAGTGACACTAAATATCATGAAAATTATCCATTTATGCGCTCACGGTTCCGAACGTAGTCGGATACCTTAAGTCATTTTGTTACTGTAATCAACTAATCGATATTTTCTAATTAAAACGTCAACCACATAATTACTATCATTCGATGTACACTGCTTCTCGATCTCCTGTTTTGATGTTCACTAGTACTGTTCTGTTTCATTTTCGCTCGAAACTACTTGAAGAAGGCAAAATTTAATTCAGTTGAATGAACTAGAAGTGTAGATTTAAAAAATAAGAATATACATACATAAAATATTCGGAACTGGAACCGATAATATTTTTTTAGTTGAACCGGAAAGAAAGCAATTACGAAGCCCTGGTAAGACTTTTGAATACGTACATGAACCTGTAATTGCTCTAACCGTCAGTATCACGTTCAATTTCTCCCCATCCAACGAAATTTTCCTCCTTCGATTCTAAGACGCGCCCTATTCAGTAATATTGCCAATAGAAAAAAAAAAGTGCGGCTTAGATTCGAATATATATATATATATATATAAACACGGTATCAACAATAATACTTTTCCAAGCATTAACTGGTCACGTGATATGTGATTCGAAATATTTTCCGCAAGATTCTTCATGATTTACATACGATAGCAAAATGTTGCCATTTTAGAGAAACAATTAAATAAGCACTCTTAAGCACAATGGGCTAAATTCATGTGACGTCATAGTCCCATGATGAATACAATCACGCGTTTCCAGCCAATCAGTCTATGTGTTCCACTGTGTCGCCAATTTTTGCTATGTTCAGAAACTTTCGTAAAAAAGAACACATTTGTTAACAATAATGCCGGCAGTAAATATAAAGTGTACTTGATTTTAAAAAGTACCCGTATAATATGTGATTTATCTTTATTTTGTAAAATATTTTGAGAATTTTAATATTAGGATATCTGTTAAATTTGAAACTGTAAGCGGATTTTACAACTTACAAGTTTAATGTCGGTTTCGAATCCACACGTGACCTTCGTGAAATTTAGCCCGATCAATTCAAAGTTTGTATTTAATTTATACAAATTGCGAACAGAATATACTTCAAATATTCTATTTACATCAAATCTCAAAGAAATGACAACCATTAAAAAATGTCAAGCACTTATTTGTCAAGTGTTTGTAAGAATATAAAATGTTCTGAAAGAGGTCATTTAAGTTTTGTAAAAATATATACAATGCGCTCTTTTTTTGTGTGATCTCTCTTACGCAACAAAAATCACATTCTTAAATCGACGGAAGTACATTAAATTAACACAAATGATTACAATATTTTAAAAACGGAAATAAGCAAAAAATACATTCCGAACAAATATTCAGTCGCCATGATCGAAGAAGAAAACAGCTTGTAATTTTTGAAATGGTGATTTCTCTTTTCCACCTCGAACTTGACTTTTGTATTTATCTAAATACAATTTATAAGAGAATTTGAAAGAACCAAATGTAAAGTTTCCTTGTATACATTATTAATAAATATATACATTGTACTATTAATAATAAAGTTATACATTGTACTTCCGATTTTGAAAAAAGACTTCGGTCTGAAAAAAAAGTCTGAAATGCTACAAATTTATTCGTAATGTTCGTAGGATTATTAAAGTAAACAAAAATATATTCGAAATTAGAGGGTAAAAATTTTAAGTCTATACAAACCCGAAAACCTTCACCATTTTTTGCTCTTTAAGACGCACATACTTTATTCATATACGTAAGGGTACCGTGAAGTTATAAATAATTGTTACTAACAAGGAGAAAGCATGGTCTTAGGGTCACGAATTCAGTTCAAATTTTGTAGGATGGTAGATTTAGTTTCCCCGTTGATGAAGATACATGGTTACAAGGCCACTACTCAATAATGTTTTAGATATTTGCAATTGAAGATGCAATACAATCGTTAAATTCAGTTCTGTAGCAAACGATTACACGTAAAGGGCTTAGACTAACAGCCTCGGTGTACCTCGTCGTTAGGAACCGGGTTCGAATCCGTTGTACCACCAGTGTACGGACAATGAAGGGTAAGCAGCCAGTCATATTTTTATACTCATTCTGTTACTCTAATAAATGTTTTAGTCATTGTACCCTTTCACTATTTGTTGTTTCCAGGCACGTTTAACTAGCAGTTAAAGGGCTTTTCTTCGGTTCCTGCGAAATGCTTTTATTGTCTCGAAATAAATATTATTCTGTACTTATACGAATGACAAATAAAACTCTTATAAGGTTTCTAGTCATTACAGACATTTCATTTCCAATTTATTTAAACTCCATTATGTATCTTTACATGTAAACTCCATTATGTATCTTTACATGTAACAAGTAATATAAAATTTTTTTCTTAACGTCAATTCCTACTTTGTTTGAAAATCGTACTGGCGCCATCTGTTGCAGCTAACTGTAACTACAAAGGAAATAACGCAGAAAAAATTTAAAATTAAAAGATTAAATTTAATGAATGAATTAATGTTTGAAAAAACTGTATTAACATCAAGTGTGTTATCCACTACAATTTTAAAAAAAATTATTTGAACTTAATTGGATGAATAGAAAATATTTTATTAACGATTGAAAACTTCAACAAGATAAATAAATATATAGAGAGAGTGAGTTAATAGTAGGCACTGAAAAATAGACATAAAAATAAAAAATTATTCACCTTTCACAGACTCGAATGCGGTTCCTAACGACAAGGAACACCGATCTGTTGCTGTTACGCTAAACCCATTACATTTAATTGTTTGCTACAGAACCGAATTTAACGAGTGAATAGAATGTTCAATTGCAAATATAAAAAAAAAAAATTGAGTAATGGCCCCAACGACCAGATATCTTCACAAACAGGGAAACTAAATTTACCCCATCCTAAAATATTTGAACTAAATCCATGACCCCTGGACCTTGCACTCTCCTAGTCAGAAATAACCCAGAATATCAGTACTAAACTTATCCCTCATTTTAACCGATCCTCATGCACATAACGTTGTAAACTACAACTATTAAGGCCGGTTCGTTTGGTTTCGGAAAGCCATAGGTTGAATCAATCCGCAGGCAGCATAAAGATAGAAGCACAAAGTTTGTTTCAATTACACATTACGTATGAAGTTTCTTCATTTGAAGGCTACAGTACCCGGTACATGCACGATGAAATGGTAGATTTTTACGCAAATTATAGCTCATCATATGGTACAGTGTTAAAGTGAAAAGGGATTTTCAAACTAAACACGTGTTCTTCTAAGAAGTGAACTCCGGATGCTGTTTTCACAGTGAAGTGAGTGGAAGTTTTCATCCTAATTACGACAAAAAATGAACCATCCGAATTGTGATGTACCAGGTTTTTTTCTCTAATTGCTAAGAAGGTACGCCGACAAACTTGAGAAAAATTTGTGCGTTTCCTAATCGCTGGGAAAAGTTTCGTAAATGGGTGGTCAACAATTCTGACCATCTTCCCACGGCAGTCAAGAGATGAAAAGGGACGCCGGTACGATGTGCTTTTCTGTTTCTCACGGATCTGTGACGACTGCGCGGCTGAAGGACAGGGCTTCCACTACGCGCCGAGACAGACCCCACGCTCTAGGAGGCAGAAAGACAAGAGATCAAAGGAACAGGCGGTGAGTGACCACAGGAAACTAGAGGTTAAAAAGGGGAGAGAGAGTTTAGGAGGACTTTTACTTGAGAGAATCCGGAAGAGGCCTCTCAGTCAGTGATACCTGGGAGTAGGCGAATCAACGAAAATGAAGGCGGACTTAGAACCGAGGAGTTCGAGGCAGTAAGAGCACAGAGGAGATAGAGCCAGCGAGTTTAAACACTCTGGATGGAGTTACAGAAAAGCGAAGACTTTCTCTTGGGAACTCTTAGACATATCGAGTCCCCGGAAGCATATTTTGGTTAATATCTTTATGCCAGCGGTATAAAGACATTACTGCGAAAGAGACTCTGAATCTGTGAACCCTTTTTGCAGTTAAATTGCACGGGAATATTTTTTGCTATTTCCATATTTTAATAATTAATCAGAGAGTTTTGAAGTCATTACAAAATGAATAAGAGAAGTACGCTGGATTCTACAGTTGATCACTGACTCCATTCCAGAAGCAAATAATGACGTGACCAACCAAGAGTAAGAAAGAGGACAAGCAAGACGCAAGGAGCAAGATGAAGAGAACTTTTTAGTCGCCTAGTAATTAGGGACAAATCTTGGATTGAGTAAGAGGATCCAGAGACGAACAAGGGATGGAGTAGTGGAGTAAAGTACACCAATGCATTGCGGGTGGTCATGATTCCGGGGGGGGCTATACAGCCTCACTAACGCCAATTTATAAAAGAATTATAATCAATTTATAAAATAGTAAAGGCAAAACCTGACTTTGCAGAGGGGGGGCTAATATTCTCCGTTACACCACTGGAATGGAATCTCAGTGAATCATCTCTCCTCAAGAAGGTTAAGGTGCAGAAGTTTGAAGGAAAGTTCAAAGTGTCTGTGTGTTTTTGGAGACTGTGTGTCTCATGTAGTTACTTTATCAGACTCTCTATTTGGAGAAGAGTTCGATCTCCACTAATGACTGCTGCTGTACAGTACTGAAGAAACTGCATAATATTTTGATCAAGAAAAGGCGCGTTAGTTAGTTAATATTAACGTCGCACTGTTCAGCTACACGAGGGCTTTTGGCGACGAACCACGTAATTTTGAACCATGGTCAAGTGACGTGGACAACACCTGAGCTGGCACCCCCTCTCTAACTACCACACCACACCAACGGGAGGACGTTTCAGCTCTCGACAGATTTAACGTGCATCGCTGCCCTACACGGCGGGTCTTTAGTGGTACTGGGATCGAACTCATGACATGCCTGCCATGGTTGGATACCTTAACCACTGGGCTACCGCAGCCCCAAGAAAAGGCGTGATATGATCACTGTTTTTAGTTGCATATACCCAGAGATCAGCAAGGCTATAAATCAGGTCCACAAATTCATATTTCCTAAAGAAATTAAAAAAACTTTCATGAATGGCGAAAATGGGCAGCTTTTTGTGGTCCGTAAAACTGGAGCACCAAAGGTAGAAGACTGACTTAACTCCTTTACCGGCAGATTTTAGCTGAGCAAAATGGAATGGCCCACACGCATAGGGTGGCCTTACCAGGAATAAACTTCCGATGTACATCACCCTTTCCACCCAGATACACCCCTCGCCCCGGTGAAGCAGCATGTTGGACTAGAAAAATATATATCAGTAAAAGCAACTACACTCTTATAACAAAAAAAAAAAAAAAAAAAAAAAAAAACGACGCACTAAGAACGAGTCGTCCGATTGACACAAAAATTGGTGGGTAGAAATAATTATGCACAGAATAGAAAATTATTAAAATTTCAGAAAAATTGAATGGCTTATTTCAGAGTTACAAAGCAACGAGCTCCATAAGGTGTTGGCCCGCCTCTAGCCTGGATGCAAGCCTTCACACACCGCGCAATAGAGTGATAATGCACTCTGGTGGTCCTCCTGCGGTATTTCTTGACAAATTTTCTCCAATTGTCGGGCCATGTCATGAACATTCTCTGTTAGATGCAGTCGTCTTCTCATCATATCCTAGACATGCTCGCTTGGAGAGAGATCTAATGATCTGGCTGAAAAAGGAAGTGTTTGACAAGCTGTAAGACAGTTCATAGCAACACGTACCGTATGTGGTCTGGCGTTATCTTGCTGACAAAAGAGGCCAGGGCGCTGCTAAAGGAACGGTAGCAAAACAATTCTCAGAATTTCGTCGACGTACCGCTGTGTTGTAAGTGTGCTCTAATAACGATCAAAAGGGTCCGGCTGCCAAAAAAATGGCACCCCAGATAATAACTCCTAGTTAAGAACCTGTGTGGCACGCGATTGTGAAAGCAGGATGAGCTCGCTGCCCTGGGTTTCTCCAGACACGTCCTCGGTGATCGTCAGGACACAGTTGGAAGCGGAATTTGTTGCTAAACACTAAAGGTCCCCAGTCAGCATGATTCCAATCTGATCGAGCTAAGCATCACTGTAATCTTTCTCGACAACGTGAAGGCGCAAATGGCAGGTGGTGTAGCGGTCGGTATGAACGTAATTTTCACTCTATCAGCCGTCTTTGAATAGTCATGGTGGACACTCGTGTGCGTGTAGTATATCTGATGCTTAATAACGATGAATCAGACGGTGTGACAGCTGATCTGACAATCAATCTGTCCTCCCGATCTGCTGTGGCCCTAGGTTGACCGCTACCATCATGACGCTGAAATCTGTCATTTTCCACCCATTCTTGCCAGCATCTTCTAATAGCCGCATCGCTTCGACCCATATGACGAGCGGTTCTCCGATTTGCCCAACCTGACTCTTTCAGTTCAATGATAAGACCTCGTTCAAACTCTGACAGTTGATCATAATGAGCTCTAATCCCTGGGCGAGGCAATTGTTCAGTCATTGAATGGTATCCTAAATTGCAATCCAACCAAAATTTTGACCATCAGACAGAGAATCGCTTCTTATAGACACCTGCTGAGTGCGCAGTTCCGATGCGCTGTAGCTCCCGCTAGTCATTCATTGAACACCAAATTTTAATCATTTGCTTGTTCAGCACAAATGTCTTTGTATACAAAATTTCATTACAATCGGGCAACTCCTTCTTGGTGCGTCGTTTTTTTTTTTTTGTTTGTTTGTTGTTGTTATAGAGTCTAATTCGGAAAACAACTAATCTCGAAGTGGGATTAAGGAATCAAAGTGGTGTGTTTTTGAAATTTTGTAATACCCACCCTCTTTTCCTGATCGCACCCCAAACGAGTTTTTTAATCGTTGAACACAAATTACTTTATTCAAAAGGTGGAACAATGGTTTCAATCTACTGAGTTCCACAATAATGGCATCTGAAATGTGAAGAAAACGCTACGAAAAATGTATTACTAACTCTAGTTGAAGTCTTACGAATAACAAATCAAAATTAAGTTTAAATCTGGATTGTTTTTAACTTATAAAATTTTACGATAATTCCTACTACATTCAAATAAATACAATTGTCCAGATGATAGAAGGAGAGTAGGTATTCCACTAATTGAATAACACGTTCACGGATTTCACAAAATGACAGATTTAAGGCAGCATTAAAATTTTGAAGCAAAAATGTAACGAAAACTGTTAAAAAATTGATTTTGTTCTACTATTAAAGATAAAATATTAAAAACCATTAAAAAAACAAATTCTGAGGGGAAAAAAAGGTATAAAATTTTATCATAATTGCAAAAGTTAATCTAAAGATATACTATTACAAATATTTGCATCATCAAAAAAAAAAAAAAAAAAGATAACTTACCTAAATAAAGTCTAGGATAAAAGTTAAATACAGATATACCATAAAAAAATAAAGAAAGATCTTTTTCTTCCAGTTTTTAGATAAATAAGCGTGTATAAAAAATACGCAGCTATACGTATAGTTGAAGGCCCTGGAGATTTATTACTACTGAAGTTAAAACAAGAACGCATTTTTTAAAGCATAAATCTTTTTCTCTTTCACATATTGCTCTTTCTTATATCTTTTTTCATAACTTTAATATTCTTTTTCTTGTCTTCAAAAAAAAAAGAGAGAATTACTAACAACGCAAAGAATGCTTTACATTAACAGAAATAGTAAAAAAAGAAATTGCTTACACAATTACAAAATAAACTCTCGAATTACTAAACATTGCTTTGATGTTTAAGATGGCAACCGAAGAATTTTATTAGAAATCTCGAAAGCAAGAATTTAAAAAGACAGAAGAAATACTAATCTAATTAATTTACACTGCAGACTGATGTCATTTCACTTTACATAAATTAGAATAATTAGCTTCATTATTTAAATGGTAACAGCCTACACACTTAACGATAAGTAAAAAATACAAGATATAAAATGAATCAGATCTTATAATTTTTTTAAATAAAAGATATTACAGAATTTGAATTCCACACGAATTTTCTTAAGTGTGAAAACGAGAAGAATAAGAAGGGGAAAATGGTAACATTTTACATCGGAAAATCTAGTAGACATAACTTTTAGTCAAATAATGAGCTAAATTCATGACGATCATGAGATAAATTCAATCACGTGGTCTACATTGAATTCAAACTGACATTAAACTTCTACTTGTAATACTAGGGGAACTTATATAAAATTTCAAATTTGTTTATTTGGTAACGATGTTCAGATATTAAAATCCTTCCAAAAGTTTTGCGACAATTTAAAAAAAAAATTTATTACACGAGTAATTTTAAGAAGAATATGCCAAAAGCAAACGCTGGCAACAACGAAGCGCATGAACTAATAGGCTAGAAACGCGTAATTGCAATTATCCTGACAATGGCGTCACGTGAATTTATGAGCTGATTGGTTGAAAATACATGTTTGTAGTTATCATGTGATTATGATGTCACATGGATTCAGCCCATTGACGGGAAGCAGCAAACTTTAAAGTAATCTAAAACAATAACAAAAAATATAATATTTAAAAAGCTTGACATATATTCTGGCAACAATGATCAATGCTTTTTCCTACATGTTAATCAGTTTATACATGATTCTGACACACAATTTTTCTCAAACATACTAATCGCGTAAAATTTAAAACACAATAAGAATCAATTTACATTTTTTTTTAAATAATGGAAATTTCTTTCTAAAAACTAAACACAATTTATTTTGTTTCACATTTTTTTATTCCGAATAACTTTTGTCATTCCTTTCCGAACAGTTTATAAACGCGGACTTAAATATTCAATTTGATTAAATCTTATTTATTCTAACATTCGTCAACGAAGAGTTCTTACTTGTTTTTATTGTTGCCAAGCTTAATAATATTAATGTTACTTCATTATAACTCGGTAATACCATTTGAAAGTAGATTTACAGTGGTTAAATAAAGCTTTAGGCACTTTTTCAATTTCGCGAATTCGTTCATTACTCACAAGATAAAAAAAGACGATAATTCAAGGTTGCGGGCCATCTCGAGTTTCATTGTAAGCGTAGTTTACAAGTGATCAATAATTTTATTGGACCGTCACATAATCACAGGTCGTAATTTTGTATTCCCAAAAGAGTCAATAAAACGCCCACCGCTTGGTGAGTAACACACAACCAATATGCAAGCTTGATATCACTGCGCTATAAATCAACTATTATCGAAAAGAATAAATTATGTAGCAACAATGAAGCGATTATGAAGCATTTTTTTTCTTTCGAACACAATGATAAAGAATATACTCAGCCTAATTGAATTAGTTATTATTCTCCTCGACGAGTTTTTACCGGTCGTAATGAACTTTAAAACACCTTTTCTTATTTATTTATTTATTCTTAATTCGCTATTCGAAAACCAGTTTACGCAGCGGGAAAAAGAAAATTACAGAAGTTTCTCGAAAAGTTGTAGAGCTTCCTTTTAAGAACAAGATTATTATATTCCATTTAGGCCGATAGAAGTGTTTTTTTTTTTTTTTTTGCTTCACTAAGTATGAAGTGATTTTATTCAAATGCACAGTACATCATTGTTCACTAAGTGCTAGCGAACAAAATTATAAAAACTTGTTTTCAAGGTTCATACACAACCTTTAACAAAAAAAAAAAAAAAAAAAAAAAAAAATGATTGCAAATAACAAAATCAAACAATATATACATTCAGACCTCTATTTAACGTCCAAAATAAAGTTCGTTATGTGGAAATTTCGTTATATAGAGGTTAATCTTTCAATATAATTTGTAAACCACATAAAACAAATTTTTAATCCATAAAAACTATATATTTAAAAAAGTAATTATTCTCTCTCTCTCTCCCTCACACCTTTTTGAAAATTAACACTATTTATTTTATACATCTTACCCACACACACACAAAAAAAACTGCAAGGAAATCAAGAAAAAAGAATGTCGAGAAATACGCTGTATTTTCAACATTAAGAAAATAACTATATATTAAAATTAATGAATTTTAAGGACGTTTTCTCTCTCTAATTTAAAGCCTACAAGTAATTTTAGAAATACATTATTTTATAACCTCATTTACTTATCGAAGATGTTTCTAGTGAACTGGATAATATGGGTTACAGGTTGCACTTCTTTGATGGAACGCCCAGAATTCTATTGCTCTTAGCGAGTTAGACACCTAATGAAACCAGTTCAAGATTTATGACCACCACAAAATGCGTTAAAAGAGAAAAACTTGAAATGTCCAGAAATAGTTTAAAAATAAATAAAAAAAAAATTGAATCACAAGAGAAAAAGTTCGCTGTATAGAAAAATTCGCTATGTAGTAAGAGTTCGACAGTATATATATATGTATTTTACAGCACTGGAGAAAAATAGGAAATTAGCTCAGATGTTTGGTATCTTAACCAAACCATTGTTTTTTTTAGAGTTAAAAATATCTTAAGCAACCATGACGCAAACAATTTTAGGGAGACGTTAAATAATTGATGAACTCTCGGTCATGATACAATAGGGTTTTACAAAATAAAGAAGGGATAAGGCAAGATCGGCAAACTTTTCAGACAGAAGAGCCAATTTGTAACTGAAAACAAGATAATTAAAACTATCAACGAGCCTGAAAAAAAGAGCCTAACAATTAAGTCTAAATCAGGGGTGGAGAACTTGTTTTTGCTAGCGTAGGGGTCATTAACCTTTAACGCTCGAGGGCCATATCAATAAATCCACAATGATCTACGGGCCGCATCAATAAATTTACAATCATTCGCGAACCACACGCTTGTGGAGTAAAAAATAAAAAACTAGTCAGGCAATTTAAATAAAAAAGGGAGATTTGTTTTACGAGACTACAATTGATTCTAAGGAAAGAGATGGTGTTACAGATTTGTGTATATACATCGGTTTCAAAAACGTTAAATGGAAGACGAATTAAAATACTTCGTGCGTTAAAGATCTTCTGAAAACTTCTGAGGTTTTATGCATGCATATATATATATATATATATATATATATATATATATATATATATATATATATATATAGTGGCGCACACAGGAATTTTCAAGGGGGAGGGGCGGGGTCGAAAGTTCACCCTTCTTGTATCATGCTCCTTTTGATTTTGTCGATTTTCGGGAACGAAACACAGTAAAAATCTTATTGAATAAATAATTAGCATTAATTAATAAAATAAATCATTAATAACAAATACCTAATTAAAATTTACGTACTATATATTTAGAATTATAGTCAATCGGAAAAAAAAAATCAAGGGTTTTGGGGGGTCTGGACCTCCACGACCCCCCTTGTGTGCGTCACTGTATATATATATATATATATATATATATATCAGATTTTTTTCATATTTAAAATTATTTAAGATACAATGAAATTTTTGAAAAATTCGTCATTTTAATAAAATTTTTATCTGAAACTGATATCAAGCACATCAATAAAATGTTAAAAATATCAAGAATAACAGAAAAAATTGCGTTTTTTTACGACAAAAAGCAAACAAGGCAATTTTTTTCTGAAATTGCCTCACATTCAAACGAAGGATCGCTAAAACGGCTTCAGCGGGCCATTTGTGGCCCACGGATTGAAGACCCCTATGCTAACGGGCCACATTGTGGGAGCGGAGAATAACGGAGGGCGGCACCTTTTTTAAATGATTGCAATCATTCTAAAAAATAAGAAATGTAAGTGAAATAAGATAGTGACAGTTTTTTATTCATTTTATTTACTGTACGAATTTCATAATTCTTATAGCTCCAATCACATTTAATTTTAAAATCAATTTAATGAGACAAATGTTCCCTATCACACTTTTCTAATTTTTTTTAAATCTCGAGCGAGATTGTATGCTTAAGTTCTTATGACAACCTGTAAATTTATGTCATTTTGTAATATAGTGCATCTACATTTACTCTTATTGATCATGCAAAAAAAAACTTTGCACGAGTAAAAGTCAGTGTGTCAAAGAATTAAACATTTTCGTCACACTCTAATCTGATTGCAAGTGGATAAGTTCAAGCGTAAGCTTTTCTGGTGCATTATCAATATCAGCAGTAATCGGTTGTTGTTGTTGTGTGTTTATTACTGGGATACATACGAAAGACGTGAGACAGATGAACAGAAACATATAACACAACCACAGAAGAATACAGATTTATTACAAACGATGATCCCAGCATATAACAAGAGGTGCGCTGCTTTTCCTTTCGAGACGGGAATCCATTTCACGCGAAAGACCGACTTCTTTCCCGAAGAAGATACAACCAAGTCTTACTCGGGATTCGAACCCGAACCCACTCGGTTACAAGCCGAGGGTCATAGCCACCATACTGGCTGGGCGACAGCAGTAATCGGTTAAGAGAGCAAATTGAATTTAGGCTCAATTTTCTTAAAGTCCTAAAATCTTATTATCTTGTTCTCCAAATTCTGCAGATGATCTGTAACCTAAGAAACACTTTCAGGTACTTTGTTTTCCAAATAAAGCAATAAAACAGCTCTGTTTCCCTAATAGTAAAAATTAAAAGATGAATCTTTCATCAAGTACGGGAAAGAAATCTCGGGTTCAAAGAAGATTTTATGGCTGTTTTGGCAGGCCGCATGTGGCCAGCCTTGAATATTTTGCGGCCTGCGATTTTACCAAATACGATTATTTTGTGCAATATTTTTGTTTTTAATGTAGTGTTTTGTAACAAATAAATGTGCCATAACTGTTTCTGCTTTTCAGTTGCATTGAGATCGACTTGCTAAAACTAAGTGACATAGTTGAGAAACAAATATCTCACTAATTAAATAAATTAAACATTTCATCATTGTATTATTATTATTAAAAAATAATAAATAAACATATTATCAACGTTTCTATACAATAAAAATATGAAAATTAAAATAATTCATACTGTTTTAAATTATCACTCCAATAAAAAAATGTTTTAATAGATCTAAATCTAATATATAAAGATATATATTTTTATATCCGGCACGCGGGATTATAATGTTTTTCCGAAGTGGCCCGCAAAGTCATTTGATTTTGTCATCCCTGGTCTAAAATATTTAAGTGCATACGCCTGTACTGGATGGGGGAGGGAGGGCTCCGATACTAGTCGCCTTTGACTCTCGAGCTACAATTAATACTTTTTTTAATTATATTTGAATCAGTGGTTCACACAAGAGGGGGTCCTGGTCCTGACCCTCCCCTCATAGCAGTAGATTTATTTTCAATTGATTACAATGCTATATATATAGTATGTAAATTTTAATTAAGTATTTGTTATTAATAATTAATACTTTACGGTTTTTTGTTCCCGAAAATCGACAAAATCAAAAGAATAAGTAATATATATATAAAAAAAAAATTTAAGTCAATTCCTACTTAGATCAACAAAGAAAAATGCTATTTTAGCTACGTTTTATTAAATAGTTACAATTAATACAAATATGTATATACATAAGACCAGTAGCGCACCAGGAATTTTTCAAGGGTGGGTCCGGGGTCGAAAGTTCACCATTCTTGTATCATGCTCCTTTTGATTTTCTCGATTTTCGGGAACAAAACACAGTAAAAAAACTAATTTTTGAATAAATAATTAGCATTAATTAATAAAATTAATCATTAATAACAAGTAATTAATTAAATTTTACGTATTATATACTTAGAATTATAATCAATCGGATAAAAAACCACTATATACTTAGAATTATAATCAATCGGATAAAAAACCACTATATACTTAGAATTATAATCAATCGGATAAAAAACCACTATATACTTAGAATTATAATCAATCGGATAAAAAACCAGGGGTGTCTGGACCCCCAGGACCCCTCCCCCCTTGTGTGCGCCACTGCATAGGACAGAATCACAGCATTAAGTGGTAATTAATTTTTATTAATTATTGTTAAGGAAACTGACTCATCTTTGGCTTATCACGATTCGAGCCTGGTGCCGCTCGGGACCCAATGTGCAGAAGGGGCTTATCTACGTAAAATATGTCGAACCTCAAACTTTCTACCAATGGTGTTGTGTGGGTTTCAGCTCAGGTGGCGTCCTCGTCACTACACCATGTGTTACGGTAATAGACGGCGCTTTTTCAACAGCGGCGTTGTGTAACTGTAACCCCGGGAAGACGGGGGAGTGATGAGTGGAACTTTAGAGAGTTTGAGTAGATTCGGTGAGGTGTGTGTTATGAAAGTAGTATAGAGTGTGAGATTTTAGTTTGTAATGAATAAGGTGTGAGTAGGAGTTTGTAAATAAAGTTATTCGTTATTGGAGAGAGGTAGATTTATTTGTAGTTAGCGTAATCAGTACAATTATCATTAAAGTATCGTATTGTCACCCGAAACAATCGTATCTATAAAATTTCAGTTCAACTGAATGCTTTAAAAAATGAGAAAAAAAATCTTTTCAAGTTTTGACACAAGTCGCCCAAAGGGTCGCTAAGTCGCCAACGTGGCTGTATTTGTAATTCTTTAAATAATTAGCTTTAATCAATTAATTTTTATGAATTATAATTGAATTATTGTATAGTCGTCCAAAATAATCATGTATATAAAATTTCAACTCAATGGAGCGCTTTAAAATGTATTTTATTAACGATTGAAAATTCCATCAAGATAAATAAATATATAAAGAGAGTGAGTTAATAGTAGGAATTGAATAAGTTGGGCGGTGTATTGGTGGGCGCATAATATAAGAATGGTGGGCTTTCCATCCTGGACTCCCCTTTAAAAATTCCTGTATGCGTCACTGATTTGAATACAATTTTATCCACGGTAATATTTTACTATGGAAGATATTTTTATTTCCGTGGCTCAATGCAAGAACAAGCATAGTGAACATTTCATAGTGTTGTGAATTTCAATTTCAAACGTCGTGAAAGAAATTCTGTACCTAGTATTGGTACATTAATGCTATTGGTACATTAAATGCTAAAATTTCCGTAAATGCTTTATTCCAGAACTTTATGTTTATATTAACAAATAAAAGTGATTTTGGTTGTTCTTGCATGCATAAGTCCTTTCAACACACTTTTTATTAACCTTGTTGATGTTCTTACTGATGCCACCTGATCGGCAAAGGCTAGATCGAGGCCCAAGAAATTCATCATGGCAAAGGGCTAATTGACGTCTGTCGTTAGCCGTAGCTTTGAGCATCATGCAGGTGACAGTACGATTTGGCTCGTTTCCATTCCAATTTTGAGGGAGGACAACTGGGGGTGGTCAGGGGCCTCCCACCCTCTCTATCGCTTCCACCAACCATACGAGAGGACTTGCGGCTCGACGGCTATTTAGAGTACCCCCATGCCGCAAAGTCACTGTACATTTACAAACATCAATATCTTCTCCGGGACTCGAACCCAGTCCCTACGGCACCGCAGTCAGCGTCGCTAACCACTATACCGGTTGGGCGACTTATTAACCTTAAAGTATCAGACTACGTTCGGAACCGTGATTTTGCAAAAGCGTATAAGTGGATAATATTTATGATATTTAGTGTCAATTAGATTAGAAAACGTATATAAAATTGTTTTAAGACTAGTATTACAATAAAAAAATATTTAAGTAAAATATTTTGACAAAAAAAATGAACATAGAATGACCAATTTCCAAAACATTCTCCTTTCATGAAAAATGCTTCTATTATAATAATATTTTGCCTGTATATAGCTCAGACCTCTGTACAGAGGCTCAACTAGAATTTTTGAAACATATAACTTAGAAGTGGATTTATCTATATTTTACTACAACAGAGGGGAGAAATTTTAAGAAAAAAAAAAGGCAAATAATTATTTCAATTAGTGACAACTCTGAGAATAATGTCAATTTTTCAAAAATCCTAGTTAAAACTCTCTGGAGATTGATTGATTGATTGAATATTAACGTCGCACTGTTCAGCTACACGACGGCTTTTGGCGACGGACCGCGTAATTTTGAACCATGGTCAAGTGACGTGGACGACACCTGAGCTGGCATCCCCTCTCCTAACTACCACACCACACCAATGGGAGGACGTTTCAGCTCTCGACAGATTTAACGTGCATCGCTGTCCTACATGGCGGATCTTTAGTGGTACTGGGCTCGAACCCGTGACAAAGCAGGCCACGGTCAGATACCTATACCACTCGGCTACCGCGGCCAACTCTCTGGAGAAGTCTTTACTTTATCTAAGCAAAAAAATTATTATAGAAGCATTTTTTATAAAAGGAGAACGTTTTGAAAAAAGATTATTTTGAGTTAATATTTTTGCGAAAATATTGTATTTAAATACATTTTTTTGTCATAATGGCCTTAAAACAATTTTATACCCGTATTCTAATCTAGGTGACACTAAATATCATGAAAACTATCCATTTATGCGCTTTTTTAAAATCACAGTTCCGAACGTAGTCCGATACCTTAAAGCTTGTCATAAAATACAGAAATATGTGTTAGTCACTTCTGTAGGGGATTTAAGTTTATCTCTTGTCCAAAATCATGAGCGTTCTCCAACTCATTTATGCAACTAAATAAAAGTTGCTGGAAATCACGTAAAGGTATGTCTTCTCAAGGCGGCATTTTTAACCAAATAAATTTGACTTTCCATTCTTAAGGAATAATTGGCAAACGTTTCGATGATTCTCAGAAGGCTTTTTGATGAGAAAAAAAAATTTTAGTACATAAAAAGACAATCTTAAATGAACTACCTTAAGCCACAGTTAAATATTTAAATCTATATGTATATACAGGTGATTTTTTTCACTAAATAATTATAAAGGAAAAAGTGAAATGGGGAAATATTTTTTAATCGGCATAATTATTTTTTAAAAAATGTGATAGTGACAGAGCACTGAAGAGACACAGCTTGCCGATCCCCTAGAAAAAGTGCACGCCAAACTAAGCGATTTGTTGAAAAATTCAACAACGCAGTTTTAATATGGTACACACACACACACCTTTTTTTTAAAAACAATTTACTATTAAGCAAGGGTCAGTGAGTGAGTTAATATTAACGTCGCACTATTCAGCTACACGAGGGCTTTTGGCGACGGACCACGTAATTTTGAACCATGGTCAAGTGACGTGGACGACACCTGAGCTGGCACCCCCCTCTAACTACCACACCACATTAACGGGAGGACGTTTCAGCTCTCGACAGATTTAACGTGCATCGCTGCCCTACACGGCGGGTCTTTAGTGGTACTGGGATCGAACTCATGACATGCCTGCCATGGTTGGATACCTTAACCACTGGGCTACCGCAGCCCCCTAATCAAGGGTCAGAGTTTGGAAGTTGGGTTTATTGGCGATAACGCAAAACTACACCATTTAGTATTAATGACTTACATTGCATAAATAAATGTTGTAAAAAGTACATGTGTGATTTAAACGAGAAAACAGTAAATATTGGTTTTTAAATAAGAGATGCATCGGAAATAGAGAATAATCACTAGGTAATTCTGGGGGCACGTCGCCCATGTTTCTCATGATAGTGAACTACACAATTGGAAATAAATATTAATGAATACAAATTTTCAACTAATACTTTCGTTACTTCATTTTAAACAATTTTTCTCCAATAATAATGTTCGAAGAAATGTTAAAACACAATAATAGAAAGGAGTAATTTTTCGAGAAAAGTTTGTCAACAAAATTCCAAAATTAACCGACTACACACACTTGCGACAACGTTTTTAAAAGAAAAATGAAGACATGGGGATTTTTTGTGGTTTATAAGATTTATTTAGAACGTTTTAAGAAAAATATGCTAAAATTAAGGAAAGAAAAATAAATTGTTACTAAAATAGGAAAAATTGGTAAAAATTTACAAAAAATTAAATAAACGATGCCCAATCTGTACAAAAAATTTACGAACAAATTTTCAATTTTCGTGTGTTGCTTTGCTATTCCTTTTTGAAATAACCTTCAGGAAACGAGATATTTCAATTTTTACAAAATCTAGAGCACTTTATCTTAGTTATTATATGAAATTGCTTAGTAAAAACAGTGGTTACATTCGCATAAGGGACTGTAAATTTTGTAACAAAACAGTGATTGATAACTCTGAAAGTTAAAACACTTCTACTTTCATACATAACATACACACAATTTTCCAGTTAATCATTTTTTAAAAGTTGAATTTGGCTTCTAAAAGATTAAACTTGAATTGCTATAAAAGGAATTTGAAATAGTAAAATGCGAATTATGTAATGAAGAATGAGATAATACGACACATTACATAACTGCGTAGTTGTTAGAACCTATTGCTGGACATAAAGCACCTTAATTTAACATTTGACTAAAAAAAAAAAAACTCAGAACAATTTTCTAACTTTCAGGAAGATTTCTTTTTGTAACTAAAGGCAGTGTTCACTCCAACTCGTTAATTCATAACTCCTCACATTCATTTCTGGGGCACACCGGATGCAAAACTCATCCTCAACATAATAAAACCATCTTCCAATTGAAGAGACACACGAACAAGAACTGCAATTACGGCAGCGTAAAAATCATCATTAGTTCGTTCAACTTCGCTGAAGGTAAAGTCGACCCCAATGCAGAAAAATACTCTGGTAATTTCTAAGTTTTTAATGCAAAAACACATGTGCAGCTGTCGGTTCACGTTGCACGCGATGGTGGGTAGTTTCTGCAACGAATGCAATGTACAAAAAAAGACGGAGAAGCGGCCACAGCACCTGCGAATTTTAACTAAAAACATTGCGTCTTACTTTGAGATAGTTACGTAGTTTCTTCACGCCTTTCTTACGACGTAGATTATCATCATTACCGAAAGTTCCCAAATATGAGAAAATTAGAACAATAGAAAGTTATCTAGTTTTCCAAATGGTAGGGCAGTTATATTTGAAATTATGATCAAGAGTTCTTTTCAATTTATTCGAGAATGATTAAGGTACTGGAGATTTTTTGTTGTAAATATAATAAATCAACCATGGGATGGAAGTTAATCATAGATCTGTTTCAAAAATTCTGAAAATAAATTATAGTTAAAAAAAAAAACAACTAAAAAACACGCTTTTATGCTTAATCGAACTAAAATGTAAAAAAATAATTCTCAATATAAGAATAAAATGATTAATTTTTCGTTAATGTCATTGCGGCAAAAGCGTGTGGGAGCTTTGAACTACATTTTTACACGAACTTAGCATTTCAGAATAGAACTAGTAAGAAATTATAAAATTGATACCACTTTTACTACAATGACATTAATTTTCTCGGTAATCATTTAATTCCCATAGTAAGATTTCTTTTTACTTTTTATTACGATTAAACATAAAAGCGTGTTTTTTTTTAAATATAATTTACTTTCACATGCACGAGTCTTTTTTTTATTTCCATTTTCAGAAACACTAGACAGTTGTTTATATTATGATAAGTTGATGACACACACTACCCTTTTTCACTTAAAAAACACTTTTAGGGTTATAACTTAATCTTTTTTTTTAGTCGCCGAATGTGGAATTAATCGCTAAATCTAGAAATAGCTAATCCTGATTATCCCGATCAGGACAATGGAACAAAATTACTAAATTATTATATTGTTATCGGTCCTTGACAAGTGTGCAAATTTTCGAATTAAGCTGACCTTTTAAAGTTGGTAAAAAGAGATTCTGTTACATGCAAGTGAAGCTTGTAAAAGCGTGTTAAGAAGTCCATTCACCTTAATACACAGATTTGTAAATACATCTACAGAGTTCGAATAAGGAATAATGACATTTTGTAATAATTCTGCTTCTGTGTGTATATACGTTTGATTTCTGAAGTGACAGAAATATAGAAACTGATTTCCACTATTTTTAATAAGCACGGAGAATTAAATGTCTATCAAATATGAAAAATTCTAAACTCATAAAAAAAAGTGTGTGTGCTTATGACCACACGATAGAAGTGATAATTTCAAATTTTGCAATGTTATTTCAAGGATTAGTTAGGTGAATAAACAAACAAGAGGGTATTAGTATTGTCCTATAAAATTATTTGTTAATATGTCTGTACTCATAAAGTAATATTTTGTTGTATCATATTTCTGAATATTAATTGTATTCTAAGCAAGAAACAATAGGTTTATGGTAGCTGAAATAGGATATAAATCCTTTAGATTCAAATTTTATTTTTATTTATATATATATATATATATATATATATATATATAACCCGTACATCTTCGTGCTTCATTTGGATCATTTGACATAATTAAATCGAATTTTGATTCAAAAAATCAACTAAAGGTTTTGATTTGTCTTTTGAAAAATCTATATATATATATATATATATATATATATATATATATATATATATACTTTAAAATTCCTACTTAAAATCATAACAATTTGTTCAGAAGACCCGATCCGGTTTTGTGAATTTTGGTTGTAATTTAATAATATTCAATTCTATCCATGAATGAATTTAAGCAGAGGGATACTAAGACAGGTAGTTGATTGGGAAGAGAGGAATCTAGATCAAAACCTTTAAAAAGGGATTTAATAAGAAGATTTATATCACATAATCTCTGGCTTATACTAGGTCTTATGTCATTGTATGTCAGTTTTGTAAAAATATATCCGGTGCTGCTGCAAAGAAAGTCTTCTTAATTATATTTTGTTTTCTTGTATTTAGATTATTTAACTTTTTCTTAATACCTGACTTAATTTTGTTATTTTAAATTTTTAATTGTTTTAATTTTCTTTTTAGAATCAAAGTATATTTAAGTAATGTGATTAATAGAACAATTTGTTCATTGTTATTCAAGTTCGCTAAAAAAAAATATGTTTTTATTCTTACGATCACTGCAATATTGCTAATAATAATTATACTATTTACTTAGTTCTATAAAAATTTGTCCTTGTTCTACATTTTATGTGAAACTCTAGTGTAAAATTTTCTTTCTCTCTAAGCCTATTTTTTAAAAATAATACGTTTCATTCTTATGCTTCAACCAGGATTAGAATTAATCCCGCATTCATTTTAGTAGAAAGAGGTGGCGCGGGGGGAGGGGCACTTAGATCGAAGCTGAGAACTTTACTTTTACTGCCTATTGGTGGGGGGACAAACAAAGCGCGTTTTAGAGTGGTGGGGGAGAAACGTCCCTCTTTTCCTTTTTAGGGGTCTGATGTCCGACTGATTCCGAAAAAAACCGAATTAGCGTTACATTCCCGAGCGTGACGTTCAGTCAAGTTCACTCTCTAGCAAAACGCGCCAATAGAAGTTATCACTTCAAAAATATTACAAATCAGTATTTTTTTTTTAAATCTTTCTTTTACCATGTATTCCTTTTTCGAATAGACTTTTTCTGCCATAAATTTACTTCCCGAAGTATAAATTTAATATACATAAATGCGGAAAAACCAAGATTACAAATGTAAACTAAGTAATATGAAAAACGATGAATCGAATGAAAAATTTGATACAAATTATTCAAGTAAATCAAGGGTGTCAGACTCAAAGGCTAACTTGGGTAAAGCAAACAAGGCTTAGCTTTAGGTGGGCCGCAAAAAAAGAAGAAAATCAATATTTATAGAAACGCAAGTATATTTCGAATAATACATTAAAATAAACAAACAAAAGAACAAGAAAAGTTTAATGTTAACGTCCTGACACTTGACATTTCTTCTCTGTTACTATCTTTCCTATTTTCGGGACAAATTTCGTTCGCAGTGATTACTTTAAAAAAAAATGACCCAAGGCGAGCGTCATTAATTAATGCGATTTCTAACAGGAGACTTATTTCCTTTCATAACTGAACATAAATTCTAGCATGGATAAGTACTTCTAAACATGGAAATAATTTCATATTCGAATTCTCGAGTATTTTCAAACGTGGTTGGAAATAAATTTGTAAAATTCGAACACACCCATTTCAATAAATTTTGCCTTCAAATTTGAGTCGCACTGTATCTCGATCATCTCCATTTGTATATGGCTGGGTACTAAGTCTACATTTATTGAGAAAATGTGGAGGGAAAAAATTGAATTCCAAAAGTTAAAATTCAGCAATTTTCTGTTATGTGCACCATTCCAAACAAGTCTATAATTGGAGAACTGAGCCTCATATTATTGCACTTAGACTAAAATTTATACAAATCAGTTGCTATTACAGCTAAATATTGTTAATTACTTTTAAAGATATCTTGTCAATAACCCATATATTCACATTTCTGTTTAACAACATATTACTGTTAATTACTTAACGGTTGAACATTTAATCAACTTTTCTTAAGGTATTTTGTTTCGTTATTTAAAAATTATTTCAACATTTTTCATCTGTCAAAAAGTCAATAACCTAATTTTTGACGTTGTCTTATATATTATTGTGCGCCGATATATTGACCGGGCCACAAAAATTTCCGTTGTGGGCCGCATGCTGTCCTGACACCTCTGTTGCAGTGCATGACACGTGCTGAATACAGTTTTTTTTTCAAATATTCATTCATTAATTAAATTTAAGAAATTAATTTTAGTTTTATATTGGTGAAAAAAATTTCTCTTATACGCGCGAGAAATTTAGCACGATATAAATTTAGGAATAAATACCATCACAGAGGCGATAAGTGTAGATCGCTGGAAAAAATTTATTTTTCAAATTCTTTTTTCATTCTGGGTTCTAATCTGAGTCAAGGAGGGAGCAAAATGGAAAATGAAACACTTGAAAGAAAAACTGAAGAAATTTTATGCTTAGGGTTCAATTCCGATTTTTCTCTCTTGTCTTGATTTCTTTGTCATCAATTTGCCACTTAATATTGTGATTCCGTCATATGTATATACATATTTATATAAATTGTAATTATTTAATAAAAAGTAACTAAAATAAAATTCTTCCTTACAGACCTAAGTAGGAATTGACTTTTTTTTTTTTGTTTTTATGTCAGGAGCGAATTGTGCTCATTAAAATTCTTCTCGTCACAGCCCGCAATTTAATGTCACCCAACTTGCATCAATATTTACTGTTGTTGACCTTTACGCAAGAAAAACTTGGCTCACAAATATGTGTCGTCCCAAAAAAGAGTAAAGAGTATTAGTTCTCTATATTTTGTTTTCTGGCTGTCTTGTTGACAAAAAAGACCTTTTTGTAGCACGCGAGGTGCTATTTGCCCACCTTTATCTTTTGGTATACCATAGTTCTCCTCGAATAACACTTATTTGGGAATTAAATGCTCTTTATCTATAAAATGTAATGAATTTTAATATTTAATACATAAATTGTTATAGGCATCTAATAATACATCAAAGGAATATTTTAATAACAGAGATTTCACGTAAAACATAAATGTTGGAGGATTCAATTATTAAATAACACAAATACGAAAAGCCATTGAATCAGAACCAATATACTGAACATTATCTCAGCAATATAAATTCTTTCTAAATCAGAGGTCGCCAAAGTGGTGATCCGCGAGAAAATTTCGCTGGTCCCTAGAAAGTATTCATCACGTTAAGTTATGTTTTAAGATGCATTGAAACATAGTTCAATTCATAGCAATATATGAAAACTTATAAAAACGCTATTTCACAGAATTGTGCCACGGTAAATAGTCGTGCTGCTGTAGCTGCATTGTTTTAGGTATATGTTTTGCCTCGTCCTGTTTCGCATTCTTCAAATGTTTCATTCTCCTGTATGCCGTATAGTATGTATATGAGTTGAAACATTTAAAGGTGGGCTTACGGACGTACTGAGTTCAATATAAAATATATTCAATACATTAGTTGGGTTATTAAGGAAGTTTTTGTGTATTTTCTTTTGTATATTGGTTTTTTTTAAAGACAGGTATGATCTTAAACCTTAAGTTATCCGACTACGTTCGGAACCGTGATTTTAAAAAAGCGCATAAATGGATAATTTTCATGATATTTAGTGTCACTTAGATTAGAATACAGGTATAAAATTGTTTTAAGGAGATTTTGACAAAAAAATTTTATTTAAATATAATATTTTGGCAAAAAATTAACTTAGAGTAATCTTTATTCCAAATGTTTTCCTTTTGTGAAAAAAGGTTCAATTATAGTAATATTTTGTTCGTATATAGCTCAGACTTCTCTACAGAGGCTTAACTAGAATTTTTGAAAAATTTACATTATTTTCAGAGTTGCAACCAATTGAAACAATTTTTTTCTTAAAATTGCTCCCCTCTGTTGTCGTAAAATATGAATAAACCCACTTCTAAGTTAAATATTTCAAAAATTCTAGCTGAGCCTCTGAACAGAGGTCTGAGCTATATACAGACAAAATATTATTCTAATAGAAGCATTTTTTACAAAAGGAGAACATTTGGAAAAAAGATTATTCTAAGTTAATTTTTTGCCGAAATATTGTATTTAAATAATTTTTTTTTGTCAAAATGTCCTTAAAACAATTTTATGCATATATTCTAATCTGAGTGACACTAAATATCATGAAAATTATCCTTTTATGCGCTTTTGAAAATCACGGTTCCGAACGTAGTCGGATACCGTAACTATGTGCATATTTTCTTTTATTCGATATATTTATCAGGATAAAATTAGTTAAGGTGCATTTTATGTGTTCTTGGACCACAATTTTTTTTATAAATATATTTAGCACTTAAAAATTCCTCTTAGGGGTCCACGGAATTTAAATTACGAATTTACAGGTCCGTGAGGTAAAAGAGTTCGACGACCGCTGTTCTAAATCAACGAAGTATTACACATTATTAAATCCTAGAAAAGTTTAGAATCATTTAAATAAGATTCTAAAGATGCGATTACGTGGGATAATCACAAAGTAAAAAACACAATTCAAATCTCTCTCTCTCCATCAAAAAAATAAAAAAAAATTACTTACAACGGCAGTTTTAAACCACGTAAGCCGAATCCCTGATCGTTTAGTGAGTCAGAATATTTTACAGCTGTTACTACTCGAAAAGACATTCTCCAGCACTTGAGCTGCTATTTAACGACTATTTTCAGTTCATTGATTGTATTTTGAGGTCACGACAAACTTCAGAAAATATAACTATTTTCCTATTCCGTTCAACGATTTTTTAAAAAATATATTTATCAACGTTTCCGGGGGCTTATTTCTGTGTGACTTCAATATATCCGGTTTAATATAATCATAATCTTAGGTGTTTGCTTACAAATACACATTGTTAAATAATAGAAAATTTCATTATACAGTTTAAAAGCGATTTATACATTTTTTTTAAATCAATACACTAAAATACAGTGAAACACGTTTAAAGCAAGAACGCTTAAGACGAAATATCGGTTAACACAGAGTAATACAACGGTCCTGACGATCAGCAAAGTATTTTCATGCTTTATTCTCTTAACACAAAGTGAAAATCTCGCTTAACACGAAAATATTTCTCTTCTGATAACGAACAACATATGGAAAACATAAGACACTTTATGAAGTGTTTTAGAAATTATTAGGCTGTCCTCTGTATCATCGGAAGAATTCGTTGCAGTAGATATGGATAATGTGAGTACAGCTATAATCATAGCAAATACATTTTGAAGTTTGTTCAAAGCTCAAAAAATATCATTGATGACGAAAATCAACTCCAATTCCCACGCCATACGAAATAAGGAAAATTGTAAAAAGTATGCGCAGTTATTTGGTCGCCCAACACTGTGTGTGTGTGACAGAGAGAGAGAATGATATTGGGAGATATATTCTCCGCTTAACATAATTTTCATAAATAATGCATCAAAAAAATTTTTGGAAGCCTGGAATTTTTTTTTCTTTCATTTATATTTGATACATCATAACTAGATTTTTACACTGCATGTTTCCTAGTCTATGTTTAAAAGAAACATTAATTTGTGAATAAGCAATGCTTCTTACACGAAAATTTCGCTGGTAAATTAATAAACAAAGATAAGTGAAATACTATTAATCAAAGCCCCCTAAAAAACATGCACACTTGTTTTTACAAAATTAAGTGTAAAACGTCAGACTTATGTCATTAATCAGGATATTCAATCTTTGAAGAATCAATACCAGAATCAATAGGAGGAGCGGTTGAACTTAACCTTACCATAATAAGGATAATAATAATAAAAACTTATCCAGCGATTTCTAAACAATAGATTTCAGATAACGATACCTTAGACCAGCCAGACGTACAGCGAAACTTTTCTTATAAACTTGCTCTGACTACTGTACCGCGGTTCTATATAATTTCTAATTATTTTTTCCTTTCTAGTATTTTTTTTCCCTCTCATTCATTGACATCACTTCTGTTCAATGAGAAAAGTTCATTTGAACAAATCACATTTCTTCACAAGGTAAGATCATCACAACAAATATCGTACCCGCCATGTAGAGGGGCTGATACACGCTAATGCTGTCAAGGCTCAAAGCCCTAAATAATAACCGCAATGGCACCAAATTTGGTACAGAGCATGGATTCTTAACCCTATGACCACGGAGCTATATTTGTGCACCAGCGTTAGTTTCATATATTTGATCAACATCCACCGTGGCTTGCCCCGATTTTTTGTGCGGTTGCAAGATGCGTCGTACTTTTAGAAATAAAATATAAGCTGCAAAATAATTGTACTGGCAACACAGTTTTGTCTTATCAGTTGTTATTGTCGTTGAAGACCCTCAAGTTGGATCTGTGCACATTAAGAATTTTCTCAGCGATTTAGGTAAAAAAAAAATATACCCTTTAGAGTAAAAAAGGGGCTTACAAATTAAAATCCTGATTCGGTTCCACATATTTATGATAATCGTTGTTCTCAACAATGAACACAATTAAATCAACAATCAGATCTCGACTTAAAGATGGCAATCTCGAAGATGTTATAAGACTGAAAATAGCATCTTACACGCCTGACTTATAGAAAAATGAGTGGATAATATGCAATGCCGAAAATCGCATTAAATGTAACTATTTTGAATTTTTTGTTACCTTTTTAGTGTAGGATATTGTTTATAAGGCTTATGATTGCAATAAAATACAGAAAATTAAGAACAGTTATACTTCTTTTTGAACTGAGCAACAACTTCGTTTGAACGCAAGCAATTTCCAGTTTCTCAGATTTGCGCAGACGGGAAATAAAGTTAAGAATCCCTGGTACAGAGACTAATGATGACATAAAAAATAAGATTACGTGAGAAAAATTTAGTCCGGAAAACCCCCAATTGGATATTTATGGCGCTATTGTATCTTACCAAACCGAGAATCAGCACGAAACACATGTAAGAAAACAAAATAAAAAAAAATTATGCTTTCATATGCGACAACAGCATATATAGTTTGGGCTATAAAAATATGTAGACTGCTATCCGAAAAATGTTCTCAACTTAAGTGAGCCAGCTCAAGTGAATATGTGAATCACATGACCAGAATGTACACTATTGGTAAAGTTCTATAACAGATGATGTGTATCAACCTACTACAGGTTGTTGGTATTTGGGGGTTCGAGCAAAGATCAACCATAGAAAGTTTTAAACACCATTTTATTTCTCCCTTTACTTAATCAACACAACTAAAGGTTGGAAATGAACTAAGTAAATAATTGGAAGAGAGCAATCGTACAGCTAAAGGCTACTAACATATAAGTATAATTTACTCCAATTATTCTTGACTTATACGCTAGAATTCACTGTAAATATTTTTTTTTAAATTATATGACCTCCGGTCGTAAATCTAGTCCCCAATTTTAATCACTTTTAATCTCTAATCATTAACTATCGACCATCCAGCGACTATCCGTCAACTAACATCTCGTAACTAAATGCCAACCTTAAAAAGAACAACTCATTTGAATAAATTAAGTCTTCGAGGGGGAACGTTTTCAACAGAACTTACAGTTAAAAAGAATAAATTTACCCAAAGAAGATTAATGGAACGTTCGCGGATAGGCCCGTTAAAAATGTTGCAAACGTAATCATCGACGGATCACAAAGAACCATTGTCGATACACAGACAAAGTATCATGTGACATGATGTGTATGTAGGAAATTTTAAGTAGATAATGCAAGGTGTAGTCCATGGAAATAGCGGTTAATAGTAATCGAAAAATATTTCCTCAAAACGAAAAAGATCTTAAAATAATACAAGCCACAAGAAGTACAGTTAACTTTAATTTGACGACATGAAAAATACCTTAGGAATTCGCGCCTCCGCCATTTTCTGCGTCCTTTGTGTGATTTTTAAAAGAATAAATAAAACATGAAATATTCGGCGTAGAGATGTGATTTCCTCAACCCTTTCCTCAAATAGGTCAAGAGCCTCTAGCCCTGAACCCATTCCGTGGATTGTGTGGAGGGCGTTCCCATAAGAAACACCTGCAGGGGTCCTTACGGGGGTTGTAGAATACTCTTTTCTTTACACAATGGCGTAACACCGGGTACTTAGTCACGATGATGCTGGGGAGAGTAGGGGGAGGATTAGGGGCACCCCCTTTTCACTTTCGAAACAGCAGTCTTCGCAAACACATGGTGTGAGAGATCAGGTTGCCTTTCTGTTCTTGACTGAATAATTAGAACAGTGGAAATTTTCACCATTACGATTAAAATTAAAAAAATTAATTTTCTATATCAATTTCCAAACGAAAAATAACACCCCGAAAAAGAATATTTTCTTTTTTAACCAAAAAATGCAATAGTTTACAAATATTAATGAAATGTACCAATATGCCTCAGGAAGTCTCGAACTTATAGCTTGTGTTCCAGAATTCGACTCTTAACACAAATCGAAATAAGAACCATAACATTTTTTTTTTACTAAATCGAACGATTCCACGGTCTCTCAGCTTGAGAGAAATGAAAAAAAAAAAAGACGAGTCAACTTGAAGTACATAAAATAAATTAACGGAAAACGATAAGAAAAGCTAATCCCAACTTAAAATTCGAGAAGATAGGGTCTTAATGGACAAAAGTTATATACTAGAATGGTTGAAGATAGTTCCACTTCAGGAAGTAAAAAACCAATCTATCTTATCAACAGCATCCAAACACCAGAATTGGGAAAACAAGCTGTTCAGTTGAGCTCTAGTATATATGTGTGTTAACAACTTCAGGAATTGGATGTGGGCTCTTGGGGGGGGAGAGAAAATGAAATGACTGAAAAGAGAGAATACAATTTTTATAAAATGAAATCACTTAAGATAACAGTCAATCAGAAGATTATTAATACTCCCCACATAAGCAATTATTTCTACTTGAAATGCGCATCACTATAAAACTATTCATCACAATCCAGATATTTTTGATTTAAATGTAAAATGCCAAGAATGTAGGGTATTTTCGCAATGCATGCGAAAGATTAAGAATTATCCCTCAGTAAATGCCACATCCATATCTGAATCCAGATAATTTATGTAGTCATAGGTTTAGCTTCCTCCGTTTTTAAGAAGCCTTTTGTGATAAGATTGGAAGTGCAGAATTCTTTTTGACAGATTTTTATTCCACTACAATTTCTGTAATTTCTCCACTACTAATGAAACTACATAAATACGACTAAATACCACAGACGTATAAAAAGGAGGGTTTTGGGGTTCAATCTACCGACAGATTTTAATTTTCCACGATACAGATTACGCCCCCCCAAGGAGAGGCCACTGCTGTCTATAATAAATAGAAATATTCTAAAGTAATGTAATCTAATATATATTATAAATGCGAAAGTTTGTGAGTATCATTGTGGGTCTTTCACGCAAAAACAACTGAATGGATTTCAATGAAACTTTACAGTAATATAGCTTATATATCAGAATAGCACATAGGCTATAATTTATAGCATAGACAATAATTTATAAAGATATTGTTTTAAGTGTCCAAAATATAACGATATTTGTCAAGTAAGTAGGAAAAAATTCAGCCATCTGCGAGCAATTTTAGCTTGCGCTGCAAAAATGTCCACGTCAGCATATATCTATCTTTTGTTTGTGAAAGAATTTTTTTTGTTTTGGCTACGCAAGGTGCTCGCTTCTAATTAATTCCACTGATCAGCATAATGCCTATTTTTTTTTATTTCAGAATAAAACTAAGTTTTGAAGGGATAGGTTGTTATAAATCTCTCTTTTATTTTAATGTCTTTTTTTATGATTTTATTATGCACATTTGGTAGTAAGAAATTGTTCTTTTTTCCAAATAAATACTTTTATCAGTTCTGATACTTAAAGTAAATAAACTTTCTCTTTCACACTGCATCATTTGGACAAATTTTCAAAATTTGTTTGTGATTAGTAGTTAATTATAACGCTATAATCTTAATTGAATAGGCAGATATAATTATTTTTATACTTAAAAACGCAATAACTACTGTACTGTATTTTTTGGAGTGTGAGATTGAGTGAATATTAATGTCGCACTGTTCAGCTACACGAGTGCTTTTGGCAACCAACCGATCACGTAATTTTGAACCATGGTCAAGTGACGTGGACGACACCTGAGCTGGCACCCTCTTCTCCTAACTACCACACCACACCAACTTAGAAGGAATATTCTACCAATACTTAGCAGGAATATTCTTTGAAATCCACTCTTCCAAGATATATGGCAGCACGGGTTCCATGATGAGTATTTTAGCGGAAAAAATATTTTGTCAAAATTTAAGTGTCTTATGTTTTTGTATGTTAATGAAGACCTTAGAAAATGATTTGACTACTTATTTTAAGTGAATGGTATATATAATTAATTTTCCAGTGGAATATCTTTAATTTATTGGCTCTAACGGATTAAATTTTCCAAAGTGGAGTATTTTGTTTATGTGTATCACTTAATTTGTAAATGTAGTGATCCAAAAAAATATTGTATGAAAAAAACTGCAGCAAATCATAATGCGGTTGGATAAAGTATTAAAGTGCATTTCTTCCCTACACGGCGGGTATTACAAAACTCTAATAAAGCTCGAGCTACGAAAGTAGCGAGGCATTTGCCAACTTGACTCCATCGTTAACATTTCGCTGTTTTTCATTGAATCGCTATTATAGTTTAAGAAACGGCGTTGCTTGCGAATATTACAATTTTAAAATAAAATAAATACAACAGAAAGTAATATTAATGTATTACACTTTTAGATATAAATTATTTACACTACTTTAAGCGTTCATTACGCAAAACTTTTAACAATGTGTTACTTTTGGTGAGCATATATCAGCTTAGTGAGGTATTTTGAAAAATCGACCCTCAAGAGTGTTACGAGGAATTATAAATAAAAAAATTCTTTTTATCAGCTATTATATCTACATACTTAAAATTTAACAAAGGTGTTTTTCTTTCTTTCTTTCTTTTGTTTAGCTGAGATTGCAATTCACATAAAATTAACTCATTAAAAACTTCTTTTTCCTTCAAAATCTGTGTTTAATTTTTCAGTTCACCCGTGCGAAGAACGGGTATACCAGCTAGTACTCATATATTTGTAAAGAATTATTTTATGTATTTCAGAATTTTTACAAAATAAATGATTTTACAATTTAGAAGAACGAGGAAGGTTACATATTTTAAAACCAAATGCTATATAAAAAGGAACAGACGAGTAAATGACCGATAATAAAAAAAATATAAAATTATGCCCCTATTCATGAATATGAAATTAAAATCGTTTCACAAAAATGTTATAATTCTCATTTCCAAGCCAGACAATAGTAAATATACAAAATTGCTTTCTTCCAAACGATACGATGAATTTTTTTTTTTTAAATTCCAGTCGATGTTTGAACATACAACCATCGAAACAAATTTATTTCAAACTCCAGTAATTTTATATATATTGTAGTCTTTATCATAATCTTCAAATATAATTGGATCTTAAAATACACATTATCGATTTTTCTGCTTCATTCCTGTTTCGTGAATTTAGAAATGAACGCGTATCAAGGATTATAGAAGTCGAAATCATAGATTAAATTAAATAACTGTGGAAGGGGGAACCAGTGGTGCACATAAGAATTTTACAAAGGGGGAAGGGTGGGGGACAAGTGTCGAAAGTCCACTATTCTAGTATCATACCCAAATACTTCGCCAAACATATTCTTTTGATTTTGTCGCCTGTCGGGAACAATTAACAGTAACACAAGCTATTGAATAAATAACTGTATAGCATTAAGTAATAAAATAAATTACTAAGAAAAAATCAAGGGCTATGTGAGGGTGTCTGGGCCCATGCAAGTCCACCTTGAAAGGGGTAACAAGCATACAACTGAAGATTCTAATGCGTTAAAATAAGCAAGAATTCAAATATGCCTTTTAGGGAAACATGCGATTCTTAATGTTATCAAAAACAAAACAAAAAAAGTTTGAAAGAATTTAAAATTCAAATTTTTTCTATTTTTTGGAAAAATTTTATTTAAAAAAATCGTTATACAGATACTACAAATGACTAAAATGATTTTTATAAACCTTTTTTATAAAGGAAACAATAATAGTATAATAAAAATTCACACATTTTCTTCCCGCCATTTAGAACCTCGATATTTTGGTACATTTGCCGACCTAGTTTTAAATATCCCCACCCCCGCCAGATTTTGGAACGATCTAATAATGCCAACATTGACGCAAACTGTAGATTAGATCTGCGAAATACTTTCCTTAACAAACCAATAAATTGCTTAAAGAATTTGTAAAGATATTAAGCAACATGAAACTCAGGAACTAAAGGAGATTAAATAAGACCACCACAAACAAAAACAACTCTTTAGGAGGGGAAAACAGTGGAGGAGGGGGCACAGCAACATACATCTATAGAATATTATTTAATAAATTTTTTCTGCACGTTATGTTGCCATAATTGAAATATATATTTGAATTTCATTACAGAAAGTGCTACTTTGACTTATATCTTCGAATTTTTTTAAAAAACAACGTAAATGTTACAACCTAGGAAAAAAGAAGGAAAAAACATTATTAGAGAGAAACGAAGTTGTAAATAGAACCGGTACTTCTCTACAAATAAAATTAGGAATAAGCCTTTTAGAAGCTCGAAATAAGTAACGACGCGATGTATCAGCAGCAAATCATATTTAAATTTGTAATTTTTACTCAAAATGTCTCCATCGAATTCTTTTATATCAAAAGTCTGTCCTCGCCAAATGTTAACAAATAGGAAGCGTGACCTTTAAAAAAAATTGCCATAATATATTATACGTGCATATGTTGTTCAAAGATATATATATATATATATATATATATATATATATATATATATATATATATATATATATATATACCTATTTAGAGTGTTTTGTATCAAATAAGTTTAATTATTCGATGAATTTATGATCATTTGTTTGAATAAAAAATTGAATACTGGTTAAAAACATACATGGAAAAATTACATAAAACAGACATATTAATACGAGGGGGAAGGAAAAAGATTAACTTCAGCACAATGGATCAAATACATGTGACGTCAGTCGCATGATAACTACGAAAACGTGTTTCCTGCCAATCAGTTCAAAAATTCATGTGATGTTATAGTCACATGATAAACGCAATCACGTGTTTCCAGTCAATCAGTTCATACGTTTCGCCGTTGACAACTTATTTATTAACAATATAATAAAATGCACAAAGCACAAAACGTGCTTGATTTTAAAGGTAAAATTATAAGTTGTTTTTTTAAACCTTAAAAAGCTTTTTTTTTTAAGAGTTTTAATATGTGAACTTCTTTTCCAAATAACCAAATTTGTGAAATTTTATCTAAACTTTACAAATAGAACGAGTACAAGTTTAATGCTAGTTTCGAATTCAACGGAGAACACGTGATTGTATTAATCATGTGACTGATATGAATTTAGCCTATCAAGTAAATTAAAATATATTTCTTAACATGTAATGGAGTTAAAATACATGAAGTACTTTCTAATCTTAAAATTAATACTTCCAGCAGTATCCAATTTTCTCTTTAGCAACGTGTGATAAAAGGCAAACATAATTATCCTAGTAATGCAACATGCACTGGCTGAAGTACAAAATAAATAAAACTTAATTAGAATTAAAAAGATAGTTAAAATTTTTCGCTTTAGATGTTAACGGAACTAAAATATTTTTCATTCTTAAAAAAATATTTCCAAATGAATTTCAATTTTCTACCGTTAGACAAAGACACTGGCTGAAGAAAAGACGCATTATCGGAATTTCACTGTAATTTTAATTCCTTTCAGTTCTGGGAAAGTCATATTACACATCCCCAACGAGAATGATTCACTTCTTAAGCAGTAACACGAAATTCAGAAGGAAAAATTGGGTGGTACTTACATCATCGCATCACAGCCATTGAACACAAAGTAATCCAGCAGAGGCAAAGAACGCGAACAACTTGAGATAACACATTTCAACATTGGCGCGTATATCACACTGAACAAGAGTTTCAGAAGCGAAAGCGAGTGAAAAAAAAAGCACGAGTAAAAATAAGAAGTTTTAAGCCGTGACAAATAAAACGCGCGTAGCACGTGGCACATTGGCACTGGGCCAGGCAACAACCGACGAACGAACTGCAGAACTGCGAGAGAGCGAATAGGAAAAACGCTTACGGGCAGAATTCAAGAAAACCATTTTTACGAGCAGCTGTTAATCGGTTGTTGGCTAATAAGAGCAGAAGTTCGCGCCTAACTTTTGAAAGAGATACCAGTTCTTTTTCGGGAGGGGGATCCAGGAGGGGGGAAAATGAAGAACAAGTATTTGATTTTTAGTTATCTCTTCGTATCAGATTTTTTTCTGGATTGATGAGCAGTTATTCCATTGATTAATTCGATTAGATTAAAAAATAACAACTTCAGGGATAAATGAGATGTTTTAAGAAACAAATACTGAAGCAAATTCTTTCATAAGCAATTTTGTCTTGTTTAGTTTCACTTGAGTGATCAATAGAATGGTGAATAGTGGCTTGATTGAGAAAGACGTTTTACTTTTGAATTACATAAACACGAAAATGAAGATAAATTCCTCTCACATAAAAAAAGGAGGAAAAAAAGAAAATGGATAATTTAATCGATTCCAAAAGATTCGAAAATTTCATGATTTTTCTGCTTGGAAACTTAATTTTAGTGGTTGAAAATCCTGGTTTCCTAAAACATTATAGCAATTATTTTCCTTTAGTTTTTTGAAAGACAGAAATGAAATGCAATTAAAAAAAGTAATACAAAAAAAAAGTTAATTTTTACTTAGGTCAGCAAAGAAAATTTTATTTAGTTACTTTGAATTAAATAATAGTTAATATAAATATGCCCGTACATATGACACAATCACAATAGCAAGAGGCAAATTTTTTTCTCCCATGTAAAACTAGAATTAATTAAATTAAATTAACTAATTAATTAATATTTGGAGAAACTTTATTAACATCAGGTGTCATCCACTACAAGTTTAAAAATATATACATTTGAACTTGAGTGGATGAATAAAAAGTATTTTATTAACGATTGAAAATTTGAACAAGATATAAAAATATATATATAGGGAGAGTATGAGCTAATAGTATGAATTGAAAAATGGAGCTATACATATATAGCGTCAGCTACCACCAATGACTGACATCTCATGCGCGTGAATGACTGATATCTCTTGACGCATGCGCGTGGAATTTTTGATTTTGTTGGTAAAGGAAAATATTTTTAATTTTAGGCTTAGTCATATGCATTCTAGATTTTTGTTAATTTTATATATATATATATATATGTTCTGAGTGTTTATGTAATTTTAGTGTTACGTTGAATTAAAGTATTAAAATGAAAATATTGGCTACTCTGCTTATTATGAAAACTATTTTTTTTCACCTACAAGAATGTTAAAAAAATAGCTCTCTTTCCCGAATTTCGACTGCATTCTACAAATAATGCGAGAAGAAAGACAAGAACGACTTTTTTTTCCCTATTTTATAAGAATTTATAGAGCCTTCTTTAATTAGCAAGAAATTCGATTGATTTTTTGTGACAAAGGTCTTCAATTAATTTCCAAATAAACGCTTATAGATCGAAAATCACACCCAAAGAATATAATTATTAATTTATTTTTTTTGTTCCTATTCAGGCTTGCTTTCACCAATAATGAATCTAATTTTAAAAGTAAAGAAAAATTTATTTTTAATGATTTATTCGATTAAAGTATATTTTTTTAAAAAGAAAATAACATAAAATTTTATTGGTTAAAACTGTCCTTTGAAAACACTTTGAATAGTCTAAATTAGGGTGCCAGCTCAGTTGCCGACCTTGTCATTGGATCGTGATTTAAAGGGATATTTTCCTCACTCTAATATTTGCAAGAATATATAGCTCAATAATTCCTTAAAACCTTAATACAATTTTTCTACTTCAGAGGAACAGCACTAGCGAGCCTCTATCACTTGAAGGCAACTAGATAAACCTGAGGAGCGATGCATGTTGCAAATACATTTTAATTGATGTAAATCCACAGCAAATGTCGTATTTTAAGTTTTCACAACAGAAATTATTAAGAATCTACCCAGAGAGGCTTGAACTCAATTGAAATAATTATCACTTCTCTCTCATCTCGATTGTTTTACCTAGGAATTTTGTATAGTAAACACACACATGAAGATTTGCACATTTCATCTTTGTTCGTAATCTATTTAAAACACTTCCAAGGAAATACTTGGTGGAAAAATGGCAATTGATACAATAGAATAAAATTGTGAATAATGTAATAAAATAAAATGCAAACTCACAAAATTTAAAATAGTTCACTAAAGATAGCTATATAAACCTTACTTATTTTTTAACTCTCAGTTTAATTTACAAAGATGTAGTAACTATTTGACACAAAGTACAGTTTAAATGCTTAGCAGGCATTTTTCGATTATAATAACAATAAATAAAACTTTCTTCTTTTCTGCATATATCTTCCGAATCAATCGCATTTTCTCTATTCGAATTTTTTTCGATTGCTCACGTTCTTCAAAAATCAAGTTCCAGCGGAGGCATATTCAAGATTTTTATTGTATAAGACAAACATAACTACAGCGTCCGAGACAAAATCCGAACAGTGGAATCAATATTCTTCAAAAATTCTACTTTGTTAATAAGTTACGGGTACAGTTATCGAGAAGATAGTAACAGCAAACGATTTATTTATAAAGGAATATATTACACCTATACAATTATAGCTACCAAACGATTTATAAAAAAATACATAAAATTAATCTTCTAGAAGACATTTTAATTATTCTAATAAGTAATCGGATGACTATTTCATGCATTACTAAACTCTAAAAAAATAATTCTAAATAAAATGTAAGTTGATAAAAAAAAAAATAAGGAAATCCCCCCATCTCGTATTTAACATAAGAGAGTTATATATCTCTTAAGAACGAGATCTTACGATATTCAGCTCAATAATTAACCGCATTCAGGTAACATATTCTGGATAAGACAGCGAATTAATTTGCTTAAGACATGGATGGGTTTTATCACTGGAATTGGCAATCGATATTCAGAACATGGCTTAGTAGCCTGTCACTTAAAGGAACACGAGAAATTGACACGATGCAACAAAGTGAACCATTTTCGAAACAACTAATAACATTCATATTCCCGCTCAACATGAACTTAGTCATTAGATTTACAGTTTGGAACCATTACCGCGGGGGATTATACAACAGATTAACTCGTATTAGAAACTCGAACTATTTCATGCAGTAGCATTAATAATAAATAGAATATAGAAGAAAGAGTAGAATCGGGGCATTCATTTGTTTAAAGGTTCCACGCAAAAACAGATTAAATTTGTTAAATAAAATAACAATTGAATTTAAATTTCGCATTTGAAAGCCAATAAGAGAATTCCATTTTAATAATTATTTTTATGCACCTCACAATTGTTGGAAACGATATTTGGCTCCCAAACGTACAACGGATCCCATAATTCGTTTTGCTCATGTTGTTGTCAATGGAATATTTTCTTTTAAAAATCATGAATTTATGTCTTTATTTCAAACAAATTTCTAATTTTATAAGTGTAAAAAACATTTTTAGTGAATACCTTTTACATTTTAAGAACCTAGATAGTAAATGAATACACTTAGCATACACTTATACCGAAATATATTTTTATCTGGAAAGCGTAACAAATCTAGCCCTAAAATTCAAAATAATTGTTTTTCCTAACGCTTCTGAAATACCTAAAATCTCCAATTTTTTAATCATATAAATAAGCTTCGATAATGTTTTCCTTTTTTTACGCTTTTCTAATTTTTTTAACATTATAAATTTAAGTTATAATTCATAATTCGATTCAGCGATACTTTTAAGGGAAATAAAAACAAATTTTTTTGGCGATTTTTGTTTTATTTTGCAATAAACATGTGAAAATTTGTTACCTTTGAATGAAAATCGTTTTAGGGAAGTTTACACGAAAACTATTCGCTACAGTTCTGATTTTTTTTAGAACATTTATGTCAAATGTCTAAAAGTGCAATTGAAAATAACTCATTTTTGAAAATTTCATACAATGCCGTGTAAGAATCGAGACTTGGTTTAATGGGCTAAACTCATGACAGTCACATTATAAAGGCAACTGCGTGTCCTCTATTGAATTAAAAAAAATCATTGAAAGTATACTTGTTTCGTTTGCAAAATTTACATAAAATATTTCAAATTTTATAATTGGGCAAAGTTGTTCGAATATTAAGGAAAAAAGTTCACCAAAAAGCTTTTAATATTTAAAAAAATTTCTTATTATATACGTGTATTTTTTTAATCAAGTGCATTTTGCTTATTTATGTGCTTTATTATTGTTGACAAATATGAATTTTTAACCTATTGAGGACAGGGTGATTTTCCTGCTAAGCATAACTCCATTTAAAAATTCATATAAAATCAATACTGTGTGTTTTCATAATTTAAAATCATTCCAAATTCCATAAGTTCCAAATTCAGTTCACATCAGTGTGATCACGGGCCTCAGAGCGGGGAAAATGCAAAACTCTATACGTGATCATGGTCCTAAACGGGTTAAAAAAGTTTCTGCAAAAAAGCAAAAGTTGACAATAGTGAAACGTATAAACTAATTGGCCGGAAACACGTGATTATCTTCATGTGAGTATAACGTCACTTGATTCTATGAATTTATTGGCTAGAAACACATCATTGTAGTTATCATGCGACTATGACGCCACTTGAATTTATCCCACAGAACGGTAGGCAGCATACTACATAGTTAAAGAAAAAAAAAATCGGGTTTTTAACCACCAAATTACCACAACCTTTGTTTTAATTATAACAACGTAAAATTAATATTTCATTAATGTTCAAAATACTTTTATTCAGAGTATTTACAAATTTTTTAGAATATCTGCTGAAAAAACTTGCTCAGAGAATAACTATTAAACAATACTCGATTTTGTTTTTGTTTCAAGTTGATTTGTATTATAAATCGAATAAATTCGTGAATACGATTAAAATTTTTTCCCCCTTTTAGTAAAGAAGCTTCAATTTCTTTTTCTTTTTGATTTCATAAATCTTGCAGCAATATGTCCAAATACGGGGGAAAATTATAAAGCAACACGAGCGACGGAGCAAGGTAACATTCGCAAAGGCTTTCAGAAGAAAACTGACCCGTTATTTTTGTTGCACAAGACAATGCAATTTTTTAATTTTCTTTATTTTGATCAACTAGAGCTAAAAAAAGGGTTCACATAACAATGCTAATAGAATTAAGATTGTCCCAATCCAATTATAAAATAAAAATGACAGAAATCCAACATCAATACCACGTCTGATTTCGTAAGTTTTAGAATACATCCATTTTTACTTATAACCGTTTCACTCAATTTATTTTTTGATCGAGTGAAGCATGTTAGATATTAAAAGCATTGTTAGGATCAAACACAGTAGGGCATTAGTCTGAGAAACTAGCGCTAGGATGGCCTGGATTAAACTTCGTTAAATATATATTTGCTTTTAATTCGTATGCCCCCTCCCCTCAACGATTATGTCAAGAGCATGCGCTGATAGCAGTGGCGTAACGAAGAATATTAGGTACCCCTTCCCCTGCAAAGTCAGGTTTTGGGGCCCCAAGCCAGATATTACAAAGGATTGCAAAACCATAACATAATATAGGCTTTCGGCCCCCTAGAGGGGGTGTACGTTACGTCACTGATTGATACGTAACGATTTTCAGTTTATTGTTGACACACATTGGTAACCACAGAGTTTATCTATGTAAACTAAAATACAATATCTACAAATTATATGAAGAAAAAAATCACATAATAAGGAGTGAAAAGTTTGATATAAAAACTGTTCAATTATAATACAAGTTCGACTTTTGCAATCGAAACAGCAGAGTTGCTTTATCCAATAGATTAAAATCCGTAAGCGAAACTATTTCAACAATAAATTGCAGGCCATAGAGCGAAGATTAATATTTAAGTATAATTGTATCGAAAGTTGACCTGAAATTGTGTGTGTGTGTGTATGGAACCACTTCATTAAAAACAGAAAATCTTGGATCTCTTGAATGGCTCAATAATCCTCATCTGGTTTGCAAAAAAAATCGCTTCCAGATGTACACCAACATCTTCTTCCCCGTAGATTAAGTGCAAGATATTTTCTGCGGCACATGGTCTTTCCCATTTAAACACAGAGCAAAGGGCAAGTTCACATGCAAACATTTTCTTCTATCAATATAGATTAATGCAATTTTTAAAACTTCAACAATCCTCTCATTTGATTGTAAAAAACTCCCTAATGATTTTACTAATTCATTCGTTCTTTTTTGTTTTATTATTATTATTATTAGTAGTATTATTTTGATGATTGGGTCCTTCAACAGCATCTTTTCATCAGAACTTTGAAATCCTAAAGCAATATATCCGCATTTTGTTTACCCCATCCTAGAGCTGAATACATATTTATAGACTTCCATGTTCAAGATAAAAATTATGATATCGTAGAAAGTTGTTAAACTTTAAGCAGTACAGTACGACGGATAGTTACATGCGTTACAATCACAAATTTATAAATCCATATTTGGAAAGTTTTTCTGATGGATGAAAATGTGTTCAGTGTTTGGGCTCACGCAATTTAACATTAAATGCAGATTAAAATTTAAAACGCCCACATAAGAAAAATTACAACTTGATTATATTTGTTATGCGGAGATAATTAAGTAATTACCGTAAAATCCGGAGTATAACGGGAATTTTTAATACAAAAAATATTTTCGAAATTTACGGGTGAGCGTTAAACGCCGGGTATAAAATGAGAGCTTTAAAAATAATAATAATAAAAAAGATGAGAATAGGAAAAAATATTAGACCTGCATATATCGAAATGAGATGTTTATTTGAAAGAGAATCCTCATGAACTTAAAAAGTTTGCACACAATTCTAGAGAAATATACTATCTTTTTTCTAAAACTTGGAACAATACCTCGAAAATTAAGGTCGAAATTTACGGCAGCGCGTTATACGCCTGGTATAAAAATAAAAACTAATGAGAAAAAGACTAATACATTCTGAGGACTCACGTGAGAGGCAATGACAATAATAATCCATCAGGAATATATGACTTACCTGAAAAGAAAAGAAAATATGATTAATTTGAATGTTATATCATAAAATCAAAAATAACATAATCGCATTTTTTTTCAGAAAAAACATAAAACAATATTTTAAACATGCTAAAATTGCGTATGAAATATATTCAAATACCTTGGAACACCCACATACATATTATATATAAATACCGTAAAATCCGGCGAATAACATGCACTTTTAATACAGAAAATGAGATGGAAATTTACGGGTGCGTGTTGTACGGCGGGTATAAAAACGATAGCTTTAAAAATTAAAAAATAATAATAATAAAAAGATGACATAGAAAAATAAAATTAGGCTTCTACATATAATGAAATACTATTTATTTAAAAGAAATGACATTCCTTATGAACTTAAAGTGTTGTAGTTCTAGAAGTGTACTATTTTTTCCCCTGAAACTTTTGGAATAATACCTCGAATAAATGACTTCAAAACATTAGAGCATTGCGCATATATGTTTCAGGTTTCTTCGTAAAAAACGGGGCGTGCGTTATATGACGATTATACCTAAAAATTAAAAATTGCAGCTTGAAAGTATAGGTGTGCGTTATACGCAGAGTTTTATGGTACATTATACCCGAAAGTATTTTACATTTGTTTTAAATTCTTCTCTTATTTATGAGTTGTTCTTGAAAAGTTAAAATCGTCTATTAATTTTTTTATCTCACTTTATAGTAAATTTACTTTTTGTAATATAACTAGGAGTTTATATTTATTTTCCGAAAATTGTACGTTTTGAAACTATCAATCGTCTTATCGTCAACACGATCCTAACCATTCATTTTAACGTAGAATAAAAACTTAAAATCTTTCATCACATAAAATTTCCAAAGCATTTTTCGAAAACCGTAAAGCTGACATTGTACGAGGTCGAATTTTATATCTGATCAGATTTCATAAATCAAATCTCAAATACGTGTTTTTCAGCTTCTTTCGCTTTGCTTGTCCCTCAAACAAATCACAAGAATCATAACTTACAATAACAATGCACTAAATTACAGCTCTAAAACTTTATTTCCAGAAACAAAGCTAAAGTACAATCTTGTTGAGCTTCAGCATAAGAAAAACTGCAACAACCGTAACATCTTTTACGATTCATTTTTACTTTTCATTTATAGTTACCTTAACTATACAGAAAAACGAGTCCAATTTTGTACATCGCAAGAGATTCGTCAAATAGATTCAATAGCGAAATATGTTCATTTTTTACTTTCACTATAATCGCAAGAATTGAAGTGTACAGCAACAAATTCGAAACTAAAAACATATTGTTACGAATTTTGTGTAAAGAAAACATAAAATAGGGTAAATAATTTATATTTGGATGTGTAATATATTTGTATTACTCTATGTTGTCTTTATTTATGTAATATTCGCAAAAAAGCAACGCCGTTCCTTACATTATGACGATGATTCAATGGAAACTTAGCGATACGGCCAAATTGGCATCATTTTTGGCAAGTTCGTGACTCTTTGGATTCTTATGGAAATTACAGGAGATATTTACAAATGTCATGATCTATGACGCAAGCGGATTTTTCTCGAGAGATCCTTGAGGCGTACAGATAGGGAGTCGCTCGCCGAAACTGAGTTAGCCTTGTTTTGACCATTGAAGAGTAGTATTGATTCGACTGTGAAGAGTCGACCGGCGATTAGTTATTACTGTGGATGTTGTGTAGGACGAGCGAGTGCTTATGAATAATCTTTCACAAACTTTATTTTAGACACTGATAGTTGTGCCTGAGCGCCGTAGAAGGTGAGAAGGCCTTCTGAGATTTACTCAGCGAATTTGAGTAATGTATCCTGTGTTTCAAAGATAGTGTGTTTTTCGACAATAAATTTCCATCTCTCTGTCTTTAAGAACCGTCTAACTCTCTGCGACTGATTTGCATAAAATCCTCAAACCTCGATCTAAGTAATAATTTTTTTTTGTTTATTTTTACTAAGTGAAAATGATCTTTATTCGCCTAAAACAGGAAAAGTCCTAATAAACGTATCAAATGTGTATATACTTAACACTATAAAAGACCGTCTCAAAATTTTAAATTAATTAATTAAAAAAGTGCTTAATTTTAAATTCCGTATGGTACATAATCAACTGTCTTGATTCAATAGTTTTTTTTAAGGATGCAAGGAACAATTAATAAAAAAATTGAGATTTAATGGTTTTCATGAACTTTTTTTGGTTGTCCCTTATGACTATGTTTTATGCACTCAAAATGCTACAAAAAGTTAACTATTTAATTTCCTGAGAAAAACATAAACATTTGTGTTGATTTTAAAATGCTACTTCACCTACAATAATTGACTCACTGTAATAAAAGTTGGAATGGATTTTGTGATAATGTTATTCATATTCGTAATTTTTTATGATGAGAGAGAGAGAATGATACTTGAAAATTCACTGGAAAAAAATATATACATTAAAAATTCAACTATCCTTAGAAAATAAATATTGATTAAGTTAAAAAATGCATATCAACTTTTGTTACATGTATTAACAGCAATAACTAGAAAAAATATCAAAATACTTGGCAAAATAGAAAAAAAGCAATTTAAATAAAGATTAACTAGTTTTTGTTTGTTTGCTTGCTTGTTTTTATTTTTGGAGAACAATCGGTTAAAAATTTTCATTTGCTATTGGGATGTGAATAAAAATGACCATAAAAGTTATTATTTTGAATTTTTTTTCAACTCAAAGCTTTTAAACCTTCCGAAATTATTTTTTTTTAGTTTTTAACGGGGCTGCGGATTGGAGTTTTCCCATTGTATACCTAGAACAATCCTCGGGAGCTGTTATTTCTTTATGGTGCGGCGCTATGTAGGTGGAATGCTTATAGCCACAAGTAGTTTTGATGCGCAAGTCCCTTTCTAGAGGGAGGCATCTGAACTCTGACGATGCAAAATCGTACTAAAAATCTAATTTTTCCGAGAGCCCCTAAGCCAAACAGGCACTCAAGGGATATTTTACATGCCGCATAATCAACAGACATGGACATTGTAGATTTTTTTTCTGTATTGTGAAAATCTACAGACTTTAGCGACAAACTTGGGCCTACAAGGCCAGCGCCAAACCAAATACACCACCCAACCGGTATTTTGCGAGATTGTAGACAAATAGATTGATTGAAAAATTGCTTCGATTTTTCTCAATAGAATCGAATTGTTTTGCCTTAATCCATACATCTTTCTTCCCTTTAAAAAAAATAAATGAAAACATTAAATGAAGTTTTCAGAAATAACACCTAAGAAAATTCTAAATTTTCGCAAATGATAGCAAGATAATATTAATAAATCTTTTAGAAAAGAGCAAAAGGTCAACGAAGAGATTTTCGAAGCAATGGAGTAAATTATAACACCAAACGAAAATATATAAATACTGACACAAAGATATATTTCACTAGGACGATCGTAAAAATTTCACTTTCCTTAAATAAAAAAAAAAATGTGCTCAATTTCATATTCTACACGAAACATTACGAATCGATTCAACTGAAACACATTCATCCAGTCTTTTACTTTAATAAAAAAATAAATAAATATCACCATGAACGTAAGAATTAAAATTTTCCGCCACAAAATTCTAAATCGATAACGGTGATTTTGATTTTCACTGCGCGGGGAGGGGAGTTCTTCTTTCACCGGATGAAGTAGACGGGGGAAAAAAATTCCCCAATGTATTGAAGATGTTCCCGCACACCCCAATACAATTATTCAACATGTAACACACAGCTCAACTCTTTCGTGTGACAAATAGAACACGAAATGAAGAGCAGTAAATATTCCAAAGCTTTCTGACTAATGGTTTCAGAAATTCTTTTAAAAATCCCTTTTTTCCCTTCATGATGTCAACAATCCGAATAAATTGATAGAGAAGTTTTAGTAGCAGAAATCCAACCAAGGGAAGAAGGATTCGAAATAAAAGCCGTCTCTTCATCGATTTTCACTTTAATATGACTACAGCGTAAAATGGTATTATCACACAGCCCCTTCTATGACTTTTTAGAATTGAAATTTTTTAAGAAGGATTATGGCGTGGATTACAAACCAAAAAAGTTCTAAATATATATTACTCATACATTTTATTATTTGTATTGCCTGTAGAAGAGGTAAATAAATAAGATATGAAACTTTCGTTACTATTTTTTTCTTCAATAGGTTAAAGTAAGTCCATTAATAAAATGCATTTCATCTTGGTGCCATTTATCTTTTGTTTATACCGCAGTCAATAATAATTTTCCTTTTACCATCCATTCTCACATGAGATGAAATCAGCAGAATTCACAGAAGTCACGTTCTTAGAATATAAGACAGAAAAGATTAAAATAAAATACAAGAGAATATTTATTTTTATGTAAGAGGCAAGCAAGCAAGTACAAGCAATTTTTTAAGAGTTGAAACTATCTATTTTTCTTTTAGTTCTGTAAGCTTATCAAATACGTTATGTTTTACTTTATTTTTTATAAATAATTAACGAGTTTCTTATTGAAAATCAAATGTACATTATACAAAAAAGGAAGTCTTCAAAATAAAAGCTCCGTTTTCTTTTTTAAAAAAAAGAAAATAGAGGCAAGGAAAACATAATTTCCCCACGACACTCAGGAATTTTGGTTTAAAAATGGAAGGAAAGAATATAAAATTAAGCATCCAATAGGAAATACAGAACTCAAAAAAGGGGGGGAATATCTACCTTTCTCTGTATCTATGCAAAGCTTTTCGTGTGATGCTGTGATAAATTTATTTATGGTCGCCAAATTTGTATTTAAAGAGGCATTCATTGAAGTACAAATTAAAATGCGGAGATGAAAACTTGAAATTTATTCCCCCATTCTTATAATATATTGAAAAAAAAATTAAGCTACATAATATATGTAAATTACAGTTTTACAATTTGAGCAATGAGTATGAACAGTTGTATAATTTGTACAATAGGTGTTGGTCCACCGTTAGGGGTACAGGGGGTACACCTCCTAGTTTCATTAAAAAAAGGGTTTTCACTAAAAAGGGTTATTAGAAATTTAGATTTTAAAACAAAAAGAATAAACTAAATTACAAAAATAAAAATAGCTTATTAAAAGTTACAAGAGTAATTATATGCATATCATTTAAATAAATATCCATATGCAATGTAACCTATACACGAACATAAATGTTTACGAAACGTGTATCATATTATAAGCTCACAGAAACTTTTTTTTAAAGAAAATATTAATAAAGAGAATATGTAATACATGTAATAATTCACTTAAATTCTTGTCACGGGTTTTTATTTCATGATGGTCTAGAGCCCTCCAGCACTTTTCGTAATAATTAATTTATAGTTTACTCGCCCGACTAGAAATGAACTCAACATTATCTCCCTAAAACTGACAGGTTAGCGATTTTAAAACAGAGTGATACAATTTCGCATCACCGCGTATTTTGAACAATCAGAAAAGTCTTTACCAGAAACCATTTGATTCTTAAAACTTTCGGTTGACAAAAACTATAAAAAGTTGAGATCTTAATTGCGAAAAAAAAAATGCTCTAGTGTATGACTGTCATGTCCGCATCCTTGTATGTAGTGTGTCGTTGCGATTTGTGTTTTGTGTGTGTAACTAAATAAATGTGCAACTAAAATGATAAGAAGACTTCTCGTTCTATTCATGACTGTATAACAACCAGAAAAAATATCCTTTTAATACAAAAATGTTTTAAAACAAGACTGAAGTATTACATACACATCTCTATGTAAAAAAAGCTCTTCGTGATGTTATAATAAATGTATTTCGTACTATCACAACAATGTCAATGTTCAAGATCACTCGCCAAGTTAGCAATCCCGATTTTGCATGTGTCGTACGCGCTGAATTGACAACCATGTGTCTCGTTTCACATAATACGGTACATAATCACCAATACGGTTGTGACAGTACATTAATGCAAGCGCTCAAAGAAAATTATCGCAACGATTGCCTGAGCTGAAAGGCCTTGTTTCATACGAAGACTTATCTGCTATCAACGGAACTAAATACTCAACTTTCCAAGAAGCTACAGGTTTATCAAAATCTAAGGACTTTATCAATGAAATTTTCGACGATGCAGCTTACATATTTTAAACACTGCAAAAAACGTAAAGTTTATAATTTAAAGCAAAACCTTTTTAAAGATAAATAAAGAAAAAAATTACGAAAACACTAAGTTATATCCAAGTATCAATATTAAAAAAAGAAGAAAAAAAATCACAGCACCCATTGAAAGAAAAACTCTTTTCTAATTGACGATTAAAAAGAGGGGGGGACACTGAATGAATCATATTTGTTTCACCTGAAAAACAAATTAAGAGAAGAAAAAAAAAAAGTAATAACTATCAAAGTTAAAGAAATAATTAATTGAAAATATTTTCGATTATACTTCAAGTTCCCTTAAAACTAATAAAGTGTAATGGTTTCTTTCATTTTACGCGAAAAATAAAAACTCCAATATTACACTTTATTAAAGAATTAATACATTGAAGACTTAAATTAGTTTAAAAATGCATGCACTAAAGTGAAAACACTAATAAAATTTATTAATTAGCACAACATAAGTACAGTTCTTTTTTTGTTTCGCCCGGCGAAAGAGCATAAATATTGAAAATTTAATAAATTTAATAAAGTCAATATATAATTACTTTTTGTACCTTAAGATGATTGTAAGTATATTTATTATTGAGCAAAAAATTCGCAAAATGCTTTAATTTTCGTTGGGCAAAAAAACGGTAAACAAATTAAATGTTTTCTTACTAAAACTATAATGTTGATACTCTTTCCCCTCGGAAAATAACATTAATTATTTATCATCTTTGCATCAATTTATTTTTAATTGAGCTAAGCTAAGCAGAATATTACATAATTGATTTCTTGCATGAAAAAGAATTTTAATAAAATTACACTATACGATTTAATTTTCCTCCTTAATAAGGTTTAATTACATAATTATTAAACATGCTCGAATAATTTAGACAGCAGCAACAATAGAAAAAATTAAAAATCAAAGTATCATAAAATGATTTTACTATCACGTTACATAAAATGAGATCAATTGTTTAAAAAGTTATCAAATAAAAAGCAATTCGAATATTGTTTTTTTAAATAAAGGATCTTTATTTTAATTTTCCATATTAAATTTTAAATAATGATACATACTATACGCATCAGCAAGGAAAGTATCAGGATGATTAGAGAAGGGATCTTGTAGTTCTACAAACAAATAAGGAAAAGCCAAGAATTGAAATTTAAATGAGTGAGTGTTAGAAACTATACAGGAATGAACACGATAGCTACATTGACAACGGACTCCGTAATTTTGAACCATGGTCAAGTAACGAGGACGACACTTGAGGTGGCACTCTTCCTAACTTCCATACCACGCCAGCGGGAGGACTTTGAGGCTCAACAGATGTAACGTTCATCAGCCCCTCTGCAATGCGACTCTTCATTGGAACTAGGGCTCGAACTCACGACATATCAACCATGAGACTTTGACAGTAGCGCACATAGGAATTTTTAAAGAGGGGGTCCGGGGTCGAAAGTTCACTATTCTTGTATCATGCTCCTTTTGATTTTGTCGATTTTCGGGAACAAAACACAGTAAGAAACTAATTATTGAATAAATAACTAGCAATAATTAATAAAATTAATCATTAATAACAAATACTTAATTAAATTTTACGTACTATATACTTAGAATTATAATCAATCCGAAAAAAATATCAAGGGTTTTGGGGGAGGTGTCCGGACCCACTGGACCCCCTTTGTGTGCGCCACTGGTCCTTGATTATGACCACTATTGAGAAATTTAAGAAATGCCCCCTCCATTTTTTGGATAAAAGTGTCCGAAAAAGTTTCCGATAGTTTTATGTGGCATGCAGCCAAAAGCAATCTTCGCGCGCAGGCGCAGCTAACTAAAACACGAACTGAAACTATGGAACTTTGAAGAGAGATGAGAAAAAGCGAGAGAGAAACACAGAGGTGCGCGAGCAGGCGTTACCTTCTGCATATCATCGTCAAACTTATCTGTTAAAATAGCTACCTTTTTAATTAATTTTTGTTTAAGTTTTAAAATAAAATAGAAGAAAGACAAACGTCTTGGACCCCTTGTTGTCTCCCACATTTATAACAAAAAGTAAACCAACAAAACAGAGAGAAAGGACAGAAAGACAAAGAAAGGACGGGGGTTGTGGGGTGGAGACTCCAAGATAGGCCAAGTAATGGCATCAGATTTAAATGAAAAATAGAGAAAGAGAGGATAAGATGTCTTACATAAAAATTAAAATACTTTTTTTCTCTCTTTCCCTTTAAAATTTTATGGAGTCTTGCACGTGGCAAGAGGAATGCGAACGCTTATCAATTAGAAAGAAATCCGGGATAAAGAAGTTAATATAAGCCCATTGGATGAGTGGTTAGAGTGTATCGCGCTTCTATACCACAGGCCCGAGGTTCAAACCCCCAGCTGGGCAAAGTTGACTCAGCCTTTCATCCCTTCAATGGGTCGATAAAATGAGTAGCAAGCTTGCTTGGGAACTTAACATTGGGTTTTCGCGTCAGACTGACCGGAACATTTGCCCATGCACCTCAGGGCCCAAGGTCGCGTATACTGAGTTGGGTCCTTCATGGATTGGGCCCTTCATTTTGTCCTTCATGGGATGTCGCGCCACTGAGTTAAGTTAAAGAAGTTAATAAGGGCCCCAGGTAATTATTCGAAGGGGAAAAAAACGCACCACAACAAAATAGTACATTCGTCTTTGAACATTAAATGATATACGGGTTGCTCGGAAAACATCTGGGCAAATTTCAGAGGAACGCTATATGTATACAACCATATATTTTACCGTAATAACTTACAACGATATATACATATTGTTAGGAAGAGCCACTGTTTAGGATTGTCGAAAACCTTTAATAGTATGTAAGGCAAGGGGTGGACAATCCGCGGCAAGTGTGCCACATCGTGGCAGGGGGCAATTGTAACAGTGGCACGCCAAGACTTACTGTAAAATTTAAAACATCGAAAAAAAAATGACAAATAATAATTTTTTTCTAGGTTTATAGAAATAGGACTGTCTCAGAGAAAAACTTCGAAATTTTGATCAAAATATGTTTGTGAATGATTTTTTTTTTTCCTGTTCTGAACTTAAAAAAATGAATAACCCAAAGGTAGCTGTAATGTACTTAAATAACATACATCTTCAAGAACTAAATCCTAATATAGATGCCTTCGTAAGAAAAGTAAAGAATTCAAAAACCACATTTTTAAGTACTGACTGTTTAATAATTATTTAGAATGAAATGTTTCAAGGGGTACTCATTTTTATTTTATACCTTCCCAACTGTATGAACTCGTAGAAAGTTTTTTAACAATAAAACCTAAGTTTGTTGCTGTTGTTACTTATTACACTTGGCCCAAAACAAAGCTAGACCAAGTCCAGAAGACCATTCACCAATAGAAAATCATAAACTATCGTTTGATTACCCAAGTTTGTACTTTAATCTTATTTATTATGCATTACTTTTAAATTTCGGCTGTGCGTGAATTTGTATTAAATAAGTTATATTTACGTAAAAATCTAATAATAAGCACGGAGAAAAAAGATTTACTCAAAAATGAGTACGTAGATACACTCAATTTGAAATGACTATGATTGCATCAGATTTGACCGCATGCCTTGATTGAATTTGATTCCTTACATCTACTCAAAATCCCCAAAATTGCTAATTAATGCTTTCGGAAAAATTAAAAAAGATATTCAGGATTGCAGAAACTCTTTTAATATATCGGCTACATATTTTGATAGTTGGGGCTTAACAACAAATTTAATTCTCATAAATCTTCCGAACTATTTTTTGTATCTACCACGCTACCCGCGGAAGAACACATGAGTACAAGATTGTTTTGATTTTTGAGTTAAATGTACTTATTTGTATTTCTTAAGTAACTGCCTTTGAACGAAAAATTTAATGGGATAAATATTCACCTTATTTTGGCGGATTAGTGTTATAAATGTAATATAATTTACTTGATTCATAATAAGTCATTTTGTTTAAATTATTCAGGCAAATAATTGTGTTACTTTGGAATACTTTTAAGGTGACCAGATTTATAAAATGAAAAGGAGAACGAAAAATTTAAGAAAAAGTTACAACGGAAATGTATGAAACATTTTATTAATTCAAACAAAAATGCATTGATTCGTTTCTCAATATATTTTATAATTTATCGGAAATTTCGGAGCAAAAATTACCTTTCATCTTTACTATAAGTACTGCAACTAAAAATATCAACATTCAATCTTGATTTCTGACTTGTCCATAAATTACGAACTGAAAAGACTCAACTGGTGCATTAGTTCCAGGGCAGCACAATGTAAATTAAAAAAGAATAACTAAATTATTTTTATTATTATTTTTGAAATGGTTAAGTATTTCAATCCATCTTATCAATTTCAGCATGTTGATTTTCCAATTGTTTCAGTTTTATTATAATTTAAGTATACATTCAGTCAGCAAACTGACCATTGTCAATGATTTTAATATCGGGCATTTCTTTTGATAAAAAATCAACACAGTTTTCTATATCTGCCCAATTTACTTGTGATAAAGTCAAAAACACCATTGAAAACTGTTATTTCCTGTGATATTTGTTTCAGACTATTCCTCGACATATTGGAAACATGTTTGGTTCATCTCTGAATACAGAGATTAACAGATCTGTTTTAAAATATTGAAAAAAGGAGGACACTTTTCAAGGAAGGACAGGATCTATAAAAGGAGAATGGTTGATCATCTTAATAATTTTAACTTTACTTTCATATTGAACTCGAAAATGCCTTGCATGGTTTGAAAAAGGCAAGTTTACAAAATAAATTTTCGTTTTCAATTAGTAATCTTTTTAGACTCTTTTATAAGCTTCACCTGTATGTAACGGAATCTTTGAACTACATTTTTACCCACTTTAAAAGGTCTGATTAATTCGAAATTTTGCACACTTTTCAAGGACTGATGACAATAGAATAATTTTGTTCCATTGTCCTGATAAGGATCATGACGATTAACAATTTCCCATTTCCAGATTTGGTGACTGAAAGATTGTTACAACTCTAAAGCGAAAACACTCATGTCAGTAATTTCTTATAATATAAACAATTGCCCACGTTCTTTGAAAATGGAAATAAATAAATGATAGTTTAAAAAATTAAAAAAGCATGCTTTTATTGTAGATCGAACTAAAAAATGAAAAATAAATTAAAGTTTAAAAAAACATGCTTTTATAGTTAAACTAAAAAATAATGTGCATAATGTAAGAATAAAATGATTAACGAGAAAATATATATTAATGTCATTGTGGTAAAAGCGTGGGGTGCTTTTGTTCTTCATTTTTACACTAACTCGGCATTTCAGAATAGAACTAGTAAGAAATTATAACAATTGATATTGAGCACCCCACATTTTTATCACAATGACATTGTCTCGCTAATCATTTTATTCTTATATAAAGAATTATTTTTTCCTTTTTAGTTCGATTAACTATAAGTGTTTTTTATTTTTTTAAACTATAATTTTTATGAGTCTAATTTCTTGTAAGTTTTAAAGGACCTTTTTAGCTTATTAGTAAATTTATGGAAAATGCGTTAAAAGTTCTCATAAAAAATTATTTAAAGAGCTTCAACAATTTTTCAATATACTTTATGATTCCTTTGACTCTCATTTTCGAATATTGAAAGAATCAAAATTTACTGAACAGAAATTACAGAATGAGCAAAATTAGTTAGTAAAATTGAATGTAATCTATATTTCAAGAATGCTTTTATTTTTAGACATTACATATAAATATTAAATGTTCTTGATTAATAATATTTAACGACTATTTTGTTTTATTAATAATTGATCGACATTGTTTAAATTGGATTTATCAGTACTTACATATTATCACAACCTTTTAGCGACATTATATGAAATGAAGCATATGATTGGCAATTCAGCGCATATGACACATGCGAAATTGGTATTGCCAACAATTATTGCCATGTATGTAAGTACTAATTTATCTTATAACCCTGCATCACTCATGCGAAAAAAATGGCCTAAAGTTCTTGCGCAGGGTATCTCACACCCTCAAGGATGTTTACGTTCTGATTATACCATAAAATTTGTATAAAAAAGAAAGAAAAGTAGGAAATACATTATGTTTATTACATTTTTCACTCTTAAATTTAGTTTTTCTATTCTTTTTATAAGGGCATTCAGCACATTGTTTATACACTCCTTTAATCTAGTCGTAAGTGAGTCACGGGATCTTAATTTTTTTAAAAAATCTTTATCTTATTAAAACTGAAATTTTTCAAAAGAAAGTTGTGGTTAGTTATAAATGTAAAACATGCTTACATAGTCCGAAGTAAAGTTCTGTAGCTCATCTCTTTTTATTGTTGTACAAAGTAAGTCAAAACATTTTCTTTGAATTTTTTTTCTTGTACATAATTTTGTTTGTAGCATTAAGTACTAAATAAGATTTTAACTAAATCCTCTCTCCATGTGGATTTTCTGCAGAAGACATTTTGTATAAAATTACCTAGTCTTGTACCTGGGGCCACATAGTTGCCTTGTACCTAGGTACAATTGCAATTAATATTCTTTTATGTTATTATTTTATTGAAAAAGTTTTCATGATAAAAAGAGGAAAATGGTCTTAATTATCTGAAGCATTTTGATTTAGTCAAGTTTTTTATTATTATTGGATGTTATTAAAATGAGAGGAGTGTATATTTTGTTCTGAAACTTTCAACATGCTTGATTTATAAAAAAATATCTTAGCTACCATTATTGTTATTTTTCAGGATTATTTTATTTATACAAACATAAGAATGCATTTAATTAACAACCCCCCAATTTTTATAGTTACAAAAATAATATAATTCTAAATCAGATTTTATGATATTTCAATTAAATTTTCTCTTAATGAGCAAATATAAATTCCTAACTTTTTTAGATACCTAAAAATCCTGACTGAATAAAATGGTCAAAACCTAATGCATATAATATAAGAATTATCAGATATTGAAGATTCTCACATTCCACTGATGATGCAAATTCTACAGTAACTGATAGTATTGAAAAGGGGGACTTTTGTTTAACAAAAATACAAGGCAAAAAAAACTAAACATTTTTATATGGCAGAAGTAATGGATGTTAAAAAAGAACACAAGAGTGTTAAGTTTCTGAAGAATATTGCACGTTCAAATAAGTTTCTTTATGATAAAGAAGAAACTTATAAAACTGGCAACAGAAATATTCTGTTCAAACTGTCTAAACCCTAATCTGTTGATGCTTCAGAACGACAATCATTAATAATTTGGCACATTGCAATTTAAATGGTTACATGATAAATCAATGTATTAGCTGATATTGTTTCTTTTATTAAATTCATGTGTGTATGTTTGTTTTCTATTGATTACAGAGTGAAACCTAACTTTCAGGGAAAGGCCCTACGTACAATGTTGTATCTATTGTATAATATTGTACCTAGGGCCATTTGTGAATTTTTTAAAACCTTTTATTTCACAGAATTTAATATTTTAAGTTCTTATATTTACAATTGGATGATAGTTAGTATAATGATGAGTGCATATTAGTTTCACATTTTTAAACAGGCCAGGGGCTCTGTTTTTGTGCATTGAAAAAATATGGCCCTAGGTACACAGGTTTCCCCTACTTATATATTATTGCAACCTATTGGCAACGTTATATGAAACGAAGCACCTGGTTGCCAATTCAGCATGTACAACACAGGAAATTGGAGGGTACTTATGAAATATCGCATCAATTGCCAACTCTATTATTAACTCACCAAGTTGGCAACCCCAATGACACACTGAAAATTGGCATCTAGGTGCTTCATTTCATATAATGTCGCCAATAAGACGAAGTACCAATTGAAGTTGTCAATTCAGTGAATTATTAATAGAGTTGGCGATTGTTTTGATAATACGTAAGTACTGAAATCTGTTCAGTCTGACGTACATGAAACACCATAGTTTTAAAAAAAATGCTTTTATAGTTAATCATACTAAAAAGTAAATCTTAATATAAGAATGGGTTCAGTCCTAGGAGAGCCCACACCCTTGGAGCAAATTATTTTGGTTGGTGATAATTGCACCATCCTGGTAACTCTACTTTGATACATTATGTATGGTAAACCTAACTATTTCTGGAATTTTTGTATTTGGTCAGCGGGCATATCGAATTGTGTCATTTTGTTGTTGGGCCCCGGGCTGGAAGTATGGCACGTATGTGAGTGGATATACCTTTGAATTTTGTACTTTGTTGAATGCGAAATGTAAGAAAAAATTGATTGAATGGTGTATGAAGGAAGGATTGATTGCTTTGAATTATGAATGTTCTAAATGTAATGAGCGAATGGGATTATACGAACGAAAGAGTGCTGTTTTGGATGGAGATTTTGAATGGGTATGTTCGACCATTACCTCGCAGAATATTTATGGCCGCACTAACATGATTATTCTCTTAACAATGAGGCCTTCAAGGCTTTTTGTTAAAATCCGCTGTCATGCTGTAGCCTCCACTCGGAAAAGATCAGCAGTAAGAAAGTAAGTGCTGTTTTTTTTTTTCATCTTAAATACGTTTGATTAATTTTTGTATTGTTAACATATATTTTCATTACGATCCACCTTGTCCCGCTATATTCACTTGCTGCCATCTCATTCTGGCTTGGCGCTTTTTTGGTTTTGTTGCCAAGGGTGTGGGCTCTCTAGGACTGAACCCATTTTGTTCTTAGGTTCAGTCCTAGAGAGCCCACAAACAAGCTACAATGAGATGAGATGGCGGCAAGTGAATATAGCGGGACAAGGTGGATCGTAATGAAAATATATGTAAACAATACAAAAATTAATCAAACGTATTTAAGATGAAAAAAAAACAGCACTTACTTTCTTAGAACAAAATGATTAACGAGAAAATTAATGTCATTGTGGTAAAAGGGGGGGGACCCTTGTACTACATTTTTACACTAACTTTGTATTACAGAATAGAACTATTAAGAAATTATAACAATTGATATCAAGCACCCCACGCTTTTAAATGCAGTTATTATTTTTCCATTTCCCCACATTCCAATCTTTCCATAGTTTTTCCTGGCATTTCTAAATACCTTGTGTTCTGTTTTTTTTTAAAATCCTGGCACCCATATTTTCTAATTGGTTTCTACAAAAAGTACTTACATTTTTGCTTCATAATGTAATTCCTCTTTTGTCAGGAATAAGCCATTCTTTTAAACTATTTTCATGTTGAGTTCTTATTGCGAGACCATCATCTTAGATTGAAAACTATTGGATACCAAAATCTTATTTGCAGCAATTTCAAAACCATGCCTAAAAGATATTCGCTGTGTAGTGTATTGATGATATAGATATTGTTCCAATGTGTGGTATTTTGAACAGTAGTTTTTATACATGTGAACTTCAAAAAATACATGCCTTCATGTGTAATATTTAGAAAATCATACTTTTAAACCTGTTATCGTGTTTTTAGATGATGAATGCTTTATTCTTAATTTGCATTAATTTCATTTCTATTATTAAGCAAATAATTCAATATATATTACATTAAAACAATGGATTTGACTATAGTATCGATTGTATAGTGTCTATAAAAAATAACTTATAGATGAAGGTATGTTGTTTCAAAAATCTCACTTATATTTTTGTTTATTTTTTGAATGTATAATATGTATATGTCCAATTTCCAGAATAAATATTTCAAAAATATGATTTTGGTTTGTTTTATTTTTCTTGTTTACAGTGTGAATCATTGGGAAAAAAAAAAAAGAGGCATTGAAAATAAAATGCTGTATATTGGATTATGGTTCTACTGTTTTAGTTGTTTTTACATTCTTCTAAGGACTGAAATTTTTAAGTATTTTAATTTTTGATTATAAAAACATTAATTTAAAAACTATAATATTTGTTTTCTTTGGTGATATGAGAGTATAAAATCAGTTGATATGAATAAAAAACTAGCTTAATTTGTAATATATATTGCAATGGATTTTTCTATATTTCCATCTAGATGAATGTGTTTCTATTTAAACAAAACAATTCATAAAAAAAAAACTTACACACCTGGGCCTAATGAGTGTTATTTTAGTCAAAAGGCTTTTTCTTCATTACATATGTAAAGAACTATTTCTTTCTTACTTTGTTTTGAAATTTTTACTGTGTAAAATCTTATTCATCCTATCGTTTCCAAGATATTTCTAATAACTTATTATTGAAAGACTGAATTTAAATAAAAGTTAATTTTCTGCTTGTATAGGATTTTAAAAAGAAACACAATATAATTCTTTTAGAAACATAAATATAACTTGTGATAAACCAAATTGCTTCTGGAACTAGTTCAAATGCTTACAAATTTGTTTAACTATTTCATCGAATCTATTTTTGTTATTTTCAAAGATTTAAATCTGATGTATAAGTTCCAAGACAAAGTTTTTGATAAAATAATAGTTGTATTTTTTTCTTAAAGTAAAATTTTTGTTGTATTGGCGACAGCATATAAAATTAAGTACATGGTTGCTAATTCAACGCGTACGAAACATGGCGAATTATCTTGAACGTTGGAATTTTTGCGATGATACTAAAGTACCTTTTTGTAACACAATAAATGCAAAAGGAATTTAGATTTTCGAAGTTAAGTGGTAAAAACTTCATAAAATGTAAATTAAATAATATATAAGATGGAAAAAAATGAAATTTACCAACTTAAGTATCGCATATTTAGATCCCTTTAAATTTGATTTGATGTATATTTTTATGTTAAAAATTCGTATTGGATACAACAGTATCGAAAATAAATAACATACAAACTCATATTTGACCCATAAATACTCATAAATAAGTGCATTACACACTCATCTAGCTGTTATATTCTCAAATTTGATCCAGTAACAGGTTTAAAAATGAGTATGCGATGTTTACAGTTTTGAGTATGTAGCCGTTGCCAAAGATGAGAATGGGCTTTTCTCAAATTTGAGTATGTTTGCATCGGAGCTATTTTGAGTATGTGACGTATTCAAAAGTGAGTATTTTGTACTCCGTTCTGAATACCGGTTTTTCGCAGTGAGCCTATAAGCAACATTTTCACACCATTTAATTTTTTTTTTATTGTTTGTTGGAAAAGTTGAGAGTGGCATGCAATTTTATTTGCCGAAAAAACCGGGAGCAGAGCAGGGGCCATAGAAAATTTAACATGGACGAAGGAAATATATGTCGATGGCACAAGCAAAATGAAATAATTTTTGCTAGCAAATGTTTGGCAGTCTTTAGTAGTTCTTTTACATTCTTCTCTAAATCATTCTATGAAAAAAATGTTACATAAAAAAAATGCACTGGATTGTATGGAATACGGCATCGTGTGGGAAAATGGCAATGCCGGCGCCAATTCTGAAGTCAGCTATGACGGGGTTAACGAATAATTTTCGAAGCATGGCACTGGCGGTCAAAATAATTATAGGTTCATGTTTGTATTTGGAAGTTTTTAATGCTGGTAAAATAATTAATTAATAACTTATTATTATTTATCATTAGATTTTGTTAAAAATTCATATCGTCGGCATAAATATCAGATAGCGTAACTCCACCGCTGTAACTGATTTGATATAGGAGTGCAACGCGCCAAGCGCTTTTAGGTGCGATTCTTTAATACTTTTGTTTTGTCTACGCCATGCCTCAGAGCGCGCTCCACTTTTAATTTATTCCTCGATCAGTGTAATCACTACTTTTTTTTTTATTTCATAATAAAACTAGATTTCGAAGGGAGAGGGGGTGGCAAGATTTTAACATAAAATAAATACAACAGAAAGTAATATTGATGTATTACACTTCCTGATATAAATTATTTATACTATTTTAAGCGTTAATTACATAAAATTTGTAACAATGTGTTACTTTAGCTGAGCAGAGATGCCGCGAAAAAAAAAATTAACACTAATATCGTTATCCCCATGGCAACCACATTATCGCACGATAAGAATATCAAAGTAAAACATATTGTAATATTACCGCCTTACTTGGCGAACATAAACAACTTGGCGCCTAGCCCTACTGTATCAAATTAGCATCCCAGATGGAGTTACGCAGTCTGATAATACCGACGATATATTGATGAACATTTAAAATTTTATTATTTTTTTCTCAAAAACGTACAGAGAACTGAGGGTGAGACTTAGATTCGAGTAAATACGCCACATACTTTTTAGGAAAAAAAGTGTGTACTGTATTTAACATACACCATATACGTAAAAATTCGGAATTAAGTTAGCGGCAAGGGCATGTCGCTACATCAACCCGAGTCGATCACTCCTTTTCAGCCTTCTATGTACACATTCATCTGGCCTGCCCCGACTAGGGTATCGGCCTTACACAAAATCGATAGGGGAACCTTATTTTTATCACTGTTCTCTCTCCGGCGCTACACACTTTCCATTGAACCGCTGCACGATGGAACAACCTACTCCAATTGGAAGATAACGAGCGGAGAGATAATCGTTTGAACTTATCAGACGGTTCGCTCATAACTTCCATGTCCGCAGCAACACCAGACTTCGCTAAGCGAGTCGTTTGAGAATCGATACTTTTTTCCACCCTCCCCTAAAGAAAATTACACGTTGCCGAAGAAATGCTGAAGATGGTATCTGTTGAACCTATATTTGCTATGTCCTGATTACATAAATCATATACACCTGGGCTCACTTTTATGCGGTCATTGCAGCTGTATATAAGTAAGGTTTTTACTTAAGGCACACAAAAAACTTGTGGTAAATGATTGTAAAATTCATGTAGAAACGAAATAAAATATAGAAAAAGAATTTGGTTAACAGTGCATTCACGTAGTCAATGCACTGAAAAACATTCACACGCGTTTCCAACCTTTCAGTGATATTTTAAAATTTTTGCCATATTCCATATACATTAGAAAGATATTCGTGTTATTTATATAAGTAAAATAAACTCTACTCGTATTTTCGGAAAAATAAATTAAGGCCGTCTTCGGCTAATGGTAAATAATATGACCGAAATTCGGAATATTTTTTGAGATATAAAAGTACTCTCAAACATTAATATTATATTTTGGCTTCACTATCCTGCAGAGAGAATCTTTTTTTTTATCATACTTCTCATTTTTATCCGAGTTGACACACTTTTTCTTCTATAAAATGTTTCGCGTTTTTTCTCCTGTACCGTAACGCTAAATGAGCTATCCCATTTACATGTTAAAAAGAAAAATTGATTATTTATGACATATTTTGAAATTTTAAAAACGCTACATTTTGAACCAATGCATGAGTTACAATGCCACTAATTTTTATAAAAATTGAGGCATTTTTTTTCTGTCCGAATATGTACTCCGCGTTAAGTTCACACTGTCTTACATATGGCGAAAACAGCCCTAAGTGCATACGAATAGTCAAACGAGAGACGAGCAAAAAAATTACACAAAAATGAATTGGGGGGAGAATTCTTAGGGGATGATTCATTTTATAATAAAACTTAAAAGCCTTAATTACGATTCACGAAGAGAACATTTTTTTTTCTGCCAGGTCATCTAAAGCAGTGCCCCGCAACCCTTTTATCGCCGCGGACCGGTCAACGTTTGTTAATTTTACTGCGGCCCGCTGAGGGGGAGGATGTTGATTGTTTATATTTTAGACTATTTTGATTTAATAGTTTTAGTTTAATTGTATTTAATCGTGACTTCTCTGAATAAAATATAGCTACACCAAAAAAGGAATAAAGTGATTTAACAAGGAATATTAAGTGATTTTCATAAAAAGTATCCCAAACCTAAGAAAAATATACCACAGTAAATAAAAGAGAAATAATTTAATGCTTCTTGTGCGGACCGGTAGTATTTGATCCACGGACCGGGGGTTCGGTGGTTCCCCACCGAAAGGGGTAGGGGCTTCGGTAGCGGTCAGTGGATCGAATGATACCGAGTCGACCAAGGAAAATTAAATTATATCCATTTTATTTACTGTGGTGTTTTGTATAGCGTTTTAGGGAGTTAAAATTTTAAATCACTTTGTATTCATTTTTATAGTGACAGGTTTATTATTTTGTAGGTATGTTTAAATATATTTGAGATAAAATTATTAAATCAAACCAATCTAAAATATAAACAACCAAAATCCCTTGAGTGGGCCGCGGTAAAATTAACAAGCCTTGACCGGTTTGCGGTGATTAAAGGGTTGGCGAGCACAGATCTAAAGCAATAATTCTTAAACTGCAATTCGCGGACCTCCGAGGGTTCTCAGCGTTTTTCTAGGGGTTTCCATGAAAGTCTCTCATTTAATGTGAAGATTTCCTGCCTTTACAGAAACTGAAAGGCTTTGTACAAAAATTGATAAATGTGCCATCCTAGACTAGGTCACTAAACTGTCCTAGTGAAAAAACTCTAGAACATGTATTTCTATCAAATTTCTTTTGTATTTGCCACTAGATAGCCATTACTAAAACGTAATATTTCCTAAAAAAATAGTAAAAACACATGCGCACAGATTAAGAACTGAATTTATAGTGAGCCAATACGATAACGAGTGCATCCCTCTTTGGTATAAACGGCCTATCTCATGCCAAATAATCAACCAACAGAGTTAAGTACATTCTTTATTTATTTGAAATTAGTACTTTTGTAATATTTTTAATTAGATGTTTACTGTTTTCTTACAGGGGAAAAAAGAAGCGTTACAAAAATCTGTATATAAGTAACAGTTAGTCCTTGAGTTATTGCAAGAACCTTTAAGGTATCCGTACACGTTCAGAGTACTTTTTAACAAATTAGCACATTTAAACATTATAAATGCTTTTTTAGGACTCATTGCCAATAAATACAAATATTTAACTAATAGTACTTAAAATTAGTTACCTAAACTTTACGAAAATCACAATTACAAGTGAAATGTTAGCAATATTATTGAAAAATTTCAAATCAGTTAAAGAAAAAAGTAACAAACTTATATTAGTAAATGTATAGCTAAAACAAATTAGATGCATTTATCTAAAACATGTACTAAAATTTTAATGATTAAGTAAAATTTGAAAATTTTAGAACTGATTGAGTAAACATTATAAGAAATGTGACATTCTTAATGAGAGACCATTATTTAAACAAAAAGTCATAGCTAAAAAAGTATTCATACAAATAAGAAATATTTCAATACATCCTACAGAAAATAATATAACTATCTGGTTTAAAAAGTTTTATAGAAATACATTTGTAACCTTTTGAGTTATCAGACTCGCCATGATAGATTTTGAGCAATTTAAATGCACACTTCTGGTAGATCAACAACCCACTTCCGGTTTTCCTTACTTTAAAAAATTGATTGTATCTTGGCTTCTAAGGAGCGTAGAAACAAAACAAAGTATGTTTTGTAACGCCGAAAGATATCTATTCAATAACAAAAAACAAAAATATCTGCCTTGACCGAATTTGGTCATTTTCAACCCCGAGTAAGGATACCTTAAATCAGTGCTCCGCAACCTTTTGATCGCTGCGGACCGGTCAACGTTTGATAATTTTATCGCGACCCGCTGAGGGTGGGACACGTTGATTGTTTATATTTTACATTGTTTTGATTTAACAATTATAATTTAGTTACATTTCAATATGCCTTCAGAATAAAATATAGTTACACCAAAAATGAATAAAAATGATTTAACGTGGAATATAAAATGCTTTCCGTGGAAAGTTGCCCAATTGCGAGAGAAATGCACTATTTTAAATAAAATGACAATAGTTTAATGTTCTTTGGGCGGTCCGGCACCATTTGATCCACGGATCGGGGATTGTGGATCACTGCCTTAAATCACTCAGCCATATTTTGGGAGTGAGGGAGGGGTGTGCAAAATCTTGGGGTCCGCGATGTCAGGCAGATTTATAAAGGGAGACCACGGAGATCGAAAGCTTAAGAACCGCTGATCTAAAGTAAAGATTACTAAGGAACACCAAAAAATTTTAAACAGAAATATAAAAATAAACAAACGCTTAAATTATCCGAATAGTACGGATATTGGTATTACGTAGTGTTGGAGTTTATATTAGGAATATAGGGGAATATTTAATGCCAAGCATCTTAAACAGGAGCGGCCAACTTTTTATGAAGAATATCACTATCTAATGGGAAAAAAAATAATAAGCGTGCCATTTTTAACTTTTCCAACAAACAATAAAATATGAATAGAAAACAAAAATGTTTCTTATAGGCTTATCATGGGGATACTTAAGCAAATAGGGGAATCATGGGAATTTTTATGCAAGTCTCAGTAGTGGAGATTTAACAAGTAATATTAAAAAAAAAAATTAAGTCAATTCCCCTACTTAGATCAACAAAGAAAACTTTTATTTTAGCAACTTTTTAATAAATAGTTACAAATGATATAAATATGTACATGACAGAATCACAACATTAAGTGGTAATTAATTTTTATTAATTATCATTAAAGTATCGTATTGTCATCCAAAACAATCGTGTTTATAAAATTTCAATTCAACTGAATGCTTTAAAACGAGAGAAAAAAAAATCTTAAATTTTTGTCCCAAGTCGCTAAAAATGAAACCAACGTGGCTGTATCTGTAATTCTTTAAATCATTAGTTTCAGTCAAGTAATAATAATAAATTATAATTAAATTATCGTATTTTTACCCAAAACAATAGTGTATCGAAAATTTCAGCTCAAATGAACGCTTTAAAATGTGAGAAAAAAACATTTTCATGTTTTGACAGAAGCCGCCAAAAAAAGATGCCAACGTGGCTGTACTTGTAACTCTTTGAATAATTAGTTTTAATCAATACTTTTTTATTAATTATAATTAAATGACTATACTGTCCTTCAAAATAATCATGTATATAAGATTTCAGTTCAATTGAGCGCTTTAAAATGCCATCAACATAAATATATCGAGAGTGTGAACTAATAGTAGAAATTGAAAAATAATATAATAAAAAAAAAAAGTACAAACTTTTCGGTTTTATTGTTAACGAATTTTTTACAAGTTTAATGAGTTAGGTTAGGTATAAAATAAAAATGAGCAACTTGAAAATAATTAATTCTAAATAATTATTAAACAGTCAGTACATGCGGCTTTTAAATTTGTGCTTAGTTATTAAGTACTTTACATCAGGAGAATAATTCTCTCTCTTGAAAATGCAAAAAAATTTTTGTTTTTATGTGCATATTAATTTTGAGGGACATTTTCATCTTATATTTGTAACAGAGGCCCAGTGGCCGTGTGGTAGCGTATCACCCTTCTACATCACAGGTCCGGGGTTCTATCTTCGGACTGGGCAAGGTCGACGCGCTGCCTTTCATATCTTAAATGAGTCGATAAACATTGAGCACTAAACATTGGGGACTTCGTTTCAGACAGACCACCTGATCGGGCAACTGCTCAAGCATCTCAGCGCCCAATGGTCAAGTATACTAAGATGAGCACAGTAGGTCTTGGCCCTCATGAGCTGTTGCGCCACCGAGTTTAGTTTATGCTCGTAATCGACAGCATTTATTCTCAAACACATATCGATCCAAAACTTGAATAATATCTGACAGCTCAATCGTGTAAATTTGGAAAATTGATTTTCGAAATTCAGTATAATTCGGATCACGTGCAGTTGAAATAAGTTATTTATATTTACTTTCCAGTGTAGTGTGGAGCTGTAGGTCAATAATTTTGATTTGGATATCTGGCGGATAACAATTAACGTCTTGTAAAAAAATGGAAAAAGGATTTGTAAAAAGAACAGTATAGTTTATCTCCTTGAAAATCATCAACTCCAGCTCTTAATAATCATACAAAATGGATATTAAATACTAAATCTATCATAGCTCGAAGCTATATTAACTTTGTAGAAAGAGCCTGCATTCATGTGAAACGGGTTTATCTTTTTTCCAAAAGATAGAAGAATAAAATGGCCCATAATATCGATAAGAAAAGCTTCATCCCATAGCCAGTCTTCATTCTTGAGTAGCAAGCACTCCCCGGGCAGTTAGTTCATTGTTTTCTTCCAGATATTTTTAAACAAGGTTCCTTAAATTCCGAAATCTCACTTCACTTCGGAAAGACAGAACAATGGAGAGTAACCAGGGGAGGGCGCGGGCTACTTTTCATTTTTTCAAGCTGTTGCGCTCCGCCCAGTGGCGTAGGTGGAGTGAACTCAAAGAAAGTATACAATACACTCGGACCTCCATTCGCTCAAGAGAGAATTTTTTCCTGGAACCAATAATATTCTACGATTTTCTTCGTAAAATAACCTCCAATTAGCGAAATGCATTTTCTATTCAACGGAATTTCCTCTTATGATTCGATTTTTTGCTCCGTATTTTTTAAAATACCGTATTTACTCGAATCTAAGCCGCACTTTTACCCCAATGTTAAAGCTACTAAAAATTGGGCACGGCTTAGAATCGAAGGGGAAAAATTTGTTGGATGGGGCATTTAGAGCTATTACAGTTTCATGCATTAGCTTAAAAGTTTATAATACTGATAAAATGACTGACTATTCCCTTATTAGTTTTCCTTTTAAATTTATTTTAATTTTATAAAATTGGATATCGATAAACCGTTTAAGACTATTTTTCAATTTTCATAAAATCTTCTTGAGAATTTGGAACACGGCTTAGATTTGAATCAATACGGTATTTCTAGACCTCCCTTCGTATGATGGAATAATTATTAGGTCTTAGTGAAGGCGGTACCCTCAAAATGTCTTGGCGGTCTACTGGTCGATCACGATCGACTTAATGCCCATCCCGGCTCTACAATAATTTTCTATTTTAAATAAATTAAATTAATTGAATTACAATACATTTTGAGGTTTTCTTTTTTGTCTGAGACAACCGCATTTCAATAGAATTGAAGAAAAATAAAAATTGCTATTAATTACTATCTTTTCAAATCTTAAAATTTTTTAATAAGTCTTTGAATGCCAATGTTACAAAGCAGTGCCACACTGTGGCAAGTGTGGCGCAGGTCCCCCTCATCAAAAAGAAAATACAGTAGAAGGTCGTTTATCCGGAACGTCAAATATCCAGACCAGTTTTTTTTTCATATACAGTACATGTACTGTATATGAATACGTTTTCGAACAGGGCAATGCTCAACAGTTGTTTCGCGTGAGGCCAAAATCGACGGAAAAACCCAAGTCAGGGATATTTGGGGAATTTCATTTGTGTGATTTAGTAAACATCTGCGCGGAAAATTAGGTCAGTCTGTTTCCAAGTGAAGGAGTGTATACGGGCTCTTTTGTTGAGTTGTGAACTGCTATGGCTTCGAATTCAAAATGCAGAAATTCGATGCAGAAGACGGTGGATTTCAAATGCTAAATGATGACGAGATGGTGACTTCTGTGCAAGAAGAATCCGCCTGACCCTGTTGACGATGAAATGGATGAAGACGAGGACAAAACAACAACAAAAGTAACAAAAATGCTGACGCGTTTTTTAAGTTAGAGACAACTATGGATTGTTACGAACTACAATCAGAGTGCTGTCCTACTCAACTACTGCTGCTCAAGAGATTTAGAGATCTTAAAGCGAAAAAACCAAGGTGTACAATAATACAGCAAATGATTATTTTCCACAATAAAGGTAAATTTGCGACATTTTGCACCTATTTTGCTTTTTCTTCAAGCACCGCATGGGATGATTTTCAATATTCGTATAGTGTCCGGATTTTATATACTGCATGGATCGCATTAGGTTTTCAGTTATCCAAACGGTATCCAGTCCAAATTCATTCGTATAAACGACGTTCTACTGTACATAAATATCTCTTGTTAATTTCTGTCTGGTAAAAAGATGAGGAGTTGGGGAGGAATACTCTTCGATCAATCTTGTGTGTGGGGGCACTTATTAATCGTGCGATGCTACCGATATCACATTAAAAGACAATGTAGTGACAAAAAAAATAGAAAGACGCTTAATAAAAGAATACTAGATGTCTCCACAAATTTTATTCCATTCAAAGATATTAGAATAGAATGAAGAAAGTATTTTAAAAATTCAAATGAAATTCAAAAGTAATACCAATACACATTCCATCAACGATTAAGCCAGAAATTTATAAGCTTTATCACAAGTAGAAAAAGCAAAAATACCTGTTTTGCAGTTTGAAAATCAGTATCATTCACACAAATATAGTTTCATTGACTTTTTTGTAGTCATATGAAATAAAAATTGAGATAATTCGAAATATTAGGGAACATCAAATTTTTGATAAGAGATTTTGATACTCATATTAGAAGTAAAACTTCTTTATATGAAAATATATTACAGCTAACTGAGATACTAAAAAAGTTAAAGTATGGTAATATTCTCATACTCAGTGCTAAACAAAGGAACAAAAATTTTAAAGAATACTTCAACAGACAGTTAAAACTGCATTACCTTCGTACATATATCTAGATCGTATAATTTAATATTGAAAATTTGAATTTTACAAGAAAAATTATTTTCCTTTTAAAAAAAGAACTAAATATACTGAATTTTTTTTGTGTTATTCCTAGGGTATTTTTCACTTGATGAATTGACTCTTTTCCTAGATTTTCCAAAGCATTTTACATCAACAGAATCGAAAGGATTTTAATCTACAGCAAGGAAAAAAACTTGTTAAGATTAATATTTAAAAATCTAAACATTATATACGGTAAAAGAAGTTGAAATCTCATTCTTTGTAAAGTCTATTTCGGTAGCCTTACTTGTAAATGCACCGATGTATCATTATTTTAAAAGCCAAAAGAGATTTAGAATGTGGTTGGAAAGTCGCGTTTTTAGTCTATGAAGTAACAGATAATGGCAGTTTCTTTGGGATCTTGTTATTCGGTTTGGATGCACTCTAGATGGGTGGCAAGATGTGTTTTCAAAATACACACACGATCTTGTATTTTTCTTCTTATTACAACATCTTTTTCTGTTACAATAGGAATTTCAGAAAATTTTAAGGATTACTATTTTTACATATATTTCGGTAATTTTTTTTTTATCAATAGGATTTGGTACCTTGTATTTGGTTTTGTATGAAATTTATAAACACATACATGTTTACCACGCTATTTATATATTTATAAAATAATCAAATAATTCACATTTCACTAAAAACATTACATTTGTTTTAAAATACATAACACATCTAATTACAATTCAGACTGTATAATTCGATAGAGAAAAAATTAAAATGTGTTATCTTTTCTATCGTTTTCTTTAAACCAAATTAAATTAAAACAGTGATTGACCGGAGGAACAGCAATTTGATTAATGAAGCAGTTGAAACTTAACTAAAATCTGTGATAAAGGCAATCAATTTCAAATAATGATTGCTTCTGAAAAAAAAATATGCTAAAGCTAAAAATTCTATAATATGCATAGTTAGATACAGAGAGATTACACCAAGAAACTTCAATAGTTACGTTTAAAAAGTTTTATTTTCAAAATTCATTATTATGCAAAACTCCTGCTTTTCAAAATCTTCAGTTTTTATTGGGAGCAGAAATTTGATGACGAGAATTATACTTCTATGAGAATGAAGTCAATGTATAAATACAACTTTATCTGCGGCAAACCAATTTCAGAACAGAAACTACTTATGACTAACTGATGAATTGATTAGTTAAATTCTCTCTCTTTTAACTTCACAACTTTCTGGCTCAAAAATTAATAAAAAAATTATAAATTGATGAAAATAAAAAGGTAAAAACAAAGATCAATCAAATGTACCGTTCAGGAAGTTATAATGTCGCCTCACAAACGTAGAGATTTCTCATCTCTGTTCTAAGATAATTAATAAATAGTTCTCATATAATCTACGTAAAGAAAGAAATATAGTTTAAATATTCTGTCTCTATTATATATACATTAAATTTCAATGGAAAACACGTTCTGATCAATTAATTTAATCTTTAAAAAAATTTATTTATATTTATTTTTATACATTGGCACAGGAAAGCATTTGCAACTATATTTATTTAACCATGTTTATTTCAGAGTATTTTCAATAGATTTTAATGAAAAATAAATGATAGAAAGTTTTCAAATGATTGTACATTTTTGATTTTTAAGAAGATGCAAAAATTACCGTAAACACAAAATATGCACACAACAAGTTTGATTTTTTCTATATGTCATTCTCCACATTAAAAGCGGGGAGGCACAATGTTCTTTTCTGGACATATCAAACTGCTAACAGGAGATGTAATAAAAGTGGTAAATTGTTCGTTATGTGTTTTTGAAATATGAAATAAATTCAACTAACAATAAAATAATATTTACAAATAACTAATTTTAAAATAGAAGCTGTTGAGATGCCGAAGGACAAGAACTGGTCAATCTTGAACGAGGACCCATCCTGGGTTCTAGAGGCTCCTAGAAAAGCTGCTGTAACTCATTTTAGACTTTTGACACGGCATGACTATCTGAGATCTCGTCACTACAGAATGGGCTCAATTCATGTGACGTCATAGTCACATGATAGTGAAAGCCACGTGATTCTAGAAAATTAATTCAAAAACTCATACGAAGTCATAGTCACTCGATAAAAACTATCTGGTGTTTCCAGCTAATCGGTTCACGCGCTCTGGTGTTGCCAAGTTTTGCTCTTTGCAGAAACTTTCTCTTAAAAAGTACATATATGTATACAAAATGCATTTTATTTAAAAGTATAAACATAAAATACGATCTTTTTTTAATTAAAAAAAATATTTTTGAAGAAATTTTTTCCCCTAACATTTAAACATCTTAACCCAAATATGAAATTCGAAATTTTATCTGAGTTTTACAAATAGAACGACAAGTACAATTAGTTTAATGTTTGTTTTGAATTCAATGGAAAACACGTGTTTGTTTTTATCATGCGACTCCATGAATTGAGCCCATTGGTATAGCCGACTCACCGAACTGTACTCTGTGTGACTCTGATCAGCCTATGACCGCTGAACAGTTAGTTGGTTGTGTGCCCTGAACTAATTAGTCTTAATTCTATAGTTGAAAAGCATTGGAGAGCACGTGCACTCATGGCAAAGGTGCAACTTTAGTGTGAGGCATTCATAAAATAAGTAAATAGCAATAAATATTTACAAATAAAAACATACACCTTTTTCTTCAAAAACTTTTAACGGAATTATGCTACAAATAAGAAATTGCGAAACTTAAGCCGGTGTTATTTATAAAACAACAAATAACACCGCATTGCCAACTAATCTCCATCAATGACGCAAGTCAATCGAATGTTGCGATGCATGCCAGACGACTTTGATTAACATGACATTTCTCGGCAACACTCGTGAGTAATTCTTGTTTTTCCAGTTACGTCACCATGTTGACAATTTGAAGTTCTTGCAAGATGTGGGGAAAAAATCATTACGGTTTTTGTGCATCGATGCTCTTTCCACAAATGTTATCATCCAATATTACTTAAGTCGAGATAAAATAATCAACATCAGTGATGTCATTTATCGAAAACGATTAAGTGATAGTTTCTTCACAATATGACTGATAATAGGAGATACCAGAACAGATATGCATTAAACATAAAATAATATGGGATTCTATGAACAGTTTAACGGATGTCAAATTCAAAAAGTGGGATAATATTTTAGATCAGGGGTGGGCAATCATTTGCCTGTGGCGTGCCAAACCAATCGACCAATAGGATTCAGCGTGCTATTCAGTAGGACATATTTGAAACAATTCGATTCCCGTCATAATGCATGTAGAGAAACAGCTTAATATATAAATACAGTCGGACCTCTATATAACGAAGTCGCTAAATCCCGGAAAAAAGTTCGTTATATGGAAAATTCGTTTTATATAGAGGTTCATATTTTAATATACTTTATAAACCACATAAAACAAATTTTAATTTCATAAACATCATTTTGAAACGAATTTTGTGTAAAAAGTGTAAACAATTTGTATTTGGATGTTTAATGCATTTACATTACTCTATGTCATATTTAGTTTATGTTAAATATTGTACTGTTCATAAGCATTGCCGCCTCTTATATATTATAATTGGCGATTCAATGAGAACTTGGCGAAATCTTGGCGGTAGAGCCAAGTTGGCATCTTTTTTGGCGATCAAGTTGGCGGCCAACTTGGCGACCATGTTGGCGAGTTCGGAACCCTCTGGATTCTTCTAGAAATTTGTGGAGAGGTCCACTAACGTCACGTTCTATGACACGAGCGGTTATATTTCTGGAAGTTTCTGCCGCACCTATAAATATAGATGCTTGCCGGAACGGCGGTCAGTCTGATTTCAACCAGCGAATAGTAAGCATTGTTTTGACAAGCGATTAGCTTGGCTGTGCTTGTGAATAATCTATTAGATACGTGTAATTTTAAACACTGACAATTGAGTGTGAGTGCTTTTAAAGATGTGAAGACCTTCGGAGATTTACTCTGTGAATATTGCAGCTGAATCCTGTATTTAAAGGATTGAATTTTTTATAATAAATTCACATCGACCTTAAAGAACTGTTTATTTTCTTTGTGATTGTTTTGCATAAAATTCTCGAACATGGATCTATGTAACAATATTTTAAAAAAGTAATTATCCACACCTTTTTTTTTTAAATTAATATATATGTTTATTTTATATATCTTACCCATCAAAAAAGAAAGAGAAACTGCAAGGAAAACAAGAAAAAAGAATGTCGAAGGATTCACTGAACTTTCAATATTAAGAAAATAATTTTATACTAAAATTAATTAATATATTTTAAGGACATTTTATAATTTAAAGTTTTCAAGTAATATTAAACATACATTATTTTATAATTAGAACGCGGGTACACGGGACAAGTCTTCTGAGGGTGAAAGAGGATATCGAAAATGTTTCTAGTGAGCTGTGCAATGGGGGTTAAAGGTTGCACTTCTTGGATGAAACGTCGAGAGCTCTATTGCTCTCCGCGAGTTAGGATCCAATAAAACCAGTTCAAGAATTATGACCACCATAAGATGTGTTAAAAAGAGAATAAATTGAATATTTTTCAGAAATACTTAAAAAAAAGGTAGAGCAAAAACTGAATCACAAAAGAAAAAGTTCGTTATATAGAAAATGCACTTGGCTATAGAGACGTTATTTAAGGAAAAAAATCGTGAATTGTTCAAAGTTCAAGGAAAAATTCGCTATATAGAAAAATCCGCAATATAGAGAGGTTCGACTGTATTTCCCTTCAGTATTGTTAAATAAATTAATAAATGTTTTAATACGAACCTTGTCTCTCTGAAGCGCTGTACTTCATATCGAAATATCAGGGGTATAATTTGTGACCTTCAATTTGACACGATTTTGAACATTCAATTGTTAAACAGCTTATTTGTGTATTTAAAATACTTTTCATATGAGAAAAGATTTGTTCACAAATGAAAAGTTCACAAAGAAGCTGCTTAACAACTGAATGTAGAGCCAAAAGTGGAAAGCAGAGTACATACAAGTTTCTCTCTTCAAACAATTAAATCTCTCCTGCAATGATATCCAATAATTTACAAAATAATTGTAGATTTATCTTTAGAGTTATCTTTCAGATTTTTTCGTAATTCTGTAAATGTCCATAATTCTGTTGTCAAATATCAAATTCCACCCACTTCAAAAAAGACAAATTTATATAGTGTAGAGTGCCACTATGAGTTGTGCCACGTGCCAAATATGGCCCACATGCCATAGGTTGTAGGCATGCCTGGTGTAGATTTTCTTCACGTAATACGTTTACATGATGACACTTAAGAAATGGTGGGTAGAAATATGAAATAAAAGTATTTTTATTTTTTGGTATTTGTTAAATATAAAAAAGAATTTAAACCTGTCTTCGCGCGCACGCGACTCAAAGACGTCATCATTTGCATTAAAAATTTCTCCAATATTAATGTAATATTCTGGTGGCATTAGACGCATTTTACAGCGATTTATTGTAAAACACTAAACCGATATATGATTCCGTAATAATAAACCATACATATCAGTCAGTATTAATATTTAATTCAATATGTGAAACAAATTTTCAACTGCACATGCAGCATTCTATATTTCTTCATCCATATTTTTACTTTTAAACACGAACTCCTTCCTTCAAGAGTTAAAGTAAACAACCGAGTGCTTTGGGGGTGTTTATTAACTTTCGATTTATTTCTAAATTATGAAAATCCCGTTTACGGTACGATGAACAGTATAAACATTATAATCTCTCAAATTTATGTTAACATTAAAATCTCTTTAGAAAAAAAAATATTAATCATTAAGCTTATACAAATTCAAATTAGAATATCTATTCAGTTTCTATCTTTTAGTTAGACTTCTTTAACCCTCTGGCCGGAACATCAAATTTTTTTTATTTATATTCATGTAAGAGTAATTCAAAATAATAATAGCAAACACGAAAAAAACTATATGAATATCCGTTCTGATAGACGGTAGAAGAAAGATCGCACATATCATGAGTTGAAAAAAACCGCCATGTACCCCACCACGTGATTCTCTCAATGGGTAGAGTCCAACTGAAGATGTCAAGGCAGCCCAACCCAAAAATCACACCGCAGCAGTGACGCACACAAGGAGGGGGTCCTGCGGTCCGACCCCCCAAAGCCCTTGATTTTTTTTCCGATTGATTATAATTCTAAGTATATAGTACGTAAAATTTAATTAATTACTTGCTATTAATGATTAATTTTATTAATTAATGCTAATTATTTATTCAAAAACTAGTTTTTTACTGTGTTTTGTTCCCGAAAATCGACAAAATCAAACGGAGCATGATACAAGAATGGTGAACTTTCGATCCCGGACCCCCTTAAAAAATTCCTGTGTGCGCCACTGCCCCACAGCGTTATTTACAAGCATCAAAGCAAATCATCCTCGCCTGAGAGACGGATGTTCCGGTCAGAGGGTTAAAATACTATTTTTAATAACAATTATAGTCACTGTGAATCAGTAGCGCACTCAAGAATTTTTCAAAGGGAAGGCGGTGGGTCCGGGGTCGAAAGTTCACCATTCTTGTACTATGCTCCTTTTGATTTTGTCGATTATGGGGAACAAAACACGGTAAAAAGCTAATTATTGAATAAATAATTAGCGTTAATTTATAAAATTAATTATTAATAACAAATACTTAATTAAAATTTACGTTCTATATACTTAGAATTATAATCAATCAGAAAAAAATCAATGGCTTTTGGGGGAGGTCCAGACCCCCAGGACCCCCTTGTGTGCGCCACTGCTGTGAATATTTTGAGAAAAAAAAAAACTTTTCTTGGCCGACTCTTATTATGCATGATTAATGAAATAATGTGAAGAAATACATAGAAACTCTGAAGAAACAGAGTAAACACAGAGAGAAAAATGAAATAATCAAGCTTGAGCTGCTCCGAAGTATTTAAGAATAATGAATTAGTATGACGAAGTATTATATGAATAATATAGTGGAAATTATCTTCCAATTTCTAGAGAGAGTGCGTTTTGAATCGTACACAATAAACAAATATATAAAAACACTTTCTTTCCCAAAAATTCATTAAAACCCTACGCAACACGTTCGACCTGAATGAACCCTAAATATTTTTCTAGTCTTTAAACTAAATCTGTTTACAGGTAATTTTTTTTTTATTGAAGACAAATAAAAAATATTCTTCTGCACCACAAGTATCACACGGGTCTTACTGAAGTAAGTAAAACAAACAGAATAAGATAAATAAAATAAAAGTAAATAACAAGACAAAAGAGCTACGAAATAATGAAAAACAAATAATTTACCAAGACAAAAATACATAAAATAAAAAAAAATAAACAAAAAAAACCAATACAATGAAATTACAAAAATAGAGAAATGAAAAATTTATAAAATCAGATCAACGAAGATACAAAATAAAGTGAAGGAAGCTTTACTTGAAACAAGTTGCAAAAAATTAGGATGCTAGTTGATTTTAAGTTCTAGTTCGGCTTTCAGGTATTTTCTCTTTCTTAAATTTTGAACAAAAAATGATAAAATGCTCCCCACTTTGTTGACACAAAGTTTGAAAGGACACAGGTTAAATCAATAGATATACACTTTACATAAATAAATTTAAGGTTTCTAATTCTAAATAAAAAGTATTTGTGATGTTAAATAATAGTAAGAGAAAAAGAGCTAAATAATTTTTTTAGAAGGTAAATAACCAGACAGCAAAATTTCCAGGACTATTTAAATATTTTACATCATTACATAAGCACCGAAATTAAATTTCACTTCATCTGCTATTTATTAATGCTTAAAATAAAAATATAACATAAATATATAAACATATATAAAGAACGAGAATTTTTTTACGGGATCAAAGAAATAAGTCTCTACAGCATATAAAGAGAATAAAGTAGTTCACCATTCATTTGATATCATTGAACTCTTTTGTTCTGAAGACTATTAATACGTTTATTAAATGTTGGGATAGGGCACGAAATTTTGCGGGGGGAATAAATACACTTAAAAAAATAAGCAATAAAAAAAAGAAGAAATGCAACACAAAGAATCACTGTCAGTGGCGCACACAAGGGGGTCCTGGGGGTCCGGACCCCCCAAAGCCCTTGATTTTTTCCGATTGATTATAATTCTAAGTACATAGTACGTAAAATTTAATTCAGTATTTGTTATTAATGATTAATTTTATTAATTAATGCTAATTATTTATTCAATAATTAGTTTTTTCTGTGTTTTGTTCCCGAAAATCGACAAACTCAAAAGAAGCATGATACAAGAATGGTGAACTTCCGACCACGCCCCCCCTTGAAAAATTCCTGTGTGCGCCACTAGTCACTGTTATATAGAAAGTAGGGAAATACCTTGAGTAACACAGCAATTTTGATAAAAGAACGTAACTTACTTCTTTTTAATGTGATTTTACCTATAGATTATTTAAAAATATATTTTGAGATTTTAATTTCTAATTAATAAGATAAGATTTCTGTAATTTTGTGCATCGTATCATTCCGTAAAACAGAAAAATTTCCTTTGAAGGAAAATCGAAAAAGCAAACATTAGTTTTAGCCTTTTCTTTATTTGTTCAAGGGAATAGAATAATAATTACCAACGCACACATATAAGGGAAGTTTGTTAAGCAGGGAATATATTTATGTTCGAATGATCAAGATTAGTTTTACTTTCTTTTATCCAAAATTATTTTTCTGCAATATTAAAATTTTTACTACAGTAACTACTATATTTCCAGAATCAATTTTCCCGTCTTCTAAAAATTGAGGTGGAAAATTTTTTTTCTAGAAATACAAATTCGAGCATTACAAAGAGCAACATTCCTTCGACGTTGCAGAATAAAATATTTTCTAGAAATCTCAATACCCACATTCATTAAAAAAAATCCACATTATGCAACAAACATATATTATATCCATACCTCTCATTTCTAACATTGTTGCTAATATTTATAAGGTCGAACACTAATTGCAACCAACGTAAAAAATATACTGCGACTTATACCACCAAGCTCAAATTACAGCGAAAGCTTAGCATTCTGTGTAAGAACACCAAAATATATATTTGTGGTACTCTCTATCATAACGTTTCACCGTTGAATTTTATTTCCATTTAATATTTCCGCAAACAAATTACTAGCCTTGATAATTATCTGAGAAAATACTTCAAATGTCTTAAGACCACAAAACAAAAATTACGTCCTGACAAATATCTTATTACACATGAAAAAAAAATACACATTTTAGAAAAGAAATACATCATTTTTAAAAAACTAATTATTTTAATTTTTTTAAAAATGTTCGTTATTTTGAAACTTTTACTATTTTCAAAAGTGTTCCTTACAATTCTATGCATGGGATTGGTATTACGAGTGATATTTTTATTTCTACAATTTTTTTTCGTACCGGACAATATAAAAAACAGTAAAGCACCAAATATATCTAAGTTTGAGATTTTTTTTTAATTAGTTATTCCACTAAATCCTTATTTCATATGAAGAATTATCAAACATATTATACAAAAAAACCCGGAAATTGCATATAAAAAAAAACTTGAAAAGCATTGCATTTTCAATACACGAGTGTCGTGAAAAATAAAACCCCGAGGAAAAGAAAGCCATTTAAAGTTTTAAAGGTCAGTAAAACAAACAAAAGAACTAAGTGAAGATTTCCCGTGTTCCACTTACTGTTTCACCACTTCGGCATAACGCGCACTTTAAGGTATCCGACTACGTTCGAAACCGTGATTTTAAAAAAAGCGCCTAAATGGATAATTTCGAAATATTTAGTGTCACTTAGATTAGAATACATGTATAAAATTGTTTTATGTACATTTTGACAAAAATAATTATTTAAATACAATATTTCGGCAAAAAATTAACTTAGAATAACCTTTTTTAAAATGTTCTCCTTTTGTGAAAAATGCTTCTATTAGAATAATATTTTGCTTGTATATAGCTCAGACCTCTGTACAAAGGCTCAACTATGATTTTTGAAAAATTCACATTATTTTCAGAGTTGCAACCAATTGAAATAATAATCGGCATTTCTTTCTTAAAATCTCTCCCCTCTGTTGTCGTAAAGCACGGATAAACCCACTTCTAAGTTATATATTTAAAAAATTCTAGTTGAGCCTCTGTACAGAGGTCTGAGCTATATACAGGCAAAATATTATTATAATAGAAGCATCTTTCACAAAAGGAGAATATTTTGAAAATTTGTCATTCTATGTTCATTTTTTGTCAAAATATTGTACTTAAATAATTTTTTATTGTAATACTATTCTTAAAACAATTTTATATACATTTTCTAATCTAAGTGGCACTAAATATCATGAATATTATCCATTTATACGCTTTTGCAGAATCACGGTTCCGAACGTAGTCGGATACCTTAAACACAAACAAATACTATCGAAATTTACGGGCGCGCGTTATACGCCGGGTATAAAAATGACAGCTTTAAAATAAATAAATAAAAAGAAAAAGAGAGATGAGCATGGGAAAAAAATACCCTTCTACATGTTGAAATACTGTTCATTTAAAATAAATGACATGCCATATGAACAAAGGCAAGAAGTGAGTGGAGCACACATGGGGGGAGAATGAGTCCTCGGGTCCGGACACCCCCACCCCAAAGCTCTTGAAAGAATATGTTGGACGGCATATTGGAGCATGATACGAAAATAATGGACTTTAAACCCTGGACCCTCCCTGAAAATTTGCTGTGTGCGTTGTTGCTAGAATTATATCATTTTTTCAAAAGCCTGGAATAATATCTAGAATAAATGACTTCAAAGCATAAAAGCATTGTGTACATACATTTCAGGTTTCTTCGTAAAGGATGAGATGTGCGTTTACAGCGAATATACCTAAAAATTAAAAAATGCAGTTTGAAAGTATAAGTGCGCGTTATATATTCCTCGGATTTTATGGTACTTTTGAAAAAAATTATTCTAGTGGCTTAATAACGTAGCTAGAGATCTAAAGTTTTGCACATGTATTTAAAAAATTATGAGTTTAATAATTATAACGAAGCAATGAAAGGAAATTTCGATAGATTTTAGGGTAACGAGGCCTCTGAAGATGGGATATTTTCCTTTTTCTTTCTTTTTGTACTTCTAATTTCCCTAATAAGATAACATACATCACTTTGTACTCACATTTCCTTCACTTACCCTTTCATTTTCATAACCATTTCACGTCCCCCTCCCCCCATATATCCTTATCTTTCTCCTAACAAGAGTTAAAATAGGAGAGTGTCAACACAATAATCATGAATGTTGATAGGAGAACCTCAAGGCCATTCCGATCAGCCGAAAACTTTCCAATTTTTCTATCGCTATCACCCAGCAATTCAACGTTCCTTCAGCAATGAATAGGACGCGATATTTTAATGACCTCCATATGTCATTTGTGCCCGATGCGTGTAGAATTTTAAGAACAATCGCACGTCTCTTGCTAATAATGGAGGCAATTGATTGCAAATTCAAAAGTCAGTCAAAGACTTTGCACCCAGTCATCGTAACATTAGATATTTCGAAACTGCCATAAATTTAGACTGAATTGAATTTTACCGAATCTGAAATTGAAACCTATTTTGAGATTTAGGTCACTGATCTGATTTAGAAATCAAGCAGGGGTTCAAATTGCTTCGCATTTCTTCCATGCATGAACACTGTTATACGTAAACAGTGGTTCAATTGACAAGGACATGGCTCCTAACGCTCGTATTCACCGCTAACCTGACCCAGCGATGAAACCTGGAGTTAAGTAACCGGCAGTCAACCCCAGGTTAGAACTCCAATTCACAGCTCTTTTTCAACCTCCAGTTACTTGACTCTGAGTTTCTTAACTTGGATGTACTGGTCGATTCCCATTGGCCGAAATAAACCCCGTGACTTCCGGCTGGAGCTACAATTTCTATCTTCGCCTCGTGCCAGCTTGTTTTTAACCTCGTGTATCGCTATCTGTTTAAAATGAATGCCAACAGAATTTATTTTACGCAGTACGAAAAAGAGTTGGTGTTGGCTTTGATGAAGCTGCACTTACATATAATAGAATTTTATGACTTTTCTGGTTTCCAGTTTTTCTAAAAAATCTAATTGAGTAACAGTGGAAACTTTCTGAATGGTATTCATCGTAAACTAAAAATCTATCAAAACTCAAACTACTTCAAAACTTGCACGAGAACGTGAACACTCGAAAAATCGCTTACTGCGCATGTGCGTTTAAAACTAACCCGGCTGTGACCCTGGGTAAGGATTTTTTAACTTGAACCGGAGTTAAGTTATTAACTTGCGATGGTGAATAACGTTTTCGGCGAAACCCCGGTTTCCTTCCTCTAACCGGCGGTCAGGTTAGCGGTGAATATGGGCGTTAGACGACGGAGAGTTAGTACGAATCTCGTTCTTCTACTCTTAGACCTCTTCATTGAAATAATTATTAATCTCAAGTTAGTTTATTTATATATATTTTATCTTCTTCCGAAACACAACAATTGTCAGAAATCGCGGATTCATTCAACAACCTTCGATGAGTACGACACTTTAACTGGTCTTTTATTTATCAGCTTCCACATAACACCACGCATTTGATGCATTCGAGCTTGATGGAGCATGAGATTCGTTCTTATATGAATCCAAAAGATCTCTATCCATGTTTTGCAGGAGACAAATTTTCCAACCTAACAAAGCAACGACCGCAGTGCATTTGTTTTGTAGTAGCCGTTATCCACTCGATTCTATGGGAATTTCATGATGTTGTAAGACTATGTTGTTTTTAAGTTATTGATACCTAAGTCTTACCATTAAGCGTTTGATTGTATTGCAAATCAATTTTTATAGCCTTCCCTTCTTGATTTCAAACGAACAGGAATTTAATTTCTAAAACGAAAGTATATATATATATATATTTGCATTGGATATTAATCACAAAAAATGAATACCTTAAAAATTTTCCTGAGAAACTTCGCATTTACTAAAATTCTGTGTGAAGATTCCTTTACAGCAGCGGTGGTCAACCTTTAGAATTTTCGAACCACTAAATATACAATTTATATTTGGCGGGCCAATTATAGAAATTTAAAAAGAAAAAAAAAGAGTAAATACATGCACTTCAAATGCTAATCCGAAAACTTATTTTATTAATGCGAAATGAATCCATTAAAGGCAACAAATAATTTTAAAAAAATTAATTTAGAGAGATATCTGTTCCTGTTAGTTTGAAATCAGTTAGTGGACTTATGGTTCCTATGACGTCACTACAAGCGGGAGAGTCGAGTTCATTTCAATCCGAGACCGGGCCAAGTTTTAATTGCTATTATAAATGAAAATGCCTTTCCGCACGATTATATGTTTGGAAATCGAATTAAAATTCTCCCTGCCAACTCTCATATTCAAATGCCGCTAGATACACTATCAAAAGTTGCTAAACTCAGAAGGAATTTCGTAAAAAGTAGTAGCTAAAATTTTAAAAAAGTGTAATCCATACTTCATTATACATTTTGTAACTCGTCATTTTTGGAATTGTATATTTTCAAAAAAATATCAATTCCCCAATTTTTTTAATGACCATCCAAATTTTTGTTTTCACGAACCCCAGATAGGCTACCGCGCTTAGAGAGTATTAATTCTATTTTTTTTCCGAAAAAAACTCTTATGCGAACCAAAACAGACAAATCAAACTATTCAAAAAATAGGAAAATACCGTACATTTTGATAATATGAAATAAAATTTAAAAAAAAACTGGCATTTTTACACTTTTGTTAAAATATAATTTCGGATAAAAAAAATGGAGGGAAAATATTTACAAAATCGATATTTTTCTCTTACTGCGTGCTACGCAAGAAGCAAGATGTTCCATAAATAACGAAGAAAGACTCATAAAATAAACTCGATAATTTAATGAGGCCATTTGATTTTAAATGGGGAACTTTTCAGTTCCGGAAACTTAACTTATAACTAAGTCTTTTACGAAGTATATCTCAACGGTATAACGTAAGCAAAAGGATCCATATAATTAATAAAACTCCAACACAAAGATGTAATTAATTTATAACGTTAGATGTATTTACAGAAAACAAATCAGGCTTCTCTAGAATAAGGAGAAAAATCTTTTAAATTAAAGCCTCAATTAAAAGAACGTAAAATATCTGCTTACTTTGTGCTTCTTTCTTATTTGATGCTGTTATTTCATAACAGCACAAAGTAAGAAATATCTCGAATAAAATTACACTATTATCAACTAAATATCATGTACGGAGTTTAGAGTATTGTATTATCTAGTAAAATTTTTGTTCAAGTACTATCTACAGTTCATCAGTAGTTAATAGTAAAATATTTGAAATCTTTAACGTGAATATTAGTTTCGACTTTATTCAAAAAATGGAACCGGAAAAAATGTTCTGAAACATGACTCGTCTCAATTATAAATACCCAAATTAATAAGATACATGATCTTTTTAAAGATTAACTAACAATTCAAAAAGCAGAAGAAAGGCAATTTGAAATTCTATTCATTAACCAATTTTGGCGGCCGAATCGCTTTTTGGCGAGAAAAGCAAAGGTCAGTAGCCTATTACGTGATTAATATAGAACAAAGGAGAAGTAGGTGTAGGTGAATTTAACCAGCACGTTAAACGAGAACTATTAGATTTTTACTTTCTTTCTTTTAAATGACTTTTAAATGACTTTTAAATTGTTGCAATTCGCCATGACTGTGTGTGTGTTAACATGCCCTATTTTCTTCCGCTTTTGATTTTTAACGAGAAGCATTTAAGAATGTTTATTTTAGTAATCATTCGCAAGCTGCGCCATTTGACAATGAAAGGCATTCCATGTAGAGCCGGAAGTAAGCATCAGTAGATAAAAAGGCATCTATTAAAAGGACTATTGGTCTACGTAGGTGTATTCCGTTTCAATCGATTTTATTTTCAGAACTTAACTACGCCATTTTTTCTGCAGTTTAAATAACCTTAACTATAATGAAATATTTAACTTGAAATTTCAGAATTAAAGCATGAAGATAAATAGCTTATAGAGAATATAAAATAATTTGAAGAGATAAAATACACAAAACAAAATTATCAGTAAAATGCAATTTTAATTGAAACAATATTAAGTATTAAATATAGTCAAATATTTTTCGGACACATTAATTTAAAAGTGATTCTTATATAGTTATATTATGCTCTTGTGAAGATAACGCGGGGATAAAAATTTAATAATTTAAAATATAAACAATGAGAGAGAGAGAATGAATTATTTGCAGATATACTTTTTTAGTTCCGCAACAAGCAGGTAAAATCTGACTGTTACTACTTTTTAAAACTTATAAAAATATTATATAACACATTATTATAAAATTTATTACGGAGCATTAAATGATTACAGCATTGAAAAAAACAAATAAAAAGGAATTAAATAAAAATACATCCTTACAATAAACAGTTTTTAATCTAATCTATAATTTGGTCGTAGAGGTTTGATTCATAAATATAACTTATAATGCAAATAATTTTTAGAAAACAAAGTTAAAATTTGTGGTTTGTCATTCAACTCACTCCGAAATTAGTGGTAAGTTAGTTATTTCTAAAGGCATGCAGGGTTCGCGGTATTAAAATAAATTACAGTTTAAATAAAACTAAAAAAACGGTGGCATGGTATTTGTGGACGCATAACATTTCGTGGTGTGAGCGGACACATCCCCCATTCCCATCTTAGAATAGATAAAGGGTGCAGGTAAATAAGGAAATAAATACTTTTAAGTATCTCAAATATAAATTGAATTTCACGAATTACAATATTGAATTGTTTAGATATTATAGTGTGATGCATTTTAAACATAGCGAAATGTAATAAAAAAATAAAATCTTCAGATAAATATTTAAAAATTAAAAGTAAGTAACAGTATAATGAAGGGTATGGACAAAATTCAGGGATTTGTATTTTAGACTCAAATAAATATTAGAACAGGTGCAGTTACCATAAAATTAATTAGTTTCAGTAATATAAGTAAACATCAATACTAGAGGTAAAGTAAATAAAACAAATACAAGTAAATAAAAGAAAAAATAAATATATGTAAATAAATACTAACTAACCTTTATTATAAAGGCATAAATGTCATTTACCATTGGATTTCGTCTCACTGGTTAGAAAAAGTTTTTAGATATTTTTCTAAATTGTTCGATGTTTCGAATTATATTTGTGATTTTTAAAAGTATTTATTACCTTATTTGTCTGCACCCTTTATCTGTTCTAAGATGGGGGGGGATGTGTCCACTCAAACCACGAAATGCTATATGTCCGCAAATACCACGTCTGCAACTACCACACAACCCAAATAAAACACCCTTTTAGTTAATCGAACTAAATTGTAACTGAATCTTTTATTCGCCAAATCTGGAAATGGGACCTGGATTTAGTCGCCAGATGCGGGATTGGTTCTGAAAATGGGAAATGGTTATTCCTGATGATTCTGACCACGACAATGGAAAAAAAATGAAATTATTGTATTGCCATCGGTCCTGGACAAGTAAGTAAAATTTCGAATTAATCTCAACTTTTGAAGTGGGTAAAAATTGAGTTCAAAGGTTCCGTTACATACAAGTGAAGCTTATAAAAGAGTGTTAAAAAGATTCAAATTTTGCCTAAATGGTGGCAGGGCGATAATCACAAGTGAAAACAGCAATACCTCGAACTTACGCGTTGGAAGGGACTGAGTGATAATCGAGTAAATCGAATTCGTGTAAGTCGGGGTAAAATCTCGCGTATAAATACATATAAATTATTTTTAGTTCAGGTCGGAGACGAAAGAAAATAATAAAGAAAAAAAAGTTGCAATCTTATAGATAATACAAATACCAAATCATAAATCGAAGTTATTTTGATGTAGAAGGTTTCATAAACTCTAACAATGTAGTCTGCCGGCTCACAGATTTTTTCTTTTATTCCTCGTTTTGTAGAAAAAATATGCTCTTCGTTGGAGTGTGTATCTCCTAAAATTTTTAACTCTTTTTCAATTAAATTGAAGCCTTCTCTTAAATTCACAACCGTCATTCGATCTTCTGAATGAACTGGGTCTTTAGACTCAAGTTCCTCAATCTCTTGTTCATGCAGTTCTATGAGTTTATCAATTGTCGGCTCCCGATTGCGTCGATTCCTGATCTTGAACGTCATCGTTATATAAATTCGTCTTCTAAATTTATTTGTCAAGCAAAATTGACAACTTCTTCAATCAAATTATTAATGTCATCAGGGCCTGCCACTGATTTCGTCTGAGTTCCAGAGATGGAAAAAAGACGAATGGACGAGGTATAAAAATCCCGAAGATCAAATTTTTATAGAAAAAAACAGCATTTTCCCCCTGGTTAACAAATATGAAAAACATTACAACCAATATGCACATAATAGTTAACATATTGTTACGAATATTGTGTAAATAGTGTAAATAATTTCTATTTTGATGTATATTGCATTTCGTCGGTTTAATTATCAGACTGCGTAACTCCATCTGGGCTGCTAATTTGATACAGCAGGGCTAGGCGCCAAATTGTTATTTATGTTCACCAAGTTAGGCGATAATATTAAAATATGGTTTACTTTGATATTTTTATCGTGCGATAATGTGGTTGCCATGGGGATAACGTATATATATATTAGTGTTATTTTTTTTTTTATCTTCCGCGGGATCTCTGCTCAGCAAAAGTAACACATTGTTACAAATTTTGTGTAATGAACGCTTAAAGTAGTGTAAATAATTTATATCTGGAAGTGTAATACATTAATATTACTTTCTGTTGTATCTATTTTATGTTAAAATCTTGCCACCCCCTCTCCCTTCGAAATACAGTTTTATTATGAACTAAAAAGAGTAGTGATTACACTGATCGAAGAATAAGTTAAAAGCGGAGCGCGCATTGAGGCATGGCGTAGGCAAAGCAAAAGGATTAAGGAATCACGCTAAAAAGCGCTTGGCACGTTGCACTCCTATATCAAATCAGTAACACCGGTGGAGTTACGCAGTCTGATAATTAAGCCGACGAGTTATATAGGGTGTTTTTAAAGGTATAGAACTTTAAATTGCAATAAAACAGCGATGTATAAATTCGATTGACATGAATTTTTTTTTATTCTAAAGATAATCTTGTGGCATTACATTTTAAATATGATCAAGCAAGGTGTAGATTCGTCGAATGGGCCCCAAACGAGATTGCCGTTGTTCCCGATTTTCATAAGCGAATTTTGTTTAGCGATGAAGCGCACTTCTGGTTGAATGGCTACGTCAACAAACAAAACTGCCGCATTTGAGTGAAACTAATCCACAAGTGTATGTCGAAACACCGTTACATCCAGAAAAACTGACTGTTTGGTGCGCTTTATGGGCTGGTGGAATCCTTCTTCAAAAACGATGAAGGCCACAACGTTACAGTCAATGGGGATCGGTATAGAGCCATGATTACTAACTTTTTCATTCCTGAATTGAACAATCATGATGTCCAGGAGCTGTGGTTCCAACAAGACGGCGCAACATGTCACACAGCTCGTGCCAAAATCGATTTATTGAAAGACACGTTTGGTGACCGCCTAATTTCATGTTTTGGACCTGTGAATTGGCCTCCAAGATCTTGTGATTTAACATCGCTAGACTATTTTCTGTGGGGCTATGTAAAGTCATTGGTCTATGCGGATAAGCCACAAACGCTTGACCATTTGGAAGACAACATTTGCCGTGTTATTGCCGATATAAGACCACAAATGTTGGAAAAAGTCATCGAAAATTGGACGTCCAGATTGGACTACATCCGAGCGAGCCAGTCATATGCCAGAAATCATATTTAAAATGTAATGCCACAAGATTATCTTTCGACTAAAAAAAAATTCATGTCAATCGAATAATACATCGTTGTTTTATTGCAATTTAAAGTTCTATACCTCTAAAAAAAACACCCTTTATTACCCTATGTTATATTTACTTTATTTTAAAATTGTACTATTCACAAGCAAACGCCGTCCCTTACGCTATAGTGCCGATTCAATGAGAACTTGATGAAAATTTGGCGATAGAGGCAAGTTGGTGAGCATTTTGGTAACTTTGGCGACCATTTTGGCGAGTTTGGAACCCTCTGGATTCTTCTAGAAATTTGTGGAGAAGTCCACTAACGTCACGCTCTATGAGACGAGTGGTTATATTTCTGGAAGCTTCTGCCGCGCCTATAAATAGAGATGCTCACCGGAACGACAGTCAATCTGATTTCAACTAGCGATTAGCTCGGCTGTGCTTGTGAATAATCTTTTACATACGTGTATTTTTAAACACTGACAATTGTGCTTGAGTGCTTTTGAAGGTATGAAGAACTTCCGAGATTTACTCTGTGAACATTGCTGCTGAATCCTGATTTTTGACAATAAATTCGCATCGCTCTTAAATAACTGTTTATTTTCTTTGTGATTGTTTTGCATAACATCCTCGATCTACGTAGCAATATAAATTAAGAAAAATACACAAAAACGCATGATCCAAAAGCAGGAGTGGCGATTTGCTTTACAAAACATATCTTCAATTAATAGCAGGATTAAATCGGTTTAAAATTGCGCAACCCCGGAAATTCACTACTCATGCCACCGTTTAGTGAACCATTAATTTGCAAAGGATCGTAATGAAGACTGTCCAGGAAGAGACTACTGTAAAATCCTGCGTATAACGCGCAACTATTCTTTCAGGCTATGATTTTTAATTTTTAAGTACGTTCGCCGTATAACGCGCACCCTATTTTTTACGAAGGAACCTTTGAAATATATGTGTGCAATGGTGTTACGTTTAGAAGCGATTTATTCAAGGTATTTCCTAAAGCTTTTGCAAAAATCGTATACTTTTAGAACTACAATTCTTTTAGTTCCTAAGGCACGCCATTTCTTTGAAATAAACCGTATTTAGGTATGTGACGAATCTATACGGAACTTTTCCACTAATACTCTTACGCGTCTTTGGGGGTTGTAAATTCGCGTATATTTCCAACCGGCTCTAAGAGAAGAAAATGGGATATGAAAATGAATTAAAGCATTTAAGGAGAGCGTTGTAAGTTAGCAGATAGAAGGCGATTGAGCCAAGAGAAGTAGTGACGAAGTTAAGAGGATTCAAGTGGATTGCGTGATTAGAGTATTGCTGTCATTATTCAGCGAAGTAGCATTATAAGGATGGATCTACTTTGAGAGAACGACATTAGAGCCAGGTGATATTTTATCCTTAGTTCATTTGCCCACAAGATTAATATATAATAAAGTTAGGGAAAATTTAATGAATGTTAATAATTCAAGTTGCGTATATTTCTCGGTCCTCCTATTCCGGTAAACCCGTTCGATATTGAGCTTAGTACTTGATTAATTTCATATTTTGTAATTTAATTTAATAGTAAAGGTAAATTCCCTTTGACGTAGACATATTGTTTAATATTTGTAATTAGAAGGTTTCTAATTGAATCTATGGAATAAATATAATTTGTTATTATACAAATGGCGTCTGGTCATTCTTTGCCTCGAGTTAATCTTAGTGTCCAGGATGGAACCCAGGGGGGTTTTCACAGGTATGCGTAAAGAAATTTTTATTTATGTTCATCTCTTTTGACATTTTTAAAGCTATCGTTTTTATACCCGGCGTATAACGCACACCCTTAAATTTCGTGTTGTTCTTTTGTGAAATCACTTCCACTACGGTATCTTGGGACATCACATTTATTTATATACATACGAAAATAATGATCGCGGATACTGCACACAGCAAGTCTGACCCAAAAGCACACAGCGACAGGTCAGCTCGTCAACCCCGTAGAAGGAATGCGTGGGAGTGAGGCGGGAAAAAAGAGCGCGTGGGCGGATCACTCAGTTATCCTTCCGCCAGAAAAAATAGTTCACTTGCTTCACCCCAACATTTCGATTGTATTTTTTTGTGTTCAAAGTGCGCGTTATACGCCGGATTTTAAGGTATTTGCACAGCGATAAAGTGTAAACTTATTTTAATATATTTAAACTAAAGCTAGGTCTATAGTTAAAAATCTGAGGGATACTGACTTTTGATCAACAACCCCGATATTGAAAACAGAGCATTAACTTAGAGCTTTCTTACAAATTGAAAAAAAAAAATTCAAGATAAATATATTCTGATTTTATTAACGTCCAGAGGCAAAATATTTAATTATCCGAGTCCTATATGTTAAAACTAATCCGTACTTTCATGCGAATAATTTGCAATAAATCTGTGTCTTCTATTTTTTAATGCCAAGCATACAATTTCAGTTTAATAAATCAAAGCGACAAGTTAATGTTTCTGAGTTTTTCTGTAGCAGTGTGATGTGGACGAATTAACGCGTTTCACGAACTTGTGTTAATTAATGAAGGAATTTTCTATTTGAAAATGCATTCTCTTGTATAGGTTTGTGACAGCGAAAAACAGTTTTTATGTTGTCTTTTAGTCTAATTAAAAATTGGACAAAAATATGGAAATAATTATCGACAAGAAACATTGCTAAATTAACTTAATGCTCGAAGTTTGCAACAAATATATCTGTATACCAAACTGTGGACTCAAAACATAGAAACATTGAATAAATGCGTATTTTATTTAATACGTTGTGCGAATTAACGAAAATAGAATAATTCAAACAAATTTTACCCTTTATGTGACAGTAATCAGATTTTTTCTGAGTGAATTAATACTTATTTTACAAAATAACTATAAAGTATTATTTAAAGTTATAGCAGTCAGTTATAATAATAAAAACATATCAAAAAAGTTATTTTGATTCATGAGCAAAAATTAATAATGTACTGACATCATTTAGCAAGTACTCAAGATTGAAGTTATCCAACAATTAAAGCAATGCGCTCAATTCATGACGATCACAGGATTGAGACAAACACGTGTTCTCCATTGAATTCAAAAGAGACATCCAACTAGTACTAGTTGTTTTATTTGTAAAAATTAGATGAAATTTCATAATTGGGTAATTACGTTCAAATGTAATAAAAAAAATTTCAAAAGATTTTAAAATTAAAAATATTTTATGTATATTCTTTTAAATAAAATGCATTTTCTACCTTTATGCGTTATTGTTGGTTGTTGACAAATTTGAACTTTTTAGGAGAAAGTTTTTGAAAGGATCAAAAGTTGCCAACAACGAAGCGCATGAACTGATTAGCTGGGAACACATGACTGCTTTTATCGTGTGACTATGACGTCACATGAGTTTTTGAACTGATAAGCTAAAAACATGTGGCTATGACGTCAAATGAATTGAGACAATTGTGCAGAACATGTGATTTAGTTAAATCCTTAAATATCAATTATAAACAGCAATATCATAATTATCGGGTGTTGATCCTCTACCTAATGATTATTTTTGTTTCGATGAACTTTTAGAAAATTAAGATGGCTAAAAGCAACAGCAGTTTTTTTTTTTTTTGTTTTTCTAATTGTGTGAGAATAAAAGTGGTTTTGAATTTTAATTCGTGAGTTTTAGAGAATTAATAAATACTAAGAGTTTTACGCCATTTTATACTCTTTAAGAGAAATTTTTGAAATGTTACAGCAATAGATTAAACTGACTAACAGAATTGTTTTGATTTCGATATTTCAAAATGAACAATAAGATATAATCACAGATGAAAAGCATTAAAATATTCCTCCGGCTATTGAAACGAGTGAATTATTATTTTAGCGATAAAGTAAAAGCAAAGCAATAGTAAAGTAGCTCAAACGAAAGTGAATAAACACAAATGCTAAAACAAAAAACGAGCTACAAATATAAATAATAAAATATAATAATCTTTTTTAACTAATGTATCGATCAAATACTTATAAAAACTAAACAAGAGAGAAATAACTAATTACCCTTTAAATAATAAAATAAAGAATTCATGAACTACGATTTATCACATAAGTAAAGTCTCTTATATAAATGAGGAGCGAAGAGAATCGTAAACAACACTTTATTTCACATTCACTCAAATTGTAAAAATAAGTATATGTTGTAGCATATAAGCACTCAAGCAGAAAACACATTTACTAACTATGCTATATCAATTATGCGAGAATAAAGTTAAGCATAATTTATGTCTTTATTCAATATACAAAAATAAATTTGAGAGTGAACAAATGATATATATAAAGTAGATTTCTAGAAAAGTTACAATGTTTCTCTCTCTCTCTCTAAAAAAATTGCTATATAGGAATCAATGAAAGAAGTTAAGAGCCATTTTTAAAAGTATGGAAATTGTACGTATGCGCAAAGTGTAACAAAACAAATTCAATTTTCACTTTTAAGAGTAACTGCAAAACCGAAAGTGAAAAAAAAATTTCCAAAAGAATTGGAGATAACACAATAAATCGAGACTATAATAATGTTAAAGATTTCTTCTTTTAAATAAAACAAAATTTATTTAACGCCTTTTTCATTTGTTACGAGTAAAAGATTCAAAAAGTTCTTATAAAATTAGTGACTGTTGCAAAATGAGTGAGTCAATATTTAACGGCGCACTGTTCAGCTACTCGACGACTTTTGGCGACGGATCTCGTAGTTTTGAACCATGGTCAAGTGATAAGGATGACACCGGAGCTGGCAAATTGTTCAAAGGGGAACCAAGACCACTTAAACACGAACTCAAAATGCGTTCCATATGAGAAAAGATTTTTTTTCAAATAGATGTGTATTATCAAAAGCGGAAAGCAGAGAACATGCTATTTTCCTCAATTAAATCTATGCAGCAATGACATCCAATAATTTTTTTAAAAAATAGCTAATGTTTATCGTTAGTTATCTTCTAGATTTTTTCGTAATTTCCCAAATATTGTTTTCCATATTTCTGAATATGTTAGTTCAACAAGCTCTATTTCAAAAAATCATCAATTTCAATCCTCTCAAAAATGACATATTTGTAAAGAACCTCTGACAATTGATCCGCGTGCCATTGGCTGCCGATGTCTGGTTAAGAACCTTGATGCATTTTTTCTTCTTTTGAGCATTTACAGTACAATAAGCTTTAAAGCGCGGGTTGACAATGCCTTAAAAGTTAAGAGTGCAATAAAAAAAGGGGGGGACATCGCTCGCAAAAATAATTCTATTATTAAAAAAAAAAAAAAAGGGGGGAGATTTTCCGCAGGCGCATTGTGGGCGTAGGGTAAGCCCCTCCTGTTCAAAAAGCCACTTTTATAAAAGATTAAAATAGCGCTGATGTGTGTGACCCATGCAAACATATTAATTTAAAAATCATTTAAAATTACGATGCCTCAAATCGTCGAAGATGGAAGGGAATGGGTCTGTTCTCTGGCAATCATTGTGACGTAATTTGTTTGTTTTTCAGTACCACTCGATATGGTAAACGATATTTTTTCTATCAATTAGATGTGTGTATTAAGTTTAATATACCTCATATATAACTAAAAGTTTGTCATTTTCGAAATTTGTTCTAAAAAAAAATGTTTTACACTGTTTTTGCAATAATGTTCAACTGTGTACCTAACCAGATACGCTTTGCGTAAGCAAATTCGCAGATACGTAATGAATTCCTCGTAATGTTCCGGCAGGAAATATTCGGTTGAATTTTAATTCTTGAAGAAATACTTTTCATCGGCTAGTGTATTTATATATAAAGAGCATGATTAACATACTTCACTTAAGAGGAACATTGCCCAAACATATGTAGTTGATTGCATTATACAGTTTTTTAGTGAGTATTCATAAACGTCGCACTATAAAACAACACGCGGGCTATTAGCAACGCACCTTGCAATTTTGAACCCCAGTCAAGTGACGAAGACGCCACCTGAGCTGGCACCTCTTCCCCGAACTACACCACCACGCCAACGGGGGAACTTTGAGCATTGACAGATAAAACATACATTAGACGGCGTGTATTCAGTGGAACCAGACTGGAACTCATGACACGCCGGCTACGAGTCCGTCATCATATTCAATTCGCTACTACGGTTACTATATAGTAGTTTCTGAGAGTAAGGAAAATCTTTCCCGAGTGGAAACATTTTTCCACATCAACATATACCGGAGCGATTAAATCTTAATTTATTAAACACACTTAATTTTCTCTCTCTTAAATAACTTTTAAAAAATATTTCTATTTTACAGTATAACAAACGCCATCTCCTGCAATTTTGCGACTAAAGTCTTCTACGGGCAAACAACTGTTTTCGATTTTCTCAAGGAATCATTTGAAGTGGCTTCACGAAAGAAGCTTCATTGTTTAAGATCTACAGGCTTAAAATGGGGGAGAGTGTTATTAAAGAGATACAGCGCGCAATTAATTTTTTTTTCATTCATTGTTTCAAATTCATAAAAATTGAATTATAATCGTTTTCAAAGCACAAAAGCTCAAGCATTTAAGCTTGATTCAAATTCAAAATATAATTTTAATAACTATGACAATTTATCGCTACAAAGGTGATAGATATTCTTAAGTTACATAACAAACGCATGATAAAAGTGTGCGAAAACTGACGCAAAACTTTTATCTGCTTCTTCATTGCCACAAACTGGTTTCCGCAAACATTTTACACGTTTTTTTTTTAATAAATTCGGCGTTTCAAAACGTTTTCTTTTTATTTTTAGAGTTGTTACGGGTTTTATTCGTGGTTCTTCTATTAATTCTCTTGGGAAAACTATTCGTTAACTATGATTTTATTTTAAAAACCGCTTTCCATAATGATAACTTAATTTTATGCACAAATGTAAATACTATTTAAATCCTGACGTTTAGGTGTGTGAGGTTAATCGTGAAACCCCTAGGAATAGAGCCGCCCATCCGATAGTGGTTAGTGACGCTGACTGCGGGCCTGGGTTCGAATCCCGGGGAAAGCATGGATGTTTGTAAATGTATAGTGCCTTCGCGGCATGGGGCTACTCTAAATAGTCGTCGAGCCGCACGTCCTCTCGTGAGGTTGGTGGAAGGGGAAGATTCTCAGGGTATTCTCCCTCAAAACTGGGGGTGGAACCGAGCAAAATCGTACTGTCACCTGCATGGTACTCCAAGCTAAGGCCAACGACAGGAGCAAAAAATCTAGCCCTTAGCCACAATGAATTTCGTGGACCTTGATCTGATGTTACTGTCGATCAAGTGGCATAAGTAACAACTACAACAGGAATAATAGAAAGGAAATTACGACTGGGATATTGCACGGCTTGAAATTAATATTCATCTTAGAATCCGCCAGAGGTTGTGGAAGGAAAAAGCATTGGAGCTGACCGTAATTCGAGAAGGACTGTCATAAGGTGCTCCTTAAGGACTTGGTACCCTTTGAGCAATTTTCTTTATTTATATATTTAAAAATTATATTTTAGCATTTTATACAATGTTTCTATTCAAGAAGATGATACGAGATGAAATTTTTCACATATTATTCACACAATTTTAAAATTTTAAATTCCTTTAAGAAAGTTTGGAAAATTTTAAAATCCTACTCCTTTTGTAAAAATTATTAATTTTTTGACCTGAAATTTTTTTATAATATTTTTATGGATGTTCTAAATAACTTTAGGGATCGATTTTACAATAACTGTATTCGTTTTCGAGAAAAAAAAATAAAATGTTGATAAACAGGCTAAAAATCAACGAAAAAGCCAACACGTCTTACATTTTATTTTTTTTAAAAAAAGTATTCAGTTTATAGCAAAACGGATCCCTAATTTTATTACATGCTTTATTTTTAACACGCAGGAAAATCATGGAAGTGATTGATAAATAATTGTCGAAGAAGTAGCATTTTGAATGCACTAAGGTTTCGAAAAACACTAACTGAGAAAAACCACTTTAAAATTTTAATTCTGAAAAAATAATTATTATAAGCTTAATTAAACTTAAAATACCCCTTTAAAATATTAGTTATACATTTTTCTTTAAAATAATTGCATTTTCATATTTTTTTAACCCACACATTTTTATAAATGATCAACTTTTAGAGAGTACAAATTGCACAAGAAAATTCAAGAAAAACGTTACAAAAATTTTTTTTCTGTCACGACAGAAATTTTAGCTGTTTTTCTTCTTGAAATATTAAAGTATTACATTTGTATGAAAAATATATCAGGAATAAGAACTGAAATTATAAAATTATTAATATAAAATGCCTTAATTTAAAAATTTTACATGTACACACATTTCACAAAGAATAAAGATGTTTGGAAATATTCTGCTTTATATATTGCACATTCTTTTTTTAATGTTATTATTTCTCTTTATAAAATAGATTTTTTTTATCAAAACGCTTTTTTTAGCTTTTTTATCTACAAAGGGGGCGTGGCTAAATTGCCTAATTTGTTTTCAAATGAAGTTTAATTCAACTTCTAACTTTCCGACATGCACAAGTGATATATCAATCGAAAGATAATAATGCAAAGAATAAGATTAAATGAAAATTAAAAAAAAAACGATAGATCTGTAATTTTTGGGGTACCAAGTTCTCTTAAGTTAAGCAATTTTGTGAACAATGTTATAAATTAGATTCAGTATTAAGATAATATTTTCCCCAAAATTAGGCAATGAAGTTGTACAATATTCATAAACTGTTAAAGCTGCAATAAAAGTGCAATTTTCAGGATCATGTCTGCTTGTTTCCTGAACCGTGTAACACTAACGACCTGCGGATCATGACAGAGTCCAGATGTTTTGCAAGCCTTATACTAACAAATACACTAAAGCGGCAAAATAAATAAATAAAAAAAACTACTCTTAATTTTTTAAAAAGATCATAAAAATTAGTTTGGCGCAATTATATATAAATACAGTCGGACCTCTATATAACGAAGTCACTAAATCCCGGAAAAAAGTTCGTTATATGGAAAATTCATTATATAGAGGTTCATCTTTTAATATACTTTATAAACCCCATAAAACAAATTTTAAAAATTCATAAACACTATATATTAAAAAAAGTAATTATTCACACCTTTTTTAAAACTAATATATGTTTATTTTATATATCTTACCATAAAAAAAAACCGGCTAGGAAAACAAGAAAAGAGAATGTCGACGAATTAATTCACTGTATTTTAAATACTAAGAAAATAATTTTATTATAAAATTAATGAATATTTAAAGGACATTTTATAATTTAAAATATACAAGTAATATTAAACATACATTATTTAATAATTAGAACATGGGACAACTCCACTGAGGGTGAAAGAGGATATCGAAGATATTTCTAGTGAACTGGGCAATGGGGGTTAAAGGTTGCACTTCTTGGATGAAACGTCCAGAACTCTATTGCTCTCGGCGAGTTAGGATCTAATAAAACCAGTTCAAGATTTATGACCATCATAAAAAGTGTTAAAGAGAGAATAACTTGAAATATTTTCAGAAATACTTTAAAAAAAGGGAGAACGAAATTGAATTACAAAGAAAAAGTTCGTTATATGGAAAATGCACTTCGCTATAGAGAGGCTATTTTACGAGGAAAATCGTGCAAGGTTTAAGGTTCCTGGAAAAAGTTCGCTGTATAGAAAAATTCGCAATATAGAGGTTCGACTGTATATCCTTAAAGAAAAGGGCTTTTTCGAAAGATGATATATGAGGGTTATACGGGTTGAAAACTTGCAGCTGTCGCTACACATGTAACTAATGATGCGGGTTTGGCAAAAAACCACAATCCCCTTTAATTTTTCTTAATTTGGAGCTTACACCTGGGCATTATTCTTTATTATGAACTTTGAGAATGGAGAAAAGAATTTTAAGGAAAATTCTCGGCATACGGAGGAAAGTGATAATTCTTATTATAGCAGAATATTACATAACTCTTCTGAAAAAGACAAACACACAAAAAAAGCTTTATTTAAAATGCAAGCAATTGAGAATCAAAAACCAAATGAATTTTCAATACCATCTAAAAAGACACAAAAAATAGTACAGAAAAGTAACTGAATAGAAAACAACCATATTTTAGGCAACTAATATTGTGTAAAATTAAATATAGGATAAAAAGATACGCACGAGCGAGTTACGTGTGAATGCGAGAAGGATTTAGATATAAATTTAAATATTTCATTTATATATATATATATACACGAGAAAATATTTTTACACGAAGTGAATACGAAAACGTAACATTTAAAATAAAACGAACAAAAGAGAAGAAATAGTAATGAAGACTGTGCCGTAGCATAAAACGATCGGTAATTAAAAATTAATAGAAATTAAGTTTTTTTTCTATGTCGGTAATCATTTTATTCCTGGTTGCTAAATAGAGAGAAAAATTAAGTTACCCCACTGTAAGTTTCTTTAGAGAAGAAAAAAGGAAGAAAGACGAGGAAAATTATAGCGCAGTACATGTTTTTACGAATTTTTTTTATGAGATAGTAATATTAAAAGTTATAAACGATTATTTTTCAAAATACATATTAAATTTATTTAGAAAAAAAGAAATATGTTTAATAAGCCATTACTTTCAAATTTCAAAAAAAAAAATTGTTTTTTTTAGTAAGTTTTTATAAAATATTCAATTTTAATGTTTTTTTAGTTAATTCTAGAGATTTATTTTTCAAGGACTTTTAGGAACAACAGTAAGGATGGAATTCAAAATCTGAGTCAATGCTGTACTTAAATAATATATTTTGTAGTTAAATAAATAAATAATAAAAATTAAATAAATCATGAAAATTCTACAAATAATAAACCAACTTTTTTTCTTAAAAAAACTAACTAGAAATGTCAGACCTAAATAATACTATTGACTTTTATAGTAAATATATATGGGGAAATATACGTATAAAAAAATTAAGAATATCTTGTAAAAAAAGCATTTATTCGAAAACAATTCTGGTACACACATGGATATTATTTTACTATTGTTTAAAAACAAAGTCAGAAACATTTTCGCTTTACTGAAATCTCTACGACTCGGAAAGCACATACTCTGAGAACCCCCGAAATAAGCAATGTAAAGTTAGACTCCAGTCACGACAGACAAAGCAGTCAACTCAAGGATCGATGAACGAAAAAGGGGAGAAGTTATCTTTTTGAAACTGAAAAGAGCCTGAGAGACGATTCTTACGTGAAACTGGAAACAACTCTGTGAAAGTTTCCCAAAGCAGGAACTGAGTAATCGCAGTCGACTGACTACTAATCGAACTAGGAAACGCTTTAGGGGAATTCTGTAAACCTACTCAGGTTTCACATTCAATTCTACAAGCAAAAGCGTTAAGCCAGTTAACAATTCAATAACTAACATCATTTACAGATGCGGAATAATTTAAGGTATCGGACTACCTTAAAATCCGGATTTTTTTTGAAAAATTTACAATATTTTTTTATGATTTTGTTTTATAGGCTATTTTATCAGCTTTATAAAAATACCAAGTTTTTTATTTTCCAATCACTAGAACAAAAACTACAAGTGTTTTAGCAAAATCAGATGTAAGGAAATAAGATGTCAAACTTCAAAATGTGTTTTACTCGAAATGTGTTTTTCCCTGAAAAGCTCAAACGGGGCAGAACAGCGATTGCTCAAAAAGTTCTAAAAATAATTTGCTGGAATTATTTGTGTATGTTCTGTATAACGGTAGAAGTGGTTTAACCATCAGATCTATCAATCACTGTTTTATTACAAAATTTACAGTTCTTTATATGAATATAATCAGTTTTTTAAGCAATTTCATATAATAACTAACATAAAGTGCTCTAGTTTTTGTACAAATTCAAATATCTCTTACCCTGAAGGTCTTTTCAAAAAGGAATAGCAAAGTAATAGATCAAAATTGAACTATTGAGAATTTGTTCATTTACTATTTGTACGGAGCGGGCCCCGTTTATGTAATTTTTTGTCAATTTTTACCAATTTTAGTAGTAATAATTTATTTTTCTCTTCTTAATTTGAGCCTCTTTTTCTTAAAATGTACTAACTAAATCTAAAAACCACAAAAAGATCTCCATATTTCCATTAAAAAAAAAGTTGCCGCAAGTAGTCGGATACCTTAATAAAAACTCTACAAGAATATATATATTTCAACTAGCCGTTGCTCACAAGGACGTCTTAATACTTGGGCCATGGACGCAGAGAAATCTTAGGATTTTTGAGGCCTTGGGCCTCTATGCAAAAGTAGGCCCTACCTATGATTTTTTGATGAAAATACATAGCATTGTCAAATACCTGTACAAACGGTAATTTGAAACAAATAAAAGTGCACGACTTACAATCTCACAAACCAGCTCGACCGGTTGTCGCATTTCTATTAAATGAGTTGATTGTTCATGGTATTAGGCATAGACATGGACAACGGTCATCAAAAAATAATACGGTCTTGCCACTTTTGCCAGTTGACATGCAGTTTGGAATTCCCTGTTTTTCGGAGAATATGTACGGGAATAATATTTGACCATTAAAATTATCCGGATCATGGTCTTGTTAAGACTGAGTGGAGAACGAAGCGGGGCCCCCATATAGGACGAGGCCCTGGGCCCATACCTTAAGAGGTCCCTGATTGTTCCCCCGCTTCGTTGGGAATTAGAAGATAACCTATGATTATATACATATTTAAAATTATTAAGTCTTGGCATTCGGTTGTATTCAAATATTTTTTTATAACCTTCATCTCTTTGTTTAAAAAGAACAGGACTTCGATTCCTAAAACGGATTTTTCTTAGCGGGTATCCACTCAACAAGAGAAATGTGCTTGCCAAATTTCAAGTCTGTTGATTTAATAGTTTAAAAACCGGATTTTTAGCCTATAACACAACCGCAACTCCCTCTTAGAAGTCGATTTCAACAAAATTCATTCTTAAATGTTGCTACATCAAAAGAAGTCGCCAAATGTGGTAATCGTTTTCCGGGAATTGTTTTTGCCCTCTTGGTTATATACCACGACATTTGGCAACTATGTACTTAAACAAACGAGCCCTTCCTAAGGAAGGAGGTTTCAGAAAGGATCCCTCATTTATAAATTTGAAAAAAAAAATAAAAACTTTTTCAACGGAAATACGTTAACGGCTTCTTTGAAACATCAGCAAAGCTCCCCCGCAAAATTTTCGAACGGTACGATTAACGGATTTGTATAAGTCCCAAACAAATATACAAGCTTTCAAATATATATATATATATATATATATATATATATATATATACAATATATATATATATATATATATATATATATATATATATATATATATATATATATATATAAAAGTATTATGAAATGAAAAAATTTCAAAAATAGATTTGCTTCTAAGGATAATTATTGACTCGAATTTCGAAAAGTCACGCGAATTTCGAGTGTGTAATTCCAAACTCAGTATTATTTATGTGACCTTTTTCCATCAAAAAGACCCCATTAAACGAATAGACAAATCAAATTTTTTCTTTCCAGTTAATAAGGTTAGATTCAATGAACTGTGGAAACGAGCAGATATTTTTTGGTTGCTTTCCGTCATGCAATTCCTTTGTGTTCAAAAAAAAATCCAGCGTTGCAAAAGATAATTGTGTGTGAGCGTCTATTAGAATTCAGTTACTTTATGTCCGAAATAACCTTAAACATTTATTTTTTAACAGCAATGAGAACAAAAATGATCATTTTTTTCTGGAAAAATTGTCGCTGCAATTTTGCAACTTCGTTACTAAAAGGTACGGAAATATCAAAATTCAATAATTGACAAAAAAAAAACTTGTGAAATGTGTACATTAGTGGTTCCCAAACTTACTGTACCCATAAACCTCTTTTTTTTTCACCAAAAATTTGGCGAAGAACTTTCAAATGAAATTTAAAAAAAAACTCTATATCAATATATAATACAAAAGTTACAAATTTAAATTTTATCTCCTGAAAATGGTAAGTTAAAATGAAAAAAATAACTATTTTTTATAAATTAATTTCAATGCAAATAATACTTTTTACTTTCTTTCAAGAAACACAAAATTTTTAATTTACAAAACTCTTATTAGACCAGTTCTGACATACGCATCTGAGACTTGGACAATGACAAAAATGGAAGAAAATTCAATAGCCTAATTTGAAAGAAGAATAATTTGAAGTATGCTTGGAGGTGTAAGCGAAAACAATAGTTGGAGAAGACACAATTTTAAATTATATAGAATTCATTAAAAAAACCTGACTTCATTAAATACATTGATTAAATAGAATGAATTGGATGGTCTATATAATAATTCGAATGCCAGATGATAACATTGTCAAAAAGATACTGCAGTTCAAAGTACAGGGATTCGGAAGCGTGGAAGACCAAGGCTGAGATGAACATACTCAGTGGAATCAGACTTTGGGATTATAAAGGAGAAAACTTGGACAACGAAGGTGAATGAGAGGTCACTGTGGAGGAATCTTCAAAGGAAGGCATTGGCCCGCGAGGAGCTGTCTTGCCAGATATGATGATGATGAGCACTTTTTACTTAATTGTATTCAAAAATACTTTATCTTAACAATACAATGAGTTATACTACTTTAGGTTGGAAACTAAGGAAGGTTTTTTGCATTCATTTCACATCTCTAGACTTTTTCATTTTGCAATATATTAGACAAATAACTGCATGTAGCGGCAAAATCCAGTTCCTACTTAAACCTCATAAACGGTCGCATCCGCACTCGGTCCGGTTTCCACCGTACAATATTTGTCCTTACTTGTATTTTAAGTGCCTATCTATAATATATTGCGCTCTAAAAAATTTTTTAACACGTATGACTAATTAATTTTAACTTTCATAATAATAGAAATGGGTGGCAAATATTTCATTTTCTATCAATCCTTTCGCGAGTTTCCTAATGTTGTGTCCACGTATCCCCTGAATTAATTTTAATTTGCCACGAACCTCCTAAGAAGTCATAATGACTGAAAGTTTTTGTAGGAATTACTTAGGGAAGTTGTGATCTAGATTTCTTAAGAAATAAATGAGTGAAAAAAATACTTCTCTACTACTTTTAATAAGACTTTTCTAACATATCACATTATGCAACACTAAACAAATTGATAGCTAGTAATAAAAGTGTTAATACTGACTATTAAAACTTTTTATATACATTATTCATTATTACATTAAAAATGATGGAAACTGTTTTTGCAAACAAATTATCATTTACATTTTCTTTTTAGAGGATATAATAGAATGTACGTTACTTTGAGAAATCGTGTCAAAACAATACAACTTTTTATACAAAATACGTGAAAAAACTGAAGTATTAGCGAAGAAAAATAAAGATATTTTTTTTACTACTTAGTATCAACGTTTATTACGTTATAAGCAGCTGCTCATTAAACACAATAACTGATTCTTTTCTTCCATTCATTAAACAATGATGTGACAAGTCGAGACGCATTATAGATTTCCAATAAACGTTGAGAATGTGGCTAGATTTTGCCGGAGACATACGCCTGGATGCTCAATACAACGCATTTTAGAATCATCGTTTCGCACCAAAATAGTTTACAAAAAAGGTTAAAGAATTTTCTAAATTCACACATTTAAAGTATTAAAAAGTTTTAAAAAAATATTTGGCAATAAAAACAGTACTCAATAATTATCATAATACATCAATGGTGTACACAATGGTGCGGACAACCCATAGCTCTTGATTTTGTTTTATTAAATTATAATCCCATGCACGTAGTACGTAAAATTGAATTAATGCTTATTATTTATTCAATAATGAATTTTTTTACTGTTTTTTATTCCCGAAAATCGACAAAATCGAAAGAATATATTCAGCGGTGCATTGGAGCATGCTACGAGAATGGTAGACTTTAAACGCTGGACCCCCTCCCCTTGAAAAATTCCTGCGTGCGCCATTGTAATACATGCATGTAACAAGATTATAAAGAACAAGAAATATAAAAAAAATTAAGTCAATTCCTACTTAGATCAACAAAGAATTTTTTTAGCTACTTTTTATTAAATAGCTAAATTAATATATATATGTATATACATATGACAAAATCACAACATTAAGTGGTAATTAATTTTTATTATCATTAAAGTATCGTATTGTCATCCAAAACAATCGTGTATATAAAATTTCAGTTCAACTGAATGTTTTAAAATGTGAGAAAAAAAACCTTTTCAAGTTTTGACACAAGTCGCCAAAAGAGTCGCTAAATCGCTAAAAATGATGCCAACGTGACTGCATTTGTAATTATTTAAATAATTAGTCAATTATTTCAATTAATTTTTATTAATTATAATTAAATTTTTGTATTGTCATACAAAAAAAATCATATACATAAAATTTCAGCTCATTTCACCGTTTTAAAATATATTTTATTAACGATTGAAAATTCCACCAAGGTAAATAAATAAATAAATATACAGAGAGTGTGAGCTAATAGTAGGAAATGAAAAACAGCGTCCTGCTAATCGATATTTTAATACATTTGCAAAACAACCCTTCACTTGTAAGATTTTTTGGAAAATCAAATTGTTGTGGGATGGGAAATATCATTTTTTAATCGTAGAATATACATGCGCAATCAACTGCAACATTTCTTCAATACGCCTTTGATGTGTACAAGATATGTAACTAAATTTTATATAATTATAGTAAAGCAAAAGAATGGTGAATTAGTAGTAAATATTTTCTGCAAATCAGAATGAAATGAAATGAAATTCTGAATACTAGAACAAAAAAAAAAAAAAAACATGAGACCTATTATAAGGTTAAGTAAATAGACAAAAAATGCAAAACTCTTATGTTATTTAAAACAGTCACAGAATTAATTATATTGCGGCGATGTGAGGTTAAGCTTGCTGTATAGGACCCTAACCTTTTCCGTTTAGCAGAGAATACAAGTAAAATAACACACACACACACACACAACACACGCAGAACAAAAACCTAGATAAAATATCCGCCAAGCCTAAATTTTACACGTGTATTCGAACAGTATGCTACTTAACTAATATGACAAGTTTGAAAGGATAATATATAAATGGGAATAGTAGCATATATGGAAATCAATTGAAAGGAGCAATCATAAATTCAAAAAGCAAACCAAATCGCGAAAGACAGACACATTTGGTGACAAAGTAGAAACTCCGAGGCAAATCTCAGAAGAAAACCTTTGTACCTTTGGAATGTTGGGAAGTTTATGAACAGACCAGTGGCGCACACAAGGGAGTGGGTCATGGGGAGCCGGACCCCCTCAAAGCCCTTGATTTTTTTCCGATTGATTATAATTCTAAGTACACATAGCACGTAAAATTTAATTAAGTATTTGTTATTAATGATTAATTTTATTAATTAATGCTAATTATTTATTCAATAATTAGTTTTTTACTGTGTTTTGTTCCCGAAAATCGACAAAATCAAAAGGAGCATGATACAAGAATGGTGAACTTTCGACCCCGGAGCCCCCTTGAAAAATTCCTGTTTGCACTAATGATACAGACTATGCAGTGATGTGAGAGAGCAGCAAAATAGATTTTGGTAATGGTTTCGTTCATCAACATAATATTGTGACTGCGAATCAGTTTTGCTGTGTTTTATGTCCATGTGAACTTTTAATTTGTCCTAGTGTAGAGCTATGTGTGCACCCTATGAAAAGTAAATCTATTGTATTTTACTAAAGAGTGCTATTAAAAATTTAAATATATTTTGAAGAAAATATAATTGTGGTGATTAGCTAAGTTCATGTGACGTCATAGTCATGTTATAAATACAATAATGTATTTTCAGCGAATCAGTAAACGCGCCTCGCTGTTGTCAATTTGTTTTTTTAAAGAAAATTTCCCTTTAAAAAGTTTTTCTTTCAAATGGGCTGCAATTTTCACAATTTAGCCTTTGCAGACATGGAAAGTCCCCAAATATAAGAGCGATTTCATGGCGACACCATCTAGTGGCGCCTGTCATTACCAAGTTTTTGACGCTCGAATTTATACAATTCAAGCTCTCGTATGATACTTAATATTCCTTCATTCCTTCCTCAGTGGCCCGATAGCCCTTGGACATCTCAAAAAGCCTTTTCCAGGCCAGCCTACTTTCTGCTAGTGTTCAATTTTTTATTCTCAAAACTAGGAGATCTTTTTCTAGGCCATCAATCCATCTTAGATTTGGCCTGCCTTTTATCTGTGTGCCAATTGGACGGCAATGAAGACTTTTTTAGTGATGCAGTCTTCGACCATTCTGACAACGTGGCCTGTCCATTTAATTCGTAGTATTTTGATGAAGTTAACGATGTCAGATTCTTTATACGAGTGACAGAGCTCGAAATTGGATTTGAGATGCCATTTTCATGAATTCCTCCAAAAATTAATCTTAAAATCTTCCTTTCGCAGATACTTATCATGTTCTCATCTGTTCGAGACATGAACCAACTTTCACATCCATAAGTTAAGACTTTTATACAATAGAACCTTTGTTTGTCTTTTGATAAAATTCGATTTCTGCTTAATATTGCTGGGATTTAATTTAGCCAAGAGAATCAAAGCCAAACAGATACCCAAGGGATCTTTTACATGCCACATAATCATATGAAATGCGTGTATACGATTTTGGCATCCAGGAAATTTATCGACCCCAGCGGGGTACGAACCCGTAACCTTAGACTTAATAGGGGGGCAAGTTACCTCTCAAGCCACCCAGCTCATCCTTTTGAAAAGTTCACATTTATCAACAACGTTAGTGCACGTAAGTATACAAAATGCACTTGGATTTAGAAATACCTGTATAATATAATAATTTTTAATTTTAATTTTGGAAAAAAGTTTTGAACAATTTTAAAACACATGGTTTTCTTTACCTCGTTACCTAATTTGAAATTATAATTGTATTTTACAATAAAACTACAGTTGTAAATCGAGAATTCAATGGGAAAACACGCGATTACAATCATCACATGACCATCACCAGTTTAGCTCATTATGTATATAGACATTTAATACATATGAAAGCCATTTAATCATATAACAATATTCAACGGAAGATTAATCTCTCTATGAGATGTATGTTAACCGAATCCCTAATGATCATAATGTCATTGGAAATTAATATAGCATAATTTATAGCATTTTTCATTAACCAGTTACAAACACGCAACACTAAAAGGTAGGAGATATGTAATAATTTAATTCTTTTATCTATCATATTATTTAACATCCATTTATAATTATTTTATTTAGCACAATTACTCGATAATGTGCTAAATTTCATCTAACACATTTTATTGTTCGATACAATTTGAGGACCTTTTGCCTTATGAGAAAACCATAAACAGTTGTACTACACTTTGAATATAACTTTTTGCTTCGTACTTTCTAGGAGTAGCCAACCCGCGGCCCGTCTTGAATAATTTTGTACAATATTTTTATTTTTAGTGCAATATTTTGAAACAAATACATTCCATAACTGTTTTCTATTTTATTATTATGCTTCTGTTTTTATACATACATAGAAGTGAGCGGTAATGCAAAGCACCGATCCTTCGCTGCATCACGCTTGATTTCTGTAACTTTATCACGCGGCCTATAGCTACAGCTAGGCATATTTAAAAACTTTCAAGAGTGAAAAACAAAATTCTAATCAAAACAAGAAACCTAATATAAAAGAGCAATTTATATGCATATGCAGCGGTTGCGATCAAAACTGGACGATCCATTAATATTATTTATAATATTTAAATAATGTGTTCTCTGTACATAATAAAATTTTCCCTCCTCTCAAACACTGACGAAAGATCGAAGATATTTTTATTTTCGAGTCTTATTGTAAGAAAAACTACTGTAGATATATAATGCAGACAATTAAATTTTCAAGCTTCGTGAAACAAGCTAAATCGCCAAAAATTATGCTAACGTGGCTGTATTCGTAATTGTTTGGATAATTAGTTTTAATTAATTAATTTTTATTAATTAGTTAAATTACTGTATTGTTCTGCAAAATAATAATGTATATAAAATTTCAGCTCAATTGAGCGCTTTAAAATGTCTTTTATTTACGATTGAAAATTCCACGAAGATAAATATATAAATATAAAAAGAGTGTGACTTAATAGTAGGAATTGAATTAGCTTTAGTTTTCAATTATGTATACTTACATTTGAACATTTATGTATTTGAAAATGGATAGAAATTTTGAACTAAAGATATTAGATATGACATTAATTATTCGGCGTTAAAACTCAGTCTTGAACCAAGTACAGTCCACAGAAATTAAATCAGCAGTTATTTGATGAATTCCCCCCTTTTTTTTTTCGAGTAATAATCACAGGTTCTAAACCGTGTTAAAATAAATCAACCATCTAAACGGATAACTTTTTTTGTACTGAGTTATTTTAATGTAATATGTATCGCAGTACATTTGCTTATATCTATCAATCGTTTAATTCTTAAATTCACGAATCTATAAGCAGTCTATAAATTGTAATAATTTTAGTTGATTCACGATACATTTTATTTGCATCCTCTTAAGAATTCGACGTTCTAATATAAAAAAAAGAAACGATGAAAAAGAAAAGAACTTACCTTTTAAGGAAATCCTTATACGTATTTTACGAATTGACACGACAAGTATTAATCGTATATCCACACAAAGGCACTGAGTATAAAATATGGTCCACGAAACAATACGAAGATGAAAAATTTATCCGCTAAGCTAATCCACAAATCTTGAAATGTTTAATCCACAGGGTAGAACACTAATGTCTTTTTTTTTTTTTTTTGCCCTTCAAAATATATCCCTATGAGAAAATAAAATAATAAAAATTAGTATCTACTTTGAATTACAGCTATCATCAACAAATTTAAAATAATGACGGATTTTTCAAAAACAATTTTTGTTGAATATTCTATTTTAAGCAACATATTTTTTAAAAAATCAAATTAAATGTTATAGGGGTACAGCTTAAATTAAATGCATTTTTGAAGGGTTGAAAAAAATTATAAAATGATTATGAGCTATGTCACTAGACGAGAAGTTAATTAATACTTCTAAAGGAAAAGAAATAAAAATATAACAGACAACACAAAAGCAAAGATACTGAATTTAAAAAAATTACAGGTTATTTCTTTTATTTTATTTAACTTTAAGGTTCCCGTCTGCCGACATTTTAAATTTATATGAATGCATTACTAATTCTGCAGACATTCTACTTTTTTCCTCAAACCTAGACTACTATATCGATTTGAATGCAATAAAATGCATCGGAAAAACAAAAAAATAATGAGAGTTCTCTAGACGTGACTTTAAAATCATGCTAAGTGAGAATTGTATTAACGTCGTACTATAAATCTGCACGAGGGCTAGTGGCGACGGACCTCGTAACTTTGAACCATCAAGAGACAAGAACGACATCTCAACCGATACCCTCCCCCTCGATAGATTCAACGTGCATTAAATTTTAATTATTTTATAATTATATACAATATTTAATAAGTCCTTTTTAAATAAATTTGTTTAATTTTAAAAAAAATTAAATGTATTGCAAAAAAAATTCATCGCGTGATTCGAACCGTATTTGCGGGCGTCGAAAGCAGGCTTTCTACCAACTATGCCAATGAATCATTGGAGGTAATTAAAATTTAATTGTATAAAAGCTAAGCATGAATTTCAAAGGCAGTTTTCTCCGAATTGACTGGCCTTTCGGCGGAATTATATTGAGGGTTGAACACCCAACAACAGTACTAGTATTACACCAAGTCTCGACCCCAAATGAATTTTCTTAGTCGTGCCCTCCCCTTGTAAGACACCTTCTTCAATAAAATTGTAACAAATGGTTATTTATTATTTTTTCAAATTTTTTTAAAGTTTTCAGTAAGTCTTCGCGTGCCACTGATACAACTCCACGTGGCATGCTCTAGAGAAACCTTCATCATTTTTTTCTCTTTCAGAGACACTTTATTGCATTGAAAGAGATATAATAGTTTAGGTTACAGGGAAAAAGTTGAATTTCTGCAGAATTAAAGATACATTCGTGAATTCTAAATATCTGATTCACAAGAACCTTAAACTGCATCACATAATTTACGATGTGACCTAAGAAGTACGCTGTAATTTAAACGATGCCTAATTATTTTAATCAGAAAAAGTAATGTATAATTTCCCAGTAAAAATAACACGTTTACATCTCTTCAAAGAGTTACCTTATTATATTTTAACATCTGAAAACTGCTCAGGCGTAAAGTCATTTGACCGATAAAGCTGTCTCTGGACGGATTTACGGATGACATTTCCGTTTATATTTAAAAGACAAAAATCTCCAGACCGAAAACTTGACGACAAAAAGAATGAAATGATGAAAGGTGTATAACGTAGAGCCAGCAGAAATTTGAAAAAAGAGGAAAATACATAAAAGATAACATTGAAAATTTAGATGATTAAGGGGGAAATTTTTTCCCTCAACCAATCTTGTTTATTTATACCTCCAATACAGCAGTCATCTTAATTTCGTGAACATAGTGTTAAGTCTATGGAATTTATAACTATCTTTTTAAATCTAAACCTTCCTATTTACTTGAATGTATTACACAGAGACTAGCCATTACCCCCCAGCTCCCATTTCGCTGAGTATTTCATGACATTGTACGCAAGACTATTAGGTTACTATAATTTAAGTCCTAGCACTTAAGTCTTCAAGTTTTTTGTAAAATATTTTTACAGCTGTCGCATCTTGTTTTAAAAAGGACAAAACTTGAGTTACTAAAACAAAAGTATATTTATCATTTACATTAACGATTTCCACAAAAAACATTTTTGGCGGATTTCTACTTGAAACATTCTTAATTAATTCCAAGTCTGTAGTCTAATTGCTCTAAAACGGGTTTTATTTATAATTCCCCCACAGCTCTCCGTAAATTCCCGCAGAAGTCAGCAAAAACCGTTTTCAGAAGAAATAAATTTGCCAAACTTCAAGTTTGTAAATCTAATAGTTACAAAACATTAATTTTTGTCTACAAAGCCCACGCAACCTTTCTTGGGAGTAGATTTCCACAAAACTCGCTCTTCTTGCATCCCTATTCGACAGAAGAAACAAGCATGCCAAATTTGAAATTTCAGGTCTAATTGATCAAAAACGAGATTTTTTCATCAAACACCACGCTGAGCAAGGTCGACTCAGTCTTTCCTCCCTTCAGTGGGTCGATAAATGAGTACCAAGTTTTGCTTGGGAACTAAACACTGAGGGTTTCGCGTTACGCTGACCACCCGACGAAACATCTGCTCATGCACCTCAGTGCTCAAGGTTATGTAAACTGAGATGGACACAATTGGCCTTGGTCGTCATGGGTTGCCCCCATGGGCTACCCCCTCTCCTTCGAAGTCAATTTCCACAGAACTCGTTCTTCTTACATTTCTACTCAACAGAAGAAACATTATGCATACCAAACTTCAAATGTATAGTTCAAAGAAGTCAAAAACGGGATTTTTTAAAAAATCTACAACGTCTCAATATCAACTCAATAAAAGAAACATGCATGTCAAATTTCAAATCTACATGTCTAATAGTTTAAAAACATTTTTTTGTCTTTTTTTTTTGTCTACAACGCTTCCCTACCCCGTGACCCTTGGGAGTCGATTTTGCAAAACCCGTTTTTAACGCATTCTCTACAAAGATACATAGCAGACAAATTTCTGTTTCGTAGGTCTAATACTTCCGAAGATCTCGTGATGAATGAACCGCTTTTTTCTTTTATATATGCACAGTGAAATACGATTGACGCGAAAACGCTTAGGACGAAATATCGATAAACATGAAATCATACAACGGTCCCAACCAAACAACTACGTATTTTCAAGCATTTTTTTCTCTAGACACGAAACGAAAATCGCTTAACACAAAAAGATTTCCTTTCTAGATAAGGAAGATTTTGAAACCGAGCCGACACAGTGAAATTTTTCAGAAAGTTTCTGTATTATTTGACTGTCCTCCTGCCCCATCGAAAGAATTCACAGCAGTAGGTGATGTTAATGTGTGTACAGCCCCAATTATGGCAGACGAAGATATTTTGGAGCTTGTTCAAATCTCAAAAAGTATCTTTGATGCAGATTCAAACGTCAAAAACGATGTGAATAATCTGAAATGAGGAACATCGTGAAAAGTATGCGCAATTATTTAGAAGCACATTTTAATTGTGAAATGAATAACAAAATGGACGGCATCGAGCAATTTGTTGTCAGTCTGATAGTTAAAAAGGCAATACAAAGAAAACTACCACAGATTATTTTCAAAAAGATAGATAAATGTTTCGTTTTTCAAAAAACTTGGAGAAAACTTTGCTGTAGATTTCATTAATTTCCTGTAAATGTTTTTGTTTCATTGATTTTTATTAAATGCAAGCATACATATATATATCCATGTAAATAAAAACTACTCTAATACACTTAATTTTGTTAAATATAAATATATATATGTATGTATATATAGTCTAATTCTCTACAAACAAGAGATAAACATTTATCAATCACATTCGAAAAAACACATAGACAGTAGGAAAACCATACAATGAAGGACACATGTGCAGACGAGATTAAAAATTATAAAATGGATGCTGCAGTATTATAAACAATGCTGACTTAGGACAGCTAATATATAAATTTATATAAAAGTGGGGTTGAACATGTTTTTTAACGAGCCAACCTTCCCGCTTTATCTAAATAATACTGAGCAAAAACCGATTGAAAGTAATGGATAGGAATATCTAAATCCATTACAAGATAGAGGTAACTTACCTAAAAATTGTACTTGAAAATGCAGAGCCCGCGCTAAATCTGAGTGCAATAAATAAATAAGTTATTGCCAGATTCTGGACCCTAATGCGAATTCAAAGCATGTGAATGGCTGAAATGTAGCACTTAACAAAAGTATAAAAAGAATAGAAACAAAAATTAGTAAGAGAGTTACAAATTACCATATCTTTATAAAATATATATACAGGCATATATATTTGCAACATCCTTCTTTAACATGAAATTCCTTAAACATAATCAAATATTTCACTCCTCTCAATTTTGTGTTGAACAATTTCCACTTTGCTATACATAAACATACATTTTTTTTTGTCTTCAAGAAGTAAACAAACAAAAAAATCAAGTGAAAACACACTAAAGTGAACATAAAAATATTTCCATACATAGAAGTGGAAAAACAGATATTCTTAACCTTTATTCATCCAAGAATATATTTATAACATGCCAATCAGTACAATACTTTAGTAAGGATAAGGTAACTAAAAAGTGCACAAGGTCGGAAAAAGCGGTTTAAAATATACAAAGCGGTTAGTGAACTGGAGATTTAATATTCCGAGCCCAACGGTTGTTATGGTAACCAATAAAAACTAATGGGCTGAATTTATGACGGTCACAAGCTAAATGCAATCACGTGTTCTCCATTGAATTCAAAACATACATTAAATTTGTATTTGTTCTGTTTGTAACATTTAGATAGCATTCAAATTTAATAATTGAGTAAACATGTTCACACAAATATTGATTCTTCTAAAATATTTTCAAAATTTAAAAAATAACCTTTAATCACACGTGTATTTTTTAAATTAAGTGTATTTTGTTTACCAATGTGTATGTTATTATTTTTTAACAAAAATGTAATTTTAATAGAAAGTTTCAGCGTAATGTAGAAATTGGCAATTGTGAAGCGCATGAACTGATTTGTGTAGAAAAGCGCAATTACATTTATCCTTTGACTATGACGTCACATGAATTTGAGCTGATTGGTTGGAAAAACGCGATTGCAGGTATCATGTGACTATGACGTTACATGAATTTAGCCCATTGCTCAGTGATTAAGCATTGTCATTGTTTCGAAATGTGAAACAAATATTTTCCTTTATTAAGTAGAACGATTTTTGAAAACTAAAATAAAAATAAATAAATATATATATATATATATATATATATATATATATATATATATATATATATATATATATATATATATATATATATATTGAGTAAGGATGGGACATATAATTTACCTAGAGTCGCAGGATGTTTTGAACACATTAGCTTCAAGTTTCATGAGTAAATTCACTAGAATAAAACACAAAATCCTAGAACTTGAGTAAATGTTTATTAAAGTCGCACAGAAAAAGCAACACGGGGGCTATTGGTGACGAACCTCCCAAAAATGAACAGTCAAGTGATGAGGACAACACCCGAGTACGCATCCCCCTCTCCGAACTTCAACACCCCACCAATGGGAGGAATTCGAGCTTCAACAAATTTAAAGTGCATCAGCCTCTCTAAGGGTCATTCGTGGTGCTGGGGCTCAAACTCATGACATGTTAGCCACGAGTTTGTTGTCATAACCACTAAGCTACCGCGGAAGTCTTTTATGCTCAGATACGCGGACAACTCAAAAATTTTAATCTCACCATTATAATGCACTGTAGCATCAGTTCAATCATCGTTACCTTCTCTCCGAACTCGATTCCATAGCATAACTTGAAACAGAAATTCTAATTTACACACATCGCTGTTCCTTTACAGAAAGAAATTCTCCGATTAACGTATAAAAATTATATTTCCCCTTTAGATTAAGTATAAAGACCTGAAGACAGAGAACCCGTTACACAATATTTATGTGCTCAAATATATAATGTTAAATTTATATATATATAAATATATATATAATAAATTTTGTTGCAACTGTTTGTAATCCTTCTTAACTTCTTTTTTTTAATTGTTTATTTCCCTTGAATGTGTGTTTAATACTTACTTCTGTAAGCCCCGTGTGATACTTTGTGGTGCACGGGGATTTTAAAATTGTTTTCAATAAAAATATATATATATATATATATATATATATATAATGTGAAATTTAAATGCACTTAATACATTTTAAACATTATGAAACATAAAAATATATAAATTATGATCGAAATAACTACCCATTTTCTTAGTCTAAATTGGTTTGAAAAGTTCACATTTTTTTTTTAAAAAAAAAATGTTTATTCTCCGAAAACCCTTCCCAGCAAATAATAAAGTTCACTTCGAACTGAAAGATTGACGAGGAAAAAAAAAAAAAAAATCCTATTCAGTAACAGAACCATGTATATGAAAAGCGATTATATACATATACGAATCACTGCACTCTTTAAAATTAGGAATAGAACGAACAATGCTTTTTCAAAGTACAACTAAATAATTTTTTTAAAAAAATTAAGGAGATTATTTTCAAAAAATCAGTCACAAATGCAATCCAGAAGCATCCCCCAATGAATGTTTTAGTTGACAGAAGCCAGTTGGACGCAAACCAAAACTGTTGCTTAGAACACACACACTGCTTTAAGATGTAATGTCATCCCGAGTATATAATTTTAGGATCTCTTCTTCTGCCCCGGTTTTGTAAATGATAGATAAAAAGATAGTTGGGGCTATCCCCATCTATGCGGTCCGCCCAAGACGTGCTCTGAAGTTGAGATGAACCCAAAATGATTTTGCAAGTGGTGAACTACCATTTTCTTTGTAGGCGTTCCAAGTTTTATGGACGTTGGCGTACTGAGCTAACACAAGGATTGGATACGTAGGTGGGACGAGTGGGTAAACAGATCGATCGGGTTAAATCAGTAAGGAAATATGAGCTCTTTATGCGGATATGCTATAGCTCTTACAGGACATTACCAGATTTAACCATTTATCTACCACATTATGACATGCAATAATTTTTTTGGATCACTACATTGAAAATTTAAGGATATACATAAACAAAATACTCACTCCACTTTGGCAAATTTAATCCGTTAGAGCTAATAAATTAATTAACGATATTCCATTGTAAAATTAATTATGTACACCATTCACTTAAAATAAATAGTCAAATCATTTTCTAAGGTCTTCATTAACATACAAAAACATAAGACACTTACATTTTGACATAAACTATTTTTTCGGAACAAAAATGATAATCTTCGCAATCCGCTGAAAAAGCTGTCAGCTGAAAACGCAATTTCTTTTACAAAACTATTCGCCCCTTCCCCGCTAAAGTACTCATCATAGAACCCGTGCTGCCATATATCTTGGAAGAGTGGATTTCAAAGAACATTCCAGCTATGTATTGTTAGAATATTCGTAAAATTGCTTGTTCTATGTTATTTTAAAGTGAGTAGTACTTATAAGTACCGTCCGTAGGTAAAGGGTTAAATATTTTTTCTTCCACAACGCAATGCAAAATATCACGTTTCAAGCGGGTTTTCAATGAAATGATCTACGATAAAAAAGCATTTTACGGATTTAAAAAGGAATTCATGCATTTCTCTATCTTGTTGATTTTTTCAATACTCCAATCTAAATTGCACTTTTTTTCCAACGTTAATGCCACTGAAAATCGATTGCAGCTTAGAGTCGAGGGGGGAGGGGAATTCTTGATATGGGGCAATTAGAGCAATAACAGGTTCATGTATAGATTTAAAAGTTTATAAAACTGGTAAAATAACTAATTATTCACTCCTTATTAGTTCTATTTTAAAATTTATTTTAATTTGGTAATATTGGATATCGATAAACTATTATTTTTAATTGTTCAAAAGAACTTATTGAGAATTTGGGGTGCGGCATGGATTCGAATAAATACGGTATATAAATGAGATAATTTTCCTCGAAATTTTCACTTAAAAATCTCGTTTCTAACCTCTCTAACCCCATGATTTCTAGTGATTGAAAAAGCGACTCACTCCTCACAAAATCTCTGGAACGATAAAGCCTACAGACTTGAGATTTGGCAAGCATGTTTCTTTTCTTGATGAAATATCTGCGAAGGGTGAATTTTATGGAAATCGACTCCTAAAGAGGGGGAGGTTATTAGGGTGTTATAGATTAAAATTTCCGTTTTTAAACAACTAGACCAACAGACAGTAGCGCACACAGGAATTTTTCAGGGGGAGGGCTCCGGGATCGAAAGTTCACCATTCTTGTATCATGCTCCTTTTGATTTTGTCGATTTTCGGCAACAAAAGACAGTAAAAAACTAATTATTGAATAAATAATTAGCATTAATTAATAAAATTAATCATTAATAACAAATACTTAAAGTTTACGTACTATATACTTAAAATTGTAATCAATGGGAAAAAAAATCAAGGGCTTTGGGGGAGCGGACCCCCCTCCCCCTTGTGTGTGCCACTGCTTGCAGACTAAAAATATGAAATGGATGCTTCTTTTGTTGAGCAGAGATTCACTAAAAATGATTTATCGGAAATTGACTACGAAGAGGGAGGTATGGCGTCGTAAAAGTAAAATATACTTTTTTATTTAGAAATCCAAGTCCTGCCATTCTCAAAACAAGAAACAAGGACTATAAAAACGTTTTTCTGTACAACCAAAAGTCGAAAGCTACAGTGCTTAGATATCAATAACTTAAATAATGCACAGTCACATAACTTCCTGAAAGACTCATCGAAGCGGGTGAGCAACGTTTAGAATTTTTATATTATTTATAAATTATAAAAAGCGAAAATGAATCAAAGAGCGAGGACTGTAAAAATGTTTTCTGTACAATCGAAAACCTAAAGCTGTAGATATCTGAATAACTTCTAAAAACAATACATAGTCATACGACTTCATAAAATACCCAGCAAAGCTGGATAGCAACGTTTAATATTTTTTTATAAAATTTATAAATCATCAAACCAGCAAAATATGCCTCGATTTTACTATTAAAAAAAAGAATTTCATATATATATATATAAGTAACGTTTCTTTCATGAAATTATTAAAATAGTGCATTTATATTTATGTTATGACGTAAAACAATGAGTTATTTCCTATTAATGCAAGGCTATCGCTATTAAATAACGATTACACAAGAAATATTTTGTTGCGTGCGTAAGAAATAATAAGAAATAGATCATTTTTGCCTCCAGAAAACCTTTAAGAAAAACGACGTACTCCTTTTGCTAACTCCAAATTCGAGTTGGAGAGTATCATGCCTGATTTTGAAAAAAACCCAGTTTAATTCACAAAAACGATATCAATTGGGCCAGCTAGGTATGGATATTTAAGATTTTTCCTTATGAAGCTTTTGATGACAGATAAGAGAAGAAAGTTTCTTTGTAAAGGGTAGAAACAATAAATTATCAATAATTTTCTAAAGCAATATTCCCCAGAACAATTACCTATTTTTAAAAGTTATTTCAGAAAGAAGAAAAAAATGTAAATAAATACATTTTAAAATTTTTCAATTCTAGAAACTTCTAATAAAACATTGCGTGCAGATCATATTCTCATTCTAGGGTTTTTTTTCCCGCTATTAAAAAAATAATCTACACCATTTAAGTATAAACAAGAAATGTTCAAATCTTTTTACTGTATGACTTCACAAATGTACATGGTTTAGCAATTTTTTTCCTACTTCTTTTTATTTCTATTTTTATTTATTTATTTTCAAAATACTATGATAATTTTTTTTTTCTTTCCCATCTTAAAAAGAATAACAGAAAAACTGTCAGCGCAATAAAAAGATACGATTTTGGAAAGATTTCCGTTTTGATGACTTTTTCCAGGATTGTACTCAACAAATAATCAAAATAGAGGGAATTCCAATTAAATAGCGAAAAACATAGTTCAATAAAATAAGATGTGTGCTACGAATAAGAAATTAAAGTAGTGATCTCTAATAATAGCTCAAGAAAAAAAAAAAAAAAGCGAAGAAATACGCCTCAATACAGACACTCAGGTAGAGAAATTGAAAACAATATAGCATATTTTTTGAGATAAATAAAAACGCACTAGTTTATAAACAAATATGCAACGAATATATACTTCACACAAACTATTTTATACACATCAAGATGTACATTGAATAATATAAAAGATTCAAGAATAAAATATTTTTAACGCTCAAATTAATGTTTAATATTAGAGCATGTCCTAAAATAATTTGAAGAAATCAATTTCAATTTATAATATAAAATACTGTCACGCGCTACAATATATACATAGAATATTTAACTATTCATCTCTTTCAATTTTCTACTGAATTAATACTATTTTTTTATAAACATTGCCGTACTACCAAACAAGCTAACTGTTCATACCTTTCTTTGAAATTTAAAAGCAAATGGTTACCATAGTTACCAAAAAAAAATTATCTGGTGAATTTCCGTAACACTACCATATAATCTGTTTCTTTATATATATTAGAGTGGATCGAAAATTCTCTGTTTTATATACGAAGAGAAAAACAAAATAAAAACATTAATTTTTACGTTAAGTACTGTCACAAAGGGACAGAAGTTCAGGTATTAGTGTTTTTTATGGTAAAAAGTCTAAGTAATTTTGTCAAAGCGAAACAGCAGTTTAGTACTTTTTAACATTTATTGCGATGAGAAGACACTAATAAAATAGTTTAAGAAAAAACATTAGGTACATTTAATATCCTATTTAATTTTAAACTTTATAAAAAAATACTTTCGAAATGACGGTGCAAGATGAAGCGGAAGACGAAAAAATCTTGGATCGGATTGATTCGACAATTATGGTATAGGCTGAGGTTATCATATGCTGCAATGTACAACTTTTGAATTATCATCCCTTTTGATTGTCCATATTGTAAGAAAATAACTATTTTGAGTCTAAATTCATCCATACAAATTAAAATCATTTTCCAATTTTTGCGAAAATTCAACCCGTTTGTGACAATATTAAATTATTTTGAAATTATTATTTTTAATCATTATTTTATTCTTTTCTCACCATATTATAAAACATCTTTTTCGTATAGGTAAAGGTTCCGATTAATAATAACATTTTTTATTCTTATAAATGCGATCCGCCTTTATATGTATACATACAGAGAAAAATTGTTTTTAAGAATTTATATCTTGTTTAACATCGGGGCTCTTAAGGTATCCGACTATCCTAAAAACGCGATTTTTTTTCAAAAATTGACAATTTTTTTTCTCATTTTTTAATTATTTTATTTCATAGACCGTCTTATTAGCTTTATAAAAATACCAAGTTTTTTATTTTCCGTTCACTAGAACAAAAACTGCAAGTGTTTTAGTAAAAGCAGATGCCATAACTGTAAACAAAATGTCAAACTTTAAATTGCTCCCCCCTCCCTCCGAAACACTCAAACGAGAACAGTGATTGCTCAAAAAGTTTTGAAGATAATTAACTGAAATTTTTGTGTGCATGTTCTGTATAATGGGAGAAGTGTTTTAACCTTTAGATTTATCAATCGCTCCTTTATTACAAAATTTACAGTCCCTTATGTGAATATAATCACTGTTTTTCTAAGCAATTTCTTATAATTAATAAGATAAAAATGCTCTAGTTTTTGTTAAAATTAAAATATCTGTTATCCTGAAGGTGATTTCAAAACCGAATAGCAAAGCAGCACATTAAAATTAAAAAATTGAGAATTTATTGATAAATATTTTGTACAAAATGGGCTTCGTTTATGTATTTTTTGTAAATTTTTACCAAATGTCCTTATTTTAGTTCTCATATTTTTTTTTTCTTTTCTTAATTTTAGCATTTATTTTTCTTAAATTGTACTAAATAAATCTAAAAAACAAAAAAATTTCCATATCTCCATTTTTTGTTTAAAAAAAGTTGCCTCAAGTAGTCGGATACCTTAAAAACATAAAACAGATTACGGAAAAATGATTTTTTATTGCGTCACGTTTAGAATACGTAAGATTTACACACATAACGAGGGAAAAAATTGATTTTGAATTTACTTAGTAAGTTTCTTTACAACGCCATAGGAGTATTTCTTATAAACTAAGAAGTTAAAAAAAGAACTTTCTATAAGAAAAACACGAATTAAACATCTAAACACGTAAAAGTATCACTTGATTTTCATCCCCTTCCCTACGCATTCAGCAGCTACTGATAGGGAAGGTAAAAATCTTTTATAGGATATAAAATATATCTTAAAAACGAATTCGTGATTCACTTCCACATTCCGGTTAATCCTTCTCCACTCCAAAAACCTATTGACGAAGCGCTCTTACATTGAACCTGTACAATAACTAAACTCTCGCGAAAACGCTTTCGAATAATGAGGTGGAAAATACCACATAAATATCTTCACTCGGGATTTATACTTTTTATTACTATTTATCACAGCGAAGCATTAAAAAAAAGAAAAATAGAGGGAAGGGGTAGAATCTTTCCATTCAAAAACTCCTCGCTTAGAATAAAAAGGTCCAACTCCCTTCCATACTTTATTCGCTACACAATCGATCATGGCCCTTTCCAACCCTATTTCCGCTTACCCCTAGGGGAGGAATGAGACAAGTTATCTCCAGCGTAGAGGGGGAGGTGAGAGGTGCAGCAGGAATCCCAGCAACCTCGTTTGGTAAAAAGTGCTTTCACTTGACTTCGTAAATAAGGAGGAAAACCAAGAATCCGCAGGAGAGTCGAGGGGCATGTGTTCTGCTTACAGCATCAAAACTGGATAGAGTTGTCATATTGAATCATGCCCCCATTAGCAGTTGGTGAGATGGGGAAAGGCATGCCACAATTACCTGTTTGGGTATAAACAGAGAAGAAAGCATGGAGAATTGATACTGTATGGCGCCTTTATTCGCTCTACTTGAAAATATATCGAGTATTTATAGCGAGGCCAAAAACGGTGGACATTTATTATGAAGAACTATGATTTAAAAATAGATTACATAGTTTAAAAAAACTAAAAAGACGTTTTTATAACGAAACGCTTCTTTTATATAAAACGCACGAACTAAAAATAATTCTTAATATAAAAATAAAACGATTAACGAGAAAATTAATGTCATTGTGGCAAAAGCGAGGGGTAAACGAAATCAATTGAAAAACTTCTTACTTGTTCTATTCCGAAATGGGGAGTTAGTTTAAACATGTAGTACAAAGCACCCCGCATGCTTTTACAACAGTGGCATTCATTTTCTCGTTAATCATTTTATTTTTATATTAAGAATTATTTTTATTTCGATTAATTATAAAAGCGTGTTTTTTAGGGTTTTTTTTAAACTATAATTCTTCATTTTTTTTAGTTCAATCTACAATAAAAGCGTGTTTCTTCAATCTTTTAAACTATCATTTATTCATTGATGAACTATTCTTAAATGCGTCATTTTTCTAAAAAATCTGGAATACCCATTGGCGATTTCGTTTTAGGGTTGTAACTTAATCTCTAAGTCGCCAAATCTGGATATCGTTCATCCTGACCAGGACAACGGAACAAAACAATTAAATTATTGTATTGTCATCGGTCCTTGACAAGTGTGCAAAATTTCGAATTAATCTGACCTTTTAAAGTGGGTAAAAATTGAGTTCAAAGATATCGTTACATACAGGTGAAGCTAATAAAAGTGTGTTAAAAATGAATATTTTTTATGCGTAATTATTTTGATAAAGAAAGAGAAATATACAGCCCTCTTTTTTTACACAATTTTGAATAACACCGTACACGAATTGAACATTTTTTTTTTAACACGAACTTTTTGTTCTAGCAGGAATCCAGGAAAAAATTGGAGATTCGTACCCTTTGGATGATGACGATTTGATCGAATTTACGACTTTTTAAGATAATAAAAGGTGATCGTTCTTAAAAGGAAGAGAGTTAAATTCCAAACCTAAAAATCAAACATAAAAAAGATAGATATACTACTAAAATCTGTCAGCAATAACATCACTACATAATGCAGTAATAAATGAAATAAAACTATTCATCGACCTACTGAGCTGACCGATCTAATTTAGTGAAATAATTCTAGCTACTTAATTGCATCAAAGATTTGAAGCTAATTTAATTTAATATTAGTTGAACTAATATTTACTCAATTACCTAAGATACGAGTAAATCAAAATTCAATTTCTGTGAAGACCGAAAACTGAAAGTGTGCTACAATATATTTACTTGAACAACACAATGCAATGTTTACAAAGCCGTTTAAGTGGTTATTAAACAAAATACGAAAAAAAGAATTGTTATAAAAAGCAATTAAAAATGAAAATGAGAAGAAAAAAAATGACGCTAAAGTTGGCTTTAAGAAATGAGTTGTTTAAAACTAATTTTTTCAAAAAAAATTAAACTTAAAAAGCACAGAAATAAATTTCGGAAAAAAGTAAAAAAAAAAAAAATTCAGGGTTAAAATTTCATAAGACTAAAGAATATATAAAAAATATGACTTGGTTTCAATTTTTTAAAAGGTCACAATAAAAAAAAAAAAGAGTTCTCATAACCATAAAAGTTACAAAAGAAAATTCAATTTTCTTTGAGAAAAATAAAATAAATGATTCAACGTTGCACGTGCATCCGATAAATTTGAAAAAAAAAAAAAAAAGGTGAAGGGCGCTGGAAAATAAAATAAATTTAATTTTCGAAGGCGAAAAAGAAGTTCAAAATTTCATATGTAGTTACGCAAAATCAGTTATTGCCATTAACTAAGTTACTGGTAAAAGCATATAAATAAATGAAAGGAAACGACTGCATTCTCTATCCTTTAAATTTTCGAGAAAATGAATAGACATATTTTTAACGTCTTCGAAAAATATTCATTTACATTCCCCCCGAAGAATACCTGAAATGTACAGCACCTCACAAACTATCCAAATGGCCTTTTAATTATTCCAGTCCTTTTAAATAATAATTAAGCAAATTGTTCGTACAAAAACATTAAATTAAAGAATAAAAATATAAGAAAAATGGAAATTCATACATAAGTAGATAATATTACACAAACATGTTATATGCAGCACAGTAGCACACACAGGAATTTTTAAAGGGGGGGGAAACAATAAAAAACTAATTATTGAATAAATAATTAGCATTAATTAATAAAATTAATCATTAACAACAAATACTTATTAAATTTTTCGTACTATATACTTAAAATTGTGATCAATCGAAAAAAAATCAAGGGCTTGGGGGGGCCGAATCTCAGGAACCCCCTTGTGTGCGCCACTGATGCTGCATGTTATTTAAGGTGTCTACTTATTTATCGACGAACAACTTCATCGTGTTTTTGGTAAATACAGCAAAATCCAGGAAAAAAATTTTTTTTTAAAAAATGTCGAACTCCAAATATTCATTAATAAAGATATACTGGTAAACTTACATTTTGCCAAAAAACATTACTAAGAAATGTATTCAAATAATAAACTTGAAAAAGGAAAAAAAAATTTAATTAAGTTATTTTTCCACAATTCCTATTGAAAAAAATTATAATTAAAAAAACTAAATAACACACGCTTTTATAGTGAATCGAACTAAAAAGTAAAAAAAAATAATTCTTAATATAAGAATAAAATGATTAACGAGAAAATTATAACGTCATTGCGGTAAAAGCGTGGGGTGCTCGATATCAACTGCAATTTCTTAGTAGTTTAGAAATCAGAGTTAGTGTAAAAATGTAGTACAAGGTACACACCCCACGCTTTTACCGCAATGACATTAATTTTTTTGTTAATCATTTTATTCTCATATTAAGAATTATTTTTTTTACTTTTTAGTTGGATTCAATATAAAAGCGTGTTTTTTTTTGTTGTTTTTCTTTTTTAAACTATAATTTATTTTTTTATTTTTCAATTCGATCTACAATAAAAAAGTGTGTATTTTAAATTTAAAATATAATTTATATTCATTGATGAATTAATCTTAAATGCGTCATTTTTTTTAGAATCAGGAATATCCAAAGGTATCCTATCACTGCGTCGATACGACCTGGTTTGCAAAATGTAGGATCAACAAACTGAAGGAAATCTGAAAGAGCTATGTTTAAAATATTTAATGCGGAAGAAAGTGTTAAGTCAATGAATGACATTTTTCACTAAAAAAATCACTATTTGTATTAACCATGATCGTTTTCCCTTTAGGGTTGAAGCTTAATCTCATCGTCGCCAAAACTGGAATTAGTCGTCAAATCTAGAAATGGAAAATTGTTAAATCCCGATCAATGGAACAAAATTATTAAATTATTGTAATGTTATCGGTCCTTCACAAGTGTACAAATTTTCGAATTAATATGACCTTTTAAAGCGGATAAAAATCGAGTTCAAAGATTCCGTTATATACAGGTGAAATTAATAAAAGCGGGTAAATAAGAAATATTTTAAAGAATTACTTCTCCCCCTCTCTCTCCCCTCAACGATTAAATGGGAATTTTTAATATGAGCAAAATAAATATTATTGCTATACATCTTAATGTTACATAGAAGGGCAGTGGAGGTGCTTTAATTTATTGGTATTTTTTAATGTCGACTGAATGGTTTTTATCAAATTCATTCAATACTAAAGCTGTACTAGAAGAGTTACTAGGGTTACCAGCGGACAAGCTTAGTAATTCGGAAACACAATCAAATGATGAGGTCAACACTTGACAGGAACTCTCCATCCATGCAACGTAAACGCGTGTTCTTTCAGCACTAACAACTTTCATTGTTGTGTTCATTATTGCAGAAGGATTGGATAGGTTAAACCCCACCCACCGTCCTAGCTCTCTTATGTCAAAATTTAGCCCTCTTTAAGATTTTTCTAGCAATTTTTAAGATAAGATTCATTTAATTCATATTAGATCCCCCTTTAATTTTTAAAACTTAATAAACTTCGGTGTTGGATTTTTAATTTCTTAAGGTATACAACTACCCAAAAATAGTAAATTTTTCCAAAAATTGACAATACTTTTTATGATTTTTTTATAGGCCCTTTCACTGGCTTTATAAAAATACCAAGTTTATTATTTTTCATTCACTAGAATAAAAACTGCAAGTGTTTTAATAAAGGCAGATGACACTTCCTTAAACAAGATGTCATCCTGTAAAATGCGTTTTACTCGAAATGCGTTTTTTTTTTTTTTTTTTTTTGAAAATGCTCAAACGGGGACAGCGATTGCTAAAAATTTTTGGAAGTAATTAATTGAAAGTTTTTGTGTATGTTCTCTATAACAGTAGAAATGTTTTAACAATCATATTTATCAATCAATGTCTTTTTAAGCAATTTCATATAATAACTAAAATAAAGTGCTCTAGTTTTTTGTAAAAATTAAAATATTTTATCCGGAAGGTCATTTCAAAAATGAATATCAAAGCAACACATTAAAATTGATAATTTGTCCATAAAGTTTTTGTACAAAATGAACACCGTTTATGTAAATGTTTACCCATTTTAATATTAATAATTTCATTTTCTCTTCTTAATTTTAGCATATTTTTTTAAAAATGTACTAAACTAATCTAAAAACCAAAACAAAAAAAATTCCCATATATCAATTTTTTTTTCAAAAAAAAAAAAAAAAAAAACAAGTAATGTAAAAAAATGTTTTTAAGTCAATTCCTACTTATATCAAAAAAGAAAAATTTTATTTTTGCTACTTTTTATTAAATAGTTACAATTAATACAAATATGTACATACATAGGACAGAATTACAACATTAAGTGGTAATTCATTTTTATTAATTATCCTTAAAGTATCGTACTGTCATCCAAAACAATCGTGTATATAAAATTTCAGTTCAACTGAATGCCTTAAAACGTGAGGAAAAAAACTTTTTCAAGTTTTGACACAAGTCGCCAAAAGGATCGCTAAGTCACCAAAAATGATGTCAACATGGCTGTATTTGCAATTATATGAATAATTAGTTTTAATCAATTAATTTTTCTTTTAATTATAATTAAATTACTGTATTGTAAAATAATCATGTAAATAAAAGTTCAGCTCAATTGAGCGCTTTAAAATGTATTTTATTAACGATTGAAAATTTCACCAAGATAAATAAATAAATATAGAGAGAGAGACAGTGTGAGCTAATAGTAGGAATTGAAAAGGTTGTCGCAAATAGTCGGATACTTTATAGCATTTTTAAATTATTGGGCATATATAAATAAAGCTTGCCATGTCACTCAAAAATGCAATCCCGGGAAAAAGAGTCCGCCAGGGTTATACATTCCACAACAACTCTTACCGAGCAGTGCTTTATGATTTCTAATATTCAAAGGTCTTCGGAAAACTAAGTGAGAGAGTGATTGTTTATTAACGTCACACTGTAACGCATAGGAATACTATTAGCGGCGGACCTCGAGATTTTGAGCCTCGGTCAAGTGACGAGGACAACGTCTGTGTGAGTTAGTATTCTCCTCTCCAAACCATAGGACTTTGAGGCTCAGCAGATTTAACGTGCATCAGCCCCTTTACACAACTAAGTGAGCAGTTCAGTGGCACTAGGGCTCGAACTCATGAAACGTTTGTTACAAGTTCATGATCATAACCACTGGCTACTCTTTTTGGGAAGAGTGTCATTATCCGATTTACAAAAAAATATGCATGCCACTTCAAACTTTTCCAACAAAGAATAGGAAAAGGTGAAAAAAAATTGTTACTTTTAGGCTTAATTTGAAATTTTTACGCAAATAGCAAATATTTTATGGAAGCCTTAGTGAAAATTTAAAAATAATGTAATAAATAAAACAACAGTGCGCGAACTTAAGTTTTATTCTGAATACTTTTTTTTTTTTTTTTTTTTTTGGTTTCAATCAATTAGGTAAGGTATAAAATAAAAATGGGTAAGCAGAAAAAACTGAAGTCTAAATAATTATTAAGCAGTCAGTACTTTCTTAATGTGGTTTTTCAATTTGAAGATTTTTTTATTTAGTCATCTACATTAGCATCAGTTCTGGAAGATGTTAACAAAATCGAGTTGTTTTAGGTGTGCATCAGTATCTATTTTTTTCTCAAAAATTGAGACAAAAAAGCAGAAGTGTGTTCACAAAAGAAGATATATCGGTAAGAAAAACCAAATCTCAAAGCCTGTCTTCATTCTTGAGAAACAAGCCGTCTCTATAGGCGCAGTTTATTATTTTCTTCCAGATATTTTAAGACAAGCTCTATCAAATTCCAGAATCTCACGAATGCACTTCCTTTGTGGAAAAACAATGCACACAATAATGAAGGAGTGTTGTCAGCACATTATAATGTTCTATTGTAATTTAATTAAAGTAGTTTAAAATAAATTGTGATGCTTTATTTTGTCTGGTTCAACCACTTTTTAATAAAACACCGAAAAAATTAGTTTTTATCAATATCTTTTCAAAGTTTTAATAAGTCTTCACACACGTGTCACTCTTACAATTTAGCGGTGCTACACTGTGGCACGCGTACCACGGATTGGCAACCTCTGCACTAGACCATCGAGGCCACTACGGAGCTAAGAAACCCCAACCCTTAATTTCTGAGTTTGATATTGTATCAATTTGAATACGTTCCGAGAGGGGTGAAAAAGAGGAGAGGGGACAGGTAGAAAGAAAGCGGATTTTTTTAACGCAATATTTTACTTATTTCAAATATTTAAAATCAGCCAACAGCATAAAATTCTAAAATTTACTCTGCTTTTCGCGTATCTGCGTAAGCAAATCAACAAGTAAAGGGTGTTTTTTTGAGAGGTATAGAAATTTAAATTGCAATAAAATAACGAAGTATTATTCGATTGACATGAATTTTTTTTTATTCGAAAAATAATCTTGTGGCATTACATTTTAAATATGATTTCTGGCATAGGACTGCCACGGCTGGCTCGGATGTAATCCAATCTGGACGTCCAATTTTCGATGACTTTTTCCAACATTTGTGGTGGTATATCGGCAATAACACGGCGAACGTTGTCTTCCAAATGGTCAAGCGTTTGTGGCTTATCCGCATAGATCAATGACTTTACATAGCCCCACAGAAAATAGTCTAGAGGTGTTAAATCACGAGATATTGGAGGCCAATTCACAGGTCCAAAACGTGAAATTAGGCGGTCACTAAACGTGTCTTTCAATAAATCGATTGTGGCACGAGCTGTGTGACATGTTGCGCCGTCTTGTTGGAACCACAGCTCCTGGACATCATGATTGTTCAATTCAGGAATGAAAAGTTAGTAATCATGGCTCTATACCGATCACCATTGACTGTAACGTTGTGGCCTTCATCGTTTTTGAAGGAGGATTCCACCAGCCCATATTGAATTGAATATTAACGTCGCACTGTTCAGCTACACGAGGGCTTTTGGCGAACCAGTCAGTTTGACGTGGACGACATTCTGGCACCCCCTCTCCTGTACCACCACACCAACGGGAACGTTTGTTTCGACAGATTTAACGTGCATCGCTACACTTTAGTGGTACTGGGCTCGAACCTTAGCAAGCCACAGTCCACCAGCCCATAAAGCGCACCAAACAGTCGATGTAACGGTTTTGTTGTGGATTAGCTTCACTCAAATGCGGCAGTTTTGTTTGTTGACGTAGCCATTCAACCAGAAGTGCGCTTCATCGCTAAACAAAATTCGCTTATGAAAATCGACCATTATTTTCGAAATAAAATTACACAATTTGAAAGCGTTGTTCAGGCGTGAGTCTATTCATGAAGAATTGCCAAACCAAACTGAGAATAAATCACTTGACAGCTGTTAAATCGGTCGCCATCTTGGAAAGTAATGCCAACTTAAACTTCTATACCTGGAAAAAAATTTTTTTTAGAATAATGAAAGAACATATAGAGAGAGATTCGTCTATATACCGTAAAATCCGGCATATAACGCGCACCGCCGTATAACACACACCTATACTTTTCAGCTGCAATTATTAATTTTTAGGTATATTCGTCATATAACGCGCACCCTTATTTGTACGAAAAAACCTGAAATGTAGTGCTCAATACTCTTATGTTTTCAAGTCAGTTTTTAGTGGTATTATTTCAAGTCTTTTAGAAAAAAATAGTATAGTTCTCTCCAACTACAACTCTTTAAGTTCATAAGGAATGCAATTTCTTTTAAAATAACAGTATTTCGATTCCTGTAGAAGTCTAATTTCCTTCTATGCTCACCCTTTCTATATTTTTAAAGCTCTCGTTTTCATACCCGGCGTATAACACGCACCCTTAAATTTCGATATTATATTTTGTTTTAAAAGTGCGCGTTATACGCCGGATTTTACGGTAATCCATCTGCAATAATTCACAACATGTAATACAATGCTTTGCAACACTAGATGTTCTTAAACACATAATGATCTTAATCAAGCTTGCTAAGAAATTCATGCAAATGTAAAATCCCCTTTAATTGACCATTGCCAAAATTTGACAAAGTCGTTGTCGAAAAAACAGATCTTCATCAGAACATAATCTTATACATTAGGGGGAAAATCAGATTAATTTCACAACACTTTTTTTAAAGAACTAAAATACGTTCATGTGTATGCATAAACAAATCAACGTAATAGAGTAGTAGAAATACAAAGCCTATAACAAATCCAGTCTTTACAGATATAACTTGAAGAAAACAGAATAGAGAGAGAGAGAGAGAGAGAGAGAGAGAAAAAGAAACTAAAGTTGAGCGTTAAAGACGAAAAGGATCACGAATCGTCAAGTTTTTCACACTCAAATTGGAAAAGATAACTTTATTTCAAGCAAAACAACTGACGCAAATGAATGTACGGGCTGAAAGGAAAAAGGTAGACGTCAGGTAAGTGTCGGTATGACCTTGGGCATATGTTACATTAGTAAAACTCCTGCCGTTTCGCTTCGAAATCCACAAATAAGAGACAAAGATTTTTACATAAGCCTAAATTATGAACTTAAAAGAAAGGGGGTAAAAGTAATAATAAATGCATGCCTCCCTAGAATTGGTACTTGGATGAAATGGAATGCTTCTTTAAAAGAATTAATAACAATTAGAGGTACGGCAAAAAATATACAAAATCCTGCATTGAATTATACATTTTTTGAACGATTTTTATGGAAAAAAAAATGGTGTAGCTATACATCACATTCCTTTTTATAAAGGGGAAGGGGGAATTTCCCTGTTTTGTTCTACTGATCCTCGAGGAAGAAATGAAGTGAAGGCATGGACCCCCCCTCCCTTCAGAAAAATTCTCTATTAACTTTCACTTTAGTCTTTTACAAAACATATATGAGTAACCTAGTCGAGAATGAAGATTTAAGCATGTGTGTTTCAATCATAAGGTATTACTTACATATTTGTACTAAAACTGAGAAGGAAAACCAGATGACATTTTATTGAAACAGTTGGCGTACTGAAAATTATCACATGTGGGAAATGTGCTTGAAGAAAAAGCAAAATTGCTGCAAAATAACGCAATTTTACCTTTATTGTGAAAAACAATCACTTATTTTTCTCTGTACCATTGTACGCCTTCGTTTTTTCGCTACAAGGTCTCTGATTCACTTGAGCAGCAGTAGTTGAGGAGGACAGCTCTCTGATTGTTGTTCGTACCACTCCATAGCTCTCTCTAACATAGAAAACGCATCATCATTTGATGGACCCTTGTTACTTTCGTTGTTGTTGTCCTCGTCTTTTTATCCGTTTCATCGTCGACAAGGTCGGATTCTTTTTGTACGAAATCACAATCTCGTCAACATTTAGCATTTGAAATCCAGTCTTCTGCATCCCATGCCATCCAGGTTTCTACATCTCCTTCATTGCATTCCAGAAATCCTCGAATCGATTGGACAAAGTCGGTAATCTCCTGCCTGTGGTCGTCAATGAAGTCTTTTTCGCCTTCTAAATCTGGCCACAGCTTATTCCGCGCATTTTTCAGGCTGTCTCTTTCGAGCGAGCCCAACGCTTCGGCTAACATGTAGCAGGTGTCCTTCATATTGAAGTCTCACGCGAAACAACTGTTGAGCATTGCACTGTTCGAAAACGTATTCATATACAGTAGTTAACAAAATAACTGGTCCGGATATTTGACACTCCGGATAATAAACGCTCGAATAAACGACGTTCTATTGTAATAATAAGCGTGTTTTTTTTTCTTTCATTAATAACAATAATAATTTTTAAAAAAATAAAAAATAAGAATTATTTTCTCACACAAAATCATAATTGAACGAGTTTTCTCTTTCATTCCTTAATTTACCTCCAAAACAAAAGAGAAGGAAAAACTAAGCACTACCAAACAATGAATGCGAGTTAGGATTAAACCAGTCAAGATTGAAACCAAACATTGAAAATTTGCTATTGAAGCACCAGATTCCTCCCTCCCATCTCATAGAGGTTTGTTTGTTGATATGTTATTTTATGTATTATTTGAATTTTAATTTAACACATGTTTCTTAGGTTTTAAACACTGTAGTACACTACAGTTAGAAATGTAAATCTTTAAAAAATAAGCAGCTGCATACCGACAGTCAAAAAGACGTTTAAGTTCATAAATTTGCAAATATTTAATATTAGGTAATCAGAGGTCTACCCACAACCAAAAAACATGATAAAGGGGTCTATGAGACAAAAAGTTTGGGAACCTCTGCTCCACACACACACACACAAGGTGGATCTTAAGTGAAAAACCACCACAATTTGATGAATACAATGATGGTCACGAATTTGTGATGTGTCCCCCATTTTCACAAACAGCAGTACGCATTTCTTTAAAGCAGGGGTGGGCAGACTTTTACATGGCACGGTCTACTTTTAATTTTTTCAAGATGTCGCGGTCCACCATGTGACGTAGTTGTGATAAGAATAAAAAAAAGCCCAACACAATATTTGTATTACAACAATAATAAATACAGAATGTGTATACTTACCTACATAACTACAGCAGAAAAACAAAACTTACTCTTTTAAAACTACGTTTTAAGTAAAACGCAAATTACAAACATAATAATTATACCTATAAATTTAATATCAAATGATGCATTTTCAACCAATTCACAATACATCACAAATTAAGTAATTTTCCCTTAAAATTAGTTTTTATAGCTATAGTCTCAATAGACGACTTAGTCTTCGTATTATCTGCCCCAATCTTGAATTCCTCGGTATATTACTAACTGCTAATCTTACACTGGATTCTATGTGGTCGTCTGTGAAACGGGAATATGTTGTCTTAATTATATTCTTCGTTGAAAATGTAGATTCTCACAGGTAGGTTGATTGATTGATTGATTGAATATTAACGTCGCACTGTTCAGCTACACGAGGGCTTTCTCACAGGTAGGTAGAGCAAAAGAACGATGTTAAATGAATTGCAGATTTTTTTAAATTGGAATACTTTACTTCGACCAATAGATTCCAAAAGTTATTCTTTACAAATTACTTCCTTTTGAAAGAGAAAAGCTTCATTCTCCTCGAGAGATAAAGAAAACATGTAACATACACTTGCTAGAAAAATCTGCATTCACCCATAAGAAATCATATAGCAAAGGTAAAATTTAATAGAAATATAAATTTTTTTCTAACAAAATTTCACAAATTTGTTTACTATTATTTAAATATTGAGCATGCAAGAATTCGTTAATTTTTAATTAAAACTACTTAAGATAACGGGAAATTTGTAGCAAAATACATAAATAGTCGGCAGAAAAAGTCTGCGTTCACTATTTGAATATTCTTGGTTCTTGGAATTTGTATGAACAGGCAACAACGTTTTTGCATTTAGTTATCAAGTAAAATAGCTTAAGAAAATTGTGACGTAATAATTGTTAAGTTTTTGTGAGATACAAAGCAATTCAAGGACATGGAAAATAAAAAGAAGGGAATTAGTACCAATGAGCGTAAAATCAATGTGAAAAGATGGAAAAAGTCGTCGGAATATAGCCAGATCCGTTGGACGGCAGTATTCATCTATCCAGCATGTTATTTATAACTTTAAATCTACAAGAGTTTACACATCCAAACCTTTTTTAAGTCGTCCATCTAAACTCACAATCAGAGAAAAACGAAGTATGACATCAATGGTGGAAAAAAATCCGTGTTTGTCTGCAACTTAAATAGCAACAGACATTCACGAGCAGTTTAACAAAAATATTTGGGCGGATACTGCAAGAAAAATGTTGAAAAAGGCCGGTTACCATAGTCGAGTGGTTCGCAGAAAGCCTTATATTTCTATGACCAACCGGATTAAGCAGATAACTTTTGAAAAAGATCATATACATAAGCCTCGTCAGTTCTAGAGGACTGATATTCTCTGACGAGGGCAAATTTCGTATCTTCGGCATAAAAGGTTGTAAATTAGTGTGGAGAAAACCTTGCACAGCACTTCAAAAAGGGCATTTAGTTACAACGGTAAAGCACGGCGGCGATGGAGTCATGGTGTGGGGGTGCATGCCCAGCAATGATGTTGGTAAGTTGGAGCATATATAATCAATTATGAACAAATATGATTATTTTGATGTCCTCAAAAACAATTTAAAGGAAAGTGCCACCGAACTCGGCTTAGAATAATCATTTCGTTTTCAACACGACAACGATCCTAAGCGCACCGCTGAGAGTGTGAAACTTTGGCTCTTGTATAATGTCCCAAATCAACTGCACATGACCCCACAGTCATCTGATCTGAATCCAACAGAACACCTATGAGATTTGTTGGAACGCAGGATTCGTCAACACAATGTATCTAGCAAGGATATGCTGAAGAGTGTTCTTAAAAACCAATGGGAAAAGATAAGTGCTGAAAAAAAATCCCAAGATTTGTTAGTTCAATGCCGAAACGACTTCAAGAGGTTCACAAATGATGAAATTAACCAAGAGCTACTAAATAGCTCATTATTCTCTTTTTAAATACTTTTTATACTTACTGCTAAAACAGTGAAAGCAGACTTTTTCTACTTGATTTTTGTTATTATCGCTACAAACCTGTCTTTATTTTAAAATCGATGAAGACAAACCAAATTTACTTTTGTTATTCTGAATACTTAAAATGAACTAAATAAAATCTAATTAAAATTTGTTTTTTTAAATTCCAGTTTTTAAACTTTTTTTTCATTGTTCATTTAAGCAATAGTACGTGAACGCAGACTTTCTAGCTAGTGTATATTTAGTTATATTTTTCACATCAACATTGCCAAATGAATAACCCATGAATGCAACTTTTGTGGGCTTTGATTGAATATTAACGTCGCACTGTTCAGCTACACGAGGGCTTTTTGGCGACGAACTACGTAATTTTGAACCATGGTCAAGTGACATGGAGGACACCTGAGCTGGCACCCCCTCTCCTAACTGCCACACCACACCAACGGGAGGACGTTTCAGCTCTCGACAGATTTAAAGTGCATCGCTGCCTTACACGGCGGGTCTTTAGTGGTACCGGGCTCGAACTCGTGACAAGGCATGCTACGGTCCGATACATATACCACTCGGCTACCGCGGCCACAGAACTTTTGTGGGATTCTAGTCTATCAAATTCTTGAAAACGTCTCTCAAATTTGGTTTGGAGTTTTATTCACGGGTGTTTTCATTATCTTGGTAATCACCTATGTTTCTTTTAGAATGCGCGTCTAAGATTTTATGTGAAGGCGGTCACCCCAAAATGTCTTGGCGGTCCACCGGTCGATCGCGATCGACTTAATGCCTACCCCGGCTTTAAAATGAATGAAGAAGACATCGAACTTACTTTGTTCGACGTTGATACGTTTTTACGCGTGTAAAAGACGCAGAAATAAGCCGAGATTAGTTTTATATCGGAATAAGAAAAATTATGGAAAAAAAGGAGTACTAAATTCTCTTAGGAATAGAATTTTTTCTTTAGTTTGTTTGTTTGTTTCAAATGGGCTGCATTTTGGCAGCTAAGCCATTTGCAGACACGGCATGTCCCCAAGAAAGGAAGCCATTTTATTGGTGACACCATTTAATGGCGATTTCCTCAACCAAATTGTGTCGCTTGATTTTTTTTTAATCAGTGCAAACTCTCAGAGGGTGCTAAATATTGTCGTGATTTTATTTTGCCGAGAGTTCCAGAGCCAAATCGATACTCGAGGGATGTTCTACATGCCACATAATCATGTAAAATGTGTGCGTATGATTTTCGCAAAGATTAGAAAAATACGCATACATATAGTGAAATAATTTGTAAAAATTTCTGAACACATGTGTGTGAATAATTTTTTTAAAAAAAAAACCCATTAATTTCTATTCTATTAAAAACTCATGTTAATCGCTATCAGTTTCTGATAAAGAATGCGAAAGCTCTTATTTTCGCAGGACTGTAATACCACAAGAACCATTAGATATGGTGCTATCGTCATCGACTTCCACTCACACTTTCGCGTTATGATGGCAATATTATGTTAACGATTAGAAATGTGATGAATAGTGCAGGGACTATGTTACTGAATACATATTTATATGGCTGATATGAATTATATTGGAATAGATTGATTCATCAATTTCAATTGACAAGGCTTTTATTAATTTATACACATTCTGAAATAAATCTGTATAAGGGTGCTAAACACGTTATACTATTGAAAGTTGAAAAATGATTGGTGTGATAGTGTATAGCTATCTAAAGCAATAGGAACGTGGAGACTTAAGATAAATGCGATACTTAATATTTCTACGCTATTTGGAATTTTAAATACATACATATTTTTTTTCAAAGGAATTCATGAAATAATTTTTACACTTCTGTGTTGGAAGTAAAAATAGCTCGTGCGCAAAATTAAGATTTGATGTTGGAAAAATTTCGGATGGAAATTTACATAAAAAAGAATTACTAATGTATATCATGTTATTTTTGTCCTAATTTGGTTTTTTTTTTATCATATGAAACTAATATTAGTCATAGAATGTGAGATAAAATTAAAAATTCGAGCTAATTTTAAATCACTTCAGTAGCTCCAGAAGTCATTAAAGGACAAATTCACGCAAGATGTATTAAGTAAAACAATTCTAACGAAAAAAGAATTAAATAACTATACAAATTCTTTGTTTGGGATATAAAACAAAAGTAATCTCTTGCATGAGATAAAGACAACAGTAAAATACATTTGAAGGCTATGACAAAATTGTGGAACTGAATTTTCAAAAGACTACAATCGCCCTGTGCCAAATTTAATTCACGCCGCAGCTGCAATGCTTGTTGGCGATATTTTTTTAAGTAGAGAGGAACAATTCAAAACAACAATGTCTTTCTTCGTCCGATGAACACTAGCAAAAAATGGAAATAGTATATTTGACTTCTTTTTTCCCTTGCACATTTGAGTAATCAATGGATAAAGGTTCAGTGGAAGAAAAAATGATTCTTACAAATGATATTGTCGATCAATTTCGTCACATCAAAAGATGTCGCCAAATATCGCGATATGCAGCCATTAAAGGAAACAGTTCCCGCACATGTCCACGGACAGTAACAATAATGGCAGCATATGGCGACATTTTTTGATGAAGATGGTCAACGGTATAAAACGAAAGTATCGTAAAAAGATTGAAAACACAGAAATAATACAAAAATGAAGGAACAATAAATAAATAAATGAAATTCCACAAAAATGACCTTGGTTAGCACAATAGATCAGACCAAAAAAACATTTATCACTTACTAATCAAACCACATTTTAACAGACAAAAGGAATAATTATTTCGCAGAACTTACGAAACAACATTTAAATATATATTGGGCATTAAACTTCATTCTATTCTATTCGCTACTAAAGAAAATTCGTGCGAAAACGTTACGTTTATACTTGGTCATTTTCAAAAATTAAATTGTCAAATAATTCAACTAATTCCAATTACCATCAATTGATATTAAGTATAATATTTAGTTAATAAATCACTTTAGCCATTCCTTTCAACACAATGCCGATAATATAATGGGAAATCAATCGTAATTAAGTTATTGTTGATTTTTGGAAAATATATACGAAATCTTTTCCCATTTAAAGCAAAGGAAAGGCTCTATTCGTGAAAACATTTCATTCAAAACTAATGAATGCGTTTAACGACAAAATTGCTTTCAGGCTTGACAGCATTTTCCCTAGACTGGAAATGCACATTTTTTTTTTTAGTACCCACGTCATTTTTAATCAATAACAAACTGTTTAGCAATAACCTACGGTACCAAAAACAAAAACAAGTAACGTATTATTTATGCAATAATGGTCAAAAACAACGGGAAAATGTAAGATGCCTCTAACCCCCTACGTTTAAAAAATGACTTAAGAAAGATACGCTTTTTTCACGCCTTTCATCAATGAGATTTCAAATAAATCTTGTTATTCAGTTACTTTAATAAATTTTACCAGTTATAGTCACTAAATAATTTCCAAATCAAATGCATCAGTATTAAACATATTACACTTCTGGCAGTGCCGTTTTAAGCTCATTTCAGGCCCTAAGCGCAAAAGATCTACAGACCCCTTGGCACTGGCGGACTAAAATTTATAACCCGAAAATGTGGTTCAGTTCAGCTTATCCAGGCCTCTGGGTGCCCGGCCCAAGCGCCCAATGGATAAACCGGCACTGACTTCTGATTGGGTTAACGTAATACACTGGTGTGCAAAAGTAACATATTATTACACATTTTGTATAATGAAAGTTTAAAGTAGGGTATATACACTGGAGTAAAAAAATTAAGGACGAGACAGTTTTTTCAATATAACTTTGTACAAAAGCTTTCCAAATCAGCACATTTAATACCGTAAGATCCCCAATCCGTAAGGACGTGTGTAATGTAAGCAACACTTACTAAAAGAGAAATCAGAGGGATAAAAAGAAGCTTGATTGGAAAAGTAGCATGGAGCGCAAAATGCGACTGAAGGCCGAAACATCCCTGTGATGGGTGTCCAGCAAGAAACATCCGGTCTTTAGTAGGGGATATGATCTCCACTGACTGCTAGGCAGGTTTCACAGCGTCTGCCCATGCTGAGAATGAGGGTGTCAATGAGTTGTTGAGGCATTGCTGCCCATTCGTCTTGCAGCGCCAATCGAAGCTCCCGAATCGTTACTGGTGGTAAGGTACGAGCTGCCAAGCGTCTGCCTAGAAAATTCCATACATGCTCGAGGGGATTGAGATCCGGAAATCGTGCCGGCCAATCCATACGTTCAATATCCTCACTCTCTAAGAGATGTTCGGCAGCTACTGTGCGATGACATGGTGCATTGTCGTCCATGAAAAGGAACTGCAGACTCATAGCGCCTCTAAAAAGACGCACATATGGAAGAAGAATTTCGTTACAATAACGGGTCCCATTGATTGAACCTGCGTCGAAGATGTGAAGGTCTGTACGACTACCAAGCATGATGCCTCCCCAAACGAGAACACCGCGACCTCCATACCTGTCCCTTTCAATGATGTTCGAGGGATGATTGCGGCTTCCCCGCTCTCTCCAGATGAGCATGCGATGAGAATCGCTACTCAAACTGAATCTGCTCTCATCTGTAACGAGTACTCGTCCCCATTCATTGTCTCTCCAATTCCGGTGTTCCCGGCACCACAGAGAACGCCTTCTCCGATGGGCAGGCGTTAAAGGTACACACCGTACAGGGCGTCGTGCAAACAGACCACCACCGTGCAGTCTTCTGGCCACGGTAAAACGCGATATCGGTCGTCCAGTCGCCTGTGTCGTGTGTCTAGCGATTTCTCCCGCTGTCTGCCGCCTGTTTCTTTTGGCCTGTAAGACAATGTACCGTTCATCTGCGGGTGTTGTTCCTCGTGGACGACCACTACTGAACCCCCGGATAGCTGTTCCTGTAGTTTGAAATTGTCTCCAAAGTCGTGAAACGATGCTGTGAGCAATTCCGAACTCTGCAGCCACACTTGTCACACTGCGGCCTTCCTCCAACTTCCCAATGATTCGACCTCGGGTAAAAGCATCCAGATGTCGTCTAACAGATTGATTATTCGCCATTTCTCGCTGAGGCAGCAACTCGGTGTGATTTTAACTGCTATACGGCGTGCAATCTCTTTGCCAGAAATACTGATCTTACACCGATAACATGCTTTATACTACTCAGACACTCCCCCATTACGTCTACCTGCATATCTGCGCATGTGCTACCGTACATCACCTAACTTAATCTCCTGATTGGTCTTTCTGTCCGCTCTGCATCTTCGTTCAGCTGATATGCTAATTTTTCGACTTCGTCCTTAATTTTTGCACACCAGTGTATATAATATATGTTACATAATTAACCCCTACGGAACGAATGTCCCAAATATGCGCCAGCATGAAACACCGTCAGAAGCCGAATAATTCAATGATGCGCCAGCGTGTTTCTGCCTCCGCAGGCCAAACGACTCACCTGTGAGCCAGGCACTTGGAACGTTTTTTAAGCTCAGTTTTTTAGCAGTAGATGGCATTCTATGTCCATAAGATTTGAGATACATGGAGATCTGACCTTTCTACTCGAAATGAGAGAAATATTACTCACATACACGTGGTTTTTGTTTTATAAACATAAGAGGAAAGGAACGTTTTCGAATTCAGTGCTTTACGACTGCTCTTGAAATGAACATGTGGTTTTTGTTTATAGTGAAGACGAGAGATTTATTTTCGCTTAAGTATTTAATTTGGGCTTGCACAGTCTAGTTTTTAATAGATAATTAGATCTGGTAGACAACATTTGTCTTTTTTTTTCTTACTTTTTTAGAAGGTCGACTTTTACAAATGCTGACAATAAAACGTTTAAAAACTTGTACTTAAAACAGAAAGTGGCTGAAATAAATAAAGTATACTAATACGAAATATATAAAGCATATACCGTTCGCATAATATACAAAAAAAATATTGAACAACGCGTTTATATTTCGGTATTTTTATGGATATAGCCTTAACTACACAAAACCCTCCGGCCTGTGAGTGATACTCGCGACGGAAACCTCTGGTCCTGGCGGTACCCAAGTGTTTGCGTCCTTCGTCCCGAAAGGGTAAAGCGCAAAGACCTGTGAGCAGTGGCGCACACAAGGGTTGGGGTGGGGGCCGGACCCCCCCCAAAAAAAACACCTTGGATTCTTTTCTGATTGATTAAATTTCTAAGTATATAGTACGTAAAATTTAATTAAGTATTTGTTCTTAATGATTAATCTTATTAATTAATGCTAATTATTATTTAATAATTAGTGTTTTACTGTGTTTTGTTCCCGAAAATCGACAAAATCAGAAGGAACATGCTACAAGATTGGTGAACTCTTTCGATCCTGCCCCCCCTCCCCCTGAAAAATTCCTGTGTGCACTACAGCCTGTGAGTATAATAATTCATTATGATTTGATTATTGAGTACCAAAAACAAAGCCAGAGTTCACTGAAAATGCCATTCGAATAATCGTGACCGCTGTCGCCAGTTGGTCATTGTCATGAACATTTGATCAACGCTGTTACGGTCGAATTATAGGTTTGAGTTCAGATCTCATTGAAAATCCGCCGTGTAGAGGGTGATGCACGTTAAATCTGTCGGAAACTGAAACAATGTTCTCACAATGGCGAAGTATACAGTGAGTGCTTATTAACGTCCCACAACAGAGCCACGGGAGAGTGAGTGAGTGAATAATATTAACGTCCCACAACAGAGCCACGGGAGAGTGAGTGAGTGAATAATATTAACGTCCCACAACAGAGCCACGAATGAGTGAGTGAGCAAATAATATTAACGTCCCACAACAGAGCCACGGGTGAGTGAGTGATTGATTATTAACGTCGCCCTGTTCAGCTAAACGAGGGTCTCGTAATTTTGAATCATGGTCAAGTGACGAGGACGACACCTGAGCTGACACCACTCTCTCCTAACTACCACATGTGCATCGCTTCCCTTCACGGCGGGTCTTTAGTGGTACTGGGCTCGAACTCATGACATGCTTGCCACATGATCCGATACCTTAACCACTGCGTTACCGCAGGCCCACAAGAGAGCCACACGACGGCTATTGAGGTCGAACCTTATCATTTTGAAACATGATCAAAACACAAGGATCTCGGCTGGCACCTCCTCTTCAAACTACCACACCACACGAACGGGAGGACTTTGATCTTCAACGGATTTAACGTGCATCAGCCCCTTTAGGCAGCAGGTTTTCAGTTGCACTAAAACTCGAATTCGTGACACGCTGGCCACGAGTCCGTGACCATTACCACTAAGCCATAGCGGTCTTAGAAGCAGTGTGGAAGTTTGGAGAGAGAGATGTGCAAGCTTAGATGTCCATATCGTCATTTCACCGTGGCTAAAAATTACGAGGTCAGTTGCCAGTTTTGATCCCCTGTTGCCTTATAATGTAACGATAGCAAACACTTACTCAATCTGAATACATTTGTAGGCAGAAAAACATTCAAATATTTACAAATGTACCAATATTTTTTTCACACTCATAATTTTATTTAACATACAAATAGTTTCTTTATTCAAATCTTACCAATGATTATTCCATGTTGATTATTGGGAAAAGTATTTTAATAGTATAAGATTTCTCCCCTCCCCTTCTTTTTTCAATTCCTACTATTAGCTCACTCTCTCTATATTTATTTATCTAGGTGGAATTTTAAATCGCTAATAAAATACATTTTAAAGCGCACCATTGAGCTGAAATTTTATATACATGATTATTTCCGAAGACAATACAGTAATTTAATTATAATTAATAAAAATAAATTGACTAAACTAATTATTCAAAGAATTACAAATACAGCCCCATTGCTATCATTTTTGGCAACTTGTGTCAAAACTTGAAAAGATTTTTTTCTCCCATTTTAAAGCGCTCATTTGAGCTGAAATTTTCTATACACTATTCTTTCGGGTAAAAATACGATAGTTTAATTATAATTAGTTAAAATCATTGACTGAAACTAATTATTTAAAGAATTACAGATACAATCACGTTGGTTTCATTTTTAGCGACTTGGGTCAAAACTTTAAAATACTTTTTTTTTCACGTTTTAAAGCATTCAGTTAAACTGAAATTTTATATACACGATTGCTTTGGATGACAATACCATACTTTAATGATAATTAATAAAAATTAATTACCACTTAATGTTGTGATTCTGTCCTGTACATATTTATATCAATTGTAACTATTTAATAAAAAGTAGCTAAAATAAATTTTTTCTTTGTTGATCTAAGTAGGAATTGACTTAATTTTTTTTTTTTACGTCACTTGTTCTGATACAATTTTCATATTTCCTTGATAATTTTACGAGATATTATAGCATCGGTAACTTAGTTTTAGTACATTTAATATTAATACTCAAATGTGTTAGGATTATTTATTGTTAGTATTACTGATGGCTTATTCTTCCTCTTTTTTCCATTACCTATAGACCAGTTGTGAAGGCAAATTACAGGTGAAGGTTGACTAGCCTCAATACAATGTTTATAAACCTGCTATCTTAGTTCCAAAGGTTAAGAGATAGCTATTGTATTATTATGGCTATCTGATTTTTGACATACACTGTCTGGTTGTATTTCTATTTTCCTTTGCTTCTAGATTTATAACCTTTTTTTCCATATATATGTCACGAGGAAAGCTTTAAGTATCCGTATATCTACATCTGTAAGATGACGATATGTCTTATTACCTCACAATATGTAAAAGAATTCGAAAGATAGAAAAAAACATGGCCTCAGGCTTTAAAAATATCACCACTGCTAGACATACTTCTATTTTGCAGCGGTAGGGGACTTTCCTGCACACGTGTGGTTGCAACATCGAATGTCTGAGTGAAAATCATGCAAAACTGATAGAAAGAAATTTTAGGGAAGGGAAAAAAAACATTGCTTTAGAAACGCAGTATTGCTCACTCACTCCAAACGTATGGCGTAATTACACTTCAAAGCGCAACAGCCTATTGATTCTATTTATTTATTTTAGCACTGTTGAAAAGGACGGGTTTTGTATATTTGAAAACGTGGAATATACATCACAGTGCTTTTTTGCAAATTTTCGCATGTTGTACTTTTTTCGCATGTTGTACTTTTTAACATAAGAATCAAAACATGTTTTTTAGTTACTCGGGGGAAAAGTAAAAGGATTTTTTTTAATTACATAGAAATTAAAATAAAAGGAACAAGAATTCTAGAAATGATTGCAGTTAATTAATAGAATATATCAGAACTTGAAAATTAATCTCTTATTTGAGATTTTTCTTTGACTGTAACATTCAATAACGGATGCAAGAAAGATATTTCTATATTCGAAATATAAATTTCTAAGCACATTTATGTAGTAAACGAAACCTCCAGGTAAAGCTTTAACAAAAATGGATGTTCAAGGTAAACTAGAAGACCATGACACATTTTGAAAAAGCTACCACAGGGTAATTTGTGATGAAATGCTTGCGAATACGAGGAAATTTTTCCGCAGAATCGAGCTAGTTAGTCCGAAATTTTAGACGTAGATGGCGATAGAGTACAAAACGATAGCAAAAAAATTTAGAAAAGAATTGACGTTTCAAGTTTGCATAAAAAAAAAAAAAAAATTCAATTATTTTTTGAACACACCTACTACATTGAGATGCTATAACCTTTGCAACTAACCGTATTTAAACGATGCCCGATTACAAACCTTTCATTTAATATCATCGTAATTCAGTGTTAACTAAACGTCACGTTAAGTTTAATTGATCTTATAAAACACTGAAACTATACACACACAAACTGAGAATGAAACCAAATATTTACAGATAATAGGATACAGTGATGTAGCGTGGGGGGGGTGCAGAGGGGACCATGGCCTCGGGAGGGCATACGAAAAAGAGCGGCGGCATGCACCACAATATTTAAATTCAAAAAATATTTCAAACTCCAAATCGCGCCCGCACGACAAAACTGACGGAAATGAGTGAAAGCTTTAATACACTCACGCATGCAGGAAATTTAATAGTCACGCTATGAAATCGCATTCGTTTTTACGTTATTTAGGTTTCCGGCAACCGGTAATGTGTGAAGTCAATGATGCTCAAAATTATTTGCAAACAGAGGAACTAAATATCCATCTATGTGCTAAAAAAAATACGCGTTTTACAGACTATATTAGCAGCAAAATGAGAGGAATTCGTGGACGATGCTTTAATATATGCTAGAAGTTTATGTTAAGAGCTTGAAATTTCTTTTGAAACCCCAAGACGAATAATCAGGAGCAAGCATATATTTGGCGACGGAAGTAAAGATGTTAAGTTATCGTACGAAGATGACTTGAAAAAAGCGAACAATGTTTTCTTCAATATACAGAGTAACTGCTGAAATTCGAGAAATATTCCAACTTAAATATGCTTTTTTAAAGCCTGAAGTGATATTGAGCATGGACGAACTTAACTTAGATCAGGGGTGTCCAACACGCCGCATGTGGGTCGCCAGTACGTAAGTTGCGGCCCACCGACTTTTTTCAAAAAAATTTTAAATATCGTTTTTAAAGTATTTTCATTTTGAAATACATTTGAGAAGACATTTATGTATATATAAATCTACAATGTATTTGCCTGTACCTGTTCTTGTTTTAAAATAAATCCTTTTTGATAATAGATATGTCCTTTAGATCAAAATAGATTTATATTTTATGAAAGTTACATTTGATTTTATTATAATAAATTACTTTTTTAGTAAATTCCGAATTGCATGATGCATATCCTTTACAATGGATGGTACATGATTCTCTGTGTGTGCGGCTTTTATTTCTCCTTCTCCTTTTCTGTTTGGAGCCAACAAAAAGCAAGATGCAGTCTGAGAAGTTTTTTTAAAGTTTAAAAAATATATTTATGACGGTTAAGATAAAGGAAAATGTATATTTATTCGTTTGCCAATGACAGCACAATCAAATTTCAACAATGAGTAACGAAATATCAATTTAAAAAAAAGCACCGTAATTTTCAAGAAAATGGCAACACACTGTAATATTTTAAACATTAGTTGATCATTGCATTATTATATTATGTAAACATTATTATATCTATGTCTGTATACATGAAAAATAATGAAAACAATAATAATAATTCATTCTGTTTTAAATTTTCACTCCAATAAATGTTCTTTTGTTTCCAAATCTGACATAAAGGTACAAATTTTTTTGTGCGGCCCGCGAGATTATTATGTTTTTCCGAAGTGATCCGCAAGATCATTTGGGTTGGACACCCCTGACTTAGATCAAGCTCCTCAAGACATTAATAAAGAAGAAATCCAACTTGAACACATACGTCTGCAAGCTTTCGTAGATGTAACAGACCCAGGCTGTAAAAAAGAACTGATTAGGTTCGGCTCTCTCTCTGGGTTTATTAAAATATATTATTGAGTCCACACTCGAAGATGGCGTACCAAGCATTGCCATAACGTTAAGAATTTTTTTTTAACAACTGCCATCAGTAATATGTCAAATGCGAGAGAAGCTTCTCTAAGCTAAAATTAATCCAAAATTATCTCAGATCGGCTAACAAATTAGCTTTAAAAGGCTAACAAATTTAGCTTTTCTGGCAAATCAACATGACATAAATATTGATATTCACAATTGTATAAAAGGTTTTGCTATGAAAAAAGCACGAAAAGAGCACTTTTTATCAATAAAAATTTTTTAAGCTGCTTCTTTTTTTTTCTTTTACTAATTTTCTAGACTAATAATTAAAATAGAGAGGCGGTAAATTTACGGGCGGTCCCAGGCAACGAAAGCCCACGCTACGCCACTGTCTAGAACTATAATACTTTAAGTACATAAAATATGTCATTTCTTTTAAATAAACAGCTTTTCGATATAGGTTTAATTTTTTTATGTTCATCCTTTATATGCACTACTGAATTTTTTCTTTATTTTTGACACTATCATTTTCATACCCGGTACACCACCAGTAAATTTCGATCTTCTTTTTGGTGTTAAAAATGTGCGTTATACGCCGGATTTTACGGTGTGCAAAAAACAGGGGAGAACAGAAATTTCTCAATTCTAATCATAATTTCTACGGTGCAAAAAGCGCTTTTTCTTGAGGTTATAACAATATGTAGCTATGAAAGGTAAACATTGATAATCAGTCACAAATTAAATTGATAATAACTTAAAGTACTTCGATAAAAATTTAATGAAAAAATCATTTATATATCTTTGCAATAAGGGGATTTAAAAACAAAAGCTTTTTTTTTAAAACAGCTGTCCCTAGATTTAGGATAACAACGTGGAAAGCGAAGAACTCTTCCACAATATTTCTTACAAGTTAATTTTTAAGTTACTTGACATAGATTTTTCTGCTTAACTCTTTAAAACGTAATTTTCTTTTGTTAGATACTTTTTTTTATCATCTCACAACATAGTATTCCAATAACACATAAAATGTATTTCATTTTCGCTTCTAATCGTTAAACTTATGAATTCACATCAAATTTAGAATATTTCCTTTTTAAAAATGCCCAAAAATTTATAAAAAATAAAACTCAAGCAATTGCTAGTCTTCATTAGCAACATGTCCCGTAAATGAACAGCTTTAATTAGCAAACCGATATGTTCATCATGATTCACTTAAGGCTATGCAATACATAAAAATTAACTCGTTTGTTACGCCAACAAGAAAACTAGGGGGGAAGGGGGAAAAATACCACCTGACAAAAACTGACAGAAACACATTGATATGTCAACGCAGCTCTCACATCTTTACAAAACAAAAATAATATATTCAGACAAGATAATGATGGAGATAACCATTAGTCAGACTTGTCTTTGTCAAATTTTCAATGGCTGTTTATCCGATTACGCCGGAGGCTAGGCGTGTTGGTCAAAACCTCGTTAGATTTTCTAATCCGATTACTGTGGTAATGGAACTTCATTTATTTACCGTCGTTTAACAACTGTACTGCGAATTATGGTTGATGAGGATGCCCACTTGTCTTAGTAAATTGCATCAAGTCGTTAAAAAAAACCCGCGTGGTCAGCTAGATTTTGAGGTAAAGAGCATTAAAACACTCTATAATAGGATTGGGACTTGAACTGATGATACCCTTACTTCGAAACGCGTGAAGTAGTCTCAACATTTAACAGTGGTCACTATTAGCAGTCGTCTCCAAACCATGTTCCACGAACTGTAGGGTTTCATGTAGGTTTTTGTTCCCGGGAAATCATAAAATTTCTATACTTTTTCTATTCCCGGGAATTATACTTCGTTCCCGCGCACGGGGCTTCAATTATCTATGAGGTAGCTATTTTTGACTTGACTGTAGATTTCAATCTCGGACATAGTTAACTGACCTTACAGTGGCAATTTGCGATCGTTCACTCCGAACTTCCTGGTCGAAGAAATATTCGTTGAATATGGTCAGGATTTAAAATAAGGAAAGGAACTATACAACTGTGTGTTAAGAAAAATATTTTTTTTCATTATAAAAATATGTTAAGATATCTACTCGCATAATACATTAACTATTATAAGATCATTCAAGAGTATTCAATATAAACCGCACCGAGTAAATAGCAACTCAAATCTAATATTCACAATATCGGTTTAAATATTTATAGTATAAGTTAGACTGCGTAAAAATAATTTAAAGTTTAAAATGGCAAGCACAAACAATGGAACAGTTTGACATATACTATGATCATTCGAAAATGTATGCAGTTTCATAAATATTATAATTATTAAAGAGTTTAGATTCAACCTTTGTGTTGTGAAATAGCCAGTTATTACATTTCATAACATTGTTTCAATGGCGGATAATCGAAATGTGTGCGATTCATACATTACGTAAGTATAATACGTTTTCGAAATCAGAATGAATTTGAAGCGTTCCGTAAAGTAAATACAAAGAGTTTAAAATATATTTATTTAGCCCTATAAATTAAAAAAATAAACATGAAATGCCGAAAAGTAATACTCAAATGCAGAAATTTATACTGAAGGAAAAAATTAACAGAGGATAAAACTCTATAACTCTCTTTAAAATTTTCATAATGGATAGTTACTGTTTACGTATACTTGATTTTATTCGGGTCAGAGTCATATTTGACCAAGGTGTGCCAAACTGTCATCAGTTCAATAAATAGCAAGAGTATCATGTAAAAACTGATCCCACATCTCGGTAGGAGCAACGTCGGCAATCCTCTTGGATAGGGGTGGGTAATTCTTTTGGCTTGAGTGAGTGAATATTAATGTCGCACTGTGTTCAGCTACTAGAGGGCTTCTGGCGACGAACCTCGTAATACTACACTAAGGAGAGGACATTTGAGCTCTCGACAGACTTAACGTGCATCACTCACCTACACGGTGGGTCTTCAGTGATACTATTCTCAAACTCATGACACGCCAACCGTTACCTTGACCACTAGGCTACCGTGGCCATTCTTTTGACTTGAGGGCCACATTGTGGGGGTAAAGGATACTGGAGTGAGTAAATATTAATGCCGCCCTATTCAGCTACTCGAGGGATTTTGGCAAAGAGTCTCGTTATTTTGAACCATGGTCAAGTGACGAGGACGACACCTGATCTGGCACCCCCTCTCATAACTACCAAATAAAAAGGAAGGACGTTTGATCTCTCGATAGATTTAACGTGCATCGCTCATTTATACGGCAGGTCTTCAGAAGTACTAGGCTCGAACTCATGACACACCGGCCACGAGTCCGTTTCCTTGACCACTAGGTTACCGCAGCCGCAAAGGATATCGGAACGGAAAACCTATTATTATTCATTCGTAAAATTTGCCTCTCAAAAAATGTATAAATTGTACCATTTAAAAATCTATAAAAATATAAGTTTGCGACGGGTTCTATCCGCGAGAGAGAGAGAAACTTGGAACTAATTTTCTTGAAGAAACTATTCCTTGAGCATGATTTTCGTTTAAAAACCGGTTTCTGTAGAGATGATTTTATGCAAACGTAAATGTTTCTTCAAACCCTGGCATTGGGAGAGGGGTGAGATTAATCGTGAAATATCGGAATAGTAGAAAGTGAATCGCGATTAGGCAGTCGTGCGGGTAGAAGTTAATATTCATCTTAGCATCCACTCGGAGTTGTAAAAGGAAATTGAATTGCATCTGCACCAAGCTGTCGTTGTTCCAGAAGGAGTTGTATAAAGAACTAGTATCTAGGATAAGTCTTTTTGAATAATCTCTCAAGTTAGGTTAAGAATTCGGATTTAAGATTGCTCTCAAAATTAAGGAATAAGCGGTAAATCGTTCATAAAGTGTTAGATATAAAATAAAAGTGACTATTTTTTTAAAATCATGTCTGCATCTTCACCGAACCCTCAAACACCTGCATCCCCCGGGTTATAAAATAGTCTTATTGTCCTAATACTTATATTCCCTATACTTATTGTCCTAACTTATACTTATATTTATACTTATACTTATTGTCCTAATTTCATATCAATAACTGTAAGCACATCCATTTTAAAATTAATTCATGAGACAGTTGCACCGCATCGCACTTTCCTACATTTTTTTTTTAAATTAGGAGTGACATTGCTTGAGTTGAAATTCTCATCACAGCATACAAGTTAATGTCAGCCAACTAGTATCTATATTAACTAGTGCAAGAAAAACTTTGCCCACAAATATGTCGATCCAGGTAATAAAGAACATTTTCCCAGGAAGTTTCTTTATGAATGGAAATTTTTCACCAGACAAAGATTTGTAAAAGTCAATAAATGTCACAGCATTGCAGATTTTCCTTTACACAGTGATTTGAATGCACCTCAATTAAGTCCAGCTGATCAGGTGCTGTATCAGAATCAGCAGTAATGGTATAAGAGAGCAAATTGAATTTAGGCTCAATTTTCTTAAAATTTTTAAATCTTGCAATAACTTCGTTCTCCAAACTCTGCAGATGATCTCTAATCTTAGCAGAGATCTCTAAATCTTATCAGATACTTTATTTTCCTAATAAAGGAATTTTGTTTTCCTTATAGTGAAATATACGAGACGAAACTGATCGCACTAGGGAAAAAAATCTCAGTTCAAAGTGGATTTTCTGAATGTGTTCGAAGACCGTAAAAAGATTCCTTGCAGAACGCTACTTCTATACCTTGATCTAGGATATTGATTGATTTTTTATTAACAATTATTATTCTATAGACCAGCTGCATGGCCCGGCGTTGCACGAGCTTTCTCTACTTTTATAAAATTTCCCTTCCCTTCACAAAATCAACACTTCCAATATTCTTTTTCAAAATTACTTTGTTTCCCCCCTCCCTCTGCTTAGCCCGGCGTTGCTTGGGCTTTTACCGAGTATATAACTAAAAATTCCCCGTTTCGAAACTTTTTCGCTTCTTTTCAATGTCCCTCCAGCGTAGCAAGAAAATTTTTGAATGCATAACATATTGTCATGGAAATTCCCCATCACCTCTCGCTATCAGCCCTTCAGGGTGTGTGTGTGGGGGGGGATTTCTATATTAACGTCATTACAAAATTCTCGTAGTAATTTCCCACAATTAATTGTTGCTGCTCTTTAAAAATTTTGGCTACCGCTGAAGACCCGCTGTTAAGAGGAGCGATGTACTGCTCTGTTCAGCTACTCGAAAGCTTTTGGCGACGGACCTCGTAATTTTGAGCCATAGTCAAGAGACCAAGACGACACCTCAGCTGTCACCCCTTCTACTTCCACACCAGACGGAAGGGAGGACACTCCGAGCCCCAACAGATTTAACATGCATCGCTCCCCTACATGGAGGGTCTTCAGCGGTACAATGCTCGAACTCATGACACACCAGCCTCGAGTCCGTTACCTTGACCATTAACGGACGCCATTTTATAGATGAAATACTAAGACAATTCCAGAAAATTAAGAAAGGAAGAAGTAAGTAAGTACCAATTGAGAACAAGGGTCGAAGATGTCAAAAATCTCTAAGGTGTTCCGGGGATGCATAACCCGTTTTTGTGAAAACATTTCTGTCGCAGGAAAATGATGAAATTAGGAATTTCATCAAATCTCTAAGGGAGATGATCAATTGACGGAAGATGATAAAACAACGTTTCTTCAAGGTCATTTCCCTGATAAAAGTAAGGGATTTGAACAAATCCCTGATCTGTTTGAGTGAAATGATGAAATAATATTGTCAAGAGTTTAAAAGTGTTTATTTAGCAAATAGGGTGCATTATATTAAACGTAGAAGTAAGTAATACAACAATGGTCAATGAAACACAAAATATTTATTTGAAACTAATTAACAAATAATTAGAAAATCAGGCTGGTACTTTTTGATGCGAAACATCTTTCTTCTCGGTTGCTTACGCAGTAAAATATAAATCCCTATGTTAATCGTATGGCGCCATTTTTTAAAGATATGGGGTTGATATTTAGGGGATGGATAGTACTACCTTTATGGTTAGGCAGTACAAGGACTCGACCCCCCGTGTGTCTCCCTCCCCCCATATAGCATTTTGCCAATGCAAATCCTGACTAGTTCATGTCATCATTTCACTTAAAAGGTTCAGGGATTTGATAAAATATCTTACTTTCATCAGGGAAATGACTTTGAAGAGACGTTATTTTAACATATATTTGATGAAATTCCTAAATTCGTCATTTCCCTGCGTCATATCCATGAAAGAAAGGAAAAACCATTTGGGTTACTCTGAATCGGGAATCTTATACTTTATCTAAATAAGACCGAGAGAGAGGGTGTTACATTGTTTGTTTACGTTTCATCGTCAATGAATAAGGATTAACGGAATTTGCATTCGGAAACAAAAATCAACAGAAAAATTTTGATAATCGCTAAACTTCGATCCATAAATCCCAACGGGTAAAACTTCTCTCTATTGTTCATTCTAACTCTAATTTTTATTCCTCCATTTTTTATTTCTTCCGAGTCTTATTAAATGTTTGGCAAGGTCGTGCATTCTACATGATAAACCATAAGTGATGGATTGTAAAAACGGAAAATAACTTTACATAAGGCAAGAAAAAATTGTAATGAAGAACCTTGTGCTATATTTCACAAAACTGACATCATCGGATTAGTCAATGAAAAGAAAAATAATGGCATCGAGAAACTGCAAATTCATATAAATAAAGTTTGTTGGACGAACTTTAATAATAATTTTAACAAGAAGAGGACTCAGGTAAAAGCTTTTAAAAATAAAATTATGTTAGATAACACACGAGTGTAACGAAGTAAAGAAACTGTGACAACAATTACAAGCCACTTAACCAAATTCCACAAAAATCGATAAACATATTGGACGTAAACCACATTCAACGAAGTAAAGAACGGGGCCAGGAAGTTCTTATCCTCCATTGAGCGACGTTTTTTTTTTTTGTCTTAATCTTTTTTTGTTAAAAAGCTGCTTTATGCGTGGGTGTATTTAATTACCTCTATCTACGTAACCGTTCACGTTGGATAAAAGTTTTAATAAGCAAAAAGTTAAAAAACTTATTTCCTGATAAAAACGTATTATTAGATGTAATCGATTGGCAAATGCGTTGACAACATTTTCAAGACAAGTCAATGTGAAATTATTTTTCAAGTATAAAGTTCAAAGGGGAAAATACGACAACGTACACTTGACAATACAAGCGCATTCTTTTACTCAAATTAACTACAAAACTAACTGAATACCAAAATGTTTGCAAGAGTTTAAACCAGAGGTTCCCAAACTTTTTTGTCTCATAGACCCCTTGCCATGTCTTTCGTCTTTGGGTGCTTACCTACTACTTCATTTTTGCACATTTATCAACTTAAATGTCTTTTTGACAGCTGGTAAATAGCTATTTACTTTAAAAGATTAAAATTTTTAACTGTAGTGAAATACAGAGCTTAAAAATTAAGAATCACATTTTAATTTGGTTTAAATTTATATTTAATACTACATAAAATAACTGAGCAACAAACAAAAATGTTTTTAATGGGAGGGTTGAATCTAGCACTTCATTAACAAATTTTCAATATTTGGCATCAAACTCAACAAGATTAACCCTAAATATCCTCGGTTAGTAAAAATTCCATTTCCTTTCTGACTTTCTTTCTTTTTTTTTTTTTTTTTTTTGGTGACTGGCAACCGCAATGAAACTCTTGCTCAGTAGGAGAAACAATTAAAAAGTTTCTCACGATTTTCCATAATTCGGGATAAATAACAGGTATGTCTTTTTATAACATAATTGATGCCATCCTTTTCTACTTTAAGATCTTCGTTGGTGCCAATGCTGATTATAGTTCCTCTTGCAATATGACATTTATTTTCTTCAATGTGATTATATTTCTTTGTCTACTGTGGTATTACTATAGTTAAATCATTTCAATACCTAGTTTCAAAATCTGAATTGGGAACATTTAAACGTTGAAAGTAGGTTAAAACGTCATTTTTCTGGCAGATAGTCTGTGACAAAATGATAAACTGGGAAAATATTCACTACATCCAATACTACACTCCTTTAGCTCAAATATGGCAGGAGAAGCTGAAACCATGGTTCTTGTTTCAATAAAATATATGCTGTCACCTTGTAAGTGTGCGAATTTACCTTATTAAATTTTGTGAATAAATTTGCTATATAAATAGGTAAAATTTGGTTTCTCCTTAATCATATTTTCTTTTAAAATTAAAGTCACGATCTAGTTTAATCAGATTCACTATCGCGTAAAACCCCCTTTACACTTCATGGACCCCTAAATTATTTTTTCACCGACGTGGACCACTTGCAAGTCGTCATAGACCCCTGGGGGTCCATATGGACCACTTTGGAAATCACTGGTTTAAACGAAACAAAAAAATAAATTTGTTACTTTAGTTATTTCTAGTTATCTTTTACACCTTCCTTTTACACAGACAAAACTATCACCCAAATCAGCGGTTCTTAAACTTTCGATTGCCGCGGATCCTTATATGTATCAACCTGACACCGCGGACACCCAAGATTTTCAACACCTCTTCCTGATCTAATATTTTTGATCGAAATACATATTCTAGCAGAGTTCTTTCATTTGGGTCAAATATAGTGATCTAGTCTAGGATGGGACATCTTTCAATATTTCCACGAGTCCTTTCAGAAGCTGTAAAAGAGAAAAAATCTTAACGATACATGAAAGACTCCGCGGAGCCCCTAGAAAGGGTTAACTGTGGTGGTTTAGAGGTAGCGTGCCCGCCTCATACGCCTAAGGTTGCGGGTTCAACTCCGACTGGAGTCGATAGATTTTTTTGGATGAGAAAACCGTTGCCACGCGTTATAAAGGGATGTTTTACGTACCATGTAAACCATTCATTGAGCATCAATTAAGCTCTGTTGTTCTCGACAACATTTTCCATTCGCGACGAGAGTTTTAATTAAATTAATTTAAGCGTCCAATTTTGGTAACGAGAACCATCACAAGATGGCGCTACCACTGAAATGGCTCTCATACAGAGGCGTACAAAGGAAATTTTCAAGGGGATGGGGACTAGGGTAGAAAGTCCACCATTTTCGTATCATTCTCCAATACGCTACCCAACATATTCTTTCGATTTTGTCAATTTTCGGGAACAAAAAAACAATAAAAATTAATTATTGAATAAATAATTAGCATTAATTAATAAAATTAATTGTTAACAAACAATTAAATTTTGGACCAATCGGATAAATGGATGACTTCTAAATGCAAAGGCTTAGTTCTTTTGACCGACTGGGGATCAGGGCGATAAATGGATGACCTAAATGAATGTTTTGACGACATGCGATAAACGAAATATCGTATATTTACATGCAACAGCCAACCGAGAATTTGTAAAAAAAAAAAAAAAAAAAAGGTTTTAAGTTAAAGTAAAGGGGCCGGCTTACTTACGGATGCGCTAATTTCTGAAAAACCATAACGTAGGACAAACTTATTTTTTAACACATTCTCCGTTAGACATGCACAAGGCATTTTTATCATTTAAATTTTTAGAGTCAAAAATAACATTTTTATTATTTTTTTAAAACAAATGTAATCCTTCTAAGTCTGTGTCAGAATCCGAGATTCCGAAGAGTTCGTAAAATTCATTTCGCTCACTGACATGTCTTCTTAATGCTCTCATTTTCCAACAACAACTAAAAAGCACGAAAAGAACTAGATAACGAATGAATAATAAAACAAAATGTTGACTTCAGATAGTTTACCAGAAATAGATCTGTAGTCGTTGGCCTCTGGCGTTTTACTCCATAGCAGTTTGATTGGAAAATATTTCAACCATTTTACCCGGTTGGCATCTTTGAAAATAGTAAGAATTCCTTCCTCCCACAATTTCGATGTTTTTTGTTAATTTTTGAAGAAAAGACGCGCACTCTTGGCTTACATTCATAAAAATACGGTTAACATATTTTTATAATAAAAATTTTTAAGTAACAGTACTTTTGCATTAAGATTTATTTCGATATAAAGTGCATGTACTCTGTAGGAAATGCAAAACTGACCTTTTCTGAATTTGAAGAAAAACCACGCGCTTTTTCAAAATCCAATGCAATGAAATTCGTGACTGATTAAAAACTGTTGACATGGCATAGCATTGCGCCAAATATTTTGCAAAAATAAGTAATGTTAACAAAAAAAATGTGTTTATATTTGCAATTTTGTTGATAAAATCACTTTTCTACTGATATTGTAACCACCAAATAATAAAAAAAATGTTTTACGAAAACTTAGTATTCCGCAAAGTCAAAAGTCAATCTTTCAAACATCGTTTTTTTCAAAAGGAATAGTTCGGAATGTCGTTGATAATGTTAAAGAGAATCGATAATTGTGATGCCCTGTGCTATATAAAATGCACGTGTCAAAAGTGACTTGCTCTTTAAATACAATATAAATTAATTGCACGAAAATATTGCAGGAGCTGCCAAGTACTGAGCTATATAATATGGAGAAAGTTGAGAGCATTAATCATGTTCAATAGCTCTCTGGTGCCAGACTTCGCAAACTAAAACTGATGAAACATGGCAAGAAGCTATCAAATGGTAGAAGTGAAACAAAAATTGCGTCAGATAGATTGATATACTTACAACCTAAACCAGGGATGACGAACCAATGGCACGCGACACAATATTTTCGGCATGTCACCGATCAAAACGGTTTACATTTTAATTCAAAATAGCAAAGTTCAATATGAAGTATTACGAATAAAATGTGAGTAATCGCAGTTTTCAACGAGATTTGCTGTTCAAAGAATTAACGGAAACGCAGATTTCCAGTCTAGTTTAATATGGATTCAAAAATTTGCTGAAAAAAGGAGAAAATTTGATTTGACTGAAATAAAAAAATTAAAACAAGCAATAGAAGTAAAAATGCTAATAATGCAATTTTGGAAACACGGAATTCGATTCCAGACAGATTTAACTGTTTGAAGAAGCTGACCATGCTATATTAACCATATTTTATCTACTTTCGCCTGATAGTCATTATTTTCAGGGATGAATAGCATTTAAAGACTTCCTTAGATTTCCATTTGGCAGATGACTCCAATTCATGCATTTTGCTAAAAGTAACATCTTACAATCCTAATACGAGTTATTAACATCTTACAATCCTAATATGAGTTATTTTCCCTCTAATCTGCATTAGCAGAAATCATATCAATGTTACTTTAATTTGAATTACACGTATAACTAAAACATTTACTACTATAAAGTACAAAATATATTTTTTCGAAATAAATAAATGAGTTTTGAGTTGTTAATATTTATAGTTTTATTATTTTCCTAATAAAATCACAAGTCAAAATTATTTGACGGCACGTCTACACCTCACTAAGCATTTCTTTAGAAAAAATGGCACGTTGATCTTCTGTAAAGGGGGGTTCGCCACCCCTGACCTAAACTATATGACAAGATAGCAGTTTCATGGATATGTGTTAGACCAGCGGTTCTTAAACTTTCGATCGCCGCGTCCCCTTCCTTTTTGCGTCACCCTGATATCGCGGACGCCAAAAATTTTGAGCACCCTTTTCTGGCTTTCAACACATGGCTGAGTTGAGTGATTTAGAGGTTTCCCAATTGTCCTAAAACTGAGTATGCTATTTATATAGACCTTTAAATGTCTTTTTTACCCCATTAAGGAGACATCTAATTATATATGCATATAGGGGTTAAGGTGCACTCTTGAATATGAGCAAAATACACACATAAAACCCCATCAGAAGTGACAAAAACACATTCCGTATTTTGTGAGATGTTTAAGGATTATAGAAAAGAGTTGACTAAACTTTTATAAGCAGGAGCAATCAAAGTCATTTTTAATTATTAGTGTAAGCATGAAGTTTCAGAATAAAGATCTAACGTTACTATCCGCAGGAACATTTTATCACGACGCTTAGAATCTTCTTAATTCCAACATTATATTTTGGCTATCTGCCACAAAAGTTGTCAAAACGTCACTCTTGCGCTGAGCCACGGAAATAAAAAAAAAAATACATCTTCGACAGTTCTCTTAGTTTTGGAAGGAATGGAAAATGTTACTTTGTGTAAAGCTAAATTTAAATATTATAAACGGAAACGTTAATTGGAGGAGTGCAACAATCTTTATCGCGAACAGTTACCGGAGGCTCCCCTTCTCTTCCTGCGCACGCGTATAAGACTCCTTATAAAGGGTGTTTTTTTGAGAGGTATAGAACTTAAAATTGCAAGAAAACAACGATGTATTATTCGATTGACATGAATTTTTTTATTCGAAAGATAATCTTGTGGCATTACATTTTAAACGATCATCAAGCAAGGCGTAGATTCGTCGAATGGGCCCAAAACGAGATTGCCGTTGTTCCCGATTTTCATAAGCGAATTTTGTTTAGCGATGAAGCGCACTTCTGGTTGAATGGCTACGTCAACAAACAAAACTGCCGCATTTGGAGTGAAGCTAATCCACAAGAGTATGTCGAAACACCGTTACATCCAGAAAAACTGACCCATAAAGCCCATGGTGCGCTTTATGGGCTGGTGGAATCATTGGTCCGTACTTCTTCAAAAACGATGAAGGCCACAACGTTACAGTCAATGGTGATCGTTATAGAGCCACGATTACTAACTTTTTCATTCCTGAATTGAACAATCATGATGTCCAGGAGCTGTGGTTCCAACAAGACGGCGAAACATGTCACACAGCTCGTGCCACAATCGATTTATTGAAAGACACGTTTGGTGACCGCCTAATTTCACGTTTTGGACCTGTGAATTGGCCTCCAAGATCTTGTGATTTAACACCGCTAGACTATTTTCTGTGGGGCTATGTAAAGGCATTGGTCTATGCGGATAAGCCACAAAAGCTTGACCATTTGGAAGAGAACATTCGCCGTGTTATTGCCGATGTGGAAAAAAATGTTGGAAAAAGTCATCGAAAATAGGACGTCCAGATTGGACTACATCCGAGCACGCCGTGGCACTCCTATGCCAGAAATCATATTTAAAATGTAATGCCACAAGATTATCTTTCGAATAAAAAAAAATTCATGTCAATCGAATAATACATCGTTGTTTTATTGCAATTTAAAGTTCTATACCTCTAAAAAAACACCCTTTTATAAATGGCTCTTTGATACCTCAGTTATCAGATTTTCCTTACAACTTGGCTCTTCTTTCTAAAAGTTTGTTGACCACTGGTCTAAAGTGTTAAAAAGTGTTTAGGTGAAAAAAAACCTGAATTTAAAAGATTCCTTTAATTCTACGATTACGAAAGCGCGAAATAAATTTGAAATCAGAGATTTACAGAATAAAAGTCTTATTTAGATTTAATGGACTGATTTTTAGCAACGTCAAAGTCACATAACTGCAATCACGTGTTTCCAGTCAATCAGTTCCTGAGTCTCGCTGTTGTTACCTTTTGCTTTTTGTAGAAACTTTCCATTAAAAAGTACATATTTGTCAACAATAATAACGCATACAGGTAAACGGAATGCACTGGATTTAAAAATATACGTATGATATTATAATTTTTTTTTTTTTAGTTTGAAAAACTTTTTGCAGTACCTTAGTACTTGAGCATCTTTACGTAATTATCAAATTAAAAATTTTACCTAAATTTTACAAGTAGAACAACAAGCACAATTCTGATATCAGTTTCGTGTTCAATGGAGAACACGTGAATGCATTTACCATGCGGCCGTCATGAATTGAGCACATTTGATATAAATGTACAAATTTTATTGTATATCTTTGAAATGGCATCTTCCGAGTAACACAGAAGCAAATCTTGATTATTATTTTTATTTTTGTGTTCATGTGTTATGTTGTTTAAAAATATATTAATTTAACAACGAAAATATTTTAGACTTTACTCTCTATTATAGAAACTCTAAAATATTCAATTGAAATGGACAAAAATTAAAGATTTACGATGAATTGAAAACGTGTCTCGAAATTTCTAATATCGAAAGACACGAAGTCCTCTTAATATACATATATATATATGTATGTATATTTGGATGTGCAATAACTTAAGAATTAATTATTCTTATAATATTTCAATTCAATTTAAATTGTTCCAATCTACAACTTCGTAAATATATTTTTCATTTCTTGCTAATATTTGAAAGTTCAAACCTTTCATACGAAGAACGGCCTTTGGTGCATTACTAAAAATGTCCTTGTGCTATTAATTAATAAATAGAATTAATTTTTAAACATTTTTCTCTTTTTTATCTTCTTTCTTAAAAGGTTAAAAAAGAACAGTGTCTTAGGAGTAAAAATAAATTTGAACAACTGAGTTTTAAATGTTTTAATAATATTATAAAACAGTACATGTCTTTATTTAACTACAGGTTCAGCATTCATTCGTCAACGCGTATTTATTACACGTATTTATTATTATTGTATTTATTAGTCTTTATTACAAGATTCTTATAAAAAAATATTTTTAAAGTACTTTCTTTATGCTGAATCTGAGAGAAGTCGACGCTCTGTTGAAGTCCTACAGATACACACACAAAAACTTTTCTAATTTTCTGATACAAAGAAAGATATTCTTCGGGCATATGGCAGACAAGACATAATGCATTGCATCGCAGAAAGAATTCGAATCATATAGAATGAAAAAACTGCAACTCGGATTACATAGCACAGATAAAACATTGTCCGTTGCCAGGCGATGGTTCTAAACATCCAAAACTTTATTAAGGTACCAGCACGAATTATAAATGTTGACACACGAAGAATTCTTTTCTACTTTAAAAAAGCTATAAGATTCCAACTATATATATGGCTATAAAACCTCTTCATGACGAGATATTTAATATGAGTCTCTTTGAATGATATTTTTATTTTTATATGTGAGAGGTACTAACTTCTTCATTGGAATTTTACTAATAAATCTATATGTGTGTGTGTGGTGTGTGTATACACACACACACACACACACATATATATATATATATATCATAACTTTATTAGTAAGTTCAGAAATATTATTAATTACATACGATGCAATAAATTTCTTGTTTCGAAAAATCAGGGAAAAAACTATAAACATTACATTAAATACTGCTTAATTAAGAAAACCCAATTAACTTCATGAATAGTTATTTGCATAAAGAAATTCTAAAGAGTTAAAGATTAAATTCATTAAAATATTAAAAGTTTATTATTATAAATTTATAATTTTTCCTAAATAGATAGTTACCTGCATATATTAAAATTAGAGGTAAATTTACTCTCTTATTCTCTTTATATATATATATATATATAGTTTTATTTTAACCATAGTTATTTTTTAATATTTAAAGACATTTATAATCCTAGTGTCCCTGAAGTAACGGTAGTATTAATATATACTACTTAATTATTTTATTTTTATTAATCTCATACTTTCGCTGAGCCCTACTATTCAGCCAATTCCACGCTATGCATTTGTATTTGAGTCCAGAATCTGGCAATAACTTGTTTATTGTACTCAGACTTAGCGCGGGCTATTCATTTTTTGAATGCAATTTTTAGGTAAGTTACCTTTTTCTTATAATGGATTTAGATATTCTCTCTATTATTTTCAATAGGATTTTGCTCAGTATTATTAACAGAAAGGGGGAAGGTTGGCTGGTTAAAAAAACATGTTAAGCCTCACTTTTATATAAATTATTTTACATATATAAGAACTGTTTATATATAAGAACTATATATAAGAAAGTTCAGCAATGTGTATAATATACTACAGCATTCATTTATATATTTTTAAATTCTATTATTTTCATAATTTCTAATATATCTTTTTTAAATTCTAATATCTGGTTTATATTACGATTTCTGCTTTTGTATGCTTCAGTTATAATGATTATTGATGATTCATCTCTCTATAGTACAGAATATTAACTATATATATATATATATATATATATATATATATATATATGTGTGTGTGTGTGTGTGTGTGTGTGTGTGTGTGTGTGTATTCATATAAAGGATAATATTCTCCCTCAATAATTTTAATATTGACATTTTGTCGGGTATTAATGGGCAAACAATTTAATTGTAGACAAAAAGAAATTGGTGGAATAAGTGCTACATAATTTATTATAAAACGCAATAGACTACAATGTAGTGCATTCGGAAAATTATTTATTACTGAATGCAAAAATGCATTTATTTTTCAATTATTATTTCCGAAAAGATCATGCGATAAATAAATGAATAGATAATATGCTTTCAAGTAAATTTCAGAACAGAGACCATTTTGCATAAAATGCTAAAATAGGGAGACATAATTTATAAAATTTGAAACAAAAAATAAGCAAATTTTACTACTTGCCCCTTATCTGATATATATATTTATAAATTCAAATAATAAAATCACATAGTAACTAAGCCAAATAGAAATTAATTTAGAAATAATTTATAAACAAGAAAATTAAATATGTTTTTAGAATAAACATGACACTACTGTGAGGCTTCTTCGATAAATTTCAAATTCGATTTTTCTTATAGAAATATTCTCAAACACCGCATACACAAATCCTTGGATGAAAACACTCCACATTTATTATTTATTAGTCGCAAAATAAAATAATTTAATGCAACTGAATTTCTTATTTACTTCCAATTTATATTTCCCATTTATAACTCCATCTCAGACATGGTTATAAAAAAAGCGGAAAAACACACACATAACAAAAAACCAATCTCAGGAAAAAAAAATCTTTTTTTTTTTTGAAAATTAAAATGCAACTACGACATAACAAAAAAAAAAAGAAAAATATAAGCATTAGGATCATTAACAGAGGATTTTATTGTGAAACCATTTTAACAAATTGCCCTACATAAAAAAAAATCTCAAAATTTAAAAAAAAAATGTTTTTTATTCAGTTTGACACTTATATGTCGAAATATTGAGAAAAATAAAATGAAATTCCAACTACATCGAAATTTATTCACAAAAATTTGATTCTTTTCGCCGAGCAAGATATAAAGAATAAAACGTTTCAAAGAAAAAAAAATCAAAATAATTTTTTAAGAAATATTTAACAAGAGTACAAAAGTCGTGTAAAATAAATAATTTAAATAAATAACCATGAGGGAAATATCGAATTAAACATGCAAAGAAAAAATCCGGACAGGGATACATTTTCAGTATTAAAGAAAACCTTAAATTCGTATTAAAAATAGGAATGATGTTGTTTCGGAAGAAAAACTAATGACACTTTTTTTACATGGTAAGTACTCACATTAGAAAACAGTGCAAGAAAAAAAAAACCTGGGTAAAAAATACATGATAGTAAATTTGGGAATACGTTCCACAACTTAAAACTTTTAAAAATTCGTGTAAAATGATAAATTTCTAAATATTTTCCCAAAAGACAATGCAAAAAAGTTATAATAAAATCCATGTTACATATTTATTAAAAAAATCCATTTTTATTTTTAAAAATCTTTATAAATCAGTGGGCAGTGAGAATTTAGTCTATAAGTAAGTACAATATATAAAAATTCAACTTGAAATTAGGAATAAAACTTCTAACTATTCATCGTTACTTGATAACAAGCGCGAGCGTTTATTAAGAACTGGATAGATATGTCTAGCACACACCTGTCGGTTTTGATCCAAATAAAGAATTTCGTTCGTTATTAACGGCCTCAGTTGGTTTTATTGTTATTAAAAAACCTGTTATTAGTGGGGGATTTTTTGGTTTCTCAAGTTTATATAATTCTTGATATCCTACTTTTCAAAGCTTATGATTACTGTCTGCCACACGGGACTAAATGATGACGCAACTTTAAGTTTGCGTATAAAAGATATAAACAAATGCCAGCAGGTATTTGCGGCGAGAAACCTCTTCTAGCGAGGGACAGTACAGGAACTGGACATTCCACACAAATTATATCACACAAACCAGTCGAAACGAACAACAATTGCCATCGCGCACAAGATAAATACAGTCGATGACGTAGGTAAAAGACAAGGAAGTAAAACGGATTATTTTATACAAAATACATATAAAACCGAAATTGTAAATAATAATAAGAATTGAATAGAAATTAAGTATAGCAAAAAATGCACAAAGCACATTAATAACAAAAATACAGTTTGAATAATAATAAAAATATAATTCGAATAATAATATGAAAATACTATTTGAATAATAATGAAAATATAATTGGAATAATAACGAAAATACTATTTGAATAATAATGAAAATACTATTCGAATAATAATGAAAATAAAGTACTATTCGAATAACGATGAAAATACTATTCGAATAACGATGAAAAATACTATTCGAATAACGATGAAAATACTATTCGAATAACGATGGAAATACCATTCGAATAATGATGAAAATACTATTCGAATAATGATGAAAATACTATTCGAATAATGATGAAAATACTATTGGAATAATAATGAAAATACAATTTGAATAATAATGAAAAATACTATTTGAATAATGATGAAAATACTATTCGAATAATGATGAAAATACAAAATAATATTCAATTTGAATAATAATGAAAATACAATTTGAATAATAATGAAAATACTATTTGAATAATAATGAAAATACTATTCGAATAATAATGAAAATATTATTGGAATAATAATGAAAATATTATTGGAATAATAATGAAAATACAATTGGAATAATAATGAAAATACAATTGGAATAATAATGAAAATACAATTGGAATAATATAAAAACACAATTCCACCCCAACCCCCCAAAACAGTTACATTGAAATTTTAATGCACACTATATCAGAATCATGAGTAAGGAAATGTTATTCCATAATTGTAGCAAATTCTAAGTTCTTCGCAATAAATGAACTTCACCTGCGACTTCGTTAGTATTGACTTTTTTATTATAAAGTGTCATAAATTCGATCCAATCGTTCTCATCCAACGGGCATGAATCCTCAAATTTTTTCGGAATTCGTGCTAGAACAAAAAAAATTGTGTAAAATAAAAAATCGTTAAATAGGTGTACCGTGTTATTTCAAAATTGCGTGAAAAGAACCATGGGGAAAAAAATTGGGTTTTTTAATTATTCCTAGTAGAATTTTCGATTTTGGAGAAAGTAAATATCCAATTTGATTATCACTACCTAGTCCCTATTTTGTTAATCAAAATTCTCAGTTGACGCATGCGTACTTGTGACGATGATTGCCATTTTTGTGATCAAAATATGAACCTGAAGACAAACATAAAAGAAGATTTAACTAACGAGTGTTGGGTGAGTGTGTGGAGGAATGGATGCACACACCCGTGCGTGACGGTGTTATCATCATTTCGAATAAAATAATGACCGACAGAAGAAAAGAAGCGGAGTGTTGAAGTCAAGGACTGGAATTAACCACACGATTCGTCTTGTTAAGATGACGCTGTAGGTGCACGGTAGCGTTGAAGACAGGATTGCTCTCTAATTAAAGAATTTGAAGGCTCGGAAATTATTTTTTTCGAAAAAAAAATCTTCAAAGTAAAGAAAATATGTTTTATATATTTTTATGTCAATTGAGTGCTGTCTTTTTTGTTTCGTTAGCGGTATTAAAATATTAAATTTTTTTAAAAAAAAAAAAGTCGGTGAAAAAATGATTGAAAAGTATTTTTTAGGTTTTCGATATTATAGTGGTAGATTGAATAAGTGAAAGAGAGAGATTAATTTTAAATAATACCAGTGCAATCTTGTCTCATATCATACCCTAAGACTCCGCCCAAAATATTCTTTTGGTTTTGTTGATTTTCGGGAACAAAAAAAAGTAAAAAAAGACTAATTATTGAATAAATAATTAGCATTAATTAATTAATAAAGTTATTAATAACAAATACTCAAATTTTACTTACTATATACATAGGATTATAATGAATCGAAAAGAAATCAAGGCCTAGGAGGGGCCTTGTGTGCGCCACTGCGTTTAATAAAATTCAGAATGTCTCTTAATTTAGATCATGGTGAAACCTCATCTAACGTATAATACGAAGAAATTGCTGACAGAGTGCAATACGGACATGGAAATAATTGCAGGCGGATGAACGCTATTAGTTCAGCCTTAACATGTGTATCAATAAGTTATTCAAAGCAAATTTTAAACGATAAGGAAGTACAAGGATGTGTCAACAAAAGAAAAATATGTTTACAAAAGGAGGTAAAATGCATCGTGTTAGTCTAGAAATCGTGTGTGAGTGGATAATAAAAATCATGGTATGGAATTAAACTTAACATAATTCAAAAGTTATTTTACAAAAAAGAATTATATCTAACAATATTGATGGAGCGGATGATGATTACGTCTTTATGGATCAGAGTAACAATGATGATAACAGGATGAAACATAATTCGATGTTCTGCCAAAAGATATAACGGAAGACGAATGTACAGAATTCTGACAAGATTCAAGTTCAACAATACAAGAACTAAATATATATGTCTTTTATTCATAATTATAAACAGCTAATAATCAGCATTTCGTCAATTATTAATCAACACTTCCAATTACCGTTCACATAATCTAATATTGGAAGAAAACAAATGACGTTTATATAAAATAACGTAGTTAAAAGTAAATTGCAAATGTAACATAGTAATAGCAGAATTAAATATTTAAATCGTTTAATTAAAAAAATATTTTTAGAGTATTTTTCCCTCCAAAAATGAGATACATTAGGTAAAGAAATGGGAATTATTAAATCCCATCTGATGGATGCAGGATATGTGTCAAATTATTATTGAGGATAACAAAGGGGAAAAAATGAAACACATTCTTATGTAATAAAAATGAGATTATAATGAAGGAAGAACATTTAAACATGTTTTCTCGCTTTGAGTTTCTGTATAATTTTTAAACCCTTAATCCAATTTAATTAACTATTTTCTTAAAATTTTCATACAATTTTATTTATTTTCTTTCACAGGAATTTAGCTCATTTGAAACAATGTTCCGTAATTATTACAAATGAATTAAATTCGCTTGTTACGTTGCATGCTTAATATTAAGATTAAATTATGTTATCAGATTTTTGACGATGTTAATTGAATAAAAAATATTTTCCAACTTCATGAATATTGAAATGTCATTCTGAATGTGTTACATTCTTTTTGCAAGTTAAAATTTTCTAATTTTTTTTTTCTAACAATAACCCCAAAGCTGAAAATAAGTTTAAGCAACAAGTGTAGTTTTTCATGTTGAAGATTTGCATCTAATAAATAACCTCCCATTTAACCCTTTATCTACCGCATTATGATTTACTGCAGTTTTTTCATGCAAATATATATATATATATATATATATATATATATATATATATATATATATATATATATATATATATTGAATCACTACATTGAAAAAATTAAGGAATATACATAAACAAAATACTCAACTTTGGGAAATTTAAGCCGTTAGAGCTAATTAATTAATTAAAGATATTCTACTGTAAAATTAATTCTATACACTGTTCACTTAAAGTAAACAGTCAAATCATTTTCTAAGGTCTTCGTTAACATACAAAGAAAAAAAAAGATAAATTTTGACATGAACTAGTTTTTCGGGACAAAAATGATAATCTTCGCAATCCACTGAAAACGCCGTCAGCTGAAAACGCAATTTCTGCTATAAAACTATTCCTAAAATACTCATCAAAGAATTCAGGCTAATAGTGGATTCCAAAGAATATTTCTGCTAAGTATCGTCATAATATTCGTAAAAAGGGTTATTCTATGTAATTTTAAAGTGAGTGGTTCTTATAAGTACCGTCGGTAGATAAAGAGTTAAAAGGAAAACATTTTAATGATAATTTTAATTTTTACTTGTTTGAATACAACAAAGTTCAAAGTATTCAATGTTGCTACTTATTAGCCATGAAAAACTCTTAAAATTTATTACACCCTATTGAAAGAGTTTAAATCAGGGGGTAAGCAAATAGCGACACGAAAAGAGTTTTCTTTTTCTCCGGCCCCCCCAAGACAGTCAGAAAATTCACTTTGAACCGAGATTTCTTTCCCGTGATCCAAGATTCGCGTGGTATTAATCACTATTAGGAAAAAAAAAAATAAGTCCCCTATCAGCTGAGTTTGGAGGACGAGGTCACAAGATTCAACCCCCATCGAGTAGCTGCCTCCCCATTGGACGGGAATTAGTTACTCAAAGACCTTCAAATACGGCCGTTTCGGCGGCCCCACTTCCGCCCCCCCTGCGGGGGAGTGTATTCAGATATTTATCCTCCTTGATACTTTCTCTCCGCGAATTTGGGTATAAGCGATTCATTTCGCTGGCACCCGTTAAATCTAATTTTCGTTTTCGTTTCCCCACTTCCGCCGGACAGGCAGCCCAATTTCTTCAGGCATTTCTTTCTCTTTTCTCTATCAGGTGCACTCGGAGAAAAAACACACTGGTGGTGTGTTGGCGCTCCATGTAAAGGATATGTTACCCGGACAGGCAGCGGTAGGGAACGGCTCGCCGTCCCCTCGCCCTGTCGGCCGGCAATCTCACCTTAAGCCGCTGACCTCGGTGCCTTTGCTTGCGAAGAGCCGAATCTGCAGGCACAGCTCACTTCCAACACAAACAAAGCTTCAAGCCTTATATTATTATTTTCTTATTTAAATTACTGGAACTCCTAAACTTTAAATTTCTATATTCATGAATTATTTTCTAATCAAAAATGGGCAAATCACTGTATTGACTTCCAATCCCTCAATTTGTGACTGAATGGAGATTTAGACCTCTTCGGAGATCAGGTGCTCCAACTGAACCATCAACACTCCTATTCCATTGCTGCATGTATTGATACAGCACCTGAGGATCTGTAGCTCTCACTTATTGACTTGTAAGTCAGATCACAATGTAAGAAACGTTTAATGCTATGACATAACTTTTACAAATCTTCTTCAGCAGCAAAATTTCCACGTATAAAGAAATTTGCAGGGGAATTGTCCTTAATATTTTAGTCAATATATATTTTAAAGCAAAGTCTGTAAACTTGTGGGATCGTGTTCGAATTGAGATAAGAAAATAATTGAAGTCAGGATTTTGTCCCTATGTTTTATTCCACACCTTCAATGGGACATTTCATAAAATAAGAATATATTAAGATGATACAAGATTACAATCCATCGTCCCACCGCATTCTTTATCCGACCACGTTTTTTCGCCACCGCCCTCCTTTCTCTCCTCGTTCGGACTTGTCTCCCCTGTCGTTGCCAGGTCCTCCTCTCCATATCGTGTCTCTCGTTCGACCTGTTGCCAGGTGCAGGCAGTAGATAGATCCTTACAAAGTCTTTCTTGCATGAAGATCAACAAGAACAGTGGCGCACACAAGGGGGGGGATCCTGAGGGTCCGGACCCCCCCAAAGTCCTTGATTTTTTTTCCGATTGATTATAATTCTAAGTATATAGTACGTAAAATTTAATTAATTGCTTGTTATTAATGGTTAATTTTATTAATTAATGCTAATTTATTCAATAATTAGTTTTCACTGTGTTTTGTTCCCGAAAATCGATAAAATCAAAAGGAGCATGATACAAGAATGGTGAACTTTCGACCCCGGAACCCCCTTCCTGAAGCGCTACTGAACAAGAGTAAATATAGATGCAAGTACAACATACAACAAGATGAGGTAAATTTCCAGGCTGTCATGAAAATTTAAACAAGCCATCTCACCTCTGATTTACAAAAAAATAAATAAATAAATTGTTGAGAAGTGTCATAGAGTACATTCGTCTTATCAAACTGATTCTAAAATTAAATGCGCATGGAGCGATACATAATACGCTATGGGCTCAATTTATGATGGTCACATGATAAAGACAAAACACGTGTTCTCCATTGAATTCAAAACAGACATTAAACTAATTGTACTTGTTGTTCTATATGCAAAATTTCGAATTTTATAATTGGTTAAAGATATTCAAATGTTTTACAAAAAAAATTTCTTCTAAAAGATTTTAGAAAATAAAATGAATTTTGTATACTTATGTGTGCTATTATTGTTGACAAATATATACTTTTTAAGAGAAAGTTTCTATAAAAAGCAAAACTTAACAACAACGAAGAGCATAAACTAATTCTCTGGAAACACACGATTACTTTTAACGTGTGACTATGACGTCACATGAGTTTTTGCCCTGATTGGCTAGAAACAGTGGTTATCATTATCATATGACTATGATGTCACATGAATTTAGCCCATTAGAACAATAAATATATTGAATAAAACTGCAACTATTTTATTTGATATTATATATATATATATATATATATATATATATATATATATATATATATATATATATATATATATTAACTTTTTTATAATGAATGCAATCAACATTTTAAAAAAGTGAGATCCTGCGGTATCCTCCGCTCCCACTATGTGGCCCACGAGCCAAAACAAGTCCCTCCCCTAGGGTTTAAATCAGTGATTCCCAAAGTGACCTATATCAGGGGTGTCCAACCCGCGGCCCGCCTTGAATAATTTTGCGGCTCGCGAGATTCTTTACAACTTTACAAAATTTGACTATTTTGTACAATCTTTTTTTGTTCAAAGAGTTTGTTGTTTTTCTACAAAATAAATCCCCAAAACTGTTATTATTTTATTACGTTGCTACTGTTACTGCGAATCTCTTTATTTTTTCTAAATTGAAATTTATGAAACATAAATCGTGCTCAAACTTAATGCACGAAAATCTGCAACATCAATTATGATACGCAAATACACATGCATTGAGATCGACTAGCAAGAACTAAGTGAAAGAGTTGAGAAAAAGATATCTCACTAATTATATAAATTAAACATTATTTAACATTGCATTATTATTATGCTATATATGTTTGTATACATGAAAAGCAATGTAAACAATAAAAATATATCAGTCTGTTTTAAATTTTCACTCCAACAAATGTTTGTAATGGATCCAAATCTAATATAAAGATATATATTTTTATATGCGGCCCGCGGGATCGTCAAGTTCTTCCGAAGCGGTCCGCGAGGTCATTTGAGTTGGTCACCCCTAATCTATATGAACCCCCAGGGGTCTACGACGACCTGCAAGGGATCCAAGTCAGCGAAAATATAATTTGGCGGTCCAGGAGGTGTAAATGAGGGGTATTCGATAGCCTATATCAGATCGTGACTTTAATTTTAAAAGAACATTTAATCAAGTTCAAATAAGATTTACCTATTTAACAGCTTTAGTTGCTAAATTTACCGGGGTTAACTTGCTGTCAACAAGGTGACAGCATACATTTTAATAACAAAAGGACCATCATTCCAGTGTTTCTTACCAGAGTCACAACCTAAAGGAATATAAAACTGGACGTCGCTAATTTTAACAGTTTCTCAATTTGTCACAATCTGCTACAAAAATGACGTTTCAGCCTATGTTCAACATTTAAATACCCTTTATTCAAAATTTGAAACTAGGTTTGAGAATGCTTCGACTATGATAATATCCCAGTAAGTAATGAATTCATGTTGTTACATTAAAAAAATGTCTGATTACAAAAGGAACTAATTTTAATAGCCCTGATGAAGATCTTAAAGTGATATTCACAGAAACAAATGACAGCAATTTTGGATTTAAAAAGATATACCTGTTATTCCGAATTATGGAGCATCTCAGGAAAGTTTTTATTTGCTTTTCCTAGAGAAGAGGAATTTCAGTGTGCATGTCAATCTCCAATATAAAAACCGAAAAAAAATAAAGAAAGATTGGGTACTAGAAATCGAGGAGATATACGGTTAAACCTGAAAAAAAGATTCAAGCCAAATGTTGAAAATTTGTTATTGAATTAACAGATTCATTCTCCACCCATTAAAAAAATTTATTTGCTGCTCAGTTATTTTATGTGTAACAATTATTTCATATATTAATTAAATTTTAATTTAATTAATTCACAACTATTTCTTAAGTTTTAAACATTCTACTTAAATACAGTTAGAATCATAAAACTTTTAAAGTAGTGCTACGCCAGCTGTCAAAAAACATTTACGTTGATAAATTTTCAAAAATTTAATATTAGATAAGTAGGGGTCTACGAGACAAAAAAGTTTGGGCACCTTTGGTCTAAATTATTGAAATTTTAATAAAATGTTAATGATAAGCTTGATTTTACTCGTAATTTAAGTCAGGTACATCATTGACGAAAATCAACATCAAATCTAGCCATCTTAGGTGAAAAAAAGAAGAAAAGAAATATCAAAACATAATTTTTTGAGACGATGGAGAAACAACTGTGTTTTCGGCTGCAAGTCTTTCAACTATCAACTCCAGTGAATGTGAGTAAAGCGTCTTTTATATCTTCCATCCAATTTGCGATCACATGATTTTGGCGGCGATTTCCTTTTGGCGAAGAAAATGGGATTAACAACTAGAGTGGTTCAGATTTCTAGGGAAGTAATTTGATTTCTTACCAAATCATTAACTACTTCGCACGAGAAGAGGAGGACGGAGGGAGGAAGGGGAAATAAGGGAAGAAATTATCTAGGAAATTGAAGCTCTCTCTAGAGTAAATTCTACTCTTCCGAAAAAAAAACTTAATTTTTTTTTCTCTCTTTAAGGAATCTATTGTCATCTCGTAAAAGAATGATAAATTCGATTTTAGATAAGTTACCTCCCCCCCCCTTTCCTTTTTCTTACATCGGACGAATTTTAATTTTCGACGTAATTACACTTTTTCCTAAAAGGGAATTGAAATTGCGCAATTTAATTCGACATATTATTTAAAAAATATGCAGGAGGGTAATTCTTTTTTTTTATTTAAAGAAAATTAATACACATTAAGCATTCGGAGGAAAAATTTGAGTTATCACTGGTGTGATATTATTCAAATGCTTAAAAGATTAAGTGGAGCAAATATTTTATGACTAAACAGGACTAAAACATAAAACAACAAATAATAAGAATTAAATAGAAATCAGTAAATTATTTAAATGAACATGCACATAACTAATGATAAATACAATTCGGTTAATATTAAAAATAAAATTCCAATCAAACAACTACGCAGCTGAATTTTGCTTATTTTAGGAAGTTTTAAACCGCTATTTATGCAAGCAGAAAAATTCCACGTTGACTTTTTATCACAAAATTGCAAATTATTTAACTTGTTTATTCTCCAAATAATTACATTTTACGAAAAGATAATTAGATTCATGTCGCATTACAACACAATGCGCAATTACAGAATCCTCAATGAAAAGTGAAATCCAACATTGGAAAAAAAAATTCTTTAGTTTTAGCATAATGCATAATAGAAATGAGGAAAAGGAAAAAAGCAAATCAAACAAAATTGAGTAGAAAATTACAACGTGCCTTTTCTGCACACGTTAATGAAACATAAATGCTAATAATACTGGGTATTTTTTATTAAAAATATTAATTCTACTTTTGGCATTTTTTATTATATACCAATAAAGGCATCACTTGACCACTTAACAAGATTTCATATCAATCATATGCATGTATTAGTGTTGATCGCCGTAATGTGAAGGGGAAATAATTATTATCAATCTGAACTTACCAATGCGGAATAGATGAACTAAGGTATGAAGATTAGGTGAAAACTAAATACAAAATAATTTCAATGTTTAATATTGTACACAAGAGGTTGAATTTTCGAAACAAAAATTAATAAGACTTAATTTTAGTTAATGTTTTTAGACTCAAAATAATTATTTTTCTGCAATATAAGTAGTCAAAACGTAATTATTGAGTAGTACAATGTATATTGCAACATTTCATAAACGAAGCTCTCTGTCCCCGCAGTATGCAATCAGTCCGAATCGAGCTTTTTATCCCTCTTCCCATCGTGCACTGTCATTTCGACAGAAGACTTTAAAAAAAAAACTAATATTAAAGGATCGAATGTAATGGGTATTTTCCCCTTGAAACCATTTAGTGTGTGACCCTTTCTTTGCAATAAATGCTAAAAATCGTAAGATGCTTGTTTCTGTTTAATAAAGATCACTTTGTACCATTAGAAAAAGCTCATTATATGTAAACTTCCCTCTCGTTGTGGTATTATTTAACATAAAAATTAATTATTTTTAATTTTTTTTCCCTTTATCTATATGCACGAGAACACTTTTACGGCATCGATAGGTATTGAAATTTTGAAGACAAAAATTTTTTTAATCTATCTTAATGTACATTCGCAATTCCCAATTGTTTACAATATTGTCAGATAGCCCTTTCCCGTACAACATGTTCCATATACATATCCAATATTTCGTCGGCCTAATTATCCGAATACGTAACTCCTTTCGGATGAACTGTACAGGAGCAAGTAAAAACTTTTTTTTTTTTACTATGCACGGGAATTATATTTCAAAGTTCATAACATATTAGCGATATTTTTGCATGGCATATATATGAAGTAATCCAATGTGAATAGGCTACAAAATATTTCACTATATGTTATCAAAAGTCTTATTTCGATATTTTGTGAAGTTACGCATTCTGATAATTAGGTCGACGATATCTGTAACAAATCCACAAGAAATCTAATGCATTTTTTGCACGAGCAATATATATTTACGGAAAGTATATAAATATTGTATAAGAAAGAAAAACAACGGAATGATAAAATTAGAAAATATAATGGAAAAAAAATCTACAAAATGATATTTAATTAATAATGATTACATACGGGTAAACACAAAGACAGGCACCGCGGAATTTCTTAAGTTATCAGAAAACGCGATAATTCAGCTTTAAAAGGCATCGCTAAATTTGACATTACAATCTCATGTTGTTTACGTAACATAGTCGCAAGAAGGTGCAACTGAGAGGGTATCGGTTGGCGCAAGTGAACTTTCAAGCTTGATAAATGCTCCGAGATGCGATCCCGTGACCTTCGGTTCCACCCATACGCAAACTGTCCGCTGATTACATCATTTTTCAGCATTATCACCCACCGGGAAGGATGGGCACGTGAAATTATCACCCAGATGGTTTCTGAAGTGCACTGCTATTAATTCTACAAGAAATGATGCGTTTCGTGTTGTAAAAAAATGGAAAGAGCTCCATCAGCCGTTGCGTCTTTCCGAAATTTGTTCCAGAATGCGACGCACAATATGCGCAGGAATTTATCTAATGCATCCGCTTTGCTTAAAAAACCTCAATGAAATCGTTTGAATTAAACAGAAATATTGTCTTCGGCAAATTACGGGAAAGCTTCCGTAAGCAATTAGAAATGTTTTATTTATTTTATTTTATGAAGGAAACGCGTTTTTAATGCTCATGCGATCAGTTTCAAACTTATTTCCAATCAACGAATTCTTTTACCATACAAACATATTCGAAAAATTTAAAATTCGGAATTTTTTCTCTCCAATTTACGACCATGTGCGCCCTTACTCTTAAGAAATAAACACACAATTAAGTTGTATTAATCAAGTCATAAATAATATGAAGTTGTATTTTTCAATTCCTACCATTAGATCACACTCTCTATACATTTATTTATCGTAGTGGAATTTTCAATCGTTAATAAAATACATTTTAAAGCACTCAATTGAACTGAAATTTTATATACACGATTATTTTGGATGACAATACAGTAATTTAATTTCATTAATAAAAATTAATTGATTAAAACTAATTATTCAAAGAATTACAAATACAGCCACGTTGGCATCATTTTTGGCGACCCTTTTAGCGACTTGAGTCAAAACTTTTTTACTGACGTTTTAAAGCATTCAGTTGAACTGAAATTTTATATACATGATTGTTTTGGATGATAATAAGATATTTTAATGAAAATTAATAAAAAATAATTATATACCACTTAATGTTGAGATTCGGTCATATTTATATTAATTGTAACTATTTAATAAAATGTAGCTAAAATAAATTTTTTCTTTACTGATCTAAGTAGGAATTGACTTAATTTTTTTTATATTACTTGTTAATTATAGTACGGACAGCACAGTGAATATTTTGCATCTTTCACAATATGTGTGCAGTAGGGGGAATTGCTGTTGTGTGGAGGGGAAAAACCTTTTATTATTTTTTTAAATTTCTAATGGGCTGCGGATTTGTATTTTGCCATTGCAGACCTAATACTTTCCCCAGGAGCTGGTATTTCTTTTTAGAGCGGCGCCATATAAGCGGATACCAATCGCCACATGTAATTTTGACGCCCAGAGAGGGGCACCTGCGCTAAACTGTACTTAGGAGGTTAATTTTGCCGAGAGCACCTAAGCCAATCAGGCACTCAAGAGGTAATTTACATGCCGGATAATTATGCGCCACAGCCGCTGTCTATTTTCTGCATCATGAAAATCCACCGACTTGGGCCGGGGTTGAACCCACATCCTTAGGCGTACAAGGCCAGCGACAAACCAACTACGCCACACAGCCGGGCGAAAAAGATGCTTAAGGTATGGTGATTAAGAGAAAATAATTTTTAAAAAAATAAATTTATAAGAGAAAATAATAATAAAAAAAAACTAATTTCAAAATAAAATGTTGCCACATAGGAGTTGAATTTCCGAAACAATGTAACAACTTTTGTAAGATTATTTTAGACTCAAAATAAAATTACGCTTCGTATTATAAATAAGCAAAATCGATAGTCATTTATAAGTGAGTACTGAATAGTACAATGTACAGCACAACATTTCGGAACCCCAGCTTTCTTTCCGACGTGTAAAATCAATCCTATCTAAGTTGTTTTTCCGTCTTCCGCTTTATCGTGCTCTGTCATTTCGACGGTAAGATTTTTGAAAGAAAAAAAGAAAAAAAAAGAGAAAGAAACTGTTAAATGTACTTGATGTTTTTTTTTCTTGAAATTACAGTCGGATTTCTGTATAACGCAGTCGCTAAATCCTGGAAAAAAGTTCGTTATATGGAAAATTCGTTATATATATATAGAGAGAGAGAGAGGTTCGTCTTTTAATATACTTTATATAAACCACATAAAAGTTACATATTAAAAAAAGTAATTATTTACATCTTTTTTAAATTAATATATTTTTCTTTTATACATCTTAAACATCAAAAAAAAAAAAATAAAAGAAAAACTGCAAGGAATACAAGAAAAAAGAATGTCGAAGCATTCTCTGTATTTTCAATAATAAGAAAATAATTTTAGACTAAAATTAATGAATTTTAAGGACATTTTATAATTTAAAGCATACAAGTAATATAAAACACACATTATTTTCTAATTAGAACACGGGGACACGAGACAACTTTGAAAGCGGATATCGAAGATGTTTCTAGTGAACTGGGCAATGGCGGTTAAAGGTTGCACTTCTTGGATGAAACGTCCAGAACTCTATTGTTCTCGGCGAGTTTGGATCTAATAAAACCAGTTCAAGATTTAAGACCAGTGGCGCACACAAGGGGGGGGAGTCCTGGGGGTCCGCCCCCCACAAAGCCCTTGATTTTTTTCCCCGGTTGATTATAATTCTAAATATATAGTACGTAAAATTTTATTACGTATTGTTATTAATGATTAATTTTATTAATTAATGCTAATTATTTATTCAAAAATTAGTTTTTTACTGTATTTTGTTCCCGAAAATCGACAAAATCAAAAGGAGCATGATACAAGAATGGTGAACTTTCGACCCCGACCCCCCTCCTTGAAAAATTCCTGTGTGCGCTACTGTTTAAGACCAACATAAAATGTATTTAAGAGAGAATAAGTTGAATTTTTTTTTTCAGAAATAGTTTTAAAAAAATGGAGAACAAAAATTGAATCGCAAAAGAAAAAGTTCGTTACATAGAAAATGCACTTCGCTATAGAGAGGTTATTTTACGAAGAAAATCCTGAAATGTGCAAGGTTCTTGGAAAAAGTTCGCTATATAGAAAAATTCGCAATATACAGATTGGTTATATAAAGATGTTCGACTGTATTTAGTAAACTTCTTCCCATCGCAATAAATGTTAAAAAGCAGTAAAATGCATGTTTCATTTTAACAAAAATTATTTTTACTTTTAACCATAAAAAGGTTTAAATAGCAAAACTTACTACGAGTTTGTTGCAATCGTACAAATCACTCCAATCTTTCAATAATTAATACTTATAAGTGAAAATATCGGATACACATCTTTCATAATGGTACAAACACTGATAAGAACCGATTCGAAACTTTACCCAACTTCAAACAAGAGCCATGAAACGGAAGGCTACAAGAAAGACTTTTCCGATCGCAGCGAATTGTTCCAGTCAACAGCGTCAATTGAAAGTGACTTGTCACAAAGAGCTGCCCGAACAGACGTTGCAGAAAAGGATAGGTTTTCAGAGAGAAGGACGAAACACAACGTTTCAGAGTAAACATTATTCCAGAGTGAAACCTTTCAAAAAATATGTTCATGTAGTTTGAGGGAGAGGGGTTGATGTTAAACCTAATATAAAACTGTATGAAACCATGTTCATGATTTTACATGGGAAAATGTTTTCAATACATTTTCTTTTTCAAAAGGGAGATCTTAATACTTCTTAAACGTTCATTTCAGTTACATAATAATAAATATACAATTTTTTAAACAAAAAATATTTTATAGTATATCTAGCTGGTATATACTCATTCTTCGCACGAGTGAATTGAAGGATAAAGAAGTTTTTAGTAAGAGTTAATTTAGCGTGAATTGTAAAATAAACTACAAAAATTTTTTTTGCACATCTCAGCAAAATAAGAAAACAATATTTGTTAAATTTTAAGTCTGTAGATCTAACAGCTGATAAAAAGAATTTTTATTTTTTATTTATAACGCCACGTAACTCTTGAGGGCCGATTTTTGAAAACACCTTCCTAAGCTGATCTCTGTTTAGCAAAAGTAACATATTGTTACAAATTTTGTGTAATAATTTACATCTGGATGTGTAATACGTTAATTTTACTTTCTGTTGTATTTATTTTATGTTAAAATTGTAATATTCGCAAGCAACGCCGTTCCTTACATTATAATGGCGATTCAATAGAAACATAGGAAAATGTTGGACGATAGAGCCAAATTGGCATCATTTTTGGCAATCATGTAGGCAACTTGGTAATTGATTGAACAGTGCAGAAGTTGAAAAACTATAGTGCCACCTGGTGGGAAGTTGCAACGCCGAGGTAGCACAAAAACTTTATCCTCAAAAAAATACATATACATATGCCAATTTTCATAATGATCGGTTGAACGGTGTTGGAGTGAAGTGAGGTCATATATATACAAACATCCATTTTTATAGAGAGAGATAAACATCTAAAGAGAATCAATCACGTGTACACGATTTTGTATTATTTAGATTATTTATCTTCAAATTAATTTCATGACCGCTGTAGAGTTATTGGCCGCTATTATTGTGAAAGAACAAACCATAATTCAAAAAAATATTTATACAGTTAAAATAATTTTAGTACATTCCCTGGAAAATAATAAAACTATCAGTTCAAAGAGTTTTACAGAAACATACAATTATAATATTTTTGAGTTATCAGACTCGCCATGATATATTTTGAACAATTTAAAGGCCCACTTCTGGTAGATGAAAGATCCACTTCCAGTTATTAAAAATTTAATGTAATTAGCCTCTATATTAGTAACGTAAAAACAAAATAACACAAGTTTTGTAAAACCAAAAGATTACTGTAGAGTCAATAAAATAATAAAGAACAAAAAACAAAAAAATGTGTGTTTTGATCGTAATTGATTATTTTAACGTATTCGCGTACCTTAAGTCAGCGGTCCCCAACCCCCGATCCATGGATAAAATAGTACCCTACCACACAATGAACATTGAGTTATTTCATTTTACTTACTACGTATTTCTCTCGATTTTGTGCGAATTTCCATGGAAAAATCCATTTTATACTTATTTTTCAATTCCTACTATTATATATATAGCTCACACTCTCTATATATTTATTTATTTATCCTGGTGGAATTTTCAATCGTTAATAAAATACATTTGAAAGCGCTCAATTGAGCTGACATTTTATATACATGATTATTTTGGATGACAATACCATAATTTAATTATAATTTTAATAAAAACTAATTATTTAAAGAATTACAAATACAGCCACATTGGCGACTTGTGTCAAAAATTGAAAAGGTTTTTTTCTCACGTTTTAAAGCATTCACTTGAACTGAAATTTTATAGACACGATTGTTTTGGATGATAATACGATACTTTAATCATAATTAATAAAAACTAATTAGCACTTAAAGTTGTGATTCTGTCATATGTATATACATATTTATGTTAATTGTAACTATTTAATAAAAAGTAGCTAAAATAAAATTTTTCTTTGTTGATCTAAGTAGGAATTGACTTAATTTTTTTTATATTACTTGTTTGGCGTAACTTTATTTTATTTTGAAGGTATGTTTAAATATTATTAAATTAAAACTATTAAATCTCAAAATTTAAAATATTAACAATCAACCGCCCTCCCACCTCCTCCACCCTCAGCATGCCGCGGTAAAATTATCAAACGTTGACCGGTCCACGGCGATAGAAAGGTTGGCAAGCACTTCCTCAAGTGATTCATATATAACGTGATAATTTTAAGAGCGAGAAAAACTGTTTAACTAAACAGCATAAAATTATAACTGATAAAATAATACTTACTAAACTACTGAATAAAATTTAGAAATAGATATTAATATAAAATAAATAAAAAATAATTACCTAATTCTTACAAGGAAAATAAAAGGTTTGTAATACAGCAACAAAAGCACATACCTAGAAGAAAAATATACATATAATGTTAGTTGTATGTAAGTACACAAACTTACATAAGAAAACATAAACAATGAATATTAACAAATAAAGTCATTAATTAATTAATCTATCAATAAATACACACACAGATAACTCAAAACAAATCAAAATTGACCCTTCCCAAACCCAGGACACAATGGTAAATTTTTATCCCCCCACAGTTTATTCATTCTTTATAACGCATTTATTAAGTGCAAAGATTCTCAGTTCTCTCGAACAATCAAATATATTTTTGGAAATTATAAAAAAAAAAAAATGAATTAGAAATGTAAGAATACTCTTTGGAGATTAATCGCATTTTATTAAAAGATACGGAACCACAAACTTAATTATTTATTCATTTATTATGAGACATAGAAAGAAATCATTTTGTGTATCTCTCAATGCAACGGAAATTAAATATTGAAATATAGGGACTAAATAAAATATTAACGGTTTTTTAAAAGCAATATTTTTTTATAATGTTAGAGAAATATATTCTGTTTAAAAGTTTATATATAAAAGTAAAATTACCTGTAATTTATCATATTTGTTGACTTAGAAATTAAAAAAGTAACTTTTACGCTGCAAATGAAATAAAGAGTGTTTTTTTAGAGGTATAGAACTTTAAATTGCAATAAAACAACGATGTATAATTCGATTGACATGAATTCTTTTTATTCGAAAGATAATCTTGTGGCATTACATTTTAAATATGATTTCTGGCATAGGACTGCCACGGCTGGCTCGGATGTAGTCCAATCTGGACGTCCAATTTTCGATGACTTTTTCCAACATTTGTGGCAGTATATCGGCAATATCACGGCGAATGTTGTCTTCCAAATGGTCAAGCGTTTGTGGCTTATCCGCATAGACCAATGACTTTACATAGCCCCACAGAAAATAGTCCAGCGGTGTTAAATCACAAGATCTTGGAGGCCAATTCACAGGTCCAAAACGTGAAATTAGGCGGTCACCAAACGTGTCTTTCAATAAATCGATTGTGGCACGAGCTGTGTGACATGTTGTGCCGTCTTGTTAGAACCACAGCTCCTGGACATCATGATTGTTCAATTCAGGAATGAAAAAGTTGGTAATCATGGCTCTATACCGATCACCATTGACTGTAACGTTGTGGCCTTCATCGTTTTTGAAGAAGTACGGACCAATGATTCCAACAGCCCATAAAGCGAACCAAACAGTCAGTTTTTCTGGATGTAACGGTGTTTCGACATACCCTTGTGGATTAGCTTCACTCCAAATGCGGCAGTTTGTTGGTTGACGTAGCCATTCAACCAGAAGTGCGCTTCATCGCTAAGCAAAATTCGCTTATGAAAATCGGGAACAATGGCAATCTCGTTTTGGGCCCATTCGAGGAATCTACGCCTTGCTTGATGATCGTTTTGATGAATTGCCAAACCAAACTGAGAATAAATCACTTGACAGCTGTTAAATCGGTCGCCATCTTGGAAAGTAATGCCAACTTAAACTTCTATACCTGAAAAAAAAACACTTTATAAAGTTCTTTAAAAAATAATTCTTTGTTTCCATTATGAAGAACCATTTGATAGACATATTTGCCTTCAGTTATGCAATCATTTAAGATGCAAGCAAATATGCTTAAAGAATCGGACTGAATATTACATAACATCCAATTTCAGAAATAAACTGACAGATTGCTACCATTAATACTATAATTTCGAAACTATTTTATTAAGATTATACAGCACTATAGATTGGATATGAATAGTGCATATTTTAATAGTAACAAAAAAATGTACTAGCGACTTTTAATTTATAAGGAAAGAGTAATTTAATTCAAGTGCCATTCAAATAATTTCAAAACTTCCGAAAGATTATTGAATTCAAAATATTTGTTCACCGATATTTTTTTTTAATATTTAATTAATGTAGAACGAATTGCAACGTCTTAATCTTGATGGGGTAACAAAGTTGATATTTGATTGCAATATATAATGCAAACACATTAAATCAGCATATATATAAATACATATTTTGAAATTTTCTTTTAGTAATAATTTTTATCCCCAAAAACCTACTTTCGATATTCTCTCTCTGAAACAAAAACCTTCACATGAACTTGAAAAAATTTAATACAAACATTGAAAGCCTTTTGAAAAACAATACATTTATTGAGTTTTCGGAAAATAATCTGATATAATTCTTTGCATTGTTTTTTTAGAATTAAATTGTCAACACATTGTTCGATATTGTTCATTTTGTTATTTATTTCATCATTGGAATGTGCGTCTAAATAACTGCGCATACTTTTCATGACGTTCCACATTTCGAATATGAAACAGAGAGAGGAGCTGCATTATTCATTTCATTTTCATTGTTGGAATTTGCAACAATAATATTCTTTGAGCTTTGAACAAACTCCAACTGTCTTTGTCTGCCGTAATTGCGGCTGTAGATTCATTATTATCATCTACTACGAGGAATTATTCGTATAATACAATTGAACAGTTCAATAATACAGAAACTTTCTCAATCACCCCCTTAAATCTCGCCTAAGCGGCTGGTGTTTTCCATATTTTGTTTCTTCCCAGAATGGAAATATTTTCGTGCTAAGCGATTTTCGTTTTGAAAGAGAAAAATGCATGAAAATACGTAGTAGTTTGTTGGGACCGTTGAATTATTTCGCGTTAATTGATATTTCGTCTTAAGCGTTTTCGCATTAACCGAATTTCACTGTATATTGATCGGTTGTTTATTAACGTAGCAATTCATTAACATGCTATCAATTCTGAACACTTGCTTAATCAAAACAAATTGTGCAGCAGACAGCTTTAAATAAATGCAATAACCAACAGAGAAAAACAAAGAAAAGTCATATGAATTGTCGAACACTTTGTAGAGCACCCAAAAACAAAAAATGAGAAGGAACTCAAACAGAATATTTCTAGAAGAAATTCCCTACTTTCCGCACGATCTATTATTCCCGTTCCAAATATTTCCTATCGTTGGATAAAGTTTCTATTGCATGGCATCCCTACGTGTAACAGACATTTTTACAAACTTCATGAATAGCATAGAGTTTTTCGAACGTTGGCAACACCTCTACGAAACCCATTCATAAAATTTATTCACTACAACCGTAACTCCAGTCGAACAAAGCGTAAGTAACTACACTAATTAAAGAGGCACAACGAATGTTATGAAAACGGAAAATTAATCCTCTTGCTCGGAAAGCTAACTGGAATGCGTTTCTTCGCCGATTCTGGAGCTTATTTACATGTTAATTAAAATAAGAAGTAGGGAAAAGTCTGGTGCAGATTTTCCCAATTCGAACTTTTTCTTTTAATCTTTATTATTTATTTCAGCCATTGCTGTCTTTTTTTGCTTGAAAAATAAAGGAAAACGAGTTCATACTGGGTTTACATTTTTAGTCTTATTTCCGTTCTGGTAGCTTAACTTTTTTTAAAAAAAAAATTACAATCCCAGAACGATATTAACAGAGATTACATAATATTTATAATTTGAAGTTATATGTTCCTCTTGCTAATCCTATGCCAATTTAAAAATTGGAAAAGTGTTTTTTAAAAAGAAACATAGGAAATGTTTTATTTCACGATAAAGTGCCATGGATTAATTAACAGTAGCACTACGCATGCGTACATTTAATTGATTAACTTTGCACTCGAAAGCAAAACGGGGGTTGTTGGAAATGGACCTCGTAATTTTGAAATCAATCAAGTAAAGAGATCGACACCTACGCTCACCCTCCCCCCTCACTTTCCAAACTAACACACGACGCCTCGAGCGAACTTTGAACTCCGACAAATTCAACGTGCATCAGCCCCTCAACACGGTGGGTCTTCAGTGGCTCCAGGATTCGGACTCACGATTCCCCGGTCACGAGTGCATCACTATGACCACCAGGGACGTCTTAAGACTTTTTGAGGACAAAGGCTCCTACACAAAAGTACGCACTGGACCCCCTACACAAATGTAGGCCTTACCATTGACCCTTAAAAGTAGATAATACATAACATGCGTTGTCAATAACTCGTATAAACAATAACCCGAAACAAATAAATGTGCATGCCTTACAGTCTCACAAACCTGCTGGACCGACTGCCGCCTTTTGACAGAATGAGTAATGATGGTGTATGGTAATAGGCCTAGGCCTATACAAGGACGATGGTTATCACATGTAGCCATCGTACGAAATTCCCAGTTTTTCGAAGAATACAACCTAAAATAACATTTGACCGTTGAAATTATTCGAATTCGTGATATTATTAAAGCCGAGTTGTGCAATTGAGAGCAAAGAGAGCTGAGTTGAGAGCAGTAGCGCACACAGGAATTTTTCAAGGGGGGAAGGTTTCAGGGTCGGGCCTTTTTGATTTTGTCGATTTTCGGGAACAAAACACATTAAAATACTAATTATTGAATAAATAATTAGCATTTATTAATAAAATTAATCATTAATAACAAATACTTAATTAAATTTTACGTTCTATATACTTAGAATTATAATCAATCGGAAAAAATCAAGGGCTTTGAGGGGGCGCCCCCAGGATATATATATATATATATATATATGCAATGGCTTATATATATATACATATATATGCAATGACATATATATATATATATATATATTATTCATCTCTACGAGAGAAACCTTACTGTTCAGTATTCATACTTTCATTTCATTTTATTGCATGGTGCTTCATCCATGTTTGATGGAAATAGGCCTAATTTTTCAACATGGCTCTCTTTTTTCTATTATGTTCGAAAGTTTCTGCTGTCGGGGAAGGTGGATCCATAAAGCAGCTTAACCCTTATTCACTGGTCTAATTCTGCGACAACTTAAGGTCTCCATTTTAGTCAAAAGACTCTTTCTGTATCTTCAATTGCTTGTTTCTTAGAATCCAATTCCTTTCTTTCTTGGCGTTGTAAGTATAACCACTTTTTCACTTATTAATTTATTTTATTATACTATGTATCTCGAGGAAAGTTGGTATCATAAAACCAGTTGAACCCTATTTCTTCGTTCCTAAGTCAGAAATTGCTTTTAAACTTGCTAGGGTCCTTTTTTCAATTTTTATTAAATTGTATTATTTTTTTTCCTTTTAAATATGTAGTATGTTGTTTTGCGATTCTTGTATTTTGTTTTTCTTATTTATTCTTTCATGTTTTAGACGAAAATTTTACATTTTTCATTTATGTGTATATATATTTATATAGATACACACACACAAAAATACAACTCGTAAGCCTTTAAAATTTCGAAGCCTTCTTATAATACAGAAAGCGCTCTGCCATGGATTTCGGAAAATATTATTTCAAAGAAATGCATTACACAAGAAATAAAACTTTAAAGATGCAGCTATCAATAGATGATAACCACATAAACTTCGGTGCCCAAAAGAAAATATTCTGAAGGGATAAAGAAACAACGAAAAGTCTAGACCAGGGTTATAAAATGTTCTACATTTCAAGAGAACCATTACATTTTCTCTATGAAATTTACAGCACTTTCGTGCAGCAATTATTTAACAATATTTTTCAGTAATAACTGCAATAATGCCGTGTATCCTTTTGTGGTCACCACTTTTTATATATTAACTTTTCGAGATGTTTGCCTTTAGCAATATTTGACATGAAGCAAAATTTCAAAATAAAACTTTAGTTTGTTACAAACAAAAGTTATATCAGAAAAAAACAATACTTAAAAAAAAAAACTTTTGCAGAAAAGTTTGGTTGGGAGAAAAATATTTTACTTATTTATCAAGATTCTTTCACACAATGTAATCGTTTAATTATAGAACAAAGATATATTTTAGAATAACAACGAAAAGTTTTTTGAAAAATATTTCTGGCCTTAATCAGAACTTAAATATTTTTATTTAAAAAATCTCCAATTCGTAAATAGACTTTTTCATTCAATGATACAAGCTTAGTTATTTAAGGCAATGCTTTTCAACCTTTTTATTACCGCGGATCGACGTTCAACGTTTAATAATTTTACGGATCATTCAACCACGAAGCTTTTTAAAATAGAAAGCTATTAATTAAGCTATGTTTCAATAAAACATTATGTTTTTCAAACTTATTAGATTTATAAATACATGATGGTTAAAGAAAATCGAGAAAAAAAAATATTAAGGTATCCGACTACGTTCAGAATAATAGTTTTGCAAAAGCGTATAAATGGATAATATTTATGATATTTAGTGTCGCTTAGATTAGAAAACGTACATAAAATTGTTTTAATATTATTACAATAAAAAATTATAAAGTATAATATTTTGACAAAAAATGAACATAGAATGACCCATTTTCAAAACATTCTCCTTTTATGAAAAATGCTTCTATTATAACAATATTTTGCCTGTATATAGCTCAGACCTTTCTACAGAGGCGGAACTAGAATTTTTGAAATATACAACTTAGAAGAGGATTTATTCATATTTTACTACAACAAAGGGGAGAAATTTTAAGAAAAAAACGCCGATAATTATTACAATTGGTGGTAACTCTGAAGTGAATTTTTCAAAACTCCTAGTTCAGATTCTGTGGAAAAGTCTTTACTTTATATAAGCAAAATATTATTATTAAAGAAGCATTTTTATAACAGGAGAACATTTTGAAAAAAGATTATTCTAAGTTAATTTTCTGCCAAAATATTGCACTTAAATAAGTTTTTTTTGTCATAAAGTTCTTAAAACTATTTTATACATGTTTTCTAATCTAAGCAACACTAAATGTCATGAAAATTTTCCATTTATGAACTTTTTTTAAAATCACGGCTCCAAACGTAGTCGGATACCTTAATACCATTAATAACTTTATAAATTGTCCCATAAATAAAGGACTCAACAGATGCAAAGAGTTAAATATTTATAATGTACCACTAAAACTGAAAACAAATAACCAAAAATAATTCATCGCACAAACAACAAAAATAGCCACAATAAAATATTTCACACACACGCATTAATAAATATATTTATACATATTTTAACACAATAAAATAAAAAAAAAATGTTTAATTTTTTTTAAAAGAAAAATCTGTAACATGAAAAGAGAGAAATTTAGTACCAATACCATTGAAATAATTATTTCCACCTAAAGTTCTTTTTTTTTTTTTTTTTTTTTTTGCTGAGCTAACTTGAAAAAATCAAACACAGTTTTGATTTTTTAAAGTTAAAGGAGAGGGAAAAAACAAGAAGAAAGTTTGTAAACTATTTCAGCGAGTTGCATAATTACCATAAACGAGGATAATGACACGGAAAAAAAATCCGACTCTCTCCATTAAGCTTATTTTTTTTATCTATTTTCTTATGAAAAGTTTTTTTTTATATATAATACCTAACTTTTACGACGACTTTTAATTTTCGAAAGTCCATAAACTTTCAAACATATTTCTGCAGGCCAGGGGTGGCCAACCCGCGGCACGGTGGGGTTGTAGCAGTGGCACTCGGATAATAAGTAATAGATAATAAGTAACCACATTTTTTACAATTTTATTGAAGTGGGGTTGTCTCGTACAAAAACCTCCAAATTTGGATCAAAATATGTTTGTATATATACATAAATAAATGTTTTTTGCTATGAACGTAATAAAATATAATTATCACTCAAAACTAGCTAATATACACCTGTAATAACCTAATTTTGATAACATCTGCGAGAGAGAGAGAGAGCTAATCCTAATAGATAGATGACTTGGTAAAAAAAAAGTAATAATTCAAAAACCCCATGAAAAAGAAACTGAGCGCTAAATAATTATTTTGAAATAAATGATTTAAGTTACTCATTTTTATTTTATACCTAACCTAATCGGATAGAACTAGTAAAAAGTTTATTAAAACAAAATAAGTTTTTTACTTTCGTCTTATTCATTACATTATTTTTAAATATGGACTACAAAGATGCATTAAAAAATGTGCGATTTGCATAAAAATCCTATAATAAGCATATAAGTAACATTTTTTCACTTTTCCATATTTGTTTGTTGGAAAAGTTGGAAGTGGCACGTTTTATTATTATTTTTTTCTTATCAAATAGTGGGACTTTCCCCAAAAAGGTTGGCCACCCCTGCAATAGGTGAATTTTAAGTGAATTTTCTATTATTTGTGGATTTAAAAAATGACTACTGATATTTAGATGGAAAATCAAAAATGTCTTGAAAGGCAAAAGTTTTAACATGAAGATAAAAAAAAAAATGAAACACTATAAAATAATCCGCTAACTTCCATTAATTTTAAAGGCAATATTAATTTTACCTATTATAAATTTCAATATTAAAGTGCAATGAAGAATTTAATAAACAAAAATAAATCAATAGCAAAAAAATTATTACCCCAAAATCCACTCAGCGAAGTATTTGTATGCAATTTATTATTTAAAACACAATACAATAATTCACAAGTAATTATCTACACTTTCGCTTCTATACATAACAAATGTATAGTTCATCTTCATTTCACACAAAATTTCGTGGGCAGCAGTAGCTTAGAGCAGTCGCTGGACATCATTGGCCCCTGGAACGCAAAGCGCTCCTCCGTCCCATACTGAATGTATTGGGCCCTAGATGTTGAGAGGCCTTAATTAAATCGGTGAATCCTGATTGGTGGACGCGGAAGGAGAAAGTGGGAGTGGCTAAGCTGGCTGGTTTCAGCGGTATCAAAAATCAAATTCCAAATTCATGCAAGCAGACGAGAAGCTCGTCTGCTATTGGTCGTCAGGGATCAATGAGCAGGCACTCTATTCGCTGTCCTGGTGTCAAGGAGATTTTAAAATTTTTAAGTTTTAGAAAAAGTTGGATTGCCTGTGTGGATCGCAGGAAATTAAAGTTTAGGAGAAATGAAAATTAAAAGAATTAAGAGGACAAAATTTAGAATTTAGAAGGTGTCATTCTTCACATGAGAATGTCAATAAATTATAGTTAAGGGGGATTGTACGAATCCAGAAGAATTCTTCTGGATTGGAATCATAATTTTCAAGATATATATATATATATATATATATATATATATATATATATATATATATATATATATATATATATATATATATACAGAGAGAGAGAGAGGATATTTGCATTATTGATGTTTGGGAGATTTTTGAAAAACTTTTTACATAATTTTTGGATGTAAGCTTTAAAAGTAAGAATTTTAAGAACTTTATAAATTTCTCTATTTTTGGTGAATCTGCATGCTCTAGTTATGCTTCTAATAAGTGAGATTTGAGTATTTTCCATAAGTTTAATATTAGAATTAGCTGCATATCCCCACACAGGGCAACCGTAAGATAATATGGGCAGCAAGACGGCAGTGTATAAAGAAGTACTCTATTATATAAATTCAAATGAGAATTCCGGCAAATTAAGGGGTAGGTAGCCTAGAGCAGTGCTCCGCAACCTTTTTACCGCTGCGGACCGGTCAAAGTTTGATCATTTTACCGCGGCCGGCTGCGGTTGGCACATGTTGATTGTTTTTATTTTAGATTGTTTTGATCTAACAATTTTAATTAAGTTACAAAAGTGATTTAACGTGGAATCGAAAGGGATTTCTGTGTGAAGTTGCGCAAATCCGAGAGAAATGCACCAGTTTAAATAAAATGGCAATAGTTTAATGTTCTTTAGGCAGCCCGGCACCATTTGATCCACGGACCGGTGCTTTATTTATAAAGCTTACTACTTTAAGCAACGGGAACGCCTTTACCTTGAAGCTATGAATGTATGAAACTACATTCATATAACCCACAGACGTGATGGGTTGTTCAGTGGAGACACATGTGTCAGGTCAACTTGTAGCGAATCACCGTTTACGTTAGTGTGAGGGTTAACCGAAGGAAGAGACATTCCAAAAGATACAACTCTTATTCCTATTAATTTCAAATATAATAAGATTGCCAATAGTTAATGGGAGAGAGTTAGCCCTAATCAGAAACAACAATAAAAATTCTTCTTATAAGGCACACACAGCTGCCTTCTCTTGACTTGGATAACAAGGCTCTTATTCTCAGATATGTCGATGATTCAGAATACAATGCCCATCGATACAATTCAAATTAACATCAAAACACCTTACTGCTAAACTTCTTCAACTGTCGATTCTATTAACTTTAAACAGCATCTCTCATTTGTATACATCGCGATTCCTTCACAGAAAGAGGTTTTCACTTCAAATAATACATAGAAAGTATTTCTTCCCTTGGATTAAAAGAAAGGACCCAAGGAGAACCCGGTACAAACTGTATACCCGGGTGCCAAAGTTTCGTTGGAAACCGGTGTATTCTTACACGTCACGTCAGTGTCATGGACCAGAAAACGTGATTCATCGGACCGTAATTCATCTTCCATTCTTCTACGGTCCACTGCCATTGCGCCATGGTCCTTTGCAGATGCTTTTAGTGATGGCGTGCGATCAACCCTGGGATACAATTCGAATGCCAGCTACGTAGGTCCAAACGCAGCAGAGTACGCTGCATTGTGTATTTGTAGTATTTCGCTACTGTAGGCGGTAGATTATGGAGTATTTGGCGCAATTCCCTATGTTCCAATGGGGTGGTTTACTGTTTTTAGGGATAAGGTGGATGACCTTCGAACAAGACAGTGAGGGGTCAGGAGAGTCCCTAGTTTTAGCAGCGCGAAGCAGTGGACTGAATGTCGTGTTAAGGAGAGCGAGTTCCCTTGGTTTTAGACCGTGGTATATACTGTACCAAGAAGAGATAGTTTCTTGTGAGTTTTTTTTAACGCGACGGACCGTGTTTTGTTTGATTGTATTGAGAAGCGACATAATTTTGTTGGCTGTTAACGCTCAGCACGGCATGGAGAAGCATAAAAAAAATAGAAAGTTATTACAGTACTCGAAACACCACAGACGGGACACCACTGCTGTACCTGTTAGTGATATCGACCGTTGTAGCTCTTCGGATATGACGAACAATGTGCAATAGTATCCTTATTCCTCTGGAATCAATGCATCATGGCCGAAAAACCGCTGTCCAGTGACTTGACGATTCACCATCTAAATACCACTTTCAGTAAGTATTCACAACGGCTTCGCGTGAGCAGCCCTCCAAGCACGCTGTTTTTGAAATCAATGTCCCATGCACCGAGCTGTAACGATCTGACCTTTAACAAAATCTGACAAATCAGCTGCTTATCCCAAAACGTCACAAAACAATATACGTGTGGAAAGACAGTATGTGGGTGTTTCATGTATTCCAGTATCAGACACGCGTGGGCCTTGACATTGTCCCTAGACAAGTTCATTGTTGTAAGTGAGAGGTGGTCATAATTTAATGGACCTTAGGTGTATTTACTCTCATTATATAAATGCTGACAAGTATATATATAATTTCAAAATTCTAATTTCCATAAAATTCTAATAAATGAATTGTTTTAAATCATATATGATGAAATATTTGAAAAACATATTTCTTTAGAACACACACAACATATCATTTGTAATTACCACTAGAGGCATATACGATCAATAGCCATTTTTAGAGAGACGCATTTAAAACAGCATTAAACAGTGAGTTAGAAATAACAGATTCATCGGAACGATTTTTAAGCAAATGAGTTGCATTATCATTCAGCTTAAAGCAAAATTAAATGCAAGTATGCTTTCATAATAATTGTATTAATGATTTCTGTTAAATATTTGAATACAGCTGGAACGTAATAATTAAATATCATAGAGTAAATATTTAAATAAGCTTTTAACTTTTGTATTCATACGGCACGTTACTTTTTAAACTCAATTTTATTATTACCCGTTTTGCTACAGAGAGTTAAAGGTAATATTTAAAAAATATAATAATAAAAACAACATTTGAGATGTTCTAATTAATTTTTTTTTATGAGCACTAAAGAAAATAATTTTCAAAAAAAAAGCAAGTAACATTATCAATAGATACTAATTCATTAAAAATCTTTTATGTAAGCAAAACAAGGAGTACGTTCTGGTCGATCTGAAATGTTTCACTGATTGAAGCAATTCTCTACAAAATTGCGTTTTTGTATAAAAAATTCATCTTCAGAAATAAAATTTATCTTAAAACTTTAGATGAAATTAAAATAAAACTCAATCTTCATTGTGCAGTCGCCATTTTTGTCTCGTGGTTTTGAAACAAATTTTAGCTTTTCTCTCAGCGTGTTAAGAGGAGAAAATCGCCAATTAATTCTACTAACTCGAAACTTTGTATATATTTCGTTAATTTCGAAACTATTATAATTGTTGCCTATTATTAAAATTTACGAATAAATCAAACTTTTCTCAAACTTAGTTCTTTCGTCAAATTCATATATGTTGCATCAATACTTTTTGCGTTATTGGCGACGGTTTACAGCCAATAGTAAAAAAAAAATATCCTTCAATCGCTCAGTTTTTGTGAAAAGTTATCCCACAGAGATATTTATAAGTATACAAGCTTGAATAAGAGAACGAGATAAATATTTGCTCAACTCAAAAGCTAAGAGAATATGTGAAACATTGCAACAATATTGAAAAAAAATTCGAGAAGTTCCATACACACACAACATCAATTTTCGTAGTTTATAAAATTCCATGCTTAAATTTACATACCATTTTTAATAAAATGTTATAAAATGGCATTGGTAAAAAAATAAAAAAACATTCCAGCAATTTATGAATTTTTAATCTCGAGGCAAATAGTGTTACGTCAAATTACACACACTGTTAAAAAAAAAACCCGCCATGTTTGTTCACATGGTCTCTTAAAGCATTCCCTCTTAATTTAGCTACTTTTTAGACATTCTTGAAGTTAAAAACACGGCATTTTTTTTTAAGTTTACATTACAAATTTTTTGAATGAAATTATATTTGCGAAGAGGCAGATAGTTCTTGCGTAGAATAGGGTCCCCCCTCCAGCTTCAATAAATTCAGAATTAATAACAAATACGCTTTTTTAACGTAAAGCAGATCTTTCTCAAATAAATTATTACTATGTCGGAGAAGGGGAATGAGTTAATTCGATTTATCCATGAATACAATTTTTGGAAAATTCTCTTAAAAAAAAAACATTTGAAAATACACTGCCGGCCACATAAAATGCAATTCCCAGAAGGAAGCCTGCAAACCATGTGAAATTTACATCATGCGTTGGCGGCGATGAGATATGCAAATCATTAGCATTGTAGTGTAGACACACATCACGGGCGAGTGATAAAAATGATGAAACTATTCGATCATTTAAGTTTCCGTATTGCTTAATAAATGACGCCAAAAGACTTGGTGCTTTTGCGTTGTCCTGATTTTCATTCATCTCATTTTAAAATAACTATCTCTTCGTATTTATTGCATTTGTATTTTAATTTGAAATATTGCACACTTTAAGTAATTTAATTTAAGCCACTTGAATCAATTAGGTACTCAAAGTCAGTATTGAAATAAAATCCCTAAGCAAAGCTTGAATAAGCCTATTAAGACTCGTTAAACAATCGAGAAAAGATTATACAGGGAGACTCATAAAGAAGTATACAGTTTCAATGCAAAATAACTCAAGAATATTTTAAGATATTATATGTTACTCTGTAACCGAATTGAATGAAATTATTTAAAATTTTGTTAAAGAAAGTCACAAAAATTCTGTGTGTGAACCCTTAAGGCCGTATCGCACGTACATGCTATGAGCAACTTTTCGTCCAATTCATGCAATTTTTACTCAGTTGCCATAGCAACGGCTTTCGAGCAACTTTTTGCTAGTGAGCTCAGATAGTTGTTCCAAATAAAAGTTGCTTGAAATTCCAGCCAATGGGGTTCTTCGGCGCCCTACGTCATAAACAAGATGGCGGCTTCGATTTCTTCAAACGCATCAGATATGGGGTATAATATTTTAATGGTGTATAATATTTTAATGGCGCATAATATTTTAAATAGAATGGTACTCCATTTCTGTTAACGCCCATCAACAATAGAAATAATCAACAACGAAATAATAGAAATAATTTTAGATGTTCATTTACCGAAGCAGAAGAATCGGCAAGTAATTTTTCAATGTGGAGGTAGACCGCGGCTGACGTCAGAGCAGGTCGTTTTGTTTACGGCAAACCTTCACCCTCAGATAGGACGAAAAATTGGTCCAAAAAGTTGCACCAAAAATGTACGTGTGATACGGCCTTTAGTCACACGATACACATTGAGCAAATAATCCATTTCCACTCAAACGTGCGTTAAGATATCTGAATCAAGTCCATGGATAGCGGTTGTGATACGCTGTTTCAGCTCCCCTAGATCAACAGTAACGGGAGGGATGAATGCCTCGTCCTTTACGTAGCATCACTGGAATAAATCACAAAGTGTTACGTCATGACTTCTGGGTGGTCATTTGGTAAGTGACGTGTTGTAGTCCGCGACTCGTCCAATTCATCGGTGAGGAAGATGTTCATCGAGGTAATCCCACACGTTGGGCGACCAGTGCGGTGGTGCATCATCCAATTGAAGAATGAAGCTGTCAATGTGACATCAATCAAAGAGTTAATATATCCAAAAAAGTGGCTCCGTGACATTTTGCGAAATTTAAAAACCCAAAAGCCTTTTTCACTACAAATACCACCATTTTGACTGACTAGCCACATGACACGCATTGCCTACGTCACTGCCGTCGGGGATGAAATACAAACTTTAATATCACTTCTATCTTACGATTCACTGAGATGGTGCCTGTCTTTGATTGTTTACTGCTTTAAGAGAACAGGGACATCGTATACTTTGAAAAAATCGATTTTTCAATTTTAGTTTTAAAAAATAGTGCTTATTTTTCTGAATCTAAAAATGTATAATACTTATATGTTTGTTGATAAAATAGCCCTAAAATATGAAAAATAAAAATGTAAACAAATGACCACGCCCTATTTGACACACCCTTTTGAACTTTAAATATGTAGTTTCCCCTGTGTTTGATCTATGTAAACGTTCTATAGTGAACAAAATATCTTTTAGTATGTTATGTCTAGTTTTTTAAAAAATAAATTTATACGTGCAAAAAAAATTAAGATTTTCATAATTTTAAGGTTTTATGATTATTTTAAAGAAATTATGCAATTAATTCGTTAAAAAACTGGTCCATTATGTTTGATATGTTGCTGTATATATATGTGTAAATTTTTTGTGTGTTCAAAGAATATTTTTGTAAGAAATACATGAAAATATGTATTACAAGATCTCGAAAATTATGTTTCATGTTAACTAAAACAAAGGGAAAAAAACATATGAATTTAAAATTACTTTTGTAACTCTAGAAAATGATTAAGGATTATTATTAGTCATATAAAAATAGGCAAGCAAATACTAATCATATGTGAAAATATTGTTTTTTTTAGTTTTTTCCCTTTTTCTCAAAAGCATATTTTTTTGCATGTCGGTACATTTTTTACAAAAACTATTGCACTATATGATTCCAGATTTTTTTTATACTTCTATACAAGATGCCTATGCATATAGTGAACCAATTTATTTTTCTATTAAGATAGTTCCTAGTTTTTTAAAAATAGTTTTATGCATAAAAAAAGCAGAAAAATAAAAAAAATTTCAAAGTTTCATAATTTTTTTAAAGAAACTATACTAACATTTTACTACAAAAATTGGTTAACTGTATTTTTTGTATTGTTTTATATGTGTGTAAAAAATATTTTGCTTAAAAAATGGATACTTTTTTAAAAAATGGTACCTAAACACAAGTATATATTAAGAGTTCTCAAAAATTATGTATTACTTAAATTAAGTAGTAAAAAAAAAACTTTTGGAGTAAAAAGTTCTTTTTGTAGTTCTACAGAATAATTAAATTATCTTTATTAAGAACGTAAAAAATCTAAGCTCTATTGGAAATTGCAAATGATATATGTCTCATAAACAAAGGGTCTTAATTTTGGCATTTTACTCTTTCGAGCATGTCCTGGTTCCCAGCATCTAGAAAGTATACTTCTTTATTAATCACCCTGTATTTACAATGATTGCATATAAATGCAAAATAGAATGGCGAGTTGGGAAATTAGATTGCACAATTTGTCAAGACATTAGTCAAGTCAAAGCAAGAAACTTATACGCAGTGTAATTCATAAGAATCTATTCGTATTTGAAAAGTCAAAAAGTGGAAAAGATGACTTTAAAAATTTCAAACAGTAATTATGGACCTATGGTTCATTTAAATTATTATTAAGAGTACGACTGATGTTTAAAAATATGAACGAAGTTTAAATTTTCCGAAAGTTAGAACATACGTTATAAATTTACTAATACAAAAACAAGTTTTTTTAAATGCTTGCCTAGTCTATAAAATGATTACTAATATATGCATATATAAATGTCACACATCGTTCACTTTAAATTTTCTGTCGAGGGGTTTACTTAATGCATGATGGTTTTGAGCCCTCCAAGACATCGCGCGATAAATAATTTCCTTATCCTTTTAAACACAACTTTATCTAATCAAAAACTGCCACGTACTGCTAAACTGCTAATCAAACGTTCTCACATATCGAAATAAGATGATGCAATATTACATCATCTACTTATTCTAATCAATCACAGTATTCACTAACATCAATCATACGATTCTCAAAACTTTCAGCTGGAAGAGATACAAAAAGCTGAGAACTCCGGAATGAAAAAATAACGCTTTTGTTTACTGCCTGTGTTTGTGTTGCTGCTTATCACTTTGAGTTTTAAATAAATAAATATGTAATAAAATACCAAAATATTCCCTCATCTATTCCACGACTACAGCCAGATCCAGATGACATCTTTCATTTCTTAAGAAATCGTCATACATATTATTTATTTTAGTATTTATATTTCATTAAAAGAAAAACAGCCGAGTGGCAACAGTAAGTCAAAAATGAAATATTTTTACGCGATACTTTGTCAAATCACTGATCTCGGATGGGAAAAAATGTTTTTAATTAAATATTTCCTTCCCCATATATTTAAAAGATTTATTTAAAGCTTAATACTAAACGAAATATTCAGAAAAATTAAAGATTTAGAGACAAATGACAATTTAAAGAAAATAAATATTCTTTCCAGACTCGTTACCTCAATAAATTGAGATAGAGGAACATAATTGACAATATCTTTATTTAATACTCTATCAAACAAAACTGGTGAAAGTTTCAATTACTCAATAAATCAAAAATCAAACGCTATGAATTTAAAAACTTTCCTTAGCAGAAAAATAAGTCTTTTAAAATTACATTTTCTAATAACAATGAACGGCAAGAGGGAAAAAAATGCACAAAGCACACACATCAACTTTTCGACAACAGGAATAGATATTTAAATTCAAATAAAGATCAATAGCACAAAGCATTTTTACCCTAAATTAAGAATGAAAAACAAAAATATGCACCGCGAAATCCTACCTATCTCGGGTTCTCGAAACTTAATTAAAACCTAAATTTTCGTACCTCAAAGTAAAAAGAAATCGGAAAAATACCTGACGCAGACAGATGCCCTCTTAAATGAGTCGACATCATTGTTGAAATTAGATTGCAATATCATCAAAAACATTCTCTTTTTTTTTCCCCCTCCTTCTAAACGATAAAGATGGAAAACATAAACATCTCGCGAAATGGTTTATCGTCTGCTCTCTCTATTTCAAAAATTTTCAAAAGATTTAAAGATAAGTGAAAGTAATTAACTGGCTTAAAATGAAAATCGCTTAGCGAGCTCCACTTTTCCGTATTTTGAGGGAATGAAAAGGGGGGTGAGGGTATAAAGGTAAAAGGCTCGTCAATTTAAATTGAGAGTCAAACCAGGACGTTGGCTTTAATTTTTAATTTTCATACTTCGGAAATGCGATAAAGTAAATAAAAAAAATGCGAAACAAAATTGCCTTGATAAATAGATAAGAGGATGCAAATTATAAAAAAAAAAAAAAAAGAAGAAAGGCGATATACTGAATCGCAAGTGGTGAAGTGCCCTTTCTTATAGACTGTCGCGACTGGTCAGATCGTTAAATCTGCATACACTCTAAGAAGAATGCTGAACATAAAATGAATTGATAAAACAGACTACATCACGCAAAGCTGGGTCATTAAACTATAAAGCAAAGTAGTTCTGTGACTTTTATGACAGAGAGATTATTATAATCATTATTTCATGTTTAATATATTTCGAATTCATGTACCAATTAACTCCATGCATAATATTTATTTCTATTACTTGTTTTGTCCAATCATAATTACTTTTTTTTTCAATTTGTATAATATCCACTAAATTTGTTCCTATTTACAACGAATACATTACGTTAAATAATATAAATCTTCTGCTGATTCTGCACAATTTTTTAAAAATTTTAGTAAAACGTTAAGTAGTGGCGGATCTATACGCGTCCCTTCGATTAATCCTCTAGGGAAATCTTGAGGCTATCAATTCGAGTTGTTCATAACCAACCCTTCGGAAGATGAGAATCGTGATATTTAAATTCACTGACGAAATATAGTCGAAGTTTTCTAGCTTTAATAGAGTAGGAGAGGAGATATACTCGAATCAGGTGAGATTGCTACTGAAGGCATCACATTTGAATTATTGTGATTAAGGACTGAGAAGTTTAGGAAGAAGTTTCAAAGGGAAGATTATCCACTGAGATTGAATTGATATTACAATAAATTTGATGATAGGTTAGATCCTTTTTTTAGGTAAGGATATAGTCTGATAGTCTCCTAATCATTCGCGTTTTATCGTCATTGTTCCACTTTCGCGGTTAGCATTGAGACATCCCCTTACTATTATTAGTTGAAATTGTGTATTTTCATTGTGTGGATCATGTCGAGTGTTTCTTCCCTACCTCCCATACATCTAGGTGCTCGAGAGAGAGGTGCAAGCCCCTCACATAGTAAAGTGTTGATTCTAAAAATAAAGATTTATATTTTGAACTACGTAAATCAGAAATGGGCAATTGCTTGACTCAAGGGCCACACCTTTTTAAAATGATTGCATTCATTAGTTAAGTTTGCATCTCAGAAATGGTATAAATTGTACCACAAAAATCAATAAATGTAAGTTAAATAAAATAGAGACAGTGTTTTATTTAATGTATTTACTGTGCTGATTTCATATCTGTTGCTGCAAGCCCATTTGATTTTAGAATAAGTTTAATGAGACTCATGTACTTTATCACACTTTTCTACAAATTTTTCTTTTAAATCGGGTGTGAGATTACTTGGTGAAATTCTCATCCCAACCTGCAAGTTTAAAAGCCGTATCACACGTACACGTTACGAGCAAATTTTCGTCTAATTCGTGCAATTTTTACTCAGTTGCCATAGCAAAGACTTTCGAACAATTTTTTGCTAGTATGCTCATAAAATTGTTCCAAATAAATGTTGCTTGAAATTCCAGTCAATGGGATTCTTCGGTGCCCTACGTCATAAACAAGATGGCGGTTCCGATTCCGTCAAACGCATCAGATATGGCGTAAAATATTTTAAATAGAATGGTGCTCCTCTTCTGTTTACGCTCATCAACAAAAGCGCGAGCGAAATAAAAGAAATAATTTTGGATTTTCGTTTGCCGAAGCAGAAAAATCGGCGAGTAATTTTTCAAAGTGGAACAGAGCATGTCATTTTGTTTACGGCAACCCTCAGATAGGACGAAAAATTGGTCCAAGAAGTTGCACCAAAAATGTTCGTGTGATAAGGCCTTAAGTCAGCCAACTTGAATCTTTATTTACTCTTGTTGAGCTTCATGCAACAAAAACTTATCTCACAAGTATATGTCGACCCAAATACAGAAAATATTTTCTGTCTTTTGGGGGTTTTCTGACTGTCTTGGCAGGCCGCATGTGAACCACAGGCCATTATTTGCAAACCCCTGATGTCAAAAATTTTCATCGCATTAGCATTTTTCATCCTTGAAATCTAATTCAAAAGCTCACCTCTGTACAAACAATATATTAACCGTTAGTTTTGAAAATATTGACACAATTACATCATTTCTGCTTGAATAAAAAAATTAAAATAAAACTGAAAAGAAACCAGATTGTGTCACTATGCAGGTAGGAAAATAGCGTCTTTAAAAACTGCAATTTTTTTGGATTAATTTAATTGATCTCATTGAATTATGTTCCGCTTAAAAAAAGAATTTTCAACACACAGTTCACGCGTTTAATACTTCCACTTAAAATAGCAATTAATATAATCTAGGAAATATCATTGGATCTCTCCATCACATTTTTCCAGTTATTTAACTCAAATAAATTTTTCGGTAGTTATGAAAATATTACATATAATAGGAAAAAATGGAGAATAATTTTTGCTTAAAAGTATTTGATTAATATATATATAATTAAACATACATTCTATAAATTTCAGATTTTTATTATGCAGAGGTAATGTATTCATTTAAATGTTACATTTTCTAAAATTTTTCTGCCATTGCATCCATTATTATACGATATAACAATTCTATTCATATTTAATAAACAGAATGCAGCGGCCTTTCTTTCCTTGTTGGAAACCAAATAAATAAATAAACAGTTTTATACAGTAGACGGTTCAAATATTTTTTTTTCCTTTTGATTGCGCGAAGTGCGTTATTTTATTATTATTCGAATTTCATTTCTACGAATAATTTATCTGTTATACTGAATATAACTAGATGAAAGTTTATTCTAGAGCTAACAACATAGATTTATTATATGAATCACCTATTCTTCAAAATTCAAACTTACTTTTTCTGAACACGCATTGTTTTCCCATCGCATCTAAAACGTACTTTTTCACAAAGATAACATGTATATATAAAGAAACAGTAGTTTATGTAATACGAATTTTAATGCGTAGACATAAAAGAAAAAGTCATTTTTCTCACTATATATTTATATATATATATATATATATATATATATATATATATAAAATTCAAAGAACACCTAAATTTATGTGAATGTAAAATCTTATCAAATCCTTATTTCTCCTCAATTTTAAATTAGTTCCGCTCCTTCCAGTTTGGAAATAACAGGACTAAGTTTCAAGAAAAAAGTAACAACTGCTGTCTCATTTTTATTGAAAAAACAATTTTATTCTTAATTTCAATTGATTTCTAATTGCATGGACATTTTTAAAACTAAATAATTTTAAACTTCATTTAGTTTTCAAACGATTGAAACTTATTTTTAAGTTTATAATTCTTTAAGTTTTTATTTAAAATAATGTACGGTTACCAAAAAGCATAATTTCGTGCATATTAAATATTATGGGAGACGATGATGCCAATTCTGTTAATTGGAATATTATGTTAAAAAAAGAAAATGCTCATAAAGAAACAAATCTCGCAAAAGTTATTAGAGAATATTTCTAGACTTAAATAGAAAGGCCTGCCATGAAAAATGTCGGATTCTACCAGAATATAAAAACATTGTATAGGAATGGAAATATTAATATTATATAAAGTGCAATTCACATTTATTTCGAAACGATCTAATTTATTAATAAGAAAAAAGTTGGATTTCGAGGGGGGGATGATATTATTTCAGTTATACTAATAATGCTTCCACATCAACATAAAAAATTACCGTTTTTGGAAATTTTACTGTACACTCAAGACTAAATGACAAAATAAAGCTCACGATTTGTCGATTCACGATGCAGAAGTAACTAGAACAGTGATTCTCAGCCACTGTCCCACCAATTATTTTAAAAATTATATATATATTCATCACTTCCCTTTTTTTAAAAAAAAAATTGCAAAAAAATAAATCATCACATTTGTTTTATTTTGTTATTAAATACAAGGAAACGAAACAAAACAAAATATGTAGGTTTTAAGTTGAATTTTTAATTTTTTTACAGGCGTAAAAGCATTCAGTTTTGACTTTCGTTTACTATCCCGAATTATCCCGGGCAAATGGAAAAAAAGCTAAATATTAGTCTTTGTAGGATAGTTATTGAAACAAGGGACAACATAAAGTGATACCTGGCATTCTGTAACCTGATATCTGGTCTCTTTTCTTACTGGCTTACCTCTAGAATCTCTATTACGAGAGCACAGAGTACACTGTCTCGTTGGATTTGATTTTTTTTCCAGTGGCGGGAATGACATCTGGAAAATGCCCTGAGATTAATCTGAGTGGAGAAGGCCTAACGCTGGGTCTTCCTGATGTGGCAGAAAACTCGTCACGATAATTTTCAGAAATTATTTTTTCAGTAAGTTCTACTCTAAACTATTCATGTGATTGGTCTAACCTCCTGATTCACAGTACAAAATGTAGACTACATACAGAAGCATCACATCCACTATTTTCAATGTCCACTCTTCATAATCACTATCTGAAAAATTATCGCTATCGCTATCTTGCGTCATCACCATTATTTTACTTTTTTTTTCTTCACACCACGGAATTATCCTTCTTTATACATCACTAATCCACAAGCCGATGTGTACTATACAATAAGGAAAACGCGTGACCAGTCCCGCCAAACGATTCGCGAAACCAACAAAACTTAGAAAACTGCCAATCAAAGCTGAATATTTCTTTTCATTTCCTCCAGGCCGAGTAAAACCGTGATAAAACCAATCGTATTGATAAATTCTGCTCCCCCCACCCGCCCGAGTTTTCTCGGGATAATAATTAACTGCAATGTATACGAACCCGAGATATATCGAGATAATCAGGCAAGAGTCTCCACGAAAAAAATAAAATGCGGAACCGAATCATTCAGCCGTTTTATAGAAATAAATTAAGGGTATTCGTGGTATATTTAACTTTACCTTTCGTGGATAGATGGATATAAAAAAAATTGATTGGATTCGTAATTCTCTCCAATTGTGATAACGGATATATCTGTGTATGATTTAACTTTAAATGAAAAGGAAAAACTGACTTCGCTCTGTAATAACCAAGATTTAATTTCAAAATATTCGAAAGAAACAATTGATTCATTTGGGATTAAAATTAGAGGCGATTATCTCATAATAACCGGAAAAAAAAAAGCTTTAAAAATAGTCTTACGAGAGATCGAGATTTTTAAATGTACATGACGAAATGAAAGTGGCATTACTATTTTTACAACCAAATATAAAAGAAATTATCAAAAATCATCAAGCTCAAATTTCTCATTTAATATATTATAATAAATTTGTAATGATATACTCAATATATATAAACATTTTATAGTCTTTGTCGCATATTTTATTTTATTTAACACTGAATATTACTATCATGAACTATTTTACATAGTGTATTACAAATAAGTAAAATTCTTTTAAACTTATTTTATTGTTAGAAAGCTGCCAAATTTTGAAATTATTAAAAGTGTACCGCAACTCTGAACTAAAAAGTTGCTGAAAGAAGGATTTAATTTCTTCAAAGAACGCCGAAAAAATGTAACACATATCATTAATTTAGAAATCCACCTCATGAAAATGTAAACTTTCATAAGCAAACACAGTTCAAATTTTATCTTCATTATCGCACTTCAGTTCGGAATTCCTAGATTTTACAATCTTAAAAATAAATATATGGCTCGCGCGTTTTTTAAACGATTAAAACAAAACCAAATAAAACAATGTTTTACTTTTCAATGCGTTTAAGAATTTGATAATTTCCGAAAAAACTGAAAATAAAGAAGTATAAAAACAAAGCGACATATAATCTTATCACATACGATAAGGTAATGGTTTTGGACGTACTGTCACTGAAATAGATTTGCGCAAGTAATTGCACAAAATAACGAAAAGGCCAATCATATTGCTGAGAAGCTAAACTTCAAACACAGCCGCCGACCGTTTCTTACTCAACAATTTATGAAATGTGCAAAATAGGGTTTTTTTCTTCTTTCGTTGAAATGAGGGGTGAAAACAAGGCTTTATTTCAAGTTAAGACTCTTATCTGTCGGAAACGTAAGGCATTCCAAAACAGAGAAAAGATACAGTCCATTAGTTAAGTTCATTTCTTCTCTACACAAACAAATTCTACAAAACAAAACTCGAGACAAATAAAATTCGATATTGTAAATATAAATGCCCATTAGTCAAAATCTGTATTCAACTTAAAATTTGTGTACACTTAAAATGCTTTTTTTAAAACTCTATAGAATCTTAATTTGTTTTTTAGACATCATATATTTAAAACTTGCACAAATAGTTTTCATGAATTTAATTAAAAAACTATGCCATTTCTAAATTTTTTTAAAAAATCTACGTTTAGTTACAAACATTTTCAATAATTTATTTATCAAATTGAATAAATTAATAATAACAGCGAATTGCTTTAAAATGTAACTTTATATACATTTAAAATTTTTTGCACATGATGCATTTTTATTAAGCGTTTTATGTATGCATTACTCTAAAAAGAAATTTTTAAAAAAAAGAAGAAAAAAAACGATATTAAAAAAAAGCAATTTAATATAAAATTTTCAACAAAATTTTAATTTAAAAAAAATTTAAGAACTGCACATATTTATCAGAAATTTCTATTTTATGGGTATTTTTATGCGCACAAAACTTTTAAAAAAATATCGATGAAGGTGTTAATACATTTTTAGATTTCTTGAAACACGTAAAATACATAATTTTTCATTTTATAAAGACTGAACAAGGCATTCTAGTTTTTCAAGAGAACGAAAAAAAAAATTCAGATTAATTAAAATTTTTGAGAAATTAATTCAGTTTGAAACATTTAATATTTTTTTTTAAATTAGTCTTAAAGTACCATTTAAGTTTTGTGTGTGCGATTTAATTTACCAATCGATTCATTCTAATTCATTTTGTTTTCCCTCAATAACAGTTACAGATTTTTTTTTTATTTTTTATTCAGATATTTCCAGTATGACAACTTTTGTACCCTCATATCAACCAGTGTTTTATAGTTATTTTTGCATTTCTACAAAATTAAGATATTTGACTATGTTCGGAACCATGATTTAAAAAAAAAAAAAGCGCGCATGTATATGTATATATATGAATGAACGTTTTTGATACATTTAGAGTCACCTAGATTAAAATATACATATAAAATTATTTAAATGCAATTTTTCGGCGAAAATTGGAAAAAGAAACAAAATTTTAAAACATTCTCCTTTTATGAAAATTTCTCTATATAATTAAAATTTCTGCACAGAGGAGGAACAAGGATTTTTGAAATATAAGATTTAGAACTGGATATACTCGTATTTTAACATATCGGAGTAGAGAGAAATTTTAACGAGAAACACTTCTTATTATTTCGATTGATAGTGACTCTGAATATAATGTGAATTTTTCAAAAAACTTTTTAATGCAGGGTCTTTGTAAAGTCTTAGGTATATATAGGCAGAATAATATAATACACTGTTCGTAAAAAATATAACACCATGTAGGAATCATCAGAATTAAATGAACTTTGCAGCAAATATCAACTATAGGATGCTACATAAAATAGTAAAGTTTCAGGGCCACCGCGCATGCGTAGCGTGCACAGCGCGCTCTGAACCGATGCTGGAAGCATATAAATAGAGGGCTGTAGCGGAACGCATTGAAAATAGTTAATGATTATTTGTTAGTGGCAGACGTTTAATGAGACCTAAGTATGCCTCTACGACGAAATAAAGAGAAATTCCAACAGCTTACGGAGTTTGAACGGGGAAATTAACGGCCTTCGAGAAGGAAGATTTTTCTATCGCGCAACGGGAGCTCGTGTGCAGCGAAACAGTTCAATAGTGATGAGAGTTTGGAAGCAGTGTACCTACGAGCACCAAACAGCTCGAAAAACTGGCAGTGGGCGACGGAAAGTGACGTCAGAGTGCGACGAATGACACCCGAATGACCGTACAGCTTCCTCCAGGCAGTTGGCCGCACGTTGGTCTACTGCTACAGGTATACTAATTTCGGCTTCGTAAATTCGTCGACGTCTGCTGCACCGTGGATTGCGTGCAAAGGTGCCTTTATTCAGGATCTCCATCACGGCAAACCATCGATGGCTCCGTCTGCAATGAGCACAGAGCTTGGCAAGCTGATTGGCACCAAGTTGTCTTTTCAGACGAATCACGCTTCAATTTGTGGGACTATGATGGCCACGTTCGTGTTAGACGCTCTGCCTGTGAACGCTGCCTTCCAGAGTGCGTTATCGAACGACATAGTGGCTTTACACCCGAAGTTGTGGTTTGGGGAGCGATTTCGTATCACGGACGATCCAATTTGCTACGAATTGAGGGCAATCTCAATAGCAACAAGTACGTCCGTGAAGCGTTGCAGCCAGAAGTCGATTCCTTCCTTTACGGCATCCCTGGAGCTATCTTTCAGCAGGATAATACACGCTCACAAGTTGCAATGACTGTTAGAGACTTCTGTTCATCCCAACACAAGCAACTTCTTCATTGGCCTGCTTATTCGCCGGATATGTCACCTATTGAGCACGTGTAGGATTTGGTTGTTCGGCGTCTCGCTCGTGACCCGCGTCCTGCAGCTTCAAAAGGCGAACTTTTGCCGCGCATACAAGCAATATGGAATTCTCTCCCTAAAGCAGACATTCACAATCAGTTTGACTCCATGCCACGTCGGATAGCAGCACTCATTACAGTGCGTGGAGGCTACACCAAACACTGATTTCGGACATTTAATATTGTTTGTTTATTTATCTATTTATTTATTTATTTATTTGCTTTGAAAATTTCATCATTTATTTGCACTAATACAAGTCGTTTGTGCATTAAATTTCATTTAATTCTGAACATTCCTTCATGGAGCATTTTTTACAATTAGCAGTTTAGAAGCATTTTGCTCTAAAAGGCGAATGGTTTCGATATATCTCAATTCTTTTATCTCCTTTTGACGTAATAAATTGCATTTAAATAATTTCTTACAGTAATAATACAATTAAAATAATTTTATATGTATATTCAACTCAAGTGATACTAAGCATCAAAAAAAAATATTCACTTATACAGTTTTTCAAACTCTCGGGATCTGAACGTAGTCATATACTTTATAACAAAGACTTAGTCTACAATAATTGAAAAATAATTCAAAAGAATAAATAAAAAAAGAATTAAAATATTCATAAACGCGAAATACTATTTAATTAAGGTTTTTAAGTAATCATCAAACTCAAAAGTTACCAAGATTTAAAATAAGAAAGTTAACAAAATTCTTCCTTGACCTAATGCAACAACCCGCGCTCAGTTCTGAAAGAACAGCCTCGAAATTCCCTTCGTAAAAGGAAGATAGATACACTTCATAATTTTTACACATGAATTAACACAGAGTGACATTTACGCTAGAATTTAAAGTTGAACTTACAAGTTAGTGCTTTTGCGTGCTCTTCTGTGTACATTTAAATGTCACTTGTTCAATATAAAATGGTTGAAATATTTTTAAAGTCTAATGCAAGAAAAGAGAATTGTGTTTTTCCTCGAATTTGAACACATTTTACATTCTTCCCTTGTAAAACAAATCCTTATCTTTATTTTCGAGAATACTATTTTTTAAAAAAATTCTTTTAAAAACTAAAATCATAAATATTCAGTAACGTTAGTAAGAACCATTTTAACCTATTCGTATCTTTCATTGTGAGTCATTTCCTCGTTTGTATTAATTTACATATATTATAAGATGAAAATTGTATTATTAGCTACCACAAGTAATTATTTCTAATCAGAAATCCCTTGTTTAGTTTACAGTTACAATTTTCTTTCATATATTTCACTGATCAACGCATACAGATTTTAAGAATTAATTAATTTGTAATAATTAATAATTTTATTTTTACGGGACGAAAAACAAGCATGAGACAGTTTATTTTCATTCTCATTCGTCTCCAAACTAAACATGAAATTCAAATAATAAGATTACACTTATTTGCAATATAAATTAATGCAGTGTTCAGTGCAATTAATATGTTAGCATTTCAAAGCACACGCGAGTAAATACTAAATTTTAGGGGGAATCTACTCTGGATTTCTGGTAAAAAAATAAATTATTATATTAAATAATCTGAAACTTTTTTCATGTCTGTAAATCATTAATACATATTTACTTAACATATATTATTCTCATTACATTTGCATACATACAGATTTAAATAGCGAGTTATGCAAATATTTAATAATATATATTTGCATAAATGCAATCTTAACAGGCGAATATTATTTACTTAATGTATACGATATGGAATTATTAAACAAAAGTAAATAGTTTCTCGAATTATAAAATGATTAAGTACATAAGTTAAAGAAAGATTAAAAAATTATTCATAATACATATCATTTAGATCCAAAATAAAAATCAACTTGTACTTTAATGAATTCTGTCAGTTTAAGAAAAATATTTTTCATTGTTACATCGGAACAACCGAAAAAGTTACTGTTGCCTCCAACCACTGTACAATGGCTTAAAAAAACCCACGAAAAATACAAAAGAGAACTTCGTGCTACTTTTCAAACAATTTAATAGTGAAACTAACAAATTTTTAACAGTCTCTTCCCCATTTTCCGCGAAAGGAAAAAGATTTAAGAACAAAAACGAATATGACTAGTTATTAAAGAAAGAAAGAAATGGAAAAGAAGCCTTAAAAACCCCAAAGAAACTCAAAAAATACAGCGTCCCCATTCAAGAAGCAATTAAGAAAACAGCTCGGCAAATATCAATTAGTGAAAAAGGTATTTCTGACATAAAGCTAATATACGATGCAGAAGCATGAAGTTTTCTTAACCGAATAAGCTACTTCATTAATAATTTTAATGAAGTTCTGAAACAATTTTTGGCAATCATAATTTTAGCTATTCTTACAATGATGATTAACTAATTAGTTTTATTAATACTTAATTCCATAGATTTAAAGCTTCGTTGACTGCAGACACAACATTAAATTCAGAACTCAAATTTATTTTAATGTACACAACTCGATGTTTGAAGCCAAATACCACAGATTTTGTAATAGAAAAGTCAATGCTGTTATATTTAAAATGGATGTATTTTTACACATTTTTATATGATAATTTGTTTGAACGTTTTGTAATAAACATCAAAGATTGATAAAAAAAAAAATTTACAATTTCTTAGAAAAATTTCGTTCTTTAATACATAAAGTAATAAGGAAATTCCAAATTACAGTTTATATATATATATTTTTAATAGACTGCAATAAACAATGGTCTATTTACAAAATAAAAATAAAGAAGTATTTTGGCTTTAGAATTAGTTTTTCAAAAACTTCAACGAAAGGAAATAATTTAAAGCATTCACACAGAATACCATTCTTTAATTTTTAAACTGGCAACATATTAAATGCCACGAGTTGAATAGTTGTTTAAAATACCCGCGCAAAACGACTGCACTAAAATTTATTATGAGAATTTTTACTTCCACTTTTTTCCGATTTCACAAGAATTAAAGAATAACTCCTCCCCCACCCCCTTTTTTTTTTTCAAAAGTGACCTGGTTCTAAATAGTTGACCAAAATTTTAAGAAAAATAAATCTTTTTTTAATTTTCTATTTTACAATATTCTCATTTCTAAAATCAATTGGAAATTCATCATTACAGAATGGTACTTTTAGATTGACAGTTTTTTTTTAAATATGTTTTTTTAATCATAAATTATCTAAATTAAAACAGTACATAAAAAATCTTTTTGCTCAAAATCTACATTTTAGTTATGTGTTAAGAAAAGAAATGTACTTTTTTTTAATTTGATATCATTGAAATTAAAATTCGAGCATAAGCACATTGTTGTATGCTAATCTTTTAGAAGGTAATGGGAAGAATACATATCAAATGCATCAATCTCATCTATATATAAGCATCAATTTCCTCTATTTAATTTACACAATTCCTAATGCAAATTATACACCTATATATCTATTTAGAAAACATATTTTACACATTTGTGGTATTTACTACATGCGGATCCTTATTTTTATACACTTCATGTAAATTAATATATGTACATATAAATTACATCATCATTTATGAATTTAAGTTCCATTTTTCAGATTGTTAGAAATTTAAAGTAAAGGAATGTAAAAAGAACTGAAAAGCATAAAATGAACTGAAAGCCTTTCAATAGTGTGCAATGCACGACAATAAACACATTTTCTACCCTCCCCCCCCAAAAAAAAAACACACTTATAAATCAAATAATAATCAATAATTTAATAAGGTAAAAGAATTTTCTTTCTAAAGTCCATCTAAAGCCCAAAAATATTTTAACATACTATTGTTGGAAAAAAAGGCTCTATAAAGGTTTAATATACGGATTCAACCTATATTTTGCGTTAATATCCAATCTTTTCTTTTTCAAATGAAAATTTAGATCTCATTTTTGTATATATATTTCATTATGTATGTTTATAATTTATAAAATATATAGCACCTAAAATTATTAAACTATATACATAAATTTATATATATATATATATATATATATATATATATGGAGCACTGTATTATTAAAGCTCATATTTTCCAAGAGTTCTGAACTCAACTTTTTTTTGTAATAAATATGTATCGTACTTTTACACGAATTTGTTTTTCCCTTTTCTTCACGAATTGCTTGAGAATATGTAAAAAAAAATGGCGTTATCGAGAAAGATAATGAATTCAATTACTTTGCGAATTTTAAGTGGATTTTTTCATCAATTAATGTACAGATACATTTTCCTCGCAATTTTTTTTCGATAATTAAGTTATAAAAAATAAATCAACTGGGCTATACCAAAATTATTATCCATCTCAAAATATATTCATACATTTATTCTTTCCGAAAATTTATTAAAAGGCACTAACATAAAAACTGCAAAGTAAAAGTACATTCTTTTAGCGTTTGGTTTTTAAAAATCACCACAAAATAAATTATAATTTAAAAAAACTAAAAAACACGCTTTTATAGTGTGTGTGTGAATCGAACTAAAAAGTAAGAAATAATTCTTAATATGAGAATAAAATGAATTACAAGAAAATTAATGTGGTAAAAGCGTGTGGGGTATGCATTGTAATATATTTTTACACTAACTCAGCATTTCGGAATAGAACTAGTAAAAAATTATAACAATGGATATCGAGCACCCCAAGCTTTTACAACAATGACATTAATTTTCTCGTTAATCATTTTATTCTCATATTAAGAATTATTTTTACTTTTTAGTTCAATTAACCTTAAAGCATGTTCTTTAGTTTTTTTTAACGGTAAGTTTTTATTTTTTTATTTTTTTAGTTCAAATTACAATAAAAGTGTGTTTTTTTTAAAGTTTTTTAAACAAACATTTATTCATTGATGAATCAATCTTCAATGCGTTATTTTTTTTATTTTTTTTTAGAATCTGGAATACCCATTAGTGTTTTCACTTTAGAGTTGTCTTTTAGTCGCCGAATCTGGAAATTGGATCTAGAATTAGTCCCCAAATCAGAAAATAGGAAATCGCTAATCCTGATGGTCCTGATTAGGACAATGGAACAAAACTATTAAATTTTTGTACTGTCATCGGTCCTTGATATGTGCGCAAAATTTCTAATTAATCTGACCTTTTAAAGTAGGTAAAAATCGAGTTCAAAGATTCCGTTACATATAAATGAAGCTAGTAAAAGCGTGTTAAAAAGCTTATAGCGAATACTTCTTACATTAAATTTGGCAATCAAACAGCTGCACATAAAACCACGTAAATATAAGTGCAAATTCCTAACAATATCGAAAGGAATGAATGTTTGAGCAGAAGAAAAATTTCAAGGGTACTCCAAAAAGTAATATAAAGGAATGTATTTGTGTTTGTTTTACAAATGATTGATTTCAATATTCAGCATGAATTTTGCCCTCACCACTGACTTTACTTCTATTATGCATTTAGCCGATTTTATCTTTTCTTATTTGAAAGACTTAAATGAAATTAATACGTCATGCGTCTATCACCAGCTGTACACATCATACTCTCAGAAATGGATACGCATTCATCTCAGCAAAGAACCGCTCAATTTCCTTTTAAACAAACAGATTTCAAATGATACACTTTCTTAAAGATGCATAATGTAGCGAGCGGATAAGTGAAATAAGCGGATAAGTGTAATAAGCGGATAAGTTAATACTGCATATATATAAAAGAATTTACCACATATTCTATGTATGTTCGTGCATTTAGAACAGGGGTACTCAACCTTATTTTGCGCAGGGCTACATATACATGATAGGTATTTCACGCGGGCCGCAACATTCGGATAGTGAAAAAGCACACTATAAAGACCAAAGCAACATTGACAAACAAAATTGATCAAAATATTAAAACTAATTTTTAACTTTTATTTTAATACTATATTAATTTTTCTATAAAAAAAACACACACAAAAATATTTATTTTTATGAATTTTTACTGAATTATGGGATAATTTCTATTTTCTTCCATGTATGACCAAGCCTCTTACTTACATTCTACTATAAAAAAAAACATTTAATAGCTTTAGTGATAGAATTTCCTGTTAAATTTTCTTGCCCATTGTTGTCCAATGATAGAATTTCTTAGTGCCGGGCCACTCAAAAAAGGCCCACAGGCCGCAAGTTGAGTATCACTGATTTAGAATATAAGTATATTTTATGCCACTTAAGTTATCAGACTGGGTTCGGAACAGTTGAGTTTGAAAAGACGTACAAATAAATGCATTTTTTATATTTTATATTTAGAGCCACTTGAATTAGAATATGCATATAAATTGTTTTGATTATATTATTAGAGCAAAAAAAAAATATGAATACATTTTTTTTGGGGGGGGAGGGATTACATTTTCAAAACATTTTCCTGTTAAGAAAAATGTTTCTATTGTAGTAATATTTTGCTTGTAAGCCAACACTTCTGTATAGAGTGAACTAGGATTTTTTGAATATATATTTTGGAAATGGATTTGTTCAGATTTTAATGTATCACAGTAGAGAAATTTTAATAAAAAACGCCGGTTATTATTTCAGTCCATAAAAACTTAAAATATTGCGATTTTTAAAAAAAATTCTCTTTAAGAATGTAAAATAGCTCTATAGAATAGTCTAAGTTATATATAAGAGAGCAAAGTATAATAATTATTGATTTACTTTAAAAACAGGAGAACGTTTTAAAAATATATCATTTCTTACTTTTTTGTAAAAAAAAAAGTTGCATTTAAATAATTTTTTACTGGGATAATATTTTTAAAACAATTTTGTATATATATTCTAAATTAGAGAGATAACACTAAATATATATTTTTAAAAAGTTATTCATTTGTGTTTTTTCACAAAATCACAATTTCGAAAGTAGTCGGATACTACCATTTTACCAACCTGTAATTTATAATTACAAATGATATGCTTTGTAGAGAACCCCTGATCATCCAGAGCTTTCAGAAAACAGTACAACTAGGGCTTATTATGCACACACACACACAGAGACGACATTTTTTTTTTAAATTTCATACAAACCCAAGTGGATTTTTTTTTTTTACATAAATTATCCCACATCATTGGCTACAAAATTATGGAAGAAATATATTGACACATTTTTGCACACAAACATGCGCAACAAAAAATATTTACATGAAATGGTCATAACTTATTGGAAATTTTAATGTTTAAATATCATATTTTAGTACGTTTTCCTTGAACTTTGTGCCTATTTCAGTAAGTTTCATGAAATTCAACAGAAAGTTTTAAATAATGAGTGGGGGGAGGATCATTGGAAAATTTTTAATTTTTTTTAAAGTACAATCATCCCCCGATTTAAGGAATTCATCAGGAACGAACACTTTATTCGTCAAATCGGGATAAAAAAAATTAATTAATTTTTTTGCACTTACTTTTTTGAAATTCTATAACAGTGATACCCAAAGTGGGCAATATCAACCCCAAGGGGTTTATGACGATTTGAAAGGGGTCTATGTAAATGAAAAATTCAGTGTAGTGGTTCCATTAAAGTAGATCGTGACTTTAAATTTAAAAGAAAATTTAATCAAGTGGAAACTAGATTTACCTATTTAAAAGATTTATTTACTAAATTTAATTAGGTTAATTTGCAGTTACAAGGACCATCATTTCGGTGTATCTTTCCACAATTAAGCTAAGGAGTCGGACGTCCCAAATTTTCCTTGTTTATCAATTTGTCACAAATAATCTGTCAGGAAAACGACGTTTTAACAAACTTTCAACATTTAAATGCCCTTTGTTCAGATTTTGAAAACAGGTTGATAAAGCTTTGACTATGGTAATACAACGAATTAAGATAACATTGGGGGAATGTTAGATTACAAGAGGAACTGATCGGAATAGGCACTAACGAAGATTTGAAAGTAAAGTTGGAAATCACCAGAATGGATAAGGCACTATTCATCCATCCGCTTAAAAGCATTTGATTGTTGCTCAGTTATTTTATGTAAATGTTACTTTTTATGTATTGAATAAATTTTAATTTAATTAATAAACATTTGTGTCTTAAGTTTTAAACACTGTACTTCACTACAGTTGGAAATTTAATTCTTTTAAAGTAAGTAGCTTTATACCAGCTGTCAAAAAGACATTTAAGTTGATAAATTTGCAAAAAATCAACATTAGGCAAGTAGGGGTCAACCCAAAACCAAAAAAACATGGCAAACATGAGACAAAAAAGTTAGGGAACCTCTGTGTGTGTGTGTTGTATAATAATCATCTACACAACAAATATCCATAGTTAGAAATTACACACTTTTTATTCGGCATCTAAAATACTATTAGCCAATTATTACGCACCAGTTAATCAGAAATTTTAAAATAATGTTTAAAAGATGTTTGACAATCTTTTTGCTTTTCGACTTTATGTAGAGGAGAAAATATATCATCTTTTACATCCTTCTGCATGAAGTATGTTTTCAGTTTCCAAACAATGCAAAGAATTAGGAAATACAACAGTTTTCATAGGATTTTCATTATCCATTTCTGCATAAAAATCATTACGCATTTGTTAGTGACAATCTGCCATGCTTAGCAAGTTTTAAAAATAAAATTTTCTGCAAAACCGCAAAGCCTCACTTTTTCTTAAGAAAAAGAGCAAATAGTAAGATATTTTAAGATATCCCCTGCATTGTGGAGTATGATGTCCTATTCCTTGTCCTATTCAAAACTCATGGGGTAGGTTTAACTCATGACGCATCTACACCTGTTAAATCGAAAATATTGGGTTGCATCATTTGCTGTCAAAATTTTTACTCGGAGGAAAAGTCTTTCTGTTTCGTGCAAAAAGGATGTCATTTCAAAAGAAATCCAACTTTTTTCTTGACTAAACTAATAAAAAAAAATTTTTTCGGTTGTTGAAATCTTTATTTCGGGGATTATTACTTGTAAAATCGCGAAATTCGTTAATCGGGGGTTCGACTGTTTTTATATTTTTAAGCATACGGATGCTAGCTTTACGTCAATGGATGTTATCAAGTAACACAGTAAAATATCTGTAAAAATGACAAATTACATCCAGATTTATTTATGATACGGAATGGTCAATTTCTTTCTTTTCTTTTTTTTTTTTTTTATTTTTTCAATTTGTTGGTGGTTTTCTTAAATTTGATAGTCACGAAGACTTGACTTTGAAAATTTTTCTGCAAATATGTTCTACAAATTCTAAAAATTAAAAAACATTTCATCGAATATTTTTCAAATAGTCTAAAGTTCAAAATTTGGCTGTACAATCCAAATTAAGATATGCTAACGTGTATATGTCAGTGACGTCACAAATGATTTTAATATCGACGCACTTGGCATAAATGAATTAAAATCTTATTTTTCAATTCCTACTATTAGCTCACACTCTCAATATATTTATTTATCTTCGTGGGATTTTCAATCTTAAATAAAATACATTTTAAAACGCTGAAATTGAGCTGAAATTTTATATACATGATTATTTTGGAAGACAATCCAGTAATTTAATTATAATTAATAAAAATTAATTCATAAAAACTAATTATTCGAAGAATTACAAATACAGCCACGTTGGCATCTTTTTTGGGGACTTAGCGACTCTTTTGGCGACTTGTGTCAAAACATGAAAAGGTTTTTTCTCACTTTTTAAAGCACTCGTTTGAGCTGCAATTTTCGATACACTATTGTTTTGGGTAAAAATACGATAATTTAATTATAGTTAATTAAAATTAATTGACTTAAATTAATTACTTAAAAAATTACAAATACAGCCACTTTGGTTTCATCTTTAGCGACTTGGGTCAAAACTTTTAAAATATTTTTTTTCTCACCTTTTAAAGCATTCAGTTGAACTGAAATTTTATAGACAGGATTGTTTTGGGTAAAAATACAATACTTTAACGATAATTAATAAAAATTAATTACCACTTAATGTTGTGATTCTGTCATATATATACGCAGATTTATATTAATTGTAACTATTTAATAAAAAGTAGCAAAAATAAAATTTTTCTTTATTGATCTAAGTAGGAATTGACTTAACAAATACAAATCCTACTAAAAGCCAGAAAACCAGAAACCCCATCAGATTTCTGTGTAGCTTTTATTGCTAACTTTTAATACATTTTCTTAAACATGTATTTGGAATTTAAAAATAAAAAAACGAAACACAATATGAACAAACAATTTAAAACATCAATGCATGTGTTTATTTTTCCAAAACGAGTACCAGAAAAGTTAATAAACGCTCGTTAGCACATTCTTCCTCTATTCCAATTACATAGAGAAAGCGTCTGCTGTAAGATCGGCCTGGAGGCTCGCAAAGCAGTAGGAGTTTCGATCAATAAGGTGTTCCTGCCTGCAAGGGGACCTTAGCAACAAAAGCGCTAAATGAAATAATGAAATGCTAACGACGAAACTTTCTACTCTAACAGGATGCGAGGAACTGTCCGTCAAAAAGAAAGTGCAAAGCCGAAAAGAATTTCTAAAACATTCGAATTGTTTCAAATTATTCGACTTCAGCGGCGTGCGAAAGAAAAATCGACTAAAGATACCAACAATGATTCTTTCACTTGCCTCAGAGTCAAATTTAAAATCAATATACCTTTTAATAAAACATTCTGTTGTATTTTATTTTCATTTCTAGACGATGCTGAGTTTTCTGCAGTCATGCAATGCCACCAAACTTCCAATTTTCAGTTTAAATGCTTTAAGAGATTATGGTTTTAATAGGTAATTCTTAAAAGATTTTACTGTTGTCTGTTTAAATATTTGATTATTAATTTTATTTACTGTCAAATAAGTGTCAGCGATTTCAAATGTTGCAGTTGAATTCGGAATTATTTATACAAAAAAGACGGACCCCGATTTCACGAACCCCTATTCAACGAATTTCGCGATTTAACGAATTTTTCTCTTTTCACGATTAAAATGAAGGCAAAATCCCCTATTTAACGAATAATTACAATAGCTGAATTTTTTTCTTTTATTAGCTTGTACGAGAAAAAATTGGATTTTTTTTAAATATCTTTTTTCTCCGAAAAAAAAAAAGAGGATTTTTCTTGTGCAGAACATTATTGGACTTTACAGGTGCAGCAGTCACGAGAGCAACTTATCATGCGAGTTTTGAATAGGACAAGGAACTCCTTTCTTATCTCATCCCAGTCCACAAAGTTACATTTGATGACGAACTGCCTATCTGTGCAACTGAAGTTGAGGATATTGTTGATTTGTCGGGGCCAATGAATATCGATTCTTATGCAGAAATTGATAATTAAAATATTATCAAATGTTGTACATTTCCTAATGTTTTACATTGTTTGGAAACTGTGCAGCAGGATGTAAAAGACACAGTATTTTCTCCTCTGCATAAAGTAGAAAAAAGAACTCTCTCGAGTCAGGAATCAAAAAATTGTCAAACATCTATCAGTATTTTAAAATGTCCGGTTATAACTGGTGCGTAATCATTCACTAATAATATTTTTAACTCTGAATATAAAGCTTCTAATTTCTAACGATGAACATTTTTTGTGCAGTTGCTTCTTATAGAATTTCCAAAAGGTAAGTACGAAAAATTTGTATTTTGTTTGGACTCCGATTTAACGAACACTAATGTCCTGTCCCGATGAATTCGTTAAATCAGGATCCGACTGTATTTAAATAAATACGAGAACACTTGAATTTCGAAGCAATATTAATATCATACTAATCAGTCTCATCTCTTATTAATCCGTTTTTTTTACGGTTTTCAACTGCAACTGCCATTTTTACAAATCGTAAAAAATTTGCTTTACGTTGATGGTATAGTTTAATATAGTAATCCAAGACATTTTTTAAAAAAATACATTTAGTAATTATATATATATGAATCCTGTTACCCGAAACATTTGATTTTTGTACTGAAACTAATGAACTAATGATAACAAGATGAAAAATAAATATAAAAAGTATGATAAAATTACATCTCTCTCTTAAAAATTCAATTATGAACAACAAAAAAACTCTTAAGATGATGACTGCATTCAGAACAATGGTTTTAAAAATCGTGTAAATTTGAAAATGTACACATTCTTTTTACATTTAAAATCAGTTGAATTAGAAAGTACACAAAAAATTTCAAGAATATTATTACAAGAAAAAAAAATTTTCAATGCAATTTTTTGGCAAAAAAAAAAGAAAAGAAGAAGAAAGAAGGAAACATTTGCAAAATATTCTCCTTTTATGAAAATTGCTGCTGTAATAACAATATTTTTCCTATATTTTGCTAAGACATCAGAACAGAGCCCGAACCAGGATTTTTAGATACATAATTTAGAAATAGATTTATTCATACTTTAATATATCAGAGTAGAGAAATCTTAACAAAAACTACAGGTTGTTATTTAACTCTAAAAACAATAAGTATTTTTCAAAAATCCTAGTTCAGCCCAGGTATAGAAGTTCTAGCTATACATAGGTAAAACATTATAATTATAGAAGCATTATTCATAAAAGGAGAACATTTTGAATACCTGATATTCTGCCTTCATTTTTTTTTTTTTTTTTTTTTTTTTGACAAAAATTGCATTTAATAATTTTTTCTTGTAATAATTTTATATGTATATTCTCATCCAACTGAAAGCAAATATTTTTAAAAAAGAATTCATTTATACCCTTTTTAAGATCACAGTTCCGAACGCAGTATCCAGAAAAAAAAAATTTCGAAAAGAAAGCCCTCGAAATTAAGGATTTTTAGAAAAAGCAATAAACAAAATGTGTTTTAAAATGTCTAGTGAATGTCATATTTTTTCCAAAAAAAGAAAGGAAGAAAAGCCGATTAGAGATAAATCTCGTTTTGTTTTAACAATTAAAAAAAACCACTAAAATTTAAAAATGCTCAAAGGCTGACATTAAATTCAACCAAGCCAGATAAAAGATGTAATCCCGTTAAACACAGCAAATATTCAGTAACTATAACTTGTCTAATAGGCTAAATTCATGGCGGTCACATGATAAATGCAATCACGTGTTCTCCATCGAATTTAACTGAATAAATGTTGAAATATTAAGTTTCTTCACAAAAACACAGTTTTGTCCACAATTAAAAAGAAATTTTTAATTCGTGTACTTTTTAGTCAAGCGGATTTTGTTTACCTATGAACGTTATTATTGTTGACAAATGTGTACTTTTTAAAAAGGAGTTTCTGGAAAAAGCAAAAGTTGGCAACAAAGAGCAAGAATTAATTGTCTATAGACACGTGATCGTAAACATCATGTGACTGTGACGTCACATGAATGAATGAACTGGATTGGCTGGAACCACGAGATTGTAGTTATCATGTGGCAATGTGTGTGTGACGTCACTTGATTTAGCTCATAAGTAAAAAATACTAAAAATTAAATTCTTCAAATCAGTTTCATATTTCCGTTTTTCGGAAATTAAAAAAAAAATTTAATTTATCTTTTCCCAAAATACTGCAGTCTACATTTACCGAATAAATTCATCGATATCGGTAGAAATATGTAAAACAGATACTAGCTACAAGCAGTAATATTCGATAAATTTCTTATCTGATTATTTTTTGAAGAACAAATTTATTAAATTTACATTTCTTAAAACTGGTTTATAAATCTTTTCTTAAAAAAAAAACATTCTAAAAAAAACAAAACGAAATTCTATTTTTGTTCAAAACGATAGAAGTCTACGTTTACCTAATAAAACTCAGCTCATAAAATCGAATTTCCCATGGAATAAACTCGCCCATAAATTTATCGCTACACAGCGAATGACTCGTGAGCTTAAGGCAAGATACTCTATAAAACATTGCTTCCAAAGTGTGTGTGATGCCAACGTCAAGATACAAAAGCACGTTCATAAATCTTCACACAGTGCGGAAATAAATAGCCGGTCGAGGCCGACTTAACGACAGCTGACCGACAAACTGCGAGAGAAAGAAAATATAACACGCTTGTCGAAGGTAACTGGCTTCTAACGAAGAATGAAAACAATGTCAAGGAATGGTTCTGGCATCGAAAGCCTTGAATGCGAGTTCTAAATTTCGAAACAAAGTGTCGTGAAATAGAAAACTGATACAAGTGAAGAATAGCATTAGTTTAATTGAAAAGATGTAGGTAAGCGTTTGAATGCAGTGGTCACGGCAATTACTTAACCATAAATATAATACAAGTTTCTCGTTCGATGCCATATTTGGTCTTTAAAAGATATAGAATATAAAAATAATTTGAACATGAAAAGTATTCTACCGTTGACGAGCACTATCATGTATAATAATATCTACTCTAAATGTTTTATTCTTATATCAGAGAAAATTAATATACAGTAATGCCTCGACTTACGCGAAATCGATTTTCAAATCTCGTCGATTCGTTTTTTCGTTTTTTTTTCTATTACTGAAACTCAGACGGAATCAGTGCCAGAACCTGATGAAATTGGTTATGTGATTGAAGAAGTTGTCGATCTTGCCAGGTAAATAAATTTAGAAGTGGATAGTGATGGCGTTCAAGAACAGCTGGATTCCCACTATCAGGAGCTGACAATTGACGAGCTCATAGAAATGCATGAGCAAGAGCAAGACATTGAAAAACTTGAGTCTTTAGTTCAGTCAGAAGATCGAATGTCTGATGGGAATTCGACAGAAGGCCGCAGTTTAATTGAAAAGGGTTACAAATTTTAAAAAACTATAGACTCCAACGAGGAGCGTATATTTTAAACAAAACAAGAAATGAAAAAAAATTATTAGCATGCTACGAGGAAATTTTGCGGAGAAAAAAAAATCTTTGAGCCGGCTATCTACTTTGTTGGATTTTAAGAAACCTTCTATATCAAAATAACTTCGGTTTGCGATTTTCTATTTGTGTTTATTAAACTTCTTTCTAAATGATTATTTTCTTTCGTTTCCAGTCACAACTAAAAATAATTTATATGTATTTATACACGAAATTAAACCCTGACTTACGCGAATTCCAATAACGTGGTTATCACGTTCGGGGTATTACTGTACATATATTCAGGACCTTGGCTTAAAAAAAATTTCGTGTTTCAACCAATGGGATGACGATAAATGAATTCACGTGATCTCCACTGAATTCAAAACTGATAGTGGACTTGCACTTGTTGTCTTTGCAAAAAATTTAGATAATTCCAAATTTGATGATTGAATAAATGTGCTCAGATATTAAGATTATTCATAAAGTTTTTCAAAATTCTTTGAATGTACACTGTAATTCAAGCTAAAGTGATCCAACTAAATATTAAAGTTTGGGACTTTTTTATGGTTACATTGTGCATTATCAATCATTTGTACAGAAAATTTACTATGTACGATTTATTTATGTAACTCTCAAATTTCTATAAACTCTATACCATATGCAATCAATTAACCATTTTTTAAGTTTATTTTGCTACTACGCTGTATATAACTACCGTATTTTATATATAAAAAAATTACATAATACATTTCATGATTATTATTATTTTTAATATTCACACAAAACTGTGCTTTCTCTGTTCTCTATTTTATTTAAATATTTTCTCCTTTCCCCTTTCGGTGTGTTTCGTTCGTGTAAATAAAAAATAGAAATAACTTTTAACGTGTAATTTTCTTAAATAAAGGTATGTAAATTTTTTGAAAAATAAAGTTTTTTTTTTAAAACAAAAGTTCTCGTTTTTAATATGAGCTTTGACTTACACCATTTGACGAAATAACTCGGTACACATGTCATTTATACAATAAAAAGAATCTAGAAACTAAGGAATATATGGTCAAGTTATACAAAATATGTTATTTGATTTACCATATTTAACACATATCATATTTAAATTATTTTAAAACTTAGAATTTGCAAATACAAAATTTAAAATTACTATATATATTTTTTTTAACTGGCTGAGAAATAATTTTTCATTCTTACGAAAGATTTTTCTAAATTCAGTAATTTTTTCCAAATAAAATTAAATGACAATTTTACCAGTTCAAAGTCTGAAAAAAATCAATTATTTAGGAAACTGTTTTTTTTTTAAACACTTGATATTATTCAGACCAAAAATTTATAATGAAAAATATTTCATGTTACATAGAAAATTTCTACAAGGAAATTTATCTAGATATACAGTGGGCCACAAAAGTGTTCGTACACTTGCAATTTCTTATAAAATTTAATGTTTTCGACTAATAAAAATTAATATATTGTAATTGTAATTTTTTTATGATATCTGCAACTTGTTCTTAATGGAATGACATAACTAATTTTTTAAAAATAGTATAACTATTTTTTTAAAAAAATTAATGGTCAAAAAGCTACCAAAAAATTACGCCACAAAAGTCTTCGTACACTTAACAAAAATCTCAACTTAGCTTTAAATATTGTATTTCTTGCTTAATTTAGTACTTAGTAGGATATCTTTCAGTGTCCACAACATCTTTTAAGAGTCTTGGTATAGATTTTATCAGTTTTTTGTAATTTCTGCATCGATTTTCGACCATACTTCTATGATTATTGTTTTTACTTCACATTATTTGTTTATTTGTCATGTTTTCTTTTTTTTTTAAATCAAAATCTCACCAAATATGTTCTACTGTGCTAAATAAAGTGATTGAAGAGGTATTTCACAATTTGGGGACAGTTATACAGGCACCAGCGGCGTTCATGGAGAGCAGTGCGCTTGGCGTAATTATCCTGTTAAAAAATGAAGTCATCTCCTACATCCAAATTTTAGGTGAATAATTTAAAACTTCTCTTTAAAATATTTAAATAGAGCTCAAGATTCACAATACCTTCAAAAAGTACAAAATTATCTAATTCTGAGGTCGATTCACACCCCCACCTCCATGTCTCATTAATACAACTAGATGTTTGGGATTAAGTTTCAGAAAATTCAAAATTGACAGCGAATTGATTGGGATGGCAGATAATTCAACATTTTTGGTTCTGAAGGGCCTATAATAGCTTGTAAATGAAAAAATAAGGAGTTTAATCCCATGAATTTATCTGGAACAACCCCTCCACATCCATGCTTCAGCATTGAAGTGAAGGTGTTCTGTCGTGGGGCTGTAAATTGGCCTTAGAATTATATAATTTGGTATATTTTGATGGTATTGTGAATCATGAGGTCTATTTAAATATTTTAAAAGAGAAATTTTAAATTATCTGCCTGAAATTTGGATATTGGAGACGACTTAATTTTTTAACAGGGTAATGTGACGCCAAGCGCACTACTCTCAATGTACGCTACTGGTGTCTCTATAACTGTCCCCAAATTATGAAAACACCTCCTCGATCACTTTAGTTAGCCCAGTAGAACATATTTGGTGAGATTTTGATTTAAAAAAAAAGAAAACATGACATATAAACACATAATGTGAAGTAAAAGCAATAATTATAGAACTATGGTCGAAAATCGATGCAGAAATTACAAAAAACTGATAAAATCTATACCAAGACTCTTAAAAGTTGTTTTGGACACTAAAAGATATCCTACTAAGAAAATACAATATTTAAAGCTAAGTTGAGATTTTTGTTCAGTGTACGAAGACTTTTGTGGCGTAATTTTTAGTAGCTTTTTGATTATTAATTTTTTTAAAAAAATAGTTATACTATTTTTAAAAAATTATGTCATTCCATTAAGAACAAGTTGCAGATATCATAAAAAATTACAATTACGATATACTAATTTTTATTAGTCGAAAACATTAAGTTTTATAAGAAATCGCAAGTGTACGAACACTTTTGTGGCCCACTGTATATGTTATTTAATTATATTGCACGTATGTTATAAAACAATGCAGGTAAATATTTTTAACGAATTATATAAAATTTTTGACAGCGGAAATAATAAAATGATCAATATAACTATATTTTATCCCACGATCTTACTAGATCTTTAAATAATTTTCAGTTGGAATGAAATAGAAAAATATCAATATAAGTATTTCGCCATAAAACACAATGTAACACGTTTTATTATAAAAAGTAATCATAACTTTTGGTATTTAAAAAGATTAAGAAAACAACGAAATGAAATTATTTTTTAATGAAATATTGCAATCAAGAATAACAACCAACCAAATGCATTACTTTGCTCTAAATAATGAAAATTTATAATCTACTTCCATTGCATGAGACTTAACTGTAAGAATTTTTTTAAATAATGTATATATTATGAATTAACGAAGTGACAACACTGAAAAACTTCCTACATATATTCCATTTTGAAGTAATTACAATTTTTCCAGACAGAAATTCTGTTCCATTTATAAGACAAGCGGAAGAATAAAATGTCAAACGATAAATTAAAATTGACATCTAGAATTTTAAAAAAGAAAAAAATTACGATACAAAAAAGAAATCTTTAACATTTTTTTTATGAGAGTTAGAAAATATATAAAAAGAAAAGGATTAAATTTTACACTTGAAAATAAAGTTGACAAGAAATAAATTTCGAAAATATATCGCACTAAGAATAAAATGAAAAAAAAATTATCAGATCTAACGACGGGAGTATTTATTGATTTTCCTTGAAGTGAAAAGAAAAATAAATTCCTCAGAATGTTTAACAATTAGATTCCTGATGCTTAAAATTATAAAAGAACCAACCAAAATAAAGATAGAAGATTAAAACACACAAGTATGTTTATAATAAACTCCGCTAATTAAATATTTTTCCAGAAAATATATTTGTGCAGTTTTGCACGGAACATTATTAATTTCTAATTTCCAATTTTATAAAAATTTGTAATAACGAAGAACTCAATTTAGTTACAAATTAAGAATTGAACTTGTTATATTTCTCACAACAAAAAAATAAAGAAAAGAAAATACTACACATCTACATTAGGGTGGATCGAATTTTTTATCGTTATTATTATTATTATTATTAGAATTCGGAAATCTACCTACACGGAAAAGATGTTCTATGGCAAAGATGGCAATTTTTTGGCGATGGGACAATATTTTGGGTATGCCACCGATCAAAATGGTTTGCATTTTGGTTCAAAAGAACAAAGTTCACTGTGAAGTAATCATCATGAGGGATCTCATTTGCGCGTTTGACGCAAAACTGTATGTTTTCAGAAACGATATTATTACAAGAAACTACAAGTACTTCCCAATCTTGAAAAAAAAAATATCAAAGATTTAGATATACATAAAAAACCAGACGAAGGAAAAGTTATAGAAGAATCTATTTCCGTAATTGATTCTTTAATCGAGGAATTTTCAGCGAGATGTTCTCAGTTCAAATAATTATCGGAAACGCCCAGGTTTATTATGTACCCTGATCTGACTTCATTTGATAATCTGAACGAGTCTCAGTTCGACTAGTTGGAAATTGAAGAATTCGAAATGCAACTGATTGATTTCCAGTCTAGTTCAATATAGATTGAAAAATTTATTGAAACAAAGAAAAAATTGGAATTGATATATAATAAAAATGCCAGTAATGAAAGTGTGTGTTTGGAAACATGGAATTCGATTCCAGACGCATTTAACTGTTTGAAGTTGATTCATGCTATTATAACAACATTTTCACCTACCTATGCCTGCTAGTAATTATTTTTAGAGATGAATAACTTAATAGACTCGCTAAGAAACCGTTTTACAGCTGTCTCCAAATCAGCATTATTCTACACTAAAAGTAACATCTAACAGCCCTATTATAAGTTATTTAGCATCCAATCTGCAACAACAGAAGTCACACTAATGTTACTTTAATTTGAGAGAAGAATTACACGTATAACTAAAACATTTACAACTATACAATGCAAAAGGTATTTTTTCGAAGTAAATAAAGAGTTATGAGTTGTTAGTAATTAGTTTTATTATTTTCCCAATAATCAGCAGTCAAAATTATTTGTGACGGCAAGTCTACACCTCATTAAACATTTCTAAAGAAAAAGTGGCACGTTGATACATAAAGATTCGCAACCTCTGTTCTATGGTATATAGATAAAGGGAACAAATAGGGGAAAAAAGCTAATTTTTCTGTTAAGTAAAGGTGAGAACGAAGTTTAATAATTTGAGCTTTTTAATGATAAGAAAATAGAGTATTTTTGGTAAAGAAGAATAAACATTTAGTACTTAACAATTATTACGATGAAAGGACATCTACTAAAAAGTTACAAGAGAAACACATCAGGTACATAAAACTGCTTTTTTGGTCATAATTTTTTTATATATAAAAAAAACTACTGTGTTGTGTGTCGAAATTGAAGAGCACAATAAAGCGGAAAACAGAACAAAAGCTGGGATTTAACTGATTGGATGGTGCGGAGAGAGAGAGCTGAGATACGAAATATTGCACTGTGCATTGCACTATTTCCTAATCATTTATCAATAATCATCGTTTTGGGTTATTTATACTGTAGAAAAATAACATTATTTTGAGTCAAAAATCATCTAATTACATTTTTTTTATATCGAAAACTCAACCCCTTTAAGACAATACAAAATTTTGAAATTATTATTTAATTACTTTGTTCTTAATCTCCATACCATAAAACAAGGGTGGCGAACGTTCATGTATCAACGTGCTATTTTTTTTCTTAAGAAATGTTTAATGCGGTATAGACGTGCCGTCAAATAATTTTGACTTGTGATTACTGGGAAAATAATAAAAGTAAATTCTAATAACTTAAAACTCCTTATTTAGTACGAAAAATACATTTTGCACTGTATAGTAGTAAATGTTTCACTTATACGTGTAATTCAAATTAAAGTAACGTTAGTGTCACTTCTATTTTTCAGATTACACAACAAATAACATATTAGGATTGTAAAATGTTACTTTAAGCAGAATGCGTGTTGAATTGGGGTCATCTGCCAAAAGGTTTCTAAGCGAGTCTTTATGTTATTTATCTCTGTAAATAATGACTCGCAGGCATAGGTAGATGAAAATATGGTTAAAATATCATGAACCATCATCTTCAATTAGTTAAATGTGTCTGGAATCGAATTCCATGATTCCAAAATTTCGTTACTGACGTTTTTATTTATATTTTTAGTTAATCTTTTTATTTCAATCAATTCCAATTTTTCTTTGTTTTAATAAATTTTTGAATCTATATTGAACTAGACAGGAGATCTATCAATTGCATTTCAAAAATTCTTTAATTTCTAACCAATCGAATTGGGACAAGTTCAGTTTATCAAATGAAGTCACATCAGGGTACATAAAGAACTTGAGCGTTTCCAATAATTCTTTGAACTAAAAGTCTCGCTGTGTGAAAACTGTGACCAATTAATAAACCTAGGCGTTTTCAATAATTCTTTGAACTGAGAAAATCTCACTGAAAATTCCTTGATTGAAGAATCAACCCCATCGCCCCGCGACCGATCACTCTTGTTTGTTCGTAATACTTCTTGGTGAACTTTGTTATTTTGAACTAAAGAGTGCAAACCGTTTTGATTGAAGGCGTGCCCAAAATATTGTATTGCGTGCCATTGGTTCGTCACCCCTGCCATATAGAATATCTTTTTCACATAAGTAGGTTCCGTTTAATAATTTTTTTTCTCTTTACCTCCCTAATGTACATTTACATTACAATAAAAAAGAGAGTTCACTCATGCAAAAATGTTATATTTTATCTTTCCGTTAAAACTCATCACAAGTTTTTCTTGCTTAGAACGAATTATAAAAAAGAATTTGTAAAAGTACTTAGCTTTCAAGTATTCCTTTACCACTAACTATCTAAATAAAACTAAAATTCTCATTCTGTTAAAAGGCACAATTACTTTCGTATTAAAAAACGTCATCTATTCCAGTGAGAAATTGGTCTGAAATAATTTTCATTCAGATGAATAAGGAATGATGTAAAAACGGCTTTTAAAATTATGATCTATGTTTATCGTTCAAACAAACCAAAAACAAATCAACAGATTTAAAAAGCAATAAGCTCAGAGATGAAGGATTTGGATGAAGTTCGAAATGGCAAAGCAGGTAATAAAAGTGATTTTTTTTTAAAAAAAAAAGATCATCGAATTTTGTGCATAAAATAAACGAATTTATTTCCAATGCGAAATATAAATAGAACATTAGAAAACCCCCAAAGATGATTTTCAAAAAAAAAAAAAGAAAAAAAAAGTGGAGCATTTTTAATGCTTAAACTGGAAAACTTAACTTGTTAAAAAAAAAAAATATATATATATATATATATATATATATATATATATATAATAAAAACAAATACACCTCCCCCTTTAATAGCTTCCCCTCACAATCGTTTTTATTTGTTTGTCCTTTTAAAAGAACACAAATGCAACAATGCTATATATAAACTTTTCTTTTTTAAAACTTCTTTTGCTATCAACTTATTATGTCACTACACAGTTTATGATATAAAAGCTTGTCGCGAGATTTAAGTACTCATATTTACTTAGTTTTAAAAATTTTAAAAATTAAAATCAATCAAATCAAGTTATTTAATTTGTTTATCAACACAAGTAAATCTTGCGACAAGCTTTTATATTATAAATTGTGTAATGACGTTATCAGTTAATGGCAAAAAAGTTTTAAAAGAAAAAAAAGCTTGTTTTTATAAAAAAGTTGTTTTTTTTTTACTTTTAATTTATTTTTTACTTTTTAGTTATCGCTGGACAGGTTTCCCATTCTGTTCATCTCATTCAACGCATTATTGCTGTAAGGTCGTTTTTTTAAGACCTTGTTAAATTAATCAAAATCAATTTAACATTTCATTTAAAAAGTGCATTTTATCTTTTTGAATTTTTGTTTTAAATGTCTGTTACAGATATTTTAGAAACAGATTTAGTTTTCATAAAGTTGCTTTTGTAGCTACATAAATGATAACTGACGAATGACCAAGTAATTGCAGACAATAAAAACACGACTCTCATACGCATGCCACGAGAAGCCATCCCAAATCAGTTTTTTTAACGTTTAATAATCCCTAATATTTCACACACACAAAGTAATAAGTGTCGAATTGTGTAGGTATAAGTGAAGATACATCGCAAATTAATATTTTTTAACGGATTAATTTGATGTTACCTCGCAAATCGTTTGGCAGTTATAATTCTAATATTAGATTTGCTTCAATTCATAAATCGTTTTCTATAATGTTTAATGATAACTGTCGCTGTAACTAATGTAAAAATAAAATTTATACAAAAGAATAAATGTACACTTCGAATTATTGGTATTTGAAATAGGATTTCTGCAACTAGTATCAGCAGTGTTAGTGTACATAGAATAAAAGATATGTTGGACAACTTTATTGTTGGAACTTCTTTTGTAACTCTTCTAAGAAGCTTAAGCTTTTCTCTCAATAAAATCCTCTTTTATATACAATCGATAAACTATTTGTTTACAGATGGCAAACAACGGCTCAGATTGTCTCACTGATGACGTTGATTTTGAATCATTCAATAGTTTAAGAATCGAAAGCAGGACATTCAACGTCCATCAGATTTTTTAATAACGTATGAGTATATGTTTCTTCACTTCATTCCCATGTCACTCAAAAAATAAGTGGTAATAAATAAAACGTGAACATATTTAAATGTCACGAGCAACAAACGACCAAACTAAGTAACGATCTTAATGAAAAAGATTATGATCTTAATGATCTTAAAAGATTTTAATGCAGCATTTACATCTGCATAAAGTGACATTTCAATTTCGGAAAAAAAGTTTTTTTTTTTTTACTTTAAACTCAAGAACGATTCATTTGATAACGCGAAAGCAATATAAAAAAATAAAATGCTTAATTTTACTTAAAGAAAACTTAGAGCAAACATCTAAACTTTCACTCATTCTTTCTTAATTAGCTAGAAAATTCTAAAACAAAAAAGGCACGAATTTAAATTCACTTACTGTGAAAAAAAGTTACTAATAGGCTTATTATAGGACTTTTAAGCAAATAGAGCATTTTTTTAAAATGCAAATCGGAAATTTAAAAAGAATTCAACACATTGTAAGACAAAAATACAAACTTACGTAACTTTATTGTAAATAAACTTTTTACAGATGTAGCAATCAGATCAGATATAAAAGAAAAATGAGAGTAAATTGAAACGCTTAATTCTCCTAATCATTAAACAGTCAGTCTTTGCTTAATGTGGCATTAGAATTGGTAGTTTTTTTTATACCAAGTCATCTATAAGGATTAGTTCTTGAAAATGTTGACAAAATTACGTTGCTTTAAGTGTCTGTAAATTTTGAGGGATATTTTGATTATATTATGTTCATAATAGAAAACAGATGCTGAGAGAGAGAGATCCAAACTTACAACAATACCTGACAACTAGGGTTTAGTCCCGAGATTTAATTTTTGCCTCTCTGTATTATATATATATTTAAAAAAAATTTTCTCTTCAAAATTTTCTAAGAATTTTTATATTTTGTTTATGAAATATGTACGAAGAATTTTTTTGTGCAATTATAAGTGTTATTAGAAAAAAATATATGCAGCTCTCATTTTTCGTATGGGAGAACGTCGCGCAGATCTAGGCTCGCTGCAATACTTACACAATATAAGCAACATCTCAAGAACAGATTTTATCACACTTTCTTCAAATAAATGCCATTAATTAATAGCGGACTGCTTGAAAGACTCGAGACACTTCACATCCCAATGCATTACAAACATCTCATGCAACTGGATCTTCTGTTTCAAGTAAGGTAACACTTGAAATTGATTCACATTCTGATTCAATAACTGGATTAATTTATACACAGAATCATTAAGTGTAGCAGAAAAGAACTGGATAATATTATCAAAAAGGGATGTGCATCAATGCAGTCTTATCATATGAGACAGTGTCATCAAAAATTCAAAAAGAAATGTGTCTTGTTTTAAAATGGAGGCAGACGCGGTGACTACCTGAAAAGAACGTACTCCTTACTTAATGACGGTAACACCTACTAGCATAGAATCCGAAAGAGCATTTTCTTTGACAGGACGATTTGAAACAGAAATAAGGAGTTGTTTGAACGATGAAATGCTGGACGAGTTGCGTTTTTTAAAAGTTCATTTGCAGAAACGCAAGAAATGAAGAAATGTTTCTTTGATGTGTAACATCTTTTCTCTCGGTTGCTGGATATTTGTTGGGAGTGATTTCGTGAAAAGGGACGTATGTGTGTAACAGGATGTGACGTAAGCGCGCGCTACTTGATTTGGCCAATGAGAGTGCGTGGCTGTGTCATTTCGCTACCCTCGCATGGGGGTCCAACTCTAGTAGCCATCAAGCACTCGAGCGCTTGACTCAAAATCCGTTAATCACGATATTGGGGGACATAAGTGCGGCAGAATGCTTATTAGAAAATGGACAAACAGTGATTTCGGTAGTCATATACATTTCTTCGGATCAAACGGTTAAAAAAATTAAAGATTTCCTGCATTTTGTATTTTTACCATATAACGAAAATGGTTCTGCTCTTTTAAAAAAATTATCACCCCCTTCCCCTGATTTTGAGTGGTGATTTTAACTTTAACATCAGTTTGCCAAAAGCTGAGCCGCTCATAGCGTTTATGAATGATGAACTCAAGCTCGAAATGAACACAAATTAGAATGTTTCGACTGCTAACAGTGGTACTGTTAGTGACGCTGTTTTTCTACGGTTTTTAAATACTTTGAAATCTCAAGTATATGTGTCATATTTTAGTTACCATAAGTCTATTGTCTCCGCTCTTCCCCAAATTGAACAAGAATAATTATTTTTGATAAAATATTGTATTTTTTACTCCTTTTGTTATATATATATAATTAAATACAATTTTCATTAAAGATATAATTATTCGATAGAAAATTATTTCCAATCATACCCGATTCATATTTTTTTCAGGAAAAAAGTTAATATTGCGTATTTATATACCACGATAACATGTCATATGTTACACATCATATGCGACTACAGTAAGACTCGCTTTTTTTATTTCATTATGAACTATTTTTATTTGTTTCAATAAAATTAATATCAAACCAATTTTTAATTTATTTTCAGTTTTATTATGCAATTTCAACTATGCTAATGTGTAAGCACATTTTTAATAAATAGTCCAATCCTAATCCCGGGACCACGGGATTTAGATAATGTAATCCCGGGATTGTAAATGTAACATGGGATTGCCTTGTTTGCATGAATTTTCTTTCATCATAAGCAGAAACAGAATATTCTTTACCAGAGAGGGGGTACCTTCTTACCATTTAAGGCCGCACGTAATTTAAGTAGTAATAAATAGGCCACATAGGTTAATATACCTATAAATACGACTTTTATCAAATTATTATAGTTTTTGCATAGATTTAACAATTTTGTGCATTACGGAGGAATATTATGAAAAAAAATTAAATCCTTATTTATTTATTGTTTGACATAAAATGCTACAAACTAAAATATTTTTGTATTTATACATAAGGATTAAAACTTGTTATAACATTCAACCTTTGATTATTATTTTGCTATAAATTTATTAAATTCAGAGATATTGTTGTAACTTTCTATATTTCACTGTTGGTATATTTTTATTTATGTAAGCATATATCGTTGGGTGGATGACCTGAGTACCTAGCTCTTCCGAGCTATAATCTCACATCGTTAGGATTTTGAGTGACTGGAACATATTGACTTCTGCCCTTTGTTAATTTAAAATACTTGAAAGTTAAAATATATTTAAAAGAGAATAAGAAAATATGAAAATTAAAAATAATAAAATGCATTAAGTGTAGGAAAAATAGCTTCAAAAACGGTACAAGCATCTAAAATGATAGCAAATTTCAATCTGTGGGTGGGCAGGGCGAGGTCTGGCCAGTGGGAATGCAGCCAAGACCTCGGTCGTTGATAAATGGGCGAAACATTGAATGTGAAATAGATAATCAGAAACGACTTTTTTTAAAAGCTAATAAAAAATAAAATACTTAAGAGAAAAAATAGAGAAGATCATGTAAAAATAAGAATGATCTTCGGAGGAAAATTAAAGAGTGATAAAGCAAATGAGAAATGTAAGCATATAAAATATACATATAATTGGATTAAATTTCATAACGTGACGCCTTAATTCTTCCTCTACATGAGCATGTGTGGTAGAGTTGCCATGTTGCACACTAAATGGCGTTCTAACATTTGAAATGTACAATCGGCTATTCCCACGAGAACTCATTGAAACACGTATATATTTACATTCATGCAGTTCTTTATTTAATTCCATTGATTTACAAACTGTTGTAATCTATATATAATTAAATATTAATTAATAGAAGTGTTAGATTTTATGATGGCCTCACAAGAAACTCACGGAAGTCACATGCGGCCACCAGGCCGCGGGTTCGCCACCTCTGTTGTACACGGTTGCCAAATGCAGAATCTGCACTTTCTTGCCATTTTGATTTTTTTTAAATTTGTCGAGAAGAGAGGCATTGCACTGTAGCAAAGGAGGTGGAGACGGAGAGAATGTGGAAACCCATTTAACCGAAATATTATTTCATATTCAGGAAAATATCAGATTATATATGACATGGCCCACTTAACTTGAAGCTATTTAATTCATAATAAAGAAAATGACTATTCGCCCATACATATTCTATAAATATTTTGAAAGGAATGAAGTGTTAGAAACAAAGTAACCAGTCAAAATTACAAGATTATGAAGCATTAGCATATTTTTATTTTCCACAACAATAACTAGCGAATATGCAACACAAAACACTAAGTCATAGTTACAGAGAAACAAAATATGAAATTTTCCCGACATAAATATTTTTTTCGATGAAAGATTACCACATAAACAATATTAAAAACGGAATTAAATTAATACTACACGCGAGACAAACGTAACAAACACATATTTTAGACATTTTTTTTTTAAAAAAAGGAGTCCAATACACACACACACACACATACAATTTGCTTATTGTACAGCATAATCCAAAATAAAAATTTTAAAACAAATGAGTCTACGAAAAATACAAGAATCATTTTTCCTTCCATGATACAATGAGTGATTTTTATTATTTCAAACAATCATTGACTTTAAAAAATTGAATTCAGTTTCCATGATTAACTGTACGCATCATTTATTTCAACAAATGAAACAACGTTTTAAAATGTTTATTTTCAGTGCCGCAGTAACGACAGATGTTCTATTTAAATTTCGCTTATTTTTATCTACGGTAATTATGTTATTTTCCGCCAAACGATCTCTTGTTATGCACTTGCACTTTTAAATAAAATATATTCGAATGTTTCGAATTTATATCTTAAAATAAACTGCGATTTAAACAAGTATGCTTTTACAATTTAGCAAAGTGAATAATAAATGAACAAAATTGCAGAAATATTCTTGAAAAAAAAATTCCATTATACATATTTAAGCGCGAAGAAAGTATATGTATTACTTGCATGTTGGCAAAATTAGTCTTAAAAAGATTAGTACACAACGAAGAATAATTCTAATTAAACAAATTATTTAAAAGATTTACTAGGGGTTTTCTTTGTGGCAACGTTTATAGAGCGCTTATTTTTATTTTATTTATTTTTCTTACTTTTAACTTTTTTGCAAGAAAATTTACAGTTATTTCTTAACCTCCTAGGAGAAGAAATTCATAGGTAATCCTATTATGAAAAAAAGCTTTTATATCAGCATTAAAAAGAGCTGCCGGGTTTTAACATTGCATTTCCTATTTTGTTACGATGGGTTTAAATAAATATAAAATAAAAACACGAGCTAAACGAAAAATAAAAAATTCAAAATAATATAACTTAAACCTGAGCAAGAAATTTGTGTAGTATTTTTTTAATACTCTATTATAAGTAAGTTTTGACAATATAAAACAGATTTTCCGAATATTCTCTATATTTGTGTAAACATACATTTGTGATTACTGTTTTTTTTTTCTTGCATGAAAATCAACAAAAGTAAATATAGGTACAAGTTGGCTAACATGAACTGGCAGACAGTGCGGAGAATTTTTTTTTTTTAAACAAGAAATCTCACTCCCGATTTAACAAAAAATTCCGTTATCAATGGATTACTTCAACAGAACTACGGTTTATGAATAACAGAAATCCTGTTTTCTGTTCTGAATGCAAACAATTGCTCAAATATTTTACGTTGTCAAAATAGCCTGGTTTAAAAAACTGTAGACAGCAAATACTTAGACTATTTTTTTTAAAGTATTTGTATCTATATAAGTCGATATACAATTCTTTTTTTCATCTCTTAAAAACATTCTAGGAGATTTTTGTTTACCTCGGGCTTCATGATATTACAGTACTCATAAGCCTCTTTTTACGAATAAAGCTAATGTTATCATTGAATATTCTGCGGAGAATGTTACAATAACATTTTTGTAACACAAAAATATTTTTTCCGCCAAGCTGACAAACTTCTTAAAACTTTTCAAAGACTTCTAGAATTTCCATGATCCTATCTATTCTAGATGAATGAGAATTATATTAACGTCACATTCTAAAGCAAAACGAAAGCTGTTGGCGATAGACCTCGTGATCTTTAACCTCGGTCAAGTAACGACGACGACATCTGAGCTGCGAGCTCTTCTCCTATCTACAACATCATGCCATCATGAGGACTTTCCGAGTCTCGACAGATTTAACGTGCATCGGTTTCTCTACACAGGGTCCAAACTCATGACGCCTCAAGTTCGTGACCATAATCCATAGGTTACCGAAGCCACAATCTATTCTAGGATTTATATCGATTCACGCACAGGTTTAAGGGCTTTCTGACACTGAACAGGGCTTCGGAAACTTTCTTCACATGCAACTCTATCAACAAGAATAAATATTTTGACGAACTAAAAATATAAATAAGATATAAATCACGAAATACGAAGCAAAACATTTACAGCTAATTAACCATAATGAACATTTTTTTTAAATTGCTCTACCCACGTTTTTAATGTAATTAGTGTCACGGAAAGAAAAAAACTAGAATTCATAGTAATGAGCTAACAGAGCGTGTTTACTTTTTACATAAAAAACTAGTCGCTATAACCGCGGGTTTTGCTAGGTACTTCATGATGATAAATGACTATACACTGTTTATACATTGATATCTAAGTCCTAGTATTATGCATTCAATTGTATGCAAGAATATTCTAATAGCCATCACTTCTTGATTTAAAAAGAACATGACGTTGGGCATAACTAAATGGGGCTCTTAGCCCTGTCGGACTCTAATCTCCTATCGGATATTTTTAGCAGACGATACAGAATTTTCTATTGTCCCGTGTACGTTAAGATATTTGAAATGATAAAATTTTACTATTGAAATTTTTAAAAAAATATTTACTTTTAAGGTGAGAAAGCTAAAATTATATTGAAAAGAAGCTTTTCTAACAGCAACAATAAAAATCGTATAACTACTTTCTAAAAGTTGGTGGGCGGAGCAAGCCTAGCATGTCCGGATGCAGCAGGAGTTCGAAGGAGAAAAATTTTGCAATGAAATTTAGTTTAAAAAGAGAGGAAGCATTTAGATTGGCCAATACGAGAGTCCGGCTATTTGGGTATATGTACATGTGAAAATTGAGCTTCTCATCAGAGTGGACCAGTAGTTCAACCAAAGTCTAACAGTAGGTCACATTAAAAGTTCAAGAATTTAGAAATAAAATAAGAAAATAAAGAGAATTTCTGAAACAGAAGTACACCTGTAATTATCTTTTACGCTCACGCAACCTCCCCACCACCCTCCTAAAGCGGTTTACTGCAAGACTAACAACTTGCAGCATATTTCACAATTACTAACTATGGTTTACGATAAAATCAGGACTCAAGCTCATGAGCTTCGTAACAGTACGCCATTCGTAAGTCAATTTAAAAAAAAAATTTTTTTTTACACCACATAGAAAATTTTCCCACCAAACAACCAATACTACTAAAATTTACAAAATAATTTTGTGAAAGAAAATCAAATATGGAATCTAATGTTCATAAATGTGAAGATTATGAGTCATTCTTCTCCCCTCCCCCCTCCTCGAAGCTGATGGACCCACGAACATAAAATTTTTAAATTCTTTTAATAAAATTTTCTTATAGAAAAATTGAAAAAATTTACAACAATTTATTGGATTACAAATAAAAAAATATATATATTTCCGAGACATAGCATTTACTCGCTGGCAAACGATTATGCTTATAACGGCTTTGTTGCGTGCAAGCTCTAACACAGAATCCGAATGGAACTCTTAACGCCCGTCTTGGATTTATGTGCAAGAAAAAAGGGGGATCGAAAATTGTAAAAATAAAGAGAGATACGAAATAAAGAAATGTTTCTTTAGAATCGATTTAGTTTGTTTTCGAGGCGCAGAGAAATTAAGTTACTTTTCTTTTTTTCCCTTTACGTTATTTCATTCTCGATGGTTACGCGCTTAAAATATTGTTTAGGTGATTCGTAAATATAAATTCAGACTTTTAATCACATGCAGTCAAAAGATGTTATTTCTAAATTTATTGAATAATTCTCACGATGATGCTCCACGTTTCTTCTGTAAATTTCTCAAATTTAATTTTCAACAGAGAAGGGGGGGAAAGGAAAAGCTTTTGAAATATTTATTCATTCTATCTTGGCTACTAAGTAATCTATTACATTAAGACGTAAGATGTTACATCGCAAACTAAGTAATCTGTTACATCAAGATTACTTTATTAGCCAAGTAATTCAAAAAGAAACAAATAATACATATATATAAATTCAAGATCAACATCAAATTCAAAAATTTTATTTTAGTTACTTTATGTTAAATAGTTACAATTAATATAAATATGTGTATACATTGACAGAATCCCACTATTTAGTGACAAAATAAAAAACGATTTTAATAGCAATTTTCCATTCCCCCCCCTATGCAAAGTGTTGGACTTTTTTTTGTCACTATTTATTCATTTATTAAATTTAATTATTCTAATAAAATAGTATAGTAAAAGGAAATCACATTCTCAGAAATTAGGCCATCCCAGGCTTGTGATTCTAACCCACGACCTTTAGATTAGAAGCCTAACGCGTTATCCATTCGCTGCAGGGACACCAAGCGAGCGATTTTCTTTTATATATATGGTGTTGGACTATTATTTTTGTTTGTTACTATTTATTCATTAAATTTAATGAATTAATTAATATTTGAAAAAACTATATTAACATCAAGTGCCATCCACTACTAATTTTAAAAAATGTATTTGAACTTCAATGGATGATAAAAAGGTATTTTATTAACGTTTGAACGTACATATATATATGTACATATATATATATAGTCGGACCTCTATATAAAGAAGTCGCTAAATACCGAAAAATGGTTCGTTATATGAAAAATTCGTTACGTAGAGGTTCCTCTTTCAAATTTCTTTCTAAACGAAAGAAAACAAATTTAAATTCATAAACACTAAATATTTAAAAAGTAATTATTCACACCTTATTGGAAATTAATATATATTTATTTCATATATCTTAACTACCAAAAAAGAAAAACTGCAAGGAAAGTTACGTGACGCCTTTATCCACTTCCTGCATAATTAATTATTTTTCTTTAATGCTCAAGCATTGACGTTTTGACATTTTCGAGCTATAATAACTTCTTTACAAGGAACGAAGTTACAAGTACGTCTGATCAACACTACAAATGAACGGAAACTAGTTCGGGGACACGATACTACTACACTGAGGGTGAAAGAGGATATAGAAGATGTTTTCAGTGAACTGGATAGTGGGGTTAAAGCTTGCGCGTCTTGGATGAAACGCCCAGAATTCTATTACTCTCGGCGAGGTAGGCACCTAATAAAACCAGTTCATGATTTATGACCACCATAAAATGAGTTAAAAGAGAAAAAACTTGAGGTGTCCAGAAATACTTTAAAAATAGGGAGAACAAAAATTGAATCACAAGAGAAAAAGTTCGTAATATATAGAAAACGCACTTCGCTATAGAGAAGTTATTTTACGAAGAAAATTGAGAAATGTTCTTCGTTCCAGGAAAAATTTCGCTATATAGAAAAATTCACAATATAGAGAGGTTCGTAATATGGAGGTTCGACTGCATATATATAGAGGGAGAACGTGAATTAATAGTAGGAATTAAAAAAAACTGTAGTAAACTACATTTATGACAAAATTGTAAAAATTCGTTAAATTTAACATACATTAGCGAAAATTTCATTTGAAGTAGAAAGAAAAAGATTTAATTCGTGATTTAAGAAAATTATCATTAATTCAAAAACTTCCCAATGCAAACAAATATCTCAGTTGTTTAGTATGAAGGATTTATTTGTTTTTATAAAAATTAGGGAATTTTTTTTTTCAAATTTATAAGTGCTTGAGTTGTGAAACTTAAATCTACACAGAATCGGCTTTAAAATTACAAGATATTAAATTAAGACAGCAAAAAGAAACTAATTTTATTAAATCTACTCAATAAAACGCACAGCTTTTTTTTTTCTTTAGAGAAGAAACTATCTCGCCTATCAGCAATGACATAATTACTCAAAATACATTTTACGAATAAATTTAATTACATGAGCAATTTTAGAACTTTTTGCATGTACAAGACGTTCTTAGCTGAATTTTTTTTTACTTTTTACGCATAAATATAAGAAAGGGTAAAAAAGAATAGCTTAAGATATACTCAGAAGTGTTGCCAAAATCATTTTTAGTTACATCCAATTTTAACTTGCAAAATATTTAAAATTATGATTATGTGTTAACAAATAATTAGGTTGAAATATTGCTTAATTCGAGATGGAGTTATAACACCTTATATATGTCACCGTTAAAGCTATTTCATAGAATAACTAGGTATTTCTTGAAATAACTTGACAAGTCATTTAAAGTATATAAAAATATTGAATTCGACGATTCAACTACGTATTCTATAGAATAACGATTTGATCATTAAAGTATAAAATATAGCACTCGAAAGTTTTTTTAAACCGATTCCAGCTGCTTTTAATCCGTTTTGAACCGTTAATAGCTGCTTTGCAATGACGTGAGTGTGTGTGTACACTTCATTCCGTTGATTTAACGTAGAATTTAGGCGGATGTATTTATGTCAATGTTTAACATTTTGGATTATTAATAAATATTTCTTCAACCTGTTTTCAAGCAATGATTTCTTCCATTCTGCCAGAATGGAAAACTAACGTGTAAATAAGAAAAATTCAATACGAGAGATTTGAATCTTTCTTAAATAAGTCTGGGACAAAGGATAAAAGTTCTGCACTTACTCGTGAAAACTTTTAACTTTGATAGCAGAAGTAGAAAGTTCTAAAATATCACAGGAAAAAGTGCTACGTGACTATTGGTTACTCCGCATTATGGTATCCATGAAGTTCAAGGAGTAGAAAAGTTAACTGTGCCAGTAATAGATACAAAGACATATCCCCCTCCTTTCTGTTTAACTAATGTTTATAATGCAATAATACGTTTTGCTTCATCTGCAGCTCCGTATTATTTATCAATTAATCATGCGCAATAGAGCTAAAACGCATTTTCGACTGGTTTTAGCTATTTATGATCAGTTAATTATAAAATAACTTTGTGATATTGTTTATATTTTTCACTTAACCATTATTTATTCTACTCATTTCATAGGTTAACTAGGTAAAGTACAAAATTTATCATTTTTGCATACTTTAACTGAATTGTCTAGTTATTTCATGAAATACTTAGTTATTCTAAGAAATAACTGATTATATATACTTTAATGGCAACATAGACATATTGTGATGTGTACAGAGTAAACAAATATTTAATCTTATACCCCAAAAAATCCGTTATTTGTTAAGACAATGGCATCGTTTTTTAATGATTAAAATTATATCGCCATATTTATTAAGATTCAAAAGAAAGACGTTGGAAACATTAAGTACTGAATTTGACTGTGCAGTAAGTAACATTCTATATATCACTTATTAAAGTACACACACACATTGTACACACATTTTACTTATCCACACATTCTACTTATCACTACTTACTATTCCATTAATTTTCTTTTCGAATCAGATTGTCCAGAAAGCAAGTGCTAAACCTAATGAACATGCAATGTTTTCTAAAGCAATCTAAACCTAATATATCGGTAATTATTTTTCATTAGAAGAAAAAAAAACTAAAACATCCTTACCTTAAAGCAATGTCCAGGGTATTTCTTTAGGAAAAAGCTTCAGAATAAATTATACATCCACGAGAGGTAAACCGCACAAATTCTAACTATGCACACGCACAAAAACAAACCTGTAAAATAAAGATACAGAATAGATGATTCAGATATATAGAATTACTCTAAAAAAAAAATTCCATTTTTCAAACATAACGCCAATTGCATTAATTTATATATGTTACCGTTAACGTAAGAAATCCGTTTTTTCATAGAATAAATAGGTATCTCATGAAATAACTAGACAATTGAGTTAAATAATATAAAATTATTGAATTTTACGATTTAACTAGGTATTCTATAGAATAGCGATTACTTCATCGTTAAAGTATGAAATACGGCACTCGAAAGATCTTCGAACCGGTTCTCGATGATTTTAGTTTTGAATCAAAATTCGAAATGTCATCATAGCAATCCTTGCTCTAGTAAATAATAAAAAGTAAAATAAAGGTATTCCATAAAATTTAAATTAAAATATTATCTTACATTTTTTTTTTTTGAAAATATTTACGCAATGTTTTTAAAAAGCAACAGTCAAACAACTATCAAAAGAAATACAACTATTACTGTAACATATTTTTTCCCCTTTCTGATTATCTAATGTTAGCAATATGAGCAATAATAAATTATATTATAAGCTTTTTCTTATTATTTATCAATTAATCATTCGCAAAAGGGATACAATATATTTTTCGAGATATATTAACTATTTATAATCAATTCATTTATAAAATAATTTTGAAATTGTATGCTTTTACTTCAACGGTTTATCATTAGTTATTTCATAGAATAACTAGGTAAAGTAATAAATTTTTCTCCTTTATATATTTTAACTGCCTTGTCTAGTTATTCCATGAAATACCCAGTTATTTTATGAAATAACTGAATTATACACTTAAACGGTAACATATATATTAGTAGAAACCAAAATTATAAAAATACTATTTGAATAAAATTTGCATCAAACAGCGAAATTATTATAACTTTTCATATGTTAAGTAGGTGAAATAAGCTACATATCCAAAAAATAAAATCATGCAAATAATGTATCTTATATGCACTATTTAGCAATATATTATAAATATAGCAAAGCAATTTAGAATTATTTTGCAACAATATTCTACATATATAAATACACGTAGGTCAAACAACGCGTAACTCAAATTAAACAACGTTTGATTTAATTCAAATTTGTAATCGTCATTTAATTCAATTCATCAATTATTCAGTTTTAGAAGTTCAGAAATTCTAAATAAATTAGTAAATGTTAAAATTATATAATGTCGAAATGGTGGGCGATAAGCAAAATTTGATTTTAATGCATTCGCGCGTTTCTATCATCTTATATTAGGTTGGTGTATCTGAAAGGTAGGATTTTCTATAAAAGTGAACATTTTTATTTACACGGGTTTTCACATTCTCCCTGATTTCGCTATGCTTTTGTTTTTGGCAAAACCTCGTTTATAGACCTGTTGTCCAGAGTTAAATTTCAATTAAAATCTTTTCAAAAGTGTTTCATTTTGTTATTTGTTTTGAAATTCGTAAGAATATGAATTCAACCCATATTCGTGTCCCCCTCCCCCTTCTGTATAAATTTCATGATAACGCTGAAAGTTCTGCACGCAAAATAAACCAGGCATTTGGAGAGAATATTGTTAACCAGAGGTGGTCAACCTTTTGTTGGAGAGTGTGCCACTGTTTGACAAAAAAAAAAAATTATTATATGCGTGCCACTTTAAATTTTCATACAAATAAGAATTAAAATTGAAGAATTGAAGACGGACAAATGGAAAATGGTACTTATAAGCTTATTATGGAATTTTTACGCCAATAGCACTTTTTAAAGCAAGTCTATGCAGTTGAAATTTAAAAATAATATAATAAATAAGACGAAAGTACAAACTTAGGTTTTGTTGTTAGTTAACTTTTTACAAATTCAATCAATTAGGTTAGGTATTAAATAAAAACAAGCAACATAAAAACAAAATGTAAGTCAATTCCTACTTAGGTCAACAAAGAAAAATTCTATTTTAGTTACTTTTTATTAAATAATTACAATTAATATAAATATGTATATACATATGACAAAATCACACCATTAAGACGCAAAATATAAAGCGATTTTCCATTCTATGTACGGTGTTGGACTATATTATATTTGTTTACATTTATTTTATTCATTCATAAATCACATTTTAAGAAATTAGACCACCCCAAGTAGGATTCGAACCCACGACCTTCGGGTTAGAAGTCCAACGCGCTACCAATTGCGTTACAGGGACTCAAAAAACGATTTTCTTTTCTATATATGTTGTTGGACTATTATTTTTGTTTGTTAATATTTTTTTCATTTTTTAATTTAATTACTGACTTAAAATATTTGAAAACAAAACATTATTAACATCAAATGTCAAAATGTATTTGAACTTGAGTGAATGAATAAAATGTATTTTATTACCAATTGAAAATTTGAACTTTATATATATATATATATATATATATATACGGAGAGTGCGAACTAAAATAGTTGGAATTGAATGAGTATCTCTTGAATCATTTAATTCAAACTAATTATATTAAATGCTCAGTATTTACTTAATATGGCTTTTGAATGACTACTTTTTTTCCCCAAGTCATCTATATTAGGATTAGCTAGCTCTTACAGATGCTAAGAAAATTTGGTTATTATGGGTGCACATTATCTAGTTTTGCGAGTGATATTTATTTTATTATGTTCATAGCAAAAACATTTATTCACAAACACATTGAGGTTTTTTGTCTGAGGCAGCCCCACTGCAATAAAATTGTACAAAATGGTTATTCAAATGGTTTTCAAAAATTTTCTGTAAGTCCCCGCGTGCCACTACTACAACTCAATCGTGCCACAGTGTGGAACGTGTGCAGCGGGTTGGCTGCTCCTGCTGTTGACGATGGAAAAGCGAATTGTTGGTTTGAAAAATTTTGGTCCGATGACTCTTTTCTACGAAAGGGACCGCGAAGAAAGCCAAAAACATCAACATCAACCAACATCGGTGGCGTGCAGTGGCGCACACAAGGGGGTGTCCTAGGGGTCCGGACCCCCTCCCCAGAGCCCTTGATTTTTTTTCCGATTGATTATAATTCTAAGTATAGAGCACGTAAAATTTAATTAAATATTTGTTATTAATGATTAATTTTATTCATTAATGCTATTTATTCAATAATTAGTTTTTTATTGTTTTTTGTTCCCAAAATCGACAAAATCAAAAGGAGCATGATACAAAAATGGTGGATTTTCGACCCTGCCCCCCCTGAAGAATTCCTGTGTGCGCTACTGGTGGCGTGGCTACAGCGGACACTTTGAAACTCATCGTGGTTTGGACGGACACATTCCCCCCATCTTAGAACAGATTCGATTATCGAAATACAAGGATAAATACATTTTTGCAGATCAAATTTAATTATTTATATTAAATTGCTAAGATATTATAGTACGAATACATTTTAAACATAGTGAAATTAATAAAAAATAAAAACTTTCTTAGAAATATTTAAAAATTAATAGTAAAACAGTATAATAAAGGGTATGAACAAATTCCAGGGATTTTGTATTTTAGAGTCAAATAAATATTAGAACAGGTGCAATTACCATAAAATTGATTTATTTTATTTACTTGTATCTTGTATTTTACTTCTAGTGTTTATTTTTACTTACATTAATGAAACTAATTAATTTTATGGCAATTGCACCTGTTCTAATATTTATATTTTACTCTAAAATACAGTTTTCCACAAAATTCCTCTCTGAAATTTGTTCATACCCTTCATATTATACTCTGTTACTTTTACTATAAATGTTTAAATATTTCGCTGAAAGTTTTTATTTTTTATTAACTTCCGCTATGTTTAAAATGTATTCACACTATAATATCTTAACAATTTAATACAAGTAATTAAATTTGATTGGCAAAAATGTATTTATCCTCGTAATTCGGTAATCGAATCTGTTCTAAGATGGGGGAAAAATGTGTCCGCTCAAACCACGATGAATTTCAAAGAATCCGCTCAGACCACGAAATGTTATGTGTCCGCTCTAACCACGTCCGCTGTAGCAGGGCCGGTTCTAGCAATTTTGTCGTTCTGGACAAAAATGGAAAATGCCGCTCCTTTCTCCAAATAAATACATAATTAAAAAAAATAAATTGTTCGCATAGATAAGGGATGGCGAACCTTAATAGACCAACGTGCCATTTTTTCTGTAGAAATCTTTAACGAAGTATAGACGTGCCGCCAAATAATTTTGACCCGTGATTATAGGGGAAAAATAATAAAACTAAATACAAACAACTCAAAACTCTTTATTTACTACGTAAAAATACATTTTGCACTGTATTGTTGTAAATGCTTTAGTTACACGTGTAATTCAAATTAAGGTAACATTAGTGTGACTTCTGTTGTTTCAAATTATGCGACAAATAACTTATGTTCGGATTGTAAGAGAGTAACAAATGAGTGTTCTCCCCGCCACCTCGCGCGCTGCAACGGATCAACTCGCGTTTGTTCGTAATACTTCGTTGTGAACTGTTATTTTGAACTAAAATGCAAACCTTTTTGATTGGTGGCGTGCCCAAAGTATTGTGTCACGTGCCATTGATTCGCCATCCCTGGCATAGATACACACTTATAAAACTTGAGTAATTCTTGCGAACAAAAAGGCAGCATAATATTAATAATAAAATAATATAATATACTAGCTGCATGGGCTCGGCTTTCCAACTCTTTACCTCATGACGCCAGCATTTCTGTGTGCGATGCGAGTGATTTATATATATAATTATGTCATTAATAATCATTTAGTTTCTATAATTACTGGTTCTAGCTGCATGGCTCGGTGTTGCACGAGCTTTCTCTTTCAGTAAAATATTCTTTTTCGCAATTTCTTTGACTTATTTGCCCGTCTTAGGGATTCTGAGTAAAATGTAACAGAAGTAATCACCCATTTCATCAGTCCAATTTCTTCAAAAAAGAGTCTACTGACGGTGGGGATCCAAAGCGTTTATTTTAACTTATAGTAACTACATTCAAGGCTAATATAAAGCATCTCCTGTGGCTCTCTATCAACCCAAAACTCTTATTAACCCTGTTCCCTGATAGCTGACACCAGACATCGTATGGAGACATCGTACAGTCCGTTGGACTGTACCCCGCTACGGGATGGGGAGAAAGTCACTAGTGAAAGATGTGTAAACATATGTGACAAATCTATACAGAACTTTATCACTAACCTTCTGAGTCGTCCTTTTTAGGGAAATTTAATTCCCTACCTATTTCCAATCAACTCCAAAAAGCGGACAGGATTCCTTGTTATGCAGATTAGATAAAGTATTTAAGTCAAACGGAATAGTAAAGTTAGAGCAGTAGGAGATAGAGATTGAAGCAGAAAGTTATAGTGAAGTTAAATTGAAGATTTCTTGTTGGAAGATTTAATCTCAGATAAAAGCTGAGCTGAGCTGAATTGCAGTGTGGTAAATATTAGTCTTATTATTGCGAATGAAATTAAAATTAAATGTTCAATAAGAACATAGAATATAATTCTGGGATCTCTTATCGTGGTAATCTCTGCGTGATCGTTATTTAATTGTTAATTAATTGAATCATTAATTAAGTTAATTTAAAGGATATTACCTTTAAAACCTCATAATACTAGTTAGATATATTTGTTAATAAGTCTTTGATTCTATTTGGATAAGATAACCAAATAAAGAAAGTTGTTTATAAAAATGGCTACCGGTTCTTACATGACTCCTATTTATTCTCGTTCTCAAAGTGAGGTCCAAGGAGACCTTCACACATATCAAATTAAAAGATTTAACACACACACATATACTCTAATCTCGAACCCTTCACAAGTTTCAACATAAAATTAAACTGTTTTTAAACATACAGAGAACAAAATAAGGAAATAAGATACGTTAAATGAAATACCAAATTAATACCCAATAATATTTCTCAAAATATATTAAATTTTTTTTTGTACCCAAATTTTTAAAAAAAAAAAATCGATCTAAATGCCGTCTTTAAAATTTGCCGCCCCGGGCAGGGGTCCGGCTCTAGAGCCACCCCTGGCTGTTGCCACGCAAACCAAAACATCTGGGGAAAATGCTGCTCTGAAAGCATTGGTGGAAACGAATTAAATCCTATCAATGACACTGCCAGTAAATTGATAAAATGCATGAAAAATTGAAAAGTATATACCCCTTAACTGTTAATCGGCATGGCCCAATATTTCTTCCAAGACAATAAATATTCGGCCGCATACGTGATACAATACAACTACAAAATTAAATTAATCAAAATACGAAATCTTGCAGCACCCTCTTATTCACCGGATCTTCCGTCAGCCGACTTTCAATTTTTTATGTATCCGAACACGTTGAAAATGACTGAATTCGGTCAAAACAGATATTTATGTTTTTTTTGTTTTACTAAATAGAAGGATCTTTTAGTGTACTAAACATACTTTGTTTCTACGTTACCTAAAAAGGCCAAGTTACAATCATTTTTATAAATTTAGAAAAACTGGAAAAGTGGGCCTTTAATCTATCAGAAGCGGGTATTTAAATTGTTCAAAATTATCATTACTATATCTGATAATTCAAAATGATATAAATGTACTTCTATAAAACATTTTTTGAGCCTAATATTTACATTATTTTCAATAGAATGTACTAAAATATTTCTTATTTTATGGATAGTTTTGAGTTATGGCCTATTATTTAAATAATGGTCTCAAAAAGAATGTCACATTTCTTATAAAACTTACTCAATCAGTTCTAAAATTTTCAAATTTTAATAAATTATTAAAATTTTAGTTCATTCTCTAGATAAATGCATCTACTTTGTTTTAGTAATACTCTTATATAAGTGCATTACACTTTTTTCTCTAATTGGTAAAGTTTTTCAACAATATTCCTAAAATTTCACTTCTAATTGTGTTTTTTTGCAAAATTTAGATTTTTTTTTAAATACTGAATAATTGAATATTAGCATTTATTGGTATTGATTCCTAAAAAAAGCATTTATAATGTTTAAATATGCTATTTTTTTAAAAAGGTAATCCGAACGTGTTTGGATACCTTAAAAATATTTCAAACAGTTTTTAAGGGGGTAAACAAAATGGAAATGTTCTCTGATATATAAACCCAGAAGTAGAATTTTTCCAATATTTTTAAACTATTTTAGAATACAAATTATTTTTGAAAATGTCTGAAAAATTCCATATCAGAGTTTATTGATTCTAAAGATTGGAATTTCTTTAAGACAGGCATTAAAAGGAAAAGTGTATTTGAAGCAAACGGAGTCTATTTTGATTAAATAAACAGCTTTGAGAACAAAAATGCAGCTTTATACATTCACGTCAAAATCCAACGTTTCATAGGTCAACCGAACAACTGATTACCTAAACGGAATTATATATTTAATGGTTCTTAATATATTTCCTACATAAAAGAATATCATCTGAGAAAATACTAATTAAAATATTTTTTATCTGATGAAAGACATACATCTTAGCCCCGATTTGTAACGTACACTAAGCCTCGTTTGCTAAATTCTAATTAACATTTCATTCGATTGAGGAAAATTCTACGCCAAAAATTATCAATCTTTTTCCTTCCTTCCACCATCTATTAAATAACTTACTCTATTTCTCAGCATTATCTGTTAAGAATTAAGAACGCATCTTTTAATCTCCATCAATCTCTATAACTAAATGTAGAGCAACCTAGTTCATATTTTCGTAATTGGTTTCTGCTGTAATAATGAGGCGCTTTCTTACAAATTTGGCGCGAGTATTTGGCCGACAATCGATAAATCCGTGAATTCGAACTTCATGTCAGATTAAAAGCACTGGAAATAAAACTTTATCATGAAGAGGGAATATTTCCGGCTATATTTGTTATGAGTTTTACAGACTTATTTTTGAATATTATTTTGAATTTTGATCAAAGTGAAGAAAAAAAGAGAAACAGGTAATAAATATATATATATTAGTTAAAAAGATATTCATTAAAAATTAATTAATCGAAATTTCAGGAACGGAGAGGGAGGCAAAAATGTTGTGGGTTTTCAAAACCTATCGTTCCTTTTGTAACTGATTTAGTTTATTTTTTAGGCGCTTTTCCATATTGGAGGGCCGTTGGCGACGGCCAAATTTTTTTCTAGCCAAACTAAGCACCAAACACAAATTAAGGTAATTTTTAATGTGTTTTTCTGCACATGCGCTATAAGGACTCAAACTCATAAATTATGCGGTAGATTTGCCACTATTAAAAAATTTTCACTCGCATTTGGAGATTTTTCGTAGCCTTTTTGTGCCCTTCCCCCCCCCCGCCCTTAATTATAATCAAATATGTAATACTTCTTTTCCCCTTAAAAGAAACAAAGTACCTGGAACAGTTTTTTTATTTATATATTTATATAAAAAAATGTGTTTATATATGAAACGTATTTAGACACAAAAAATGTATATTTCAGAAGAAAACATTTTAAACATTTATTTTAAGTTTTTTAACAATATTTCAATATTTTACAATTCCTATATTTTTGAATAATTATTTCTCAATGTTCTCAGAAGTGCTCTTATATGGATTGGTACCTCTCCTGCATGGGATTGGTATAACGAGTGATATTTTTATAATTTGTGTGTGTGCGTTGGACACTGTAAAAACAGAAATATCTAACTTTAATGAGTTTTTCAAAAAATAACAATTCTCATAAATCCTTATTTTCATACACAGAAACGTGAAACATATTATACAAAGCAACCAGAAAAAGTTTCCAAGACTTTACCTGGTATATTAAAGAAAGCCTTAGCATTTTGAACACACAATTATCGCGAAAAATAAAAAAAAAAAAGGAGAAAAAGCCACTTAAGGGGACACATTACCCTAAAAATGACGATTTTAACGAATTTTTTTTTATTGCCTTATTTTAGTTGTGTGACTTTTTTAAATATGTGTATAAAATTTGGTAGCTCTAGCTGCATTATTTTGCGAGTTATTTAAATATTTTTGACAGTATGTTGAAGCGAAACCGAAACTAAAAGACATGCCGTCTGCTTCTTATGCAGACGCTATCATCCTAGCCTAAACAATTTCGATTGATTTACTTTTACACGCGATTCTAAAGCTTTATACTTTAATTAGAAGAGAAGTGAATTAATTCGTTTGTTTTTATGCAAGAGAGAAACGTTATTCCATTTTGCTTTGCATCCTTTTTTCTTATTCTAAAACCATTAGTATCAAAACTAAAGGCTTTTTTCAAAGCCAATTATATAATCAATTTATTCCTTTATAATTTTAAATATTCGTTTGAATATCTTTTATTAATAAGTAAACATTAATTCATCATGCCTAGACAAAAGCGATCGAGTCTTGTGAGTAAACAAAAAGCTAACAAGAGATGGTGCAATGAACACTCCAGTCATGAAACTGATGTTTTCAGAAAAGATGAAATTTCTATTTCCTCAGCATTACCAGAAAGAAATATGAGATGCCAAACTTTAGAAGACAGCTGCTTGAACGATTTAAATTGTTGTGAAAATTCTGAAGCCCCTCATTATGTGATAATGAATGTACAGTTTTTAAAAGGACTTTTAAAAAACTTATTGTGTGATGTTTGCAAATCGTATTCACTAAAAATTGACATTGGTGAAAAGCTTGGATTTTCCAGAAAAATCTCTGTATTTTGCACTTCTTGTGATATAATTAAATCAAGTAACTTTACAACCAGACGAATTTTTGACAGTGAAGGTAATGAAAATCATTCGACATAAACATGCGCATGGTGCAATCATTTTTAAGTTTTGGTAAAGGCTATTTAGCTATGGAAAAATTTTGTATGTTAATGTGAATATGGATTTACCCTCAAGCAGAACATTCAATATATATAAAAAAGTTATGTAAATCTTTGGTTAGATCTACAGTAAAAAGCTTGAATGATGTTCGAAGTCAGGTGAAAAGTGCTTATCAAAGTAATAGCGCCATTACTGATATAGATGTTACTTTTGATGGTACTTGGTTGACTCGGGGACATTCGTCTCAAATAGGTGTAGGTTGCGTGATTGACCTTCTTACTGGATTTGTCATGGATTTTGAAATTATGTCGAAACGCTGCATTGAATGTGAACACGCAAAATCTGGTTTGGGAGAAAATTCAGCAGAATTTCATGTTTGGTATGAAGGACATATATCTTCATGTGCTATCAATCGCGTAGGATCATCTTGTGCCATGTAACAAGAGGCTGCTCTTAAATTATGGCAAAGATCTGAAGATAGTGGTTTTCGATACATGACACTATTGTCAGATGGTGATGCAAAAACATATCAATATTTAAATACTAAGGAAGTTTATGGTCCCGAGATAAAAATAAAGATAGAAGACTGCATAAACCATGTTAGCAAGAGGCTATGTACATCTTTACGAAAAGCTGTTAAAGAATGGCGGGCAAGAGGTGTTTCCTTGGGAGGGAAATCCCGTGGCAGTTTAAAGGAAGAGAGAATTAAAAAATTGTCACAATACTATCAAAATGCGATTCACTGGAACAAAGGTGACGTAGAAGCAATGAAAACTGCAATTTATGCAACATTGTTTCATAGTATATCAACGGACCAAAAACCTCAACATTTTAAATGTCCGACTGGAAAAGATTCTTGGTGCTTTTTCCAGGCTGCTCTTGCTCGTGGTGAAGTACCGGGTCCTCACGTGAAGCATGTGAAGACACCCTTGAAGGAAACTCGTTTAGCCAAAATTATGCCAATATATCAAAGATTAGCTTCAAATGAACTTCTTCACAGATGCATAAGATGTGTGACACAAAATGCAAACGAGAGCCTTCGCAGCATCATATGGGGTAAAATGTTCAAAAGAAACGTCAGCGACACTGCGTCGAATAACTATTGCTGTTTGTGATGCAGTTTGTGAATTCAATTTTGGTACAAAAAATCATTAGAAAATTTGCAAAAGGAAAATGGGCTTGCTTCAAATAAACAGTCAAAAATATTGGCTGTTTGGCGAGACTGCCGTAGAGTTTGTCAGAGGAAAAGAAAAAGAATGGCAGTGTACGCAATTGTTCGAAAAAAAATTGCGTTAGCAAAAAAGCGGCGAAATGCCTCATTCATTAAAAAAGAAGGAATCACATATGAACGGGGTGGTTTTTAATAATATTTATTTACAATTATCATATGAACATAAAATGAATGTTTTATAATTTCAAAACAATATTGATTAGTGCATTTGTCACACATATTGTAATATTTTAATACATTTAATTTTAATATATTTATTTAATAACTTAGAATATATTACTTATGACCTAAATTGCAACATATGTAAGAATGAAGGCCAAGGCTTAGTTCTTTCATGTATTTTATTGACTTTCTCTCTCTCTCTCAAAAGTTTAAACGTTTTTCACGACTTTATATTTTTCATCGTGATCATATATTTAAAAGGCTTTTTTTTTTGTATCCATTATAAATCTATGAAACTTTTCCTGGTTGTTTTGTATAAAATGTTTGATAATTCTGTGCATAGCTTAAGGATTTATATGAAGAGCTATTTTTTAAAAGATCCATAAAGTTAGATATATGTTTTTTTTACTGTTTTGTATCACTTCATTCCATTTAATCTTAATTTATTTCCTTTTTAATATGTGCTAATTCAGCATGAATTTTGCATTAAAAATGCTTAGTACAACTTGAATTTTAATATATATTAGAATGGATACTATATTTTAGCTCTTTCAATTATTTTTTTTTATTTCAAAAACTTTAAATTGCTTTTTCTCAGCTTCTTATTTTTCATGATGATCATGTGTTTGAAATGCTAAGGCTTTTTTATATTCACTATAAAATTTTGAAACTTTTTCTGGTTGTTTTAAATAATATGTTTGATAATTCTGTGCATGGAATAAGTATTTAGAGGAACAGTTATTTTTTTAGAAATCTATAAAGTTAGATACAACTGTTTTTTTACTGTTTTTTAGAGTGTCTAAAAGAAAAAAAAATTCTAAAAATAAAAGTATCACTTGCAATACTAATCCCATGCACAGAATTCTGGGAAATACTTCCAGAAATATCGGGAAAAAAATGGATCAAAAATATTCAAATTTGTAAAAGTAGTAGGAATTTTAATAACTTTAAATAATTTTAAAAATTTTAAAATTTAAAATTATTGTTTGTTTAAAAATAGTATTTTGCTTATGAAATGTTTATTACAGATGTGTTCGAATAAAGTGCATGTAATTTTATTCTTATAACTATCTAAGTAAAAGAAATTGTGTACAGGGTACCGTGTCCCCTTAAGGGGACTTGGCACCCTTTGAGCAAACTTCTTTATTTACGTATTTAAAAATATTTTAGCATTTTATACAATGTTTCTATTCAAGAAAATGTTACCAGATGAAAATTTTCATATATTATTCACACAATTTTAAAAATTTTAATTTTTTGAAGAAAATTGGGAAAATTTTAAAATCCTACTCCTTTTGTAAAAATTAATTTTTTGACCTGAATTTTTTTTATAATACTCTTATGGATGATCTAAACAACTTTAGGGATCGATTTTAGAATAATTTCGATTCGTTTTCCAGAAAAAAAATAAAATGTTGATATACAGGCTAAAAATCAACGAAAAAGCCAACATGTCTTACATTTTTTTTTTTTTTTTTTTTAAAAAAGTATTCAGTTTATAGCAAAACGGATCCCTAATTTTATTACATGCTTTATTTTCAACACGCAAGAAAAAAATGGAAGTGATTGGTAAATAATTGTCGAAGGAGTAGCATTTTGAATGCGCTAAAATTTCGAAAAACACAAACTGAGAAAAACAGGTTTAAAGTTTATAATTCTGAAAAAATAATTATTATAAGCTTAATTAAACTTAAAATACCACTTTAAGATATTAGTTATACGTTTTTCTTTAAAATAATAAATTTTCATATTTTTTCAACCCACACATTTTTATAAATGATCAACTTTTAGAGAGTACTAATTGCCCATGAAAATTCACGAAAAATGTTAAAAAATTTTTTTTTTCTGTCACGACAGAAATTTTAGCTGTAATTTTAGCTGTTAAAGTATTACATTTGTATGAAAAATATATCAGGAAGAAGAACTGAAATTATAAAATTATTAATATAAAATGCCTTAATTTAAAAATTTTACATGCACACATTTCACAAGGAAGAAAAAGTACATTATTGTATTGCCTCGGAAATATTCTGCTTTTAATACTACACATTCTTTTTTATAGTTATTATTTCTATTTCTAAAATAGATTTTTTTTTTTATCATAAAGCATTTTTTTAGCTTTTTTTTTTAAAAAGGGGTTGTGGCTGAATTGCCTAATTTGTTTTCAAATGAAGTTTTAGTCAACTTCTAACTTTCCGACATGCACAAGTGATATATCAATCGAAAGATAATAATGCAAAGAATAAGATTAAATGAAAATAAAAAAAAAAAAACGATAGGTTTGTGATTTTTAGGGTACCAAGTCCTCTTAACAGTTTTAAAGGTGAGAAAAATAAATGAAAAAGCTGAATGCAACTTCAAGTGTATGAGTTTCGACTTTCCCTTCGACGTACTGTTCAAGATTTAAATAATGGGCCGAATAATGTAGTTAAAGTTACAAAATTTTGTACACAGATTTAGAAAAGCCCATAATTAAAATAAGGTAATAAAAAAATCGAGATTTTTATCACTTTTTGTTGTTTACCCTCAAAAAATATTTTTGAGATAAATTAACATTTAAGCATTTTTCGCGATGGCGTTTTCGTAACAATAAAATCAAGATAAAAAACCACTATCTTTAAACTGAGATATACCTTTTTAAAACATTTAAATAAGATACCAGAACTTGTTTTTGTATTAAATCTATTTTTATCCGCGAATAGAAGCACATTTAACAATAAACTCACATTACAGCAGTGCTTCTCCAACTTCCTATTTTTGCGACCCAATTTTCAATCAGAATTTTCATCGCGCCCCCCTTCCCCATACAATAACAATGTGTTGAATGCAGTAATAATGTATAATACTTTGACGCTAAAGCTACAATACGACCCTTATTTTAAACCGTACGAAGTGTTAAGATAAGCATTAAATTTTGTGTATGATAAGGCCATTGAAAAAAAAATCACTAGTAATTATTAAACTTGTTCTTAACTTAGTATTGATACTTTGTATCAAATATATTGTGCCGTATTGATACATTTATAAGTATATTCTCTTATATCAGTGTAAATGTGCTTTTTTTATTATGTCAGAATACATTTTGCTTCCTTTTATTAAACTGATAATTTTTTAAATCTTTTATTTTCGACTTTCCGATACGCTCGCCCCCCCCCCCTTGTAGGGTTATCACGCCCCCTAGAGGAATGCACCACACAGTTTGAGAAACGCTGCATTACAACAATGTTTGCGCTATTGCGGCAGTTTTACGGCACATAACAGCTTAATTTTACAAAACACACCCATATAAAATGGAAAATAAGGATAAAAGAAAACGTCCCTTTTACCACGAAAATGTAGCTCAACAAAATGAAAAAAATTCGGAACCCCCCGGATTATTAGAGAAAGGATTTTCTAATTTTTAAACTCGACATTTAACACTCCAGGTTTGAATTTAAAAATAAAGAAATAATTATGTATGATAGTCATGAGTGAAATCAGGAGTTTAAATCTGTTCCTATTCGAACCCGTTGATCATGAATCTGAGATATGGACCACAAAACACGGCTCTTGGTAACCCGAATCAGTCACGTAATTTGACTTTCACCAAGCATTCATACGCATGAGATATTTGAATATTGCCCTTTTTATTAATCGGATAATTTCTTGCGTATGACCCTTGCAATATTTCGACACCATGTCTTAGTCAAGCATATAATCTTTTTAAAAAAGAAGCTAAACACCTAATTATAGAAACGAAATACTGATCCAACTTTTACAAAAAAAACATAAAAAGATATCAAATTTCGCTTCATAAATATTACGGAATGAGTTTTCACATTACATTTCGGGGCAATATTTAAAAAACGAAAAGTTAGTAGCAAAGGAGGAAGGAATTTACAAAATGCAAATTAAAAAAAAATAATTTTGAAATTTAATAGCAAATATACTTGAGTATATAGAAATGTGTAAAACTAAGTATTCACATAAAATTAATTTTTCTTTTCCAAATTAATTATATGACTTATTTTTTAAAATAAAATTTGCTCTAGATTATTAATGCATATCGTATACATAAAGCATCTTTTTAAATATCCTTGAAATTACTATAAATTACATTTACTGTCAAGTGTAAAAAAATATATTTAATTTGTGAATTTTGTCAACATGAAAGTAATTCATAAATTATTTTTGATAAAACTATTTATACATCATTCTGCATTCGCGGTTTTTATAACATTACGGAAAAATTTATCAAGTAAAAAAAAAGAATAATTGAAGTAAATATTTTTTCACACCATTGTTTAAAGCTCATTCTTAAACTTTAAACCACCAGTTAAGCTTATTTTTTATTGTCAATTAAGACACACTAATAAACTGGGAAAATAAACAAATATAAAAAAAAGGTCTGAACTATTAAACACCAGAAAATGTAATGAAAGTAAAATAAAATTAGAGAACTTTCTTCTTTTATTAATTAAAAATGTTTTACGTAATATTTCTACACACACGCACAAGCAATTATTTCTAACATTATATTTAAAAACTTTTGTTTGGTTTTCTAAAATTATAAATGCTGGCAAGCACAAGTATATATATACATAATTTAGCATAATGAACTGAAAAAAATTCGACGATTTAATCTTCATTTTGTTTCCAAAATAACTAGTACATTTTAGAGAAGCTCTCCCTGAATTCAAAAACATTGCAGGGACTTTTATATGTAAGCTTTATTTTATTTCACTTTTAACTTTTTCAAAGAATTAATTTATTTTTGTTCATTTGTTTTATATTTTTGGCTATTTTTTTCCGTCATTTATTTATTTACATATTTGAAACAAGAGAATTTGCGGATTAACTAGGTAATCTGCACATTAACTAAAGAGATCCGTTAAAGTGCGGGAAATATTTTCATTTCTCGAATTAGCTAGGTAATCTGCGAATTACTCAGATAATCTGCACATCACTTACTAGACACTCGTTAAAGTGAAAATAAGCAACGTTTCTGTACGCTTAAATTAAATGTTTATTTTTTTGATATCTCAAGAATCAAGTTATAATACAATCGCGAAAAATCAACACACTAATTGATAGAATCAATCATCAATCAATTGAAAAACTACAATACAAAGAATCGAACGTTTTAAAATATTATTACAATTAATCAGATTTGTATGTTATTTATTTTTCAACATGTTCTAAAAATAAATCACTCTATTTCTAAATGTTTAGGATAAATTACTTCGGGATGAGTCCACGTTGAATCGAAATTCCTAATAGAAAGTAAGTGAGAGAAACAAACTTTTGAACTTGAATGATCTTGAAACTAATCATGTAAAAACACTTAAAAACTTGATTCCGCACTTAAACGGCTTTCGAGCTTCTACGGTAACATATAAAATTCACTATATATAAACTGAGTTTCCTACAATTTTGTTCTGTTTTTATTAAACATCTTTTGCCTGCAAAGTTTCTTTTATAATTTAATTTTCCTTTTAAATACATTACAATACTCACAGTAGGTAAATTTCTATGGCATTACTTGCGGTTAAAATGCGGCAAAAAGGATTTTCAAATTATTTCTTTAAAAAAGATACACTTGACGTGTACAGCCTGCCATTCCAAGCAAAGAGAAGGGGAGAATGAGGGGAAAAGAACCCTTTTCCCTTTTAGAGAATTTTCGTAAGATAATTCTCTTACTTCCCCACTTCATTCCCCCCGGATGCGGGGGTTGTTGGCGACAAGCACCGTGTCACATGACAAGTTTTTGATCGCTACCTCTCCGGTATCTTAATCCACGGGAAGTTGAAATCCGGTCGCTTAGTATGCCATTAGCTTCCTGTTCCCCTCTCATTTAGATATTGGAACATTCCATTGACACTTCACAGAAATTTTGGTGGGGTTCAGCTTAAAACATGGAACACACGAAATTTTAACAGAAGATATTCATATAAAACCTATGACATGACCCTTTCAATGCCGCACTGTTTTTAGAGGAGGATCGTTAAGCTGATCCACAAACTCTTGAGCTTGTTTTCAAAATTCTTCTAAAATAGCAGGGAGGAAGTAAACGTTAATCACAATTCGTAGGTTCATTACTAATTACAGCAAGTATTTGAAGCTACATAAACACTACTGGCGACAACTTTCGTAATTTTGAACCTCGATCAAATGACGATCACCAACTCTCCAAACTGTCACAATACGCCAAAGGAAAAAAACTTTCCGCCTAGACCAGTGGCACACATAAGAGAAGGGGGTCCTGGGGGTCAGGACCCCCAAGCCCTAGATTTTTTTTCAACTGACAGTAATCCTATGTATACAGTACGTAAAATTTAATTAAGTACTTATTAACAATTTTATTAATTAATGCTAATTATCCATTCAATAAAAAAATTTTTTACTGTTTCTAGTTCCCGAAAATCGACAAAATCAAAAGAATATGTTGGGCGGCGTATTGGAGCACGATACGAGAATAGTGGACTTTCGAAACCTGAACTCTTCCCACCCCCCCCCCATTGAAAAATTCTTGTGTGCGCTACAGGCCTAGTCAGATTTAATGTGCATCAATCCCTCTACAAGTCAGGCCTTCATTAAAAGCAGGACTTAAAGTAGGGGTGGCCAACCCGCGGCCCGATTTGAAAAATTTTGTGTGGCCCACGATATTCTTTACAAAATACGATTATTTTGTGCAATAATTTTTATCTTTGGTGTAGTGTTTTGTAACAAATTAATTCCCCATAATTGTTTCCAATGGCACACACGGGAATTTTTCAAGGGGGGGGATACGGGGTCGAAAGTTCACCATTCTTATATCATGCTCCTTTTGATTTTGTCGATTTTTGGGAACAAAACACAGTAAAAAACTAATTATTGAATAAATAATTAGCATTAATAAATAAAATTAATCTCATTATTAACAAGTAACTAATTAAATTTTACGTACAATATACTTAGAATTATAATTAATCTGAAAAAAATCAAGGGCTTTTGGGGGGGGTCAGGACCCCCTGGACCCCCCCTTGTGTGCGCCACCGATTGTTTCTATTTCATCACGTTGCTTCTGTTTTTATAGATACTTAGAAGTAAGTAGAATTGGATTGCAGCGATACGCTTGATTCCTGTAACCTTTTTTTTTTTTCAAATTGCACCTACGAATCGCTCTTTTCGAAAATGAAATTTATCAAACACAAATCAAGCTCAATCTTATCGGACGGAAGTCCTGCAACATCCATTACGATGTGCAAGTACACGCATTGAGATCGACTTGCAAAAACTACGTGAAAGAGTTGAGAGAAACAAATATTTCATTATTTAAATAAACTAAACATAATTTGATCATTGCATTAAGACTGTTTTCGGCAAAAGTACGAGAGCATGAACAAAACGCGAAGCATATTTTCAGACAGAAAAATACCTCAAATTTCATGGAAATTTGGAACGTTATAACACTTATACATCTGTTGACAATATAGTGTTTTTAAAAATTTCAAAATATTCAATGAATATTCTATTTCTCTTTTGAATACGTGCAGGAATAGCTCATTTAACATTACGGTTTAGGAAAAACGCGAAACACATTTCATACCAGAAAAAATGGATCAACTGGGTTAAAAATGAGATGTATGATAAAAAGTGCTTCTCTCTAAAGGTTAGTGAAGCCAGAATATCATATTAATTTTTCATTTCTTGCATATCTGAAAAAAAAAGAAACGAGTCTTACAGTAGTCGCATATGATGTGTAACATCTGACATGTTGTCGTGGTAAAAACGCAATAGTAACTTATATCCTGAAAAAAATGAATCGAGTATGATTGGAAATAATTTTCTATCGAGAGAATAAGTATATCTTTAATGAAAATTTTATTTAATTAACACAAGGAGTGATGCAATTTTTTATCAAAAATAATTATTCTTGATCAATTAGAGAAGAGCGGAGATCGTAGACTTATGATAACTAAAATATGACACATTTACTTGTGATTTCAAAGTATTTAAAAACAGTTGAAAAACAGCATCAATAACAGTACCACTGTTAGTAGTCGAAACATTTTGATTTGTGTACATTTCGTGTTTGAGTTCATCATTCCCAAAAGCCATGGGCGGCTCAGCTTTTGGTAAACTGATGTTAAAGTTAAAATCACCACTCAAAATCATGAAAAGCGAGTGATAGTTTTTTTTTTGCAGAACTATCTTCGGTATATCCCTTTAAGACCCGAGTCACTTTTATCTGCAAATATTAAATTCTTCTGGTTAGTAATATTACAATACATGGACCCAATGACACTGGGAAAATACTAAAAAAATTCCCACTCCCCCGGGAACATAGACGGTACCAGCACGATCGTGTGGGTTGGGCGTTATGTAATTTTACGAGTTATACATTTTTAGCTCTAAGTTGATAGAAGAAACAATCTTAATTCAACTAAACTTGTTACAAATGAAGAAATTATTGATGTATAATTAACTCTTTTATTAATTCATTATTTATTTATTGTAAAAATATTTTGTTTTGTTTTTGGCAAGTATAAATAGCCATTGCATTTTTTCAACATGTTTTCGAACTGCTTTCGTAGTTTTCATATCTGCACTTGCGATGCCTTGAAATGTCATCAACACATCGAAAATAGCTATACATGTCAATCCTTTTATCCTGGAATGGCCAGGATAAAAGCCGTGACATGTATAGCAGGTGGATTATAACGCTTCGATCTTTTTGCGAGTGGATTACAACACTGTTGTCTTCATCATCAATTAAAATACTTTTGTTTAGTAGTTGGAGAGACTCATAATGCTTCAACTATCTCCAACTTAAATTTTAAGCTATCTTTTTTTTTTTGAGGAATTTTATTTAATATTGCATCTTGTTTGCACAGAAACCAAGAATTTGCAACAACTAAATCAATGTTTTGAATGAGCTAATAAAAAATAAAGTACAAAAAGAAAAAACGTGGAAATTTAAATTTGATCAAGATACATAATTCTCGAAGGAAATTAAAGAGATTTAAAGTAAATTTGTAAGCAGCAAGCTCCCGAGGATAGAACCTAGGACAATTCATTTCAAGTCAGCTTCTCTAACCACTAGGCGACGAAGGCTCGTGGAAAGATGTAAAGTAAGCTTTTAGGATGGGTAAAAAGAATGCGAGGGTAGCGAAGAAACAACACCACGCGCTCTCATTAGTCAAATCAAATAGCGTGCTTAGCGTCACTTCCTATTACCCACATCCGTCCCTTTTCACGAAATCACTATGACATATATCCAGCAATCGAGAGGAAAGATGTTACACATCAAAAATGTTCCATATGCGGGTTTTATTCTTTAACATTGACCGAAGACAGCATTAAAATCAACGTCCCACCCTCAGCGAGCCGCAATAAAATCAAACATTGACCGGTCTTCGGAAAAATATAAATATGAATTATTACACTGAATGTTATAAAAACTTCGATAGCTGCGAGGCAGCGTGCCCGCTTCGTAAGCCTAACGATGCGGGTTCGATCCCAGCTGTGGTCAAAAAGATTTTCTGGGTGGGAAAATCGTTGGCCCGCATGTCAAAGATCCCTTGAATCTCACTTTGGCTATGTTACTCTCGGTAAAATTAAATCACTGCAATCTTTAGCATTAAATCAAGCGTTCAGATTAGGTAACGAGGCCACCAATAGATGGAGCCAACATGAAATGACTCATGTTTGAGGACTTGATTTCTCTGCATAGACTTACTTGTTAATATGTAGTCATTAGGGAAAAAATAAAGAGCAATATTTTTTTTCTAAAGAAATGCTTATATATATATATAATGAGGTATAGACGTGTCATCAAATAATTTTGACTTGTGATTATTGGGAAAATAATAATAATAAAAAAAAAACTAAATGCTAACCACAAAATTCTTTATTTACTACGAAAAAATACGTTTTGCACTGTATAGTAGTAAATGTTTCAGTTAGACGTGTAATTAAATTTAAGTAACATTAGTGTGACGTCTGTTGCAGAGAGATGACAAATAACTTATATTAGGATTGTAAGATGTTACTTTTTGAAGAATACACATGCTGAATTTGAGTCATCTGCCAAACAGTTCCTAAACGAGTCTCTTTAATGTTATTCATCTCTGGAAATAATTACTCGTAGGCATAAGTCGATGCAAATATAGTTAAAATAGCATGAGTCTGCTTCTACAAACAGTTAAATGTGTCTGGAATCGAATTCCATGTTTCCAAAATTTCGTTACTAGTGTATTATTTATATTGCTTGTTAATTTTTCTGTTTCAATCAATTCCAACTTTTTCCTTGTTTCAATAAATTTTTGAATCCATATTGAACTAGATCAGAAATCAATAAGATGCGTTTTAAATTCTTCAATTTCCAACATCGAATCGGATGGCCGCGGTAGCTGAGTGGTATAGACCAGTACCACTAAAGATCCGCCATGTAGGGCAGCGATGCACGTTAAATCTGTCAAGAGCTGAAACGTCCTCCCGTTGGTGTGGTGTGGTAGTTAGGAGAGGGAGGTGCCAGCTCAGGTGTCATCCACGTCACTTGAAAATGGTTCAAAATTACGTGGTCGGTCGCCAAAAGCCCTCGTGTAGTTGAACAATGCGACGTTAATGTCCAATCAATCAATCAACCAACCAACATTGGATTGGGGCAAGTTCCGTTTATCAAATGATGTCACATTAGGGTACATAATAAATTTGAGCGTTTCTGACAATTCTTTGAACTGAGAAAATCTCACTGAAAATTCCCTGATTGAAGAATCAATTATGGAAATAAATTCTTCAATTACTATATTTTTGTCTGTGGTTTCTCATGTACATATTAATCTTTGAGATTTTTTTTTCCAAGTTCGGGGTTCTTTTTAATTCTATAGTTTCTGAACTAAAATGCAAACCGTTTTGATCGGCGGTGTGCCCAAAATATTGTGCCGCGTGCCATCAATGGCACGCGTGTCAGTGGTTCACCATCCCTGATCTAGAACTTAGAAGCTGCAAGACTGAACAAATATAAATGAATATCGACCCATTACCAATAAAAAAAACAGTGAATAATAATAATAATAATAATAAAAAAGCAGATAAGGAGTTTAACATTTATTCTACGCAGTTAGTATAGTGATAATTCGAAACGCAAACTTTACGATTGCACACGGATTACATGTTGGTTTTATCAGGACGTAAAAAGAAAAGGAAAAATTTTGCTATAACAAATATGCATATAAAATGATAAAAAAAAAATCAAATGACTGTTTTAGTTAAGTGCCGTTCGAACAAATGTAATCTTTTTGTTTTCTTTTTTTCATCCAATTGAATCGTTATCAGTTTTTGCGCGCATTTGAGGCGATAACAGATCACTTCAAGTACTTCCTTAATATTCTCTTTCCATCTTCATTTTTACACATTTGATTTGATCGCTAATGAAAGATTTTAATGATACTATTCAAGATCCATTCTAATACCTTAAGGTATCCGACCACGTTCGAAACCGTGAATTTAAAAAAGCGGATAAATGAATAGTTTTCATGATATTTAGTGTCACTCAGATTAGAATACATGCATAAAATTGTTTTAAGGATAGTTTGACAAAAAATTATTTAAATACAATATTTTGGCACAAAATTAACTTAGAATAAACTTTTTCTAAAAATGTTCTCTTTTTGTGAAAATTGCTTCTATTATAATACTATTTTGCCTGTATATAGCTCAGACCTCGTTACAGACGCTCAACCGGAATTTTTGAAATATATGACTTAGAAGTGGGTTTATCCATGTTTTACGACAACAGAGGGGAGAAATTTTAAGAAAAAGAACGCCGATAATTATTTCAATGGGTTGTAACTCTGAAAACAATGTGAATTTTTTAAAACTCATAGCTGAGCCTCTGTACAGAGGTCAGAGCTATATACAGGCACACAAAATATTATTATAATAGAAGTATTTTTCACAAATGGAGAACCTTTAGAAAAAAAGTCATTCTAAGTTAATTTTTTGCCTAAATATTGTATTTAAATATTTTTTTTGTCAAAATGTCCTTAAAACAATTTTATGCGTGTATTCTAATGTAAGTGACAGTAAATATCATGAAAATTATCCATTTATGTGCTTTTGCAAAATCACGGTTCCGAACGTAGTCGGATACCTTAAAATTATAACAAAATCCCTCTCTCAAGTAAAGTGAATCGAAAAAAAAATTTTTTTTTTTTCCAGAATTTCAAAACCTACTTATGCAGAAAACATGTTCTCTGGTATCTAGGTTAAGGGGGAAATAATTTTCATGCTAAGTATTGCCACAAGGGGAATAAAGTTTAGGCAGTGGAGCGCACAAGGGGAGCGAGGGAGGGAGTTTCCCGGATTTTACGACTCCCCAAAGCCCTTATATTTATTTTCGATATTCATCCTTATCCTATGTAAATTATAAGTAATATTTAATTAAGTATTTGTTATTATTAATTAATGCTAATTATTTATTCAATAATTAATTTTTTTCTGTTTTTTGTGCCCGAAAATCGACAAAATCAAAAGAATATGTTGGGTGGCGTATTGGAACATGATACAAGAATGGTGGACTTCCGGCCCTGGAAGCCCCTCTCCCCCCTCCCCGAAATATTCCTGTGTACGCCGCTGAGTTTAGGCACTAAAAAAAATTTTTTTCGCGCTAAAATGTCAAAGTCATTTTTGTTTAACAGGCATTTTAGAACTCTTTTTAGTTTTTATGCCGACGAGTGATTGAATATTAACGTCGCCACTGTTCAGCTACACGAGGGCTTTTGGTGACGGACCTCGTCATTGTGAACCATGGTCCAGTGACGTGGACGACACCTGAACTGGCACCCCCTATCCTAACTACCACACCACGCCAACGGGAGGACGTTTCAACTCTCGACAGACTTAACATGCATCGCTGCCCTACACGACGGGTCTTCAGTGGTACTGGGCTAGAACTCGTGACAAGGTCAGCCACGATCCGATACCTTGACCACTCGGCTATCGCGGCCACTTATGTCCACGAGAGGACACACACAAAATAGTTTGAAGGTTGGAAAAAAACATCCTGTACAGTTATTATTATATTTTTTTAAGAAACCTACTGTGTCGAAATTGCAGTGCACGATAAAGCAAGCGGAAGACGGAAAACAGCTTGGATCGGACTGATTGGACGGTGAGATGAGAAAGCTGGGATTATGAAATGTGTTGCAACGAACCTTGTGTATTGTTCACTATTCACGTATCGATAACCATCGTTTTTCGTTATTTGTATCGAGGCAAAACAAAATCATTTTGAGTCTTAAAGTTGCGTGAGCAAAACCAAATATATTTTTCGTTTTTTTTTTTATTTTCGAAAATTCACCCTTTATGTGGCAATATTAAACGTTGAAATTATTATTTTGTAAAATTGTTTTTCTCCTGATCTCCGTGTTACAAAGCATCTTTTCCAAAAAGGTAGATTCCAATTACCGTAAAATTCGGCGTATAACGCGCACTTTTAACACAAAAAATAACATCGAAATTTACGGGTGCGCGTTATACGCCGGGTATAAAAAAGCGAGCTTTAAAAATAAAAAAAAAGCTAAAAATTAAAAATTGCAACTAAAAAGTACTGGTGCGTGTTATACGTCGGATTTTACGGTAATAATATATTTTCCCTATTAAATCGCGATCTACCCTATCATACGGCACAGTGGTGCACACGAGAAGAGTCGGGGGGGGGAGGAAGTCCACCATTCTCGTATCATACCCCAATACGCCGCCAAGTATATCCTTTTGATTCTGTCGATTGTCGGAACCGTAAAAATAAAAATTACTGAATAAATAATTATCATTAATTAATAAAATAAATTAATTAATACAAATATTTAATTAAATTTTACGTACTATATACATTATATTATAAATCGAAAAAAAATCAAAGGCGATGGGGACAGGGTCCGGAACCGAGCTCTTCACTTGCGTGCGCTACTGACACAGTTTATGTCTACGATTTTTTTCCGAAAATATTTTCTATACATATAACTCCCCCTTTCAATTATAAGAGTAGCTTATGTAGTTGTTGCCATAAAGGGGAATATTTTTAATTTTAGTTTATAATTGTCATCAAGTTAATATTATGAATAAAAATTTAATTCATACTACAGATAAATCTTGCAAACTTTAGGGGATCAATTTTGATTTTAATTATTTTTAAGCTAGTACAGTACAGTCCCGCTAATCCGAACACGGCTAATCCGAACATCCGGTTAATCCGAACGGCTCCGCGGAAAAAAATTTATAATTTTAAGGACGAAAATCGATGAATATTTCAATATAAAACAGTATAAACCTTAATTTAAAACAGTTCTTTATTTAATATTCACGCACAGTACATCAAGTTATGGTACAAATTTTAAAATGGAATAAACTACAGAACAGAACCACTAATGTTTAGTATGAAAAATTGTACAACATAACCCGTACTCCCAGTTCAAATAGTGATTTCGCTGTTACTCCGGCTAATCCGAACAATCACGTAATCCGAACAGGGGTCGGTCCGATATTGTTCGGATTATCGGGACTGTACTGTAGTCGCCAACTAATTGGGTTAGATTTGCTAAAATACTTTAAAAGACCCTCTCCTTTCATTTAAAGTTTTTTTTTTCATCTTCAACAACAATTAATTGCATTAAAATCGAATATAGAATTAACATTCAGTTAATTAGTTAATTAACATTCATGATGAATGTTAATTAAGTAATGAATGAATTAAAATTCAGTTAGTTTGTTAAACAAAACTACATTCCAAATATGTTCAAAAGATAACAAGTGATGCTCTGTGGCTTACTCCTCCACACAACCCCCCTCCCTTTATCTTTCAGTTAATATTAAGCAAACAAATGAAATTCTAAACAACAATGTGATGAAACAAAACAAAAAAAAAAAAGAAAAGATATCTTGCTAAAAAAATTCTTCCAGGAATCTCTTTAAAAAAAAAGTTTATCTTTACACTTTTCAAAATAAAATTTACTATGTTTTCTTTTAGAAGTAGATCAATACGACTTTCTAAGAGTATTTTCTTAGATTATTTGTTAAGTGCCAACATAGACGTATTTTTTTCCTTCGTTGTTACGTTTATTTGTTTCATTTTTTTAATTAAGCATGTATAAAGTTTAAGGTTAGAAGGGAAAAAAAATCTCAGTTTTCTTCAGCGAATTTTCGATAACGTAACAACACACTGGCAACATTTGTATTTCGATAACTAGGTACCAGAACAGCTCCAGAAAAAGTGTGAAAAAACTGTTCCCACACACATACACACATCATACGTAACATTACACAACAATGTAACACCCGAGAAGCTTTGTAAAATGTATCGCTTAAAATCGTCATTTTTTCCCGCAAAAAAATATTTAAGGTATCCGAACACGTTGAAAATGACCAAATTCGGACAAAGCAGATATTATTGTTTTTTATTTTATTGAATAGAGGAATCTTTTGGTTTACAAATCATACTTTGTTTGTTTCCACGCTACATAGAGGTCAAGTTATAATCCATTTTATAAAATTAGAAAAACCGGAAGTGGGTCTTTGATTTACCAGAAGTGGGCACTTAAATTGTTCGAAATCTATCATGGCGAGTCTGATAACTCAAAACGTTATAAATGTACTTCTATATAAAACTTTTTACCTGATATTTATATTATTTTCTAGAGAATGTACTAAAATATTTCTTATTGTATGAATATTTTTTGTGTTATTGCCTGTTATTTAAAGACCGGTCTCAAAAAGAATGTCACATTTCTTATAATGTTTACTCAATTAGAGCTCTAAAATTTTCAAATTTCAACAAAACATTAAAATTTTAGTACATTCTCTAGATAAATGAATCTAATTTGTTTTAGTAATACTTTTACTGATATAAGTTTATTACTTTTTTCCCTAATTACTCTGAAGATTTTCAACAACATTGCTAAAATTTCACTCATAATTGTGATTTTTGTAAAATTTAGATAATTTTTAAAAAAATTAGTTAGTTAAATATTAGTATTTATTGGTAATGATTCATAAAAAACATCTATAATGTTTAACTATGCTATTTTTTTTAAAAAAGTACCTCGGACGTGTTCGGATACCTTAAATCATAAAATTTCAATTTGGTTTTTTATTTTCATGAAATTAAAATTAAATCCTTTAAAACGGATGATCATGATATAACTTGGAATTTATTGAATCATGATTAGACTTAATTTGAAACATTAGCTTATTTACAGTTAATGGGAGGGGATGCAAGCTGAGTGAGTGTTTTAATAACATCCTACTATCAAGAAACCTACGGGCTGTTTTCGAGGGACCTTGTAATTCTGAACCACGGTACAGTGACAAGGAAGACACCTGAGCATTGTTCCTTAACTGATACACCACGCCAATAGGAGTACTTTGTGCCTAGACAGATTGAACGTGCATCTGCCCCTCTACATGGCGGGTATCCAGTAACACTAGGGTTCAACCTCATGACATGCCAGTATAGTACGGGAAATAGCATTGCATAAAAAAATACGAGTGGCCCTTACCAGACTTGTTGGTAATGAAAACCAAACAAGGTAATTTTAAAAAAAGGCATAAAGGTATTTTATAATAACAAAAGGCATTCTCAAATAAATGTTAATAATTATTCTACTACAGGAAAAAAAAGTTTATTTTTGAAAAAATTATATATTTTAAATAAAATAAAATAGAGAAAGAAAAGTATATATATACATGCAGGATATTTTAAAACGAAATTGATCTAGAAGAGGTGTGGCCAACCCGCGGCACGCTGCTATAGTGGTGCACGGCTGAGTTGTAAGAGTGCCCCACACAAAGACTTATTGAAAAATTAAAAAAGTATAATAATAAATACCATTTTTTTTGTTTGTTTTATTGAAAGGTGGTTGTCTCAGACAAGACAAAACATCTAAATTTACTTTAAATACATTTAATTAAATTAAAATAGAAAATTCGAATGTAGACAACACTCCTTTCATTGTTGTGTGCGTTCGTTTTCCAAAGGAAGTGCATTCGTGAGATTCTGGAATTTGAGGGAGTGCGTTTTAAAATATCTGCAAGAAAACAACGAACTGTCCAGTGAGTGCTTGCTTCTCCAGAACGAAGATAGTCCCCGATTTTGTTATGTAGATCAGTGATCCGCAACCCCGCGGACCGCTACCGGTCCGTGGATCAAATGGTGTCGGGCCGCCAAAAGAACATTAAACTATTACCATTTTATTTAAAGTGGTGTATTTCTCACGGATTTGCGCAACTGTCCACGGAAATCACTTTTATTCATTGTCAGTGTAACTATATTTTATTCTGAAGGCATATTGAAATGCAACTAAATGAAAATTGTTGAATCAAAACAATCTAAAATATAAACAATCAACGTGTCCCGCCCTCAGCGGGCCGCGGTAAAATTATCAAACGTTGACCGGACCGCAGCGATAAAAAGGTTGCGGAGCACTGACGTAGATGACTTAGTAAAAAATCTACAAATTGAAAAACCACATTAAAAAGTACTGACTGTTTAATAATTATTTAGAAAATTAAATTTTTAAGGTTACTCACTTTTATTTTATAGCTAACCTAACTGATTGAAACTGAAATAAAAATTTAGCAAAAAAAACTTAAGTTCGCACTTTTGCCTTTATTAATTTGCTTGTTATTAAATTATTTTTAAATTTCCACTACTTATATACAATATATCCACTACTACATAAAATATGTGCTATTTTCGTACAAATTTGATAATATATACATATAAGCCCATAAGTAACATTTTTTCACCTTTTCATTCGTTTGTTAGAAAAGTTTGAAGTGGCACACCTGATTCTCTCTTTTTAATCAGATAGTGGCACTCTTCCCAAAAAGGTTGGCCATCCCTGATCTAGATCAATAATTAAAATAATATTTCAAATAATAGTTCCCCCCCCCCTTTACTTAAGTACATGAAGTAAATGATCTTATAAATCAATCGTATAAATCAGGGGTATATCCAACCCGCGGCCCGACTTGAATAATTTTGCGGCCCGCGAGATTCTTTACAATACAAAATTCGACTATTTTTCACAATATTTTTTGTTTAAAGGGTTGTGTTTATTTTTTTATTTTTATTTTTACTTATTTATTTTTGTAAAAATAAATCCCATATCTGTTATTATTTTATCACATTGCTTCTGAAAATCTTTTTTTTTTTCTTTTATACATTGAAATTTATCAAACATAAATCGTGATCAAACTTAACGCACGAAAATCTGCAACATCAATTATGTTACGCTAATACCAGATGCATTGAGATCGACTTGCAAAAACTAAGAGAAAGAGTTGAGAAACAGGTATCTAACTAATTAAATAAACTAAACATTATTAGATCATTGCATAGTTATTATTATATTATCTATGTTTGAATACATGAAAAACAATGAAAACAATAATAATATATATCAGTCTGTTTTAAATTTTCACTCCAACAAATAAATGTTAGTAATGGGATCCAAATCTAATACAAAAATATATATTTTTATATGCGGCTCGCGGGATTGTAAAGTTCTTCCGAAATGGCCGGCAAGGTCATTTGGGTTGGCCACCCCTGGTATACATAAATCCTCATTTAATTAAAATATTAATGAAGCAGCAAATTATAAATTTGCTGCACATCATCAGCATCTCTATTTCCCTTTCTTTTTATAAATAAAACTTTCTCTTTTGGCTATGAGAACGTATAACGTAAAGACTCGTACTTAGATCTTTCACTGCAGTTATCTCGTCTCTTCCTAAGAACAGGTTTATGAAGTTTATCTAATCGCAGAGTCGGATAAATATAACAACTTGTAAAAGAAACTTTAACTAGTTAGCAATAAACGGTTAAAGACACGTTTTGTAGTTTTCTTCCTTCAAGAGAGGTTGCCTGTCCCACGTGAAAGAAATCAAGATTTCATAAGCGATATGTAAAACAATGTATACTACAAGCTTAATTTTGTATGAAATAAGATCTCCCAAACGGGGGTTGCTGTAAAAATTAAAAAAACAATCTAGAATAAAAAGCAAAATAGACATAGATCCAGTTAGATTGAAAAAGAAAACATCTTAATTTTCATAACAACTAAATAATTATTTTTTTCAAATGGGGCTGCGGATTGGTATTTTACCATTGCAGACCTCGTACATTCATTTCTAGACAGCTAGCATCACTTTTTAGTGCAGCATTGTAGAGGTGAATACCAATCAGCGCAATGTAATCCCAAGGGGAAGGAACATGAGCTCTGACGATGCGAAATCGTACTAGAATTTAATTTTTCCGAGAGAACCTAAGCCAAACAGACACGCTAGGGGCATGCCACGCAATCAAACGGCATGGACGTTGTCGATTTTCTGCATCAAGAAAATCCACTAATTTGAGACGGGGTCGAACCCGCAAACCTGGGCGTACTAGGCCAGCGCCGCACCAACTAAGCCACTCAGCCGGCATTTTCATAAAAGTTAAAGCATATAAAAGGTGTAGAAAAGACAATTATTACAGAGATTTGTTAAAGCAGCCATTATATATTTACAAAATTGAAAATATTTTTAATGTTAAACAAAAACATTAAGATTATGAAATAATAAAGTACACCGTGTCCGAAAAAGAATGTAGCCCTTTTTAAAAAAAATTCTCTAGGCACCCAGTGTACAGAGAGTGATGAAAAATGGCCTGAAAGCTACTAGATACTCGAAGTTTTGAAATATCCTCCTTTCCTGTGTGCACAGAATTGTCAACATGGCGTTCACCACACCACAAGGCGTTTTGTGCTGTGGAAAAAGCAAAAACAATTTCTCTATCCTCACAGTTCAACACAACTTTCGGCGACAATTTGGGATCGATCCACCGGACAAGAACTCAATTAAACGTTGGCATACACAACTAATGGAGACAGGTTGCCTATTCAAAGGCAAAAGCACGGGGTGACAGTGTTTGGGTGAGTGAAGATTAACGTCACACTGTTCAGCTACACGATGGCTTTTGGAGACGGACCTCGTAATTTTGAGCCACGGTCAAGTAACGAGGACGACACCTGAGCTGGCACCCTCCTCTCCTAACTACCACACTACACTACACCGACGGGAGGACGTTTGAGCTCTCGACAGATTTAAGGTGCATCGCTGCCCTACACGGCGGGTCTTCAATGGTACTGGGCTCAAACGCAAGACACGCCAGCCACGATCCGATACCTTGACCACTTGGATACCGCGGCCACGTGACCGCGTTTGGACAACCATTTTCGGATACGGTGTACATATTTCAAGCGTCATACTATCAAGTTTTCTCTACGGCACTAAAATTCAAGGGATGAAAATACCGAGTTTAATCCCTCCTTTTAAAAAGGGATTAATTCGTTTATTTTTCCAATATATGGTAATGAACATTGATTTTCTGTTTTTCAACCGAAAGAGCTTCATAATTGCATCCGAAAACAGCAGTCGTCAACTTGCAGAACTTCACGGACCACTCAATGTATAATTTTATATTTGGTGAATTATTAATATGATTGGACATGGCAGACTTCTACAACTATAATGTCACTTATTTAAGTTATTTAAAAGGAACTGCACGAAAAGCAACAGCAAACCGGCAACGCACAGCAATATCAACCAACTGAAATATTATGCCACCAATTTACCTTCATGGTTGTCTACTCTCACTTTACAAATATCGATAGAAGCACATATAAAAGTAGATAAAAAGTCGTTACACTCATAAGGAATTTCGCTATAAGTACTAGCTAAAATAAAAAGCATAATCTCTATTGCTTAATATGTTTCATTACTTGTCATATTTAAACCTGAATTTGCTTAGAAGTGTAAATAATGTTCTAATTTTGTTGTGGACCATCAAACATTCTTCACAGACCACAGGTAGAGGATCGCTACCGTAGACTGTAAACACAACTATGACACTCTTTTGCGTTCAAACTCGAATCGAACAAGGTTTGTTTCAAATGCAGCATTATTAGGTGCTTATGAATGATTAGATAGTTCAAATATATATTCTATGGATCAGTGATCAGATATAAACTTTTTTAACCCATGGACCCATTTTACTAATCAAAATTTGCCCGCGGACTCCTTTTTATAGTCAAAACTATCCCGAGAGAAAAAGCAACATAATTGCATAGTATAAAAATTAAAAAATTTTAAAATAACCATTTTGCTGAAGAATTATTTATTGAAATTATAATTTTTGTTTAAATTGAAATAAAAATAATTAATAATTCAGATGAACACACAACTTCTGTACAATAACTCATAATGCAGGATATAAAATTTTGGTCTGCTTTTATAGGCAAAATTTGTAGAATCCTACTTCAAACATTGGTTTAAGTCCCTCATTCGTGGATATTTCAATTTGATATTCTTGTATTAGTATGGATTCATCTGTGTTTGACATATGAGATAGTACACGCGCCAAACGTTTCAACACCCAGTCGGCAATATCCAAGTGAATTATTGTTATTTATTTAAATTTCTATAAAAATAAAAAAAAATTGATCATTTTTTAAAAAATTCTATATTAAACCTTGTGTGCACCCCTTGACTTTCTTCAGGGACTCCCAAATAAAATTTAATTTTCCATGAGCCCCCTAAATAAAACAGAACCCCTGGGGGTTCGTAGGGACCTTTATGGGAGCCACTGCTATAGACAATAGTTAAATTGGAAAAAGAGTTATCAATTTAAAAAATATAATTATATTGTTGCCTGCCAGCTGAAAAATCCTCAATGCCCTTGCTTCAAGATTCCCATCTCTAAAAACCATTTTAAATTCGTTTGAAAGTAACCCGATATCCTGTGTGGAATTACTGATTATTATCTTAACTCTAAGCACACACACAATAGCATTTATGAGAGTGCAGTAAGAGAGAGATATATGTATTGGATGTGATAAAAAAAATTGCCTTATTCCTTTTCGCCTTCCCAATTGAAAATATTTTTCTTATTTTGTAGTTATTTTAACTTTCGCGTCAGTCAGTTTTCATGTTTTAAAAAGATGCACCTCAAAATACTTCTTTACATTAGAGAAATATTTAATCTGAGACAGATAACTTTTTTTTTCTTTGGCATTATGGATATACTACATCGGATTTAAACAAATACAGTACATTTTAAAATCCGTCGCCAAAAGAGCCCTCGAGTAGCTAGCTGAATAGGGCGACGTTAATATTCTTTCACTCACTCTCTACATTTGAAAAAGATCATTAGAAATTCCCTAAGACAATAAATAGAGGGCAAATAGCGGCCCGCCAAGACATCAGAAAATCAGCTTTTAATCGAGATTTTTTTTCCCCTTGTGCGATCAAAGAACCGTGTTTAATTTTTCACTCTTAGGAAAACAAAATATCCCGAAGTGTTTCTGCTAAGAGATCACAGTAAAGTAAGGAGAATGAGGTCAAACGATTTCAAGATTTTAAGAAAATTAAGCCTAAATTCAAAACTGCTGATATGAATACAGTAACTGAAGAACTGAAGCTTGAACTTACTGACTTGAAGTCAGATCACAGAGTGTGAAGAAAATGTTTAATGCTATGACATATATTGACTTTTAATAATCTTTGTCAGCTGAAGAGTGTCCGAGTACGAAGAATTTTTTTGTCTGAGAGGGAGGGGAGATAGTTCCCAATATTTAAGTCAATATATATTTGTGAGAAAAGTTTTTCTTGCATGAATATCAACAAAGACTAAATATAGATGTAATTCGGTTGAAATATGCTTGTAGCCTGTAATGAGAATAAATCATCCGACTAGATTGCAGTATAAATTTTTCAAAAGTTTTAAAGAACATAAATAAGCATAAAGAGTTATAATTACTATGTAAATTACACATATCACCCTTTGGTTTTGAAAAAAAAATTACTTCTATATATGAAATTTTAGCAAAATTTTCAAAGTTAAGAAAAATGCCATAAATAAAAATGCATTGGACATAATGCAGTTTTAATTCCTTCTTCATCCATTTGAAGTGCCGCAAACCGCAGGGTAAAAAATATTTTAAGAAATAAAAAGCATTTAAATTTGATTAAGGATTTTTCGTCAAAATTACTGCACGTTCTTAGCTAAAAATGGCTATAAAATGGGATTAAACGTAACCATCTTAAAAACTGCGGTTCGTTACAATCTAAAAAGGCTTAAATAATAAATGTTACAAATTTCATTGAATTTGATTGGATTGTTTTGGAGATATCCCGTTTTTCGTGCACAAATTATAGTAAAAATTCCATTCCCCAAAAAGAACAACAAAAAAAAAATATTTTTATAAGTTAGATAAAGTAAATGCTATTAAAACAACTGAAAAATCCCTCTAGTTTTATAATATTATTCCTTCTTCCTCAATATTTAAATTCCTGTTATTTCTAATGATTGTAACATTAAACACATAAAAATCCCTCTTCCAACCTAAGTCGGATATTAAAACAAGCAATTTTAGTCGTGATTTAAAAAAAAATTGTACAAAAGTCTCATAAAACTGATTTTAAAATTAAATGTGTCTCCAGCTATAGCTAATATGAAATTATCACGATAAATATATTGTATATAAAACTGACAATATTTTATTTAACTTATATCTATTATTTTTTATAACAATATAAAGGTGCGGCCCACCGGTACACTCCACTTTCACAATGCGGACCATGAGCCGAAACAAGTTGCCCACCCTATAAAAATATTATTACATGTTCAATATGAATGTGATAAATAGAAGTCTTATACAAAATAAAATAATTAAAAACAAGAAAAAATTAGTTAAATAGAACGAAATACCAGCAAAAATTTCTTCTATTTGCGCTTTCTCACATTCCCGACTTAATTTTTTTTTAAAGAAAATAAATGCGGAATATGTTTAGCGCGAAAACGAAAGATCGGATAACACGAAATAATGCAGCGGTCCCGACAAACTGTTATGTATTTTCATGCATTTTTTCTCTTAACACGAAAATAATTCCCTTCTGAGAATGAAGAAAATACGGAAAAAGCCAGACACACAAGGAAATGTTTAAAAAAGTTTTTGTATTATTGGACTGTTCTTCTGTATCATCGAAAGAATTCGTTGTAGTAGATGACGATATAATGAGTGTACATCAATAAGCAGCAAAGACATTTTTATATTTTGTTCAAAGCTCAAAACACATCATTGATGTAGATTTTGACGATGAAAATGAAATGAGTAATGCATCTCCTGTTCCCACGTCATCCGAAATGAAGAAAATCATGAAAAGTAGATGTAATTATTTAAATGAACTATTAAATGAATTTAAAAAAATGGATGATATCCAACAATTTGTTGAAATTTTTATTAATTTCTTGAGAATGCTTTCTTTTCGTTGATTTTTATTAAATAAACTCTATGTAATTAAAATGTTTTCTAATAAACTTAATTTTGATAAATATACGTTTTTTTGCAATATCCTTTAATACGAAATTCTTTTAACACGAAAAAATATTTCAGTCCCCTCAGTTTCGTTGTTCAACGATTTTCACAAATCTAAAAAATATTTGTCCTTCCCCCAGATGCAATTTTTTTTTCTATCAAAACACCTCAAACAAAGTGAGATTACAGAGTGACTATCCAGAAAGCAATCCCTCATAAAACAAACAGAAAAAAAAAAGATGGAACATATAAAGCAGAGCCACTGGATTCATTTACCAACTAAAAACCGTTCGATTTCACTGGTAAGGAACTGTCACATAAAACTCGAAATAGATTTCAATTGCTCATAAGACTCTTACTAGGTTCGATTGATCTCGGAAAAAGAGAATCATTTGCGTGGGTGGACGTAAAAGACGGTTAAGTTTATTCTCTGTGCAAATGACTTCAGACCATTATTCCGTTGAAACGTTGCCATTAAATCGCCGAGTTTTATTTTTAAATGCTTACGACCATGCGAGTAAGGATTTTCTTCCTCTTCTATTGGAAAACATTGGAAGTCGGGGTCTAATAGAATTGAATAAAAAATGCAAAAGATTTCGGTATTTTGTATTTCGGGTTGTTCCCATCAAAATTCCTTTAATATCCTGGCACCTTTAGAACCATTACAAAAAGTGAAAATAACGATGTTTCTATATAATAATTGATAAAAACGATAATTTCTTTATTATAAATGCACATAACCAAAATCAACAGCAATCTATATTGAAAAATAGTAATCTTTTTTTATTATCTGAAAAGATATGTTGAGATTGAGTGCTTATCAAATTCTAGATAGCTAGTTTCTCAGTTCATGAATAATGATAGTAATTTTTAGTTGGTTAGATCAAATAATTTTTTTCCCAGAATTCAAAAATCTACCAATGCAGGAAAGATGTTTTTCGGTATACAGATAATGTGGAAAATATTATTTAAAAAATTAATATTTATGTTAAATATTGCCACAAGGGAAATGGAGTCCAGGCATTTGGTCTTTTTTAAAGGTAAAAAATTAAAGAAATTTTTGCTAAGGAAAAACAGGCATTTTAGAACTTTTTAACATTTCTTGCGATGAGAGGATTGCATTCAAAAGATTATCTGGTGTTGAATTTTCGAAAATCCCTACTGTCGGAATTACAATGCAAAATAAAGAGGAAGACGGAAAAAAACTGAATTTTTCATTTGAATGTGATTTTAAATAATTCACATTTCAAAGGAATCATCATCATCATATCTGGCAAGACAGCCTCTCGTGGTTCAGTGTCATCCTTTCAAGATTCCTCTTGTTCACTTTCATTCTCCAAGTTTTCTCCTTTATAATCCAAAGGTCTGATTCCACTGAGTCTGTCCATCTCAGCCTTGGTCATCCACGCTTCTGAATCCCAGTGACTTTGAGAACTGCAGTGCCTTTTCGACAAAATTATCATCTGGCATTCGCATTATATGGGCTATCCAATTCATTCTATTTAGTGTTATGTATTTAATGAATTTCGATCATTTTTTGAAGAGATAACTTCTATTGGCACAATTTGCCTGAGGGTGAACTTGAATGAACGTCACGCTCGGGAATGTAAAGCTCATTCGGCTTTTTTTCGGAAATACAAACCCCTAAAAAGGAAAGGAGGGACGTTTCCCTCCGCCACTCTAAAACCGGTAGTTTGCCCCCCCCCCTTCACCTATTTCTAGGGCAGGGGTGGCCAACCCAAATGACCTCGCGGGCCACTACGGAAAAACTTTACAATCCTGCGGGCCGCATATAAAAATATATATCTTTATATTAGATTTGGTTCCATTACAAACATTTGTTGGAGTGAAAATTTAAAACAGACTGGTATATTATTATTGTTTTCATGGTTTTTCATGTATACAAACATTGATAGTATAATAATAATGATGCAATTGTCAAATAATGCTTAATTTATTTAATTAGTGAGATATCTTTTTCTCAACTCTTTCACTTAGTTTTTGCAAGTCGATCTCAGTGCATGTGTATTTGTGTATTGTAATTTATGTGCCAGATTTTCGTGCGTTAAGTTTAAGCACGAATTCTGTTTGATGAATTTCAATTTAGGAAAAAAAAAAAAAGAGATTCGCAGTAACATAAGCAGTGTGATAAAATAATAACAGTTATGGGATTTATTATTTACAAAAAAAACCCCTCTTTTTAAGCAAAAAGTATTGTACAAAATAGTCGAATTTTGTAACGTTGTAAAGAATCTCGCGGGCCGCAAAATTATTCAAGGTGGGTCACATGCGGTCCCCGGGTCATCGGTCGGACACCCCTGTTGTAGGAGAATGAATGCGGGATTATTTCTAATCCTAGTTGAAGTATGAAAATGAAACGTAATATTTTTTTAAAAATAGACTTAGACAGGAAAAGAAATCCTACACTAAAAATTAAACATAAAATGTAGAAAAAGGACAAGTTTTTATAGAACTAAGTAAATAGTATTATTATCATTAGGAATATTGCAGTGATCTTAAGAATAAAAATCTATTTTTGTAAGCGAATCGGAATAGTAATTAACAAATAGTTCTATTAATCACATTACTTAAATATACTTTGAGTCTAAAAAGAAAATTAAAACCATTAAAAATTTAAAATAACAATATTAAGTATACAGGTATTAAGAAAAAGTTTCATTAAATAATTTAAATACAAGAAAACAAAATATAATTAAGAAGACTTTCCTTGCAGCAGCACCGAATATATTTGTACAAAACTGCCATACAATGACAAAAGAGCTAGTATAAGCCAGAGATTATGCGATATAAATCTTCTGGTTAAATCTTTTTTAAAGGTTTTGACCTGGATTCCTCTCTTCCCAATCAACTACCCGTCATACTATCCCTTTGCTTAAATTAATTCATGGATAGAATTAAATATTGCTAAATTACAACCAAAATTCACAAAACGGGATCGGGTCTTCTTAACAAATTACCTATGATTTTAAGAGTGAATATTAAAGTAGAGTTTTCAAAAGACAAATCAAAACCTTTAGTTGATTTTTTAAAATCAAAATTCAATTTAATTACGTCAAATGATCCAAATGAAACACGAGGAAGTACAGAACAACGCTTGCCGGAGTTTTTTTTTTTTAGATATTTAAATAAAATTCTGAATGTAAGATTTATAACCTATTTCAGCTACCATAAACCTATTGTTTCCTTCTTAGAATACAATGATTTCCCAAATATGATTGTATATTTCGCACAAAAATATTACTTTTTGAGTACAGCCATATGAATAAATAATTTTATAGGACAATACTAACATCTCCTTGTTTTTTATTCACCTAACTAAACCCTGCAATAACATTATAAAATTTGAAGTTATCACTTCTATCGTGTGGTCATAAGCACAAACACTTTTTTAAAATATATATATATATATAAATTTTGTTAATACTGAAAATTCGAATTCACATAAGATGTACAAAATTGTAAAAATATTTTTAAAGCTTTTTTGGCTATTATGAGATAACCGCCACTAATTTTAATGAGAAATGAATTAAGGTATCCGACTACGTTCGGAAACGTGATTTTGCAAAAGCGTATAAATGGATAACATTTATGATATTTAGTGTCACTTTTATTAGAAAACGTAAATAAAATTGTTTTTAGAATATTACTACAATAAAAAAATTATTTAAGTATAATTTAATGACCAATTTTCAAAACATTCTTTTATGAAAAATGCTTCTATTATAATAATATTTTGCCTGTATATAGCTCAGACCTCTGTACAGAGGCTGAACAAGAAATTTTGAAATATATAACTCAGAAGTTGATGTATCCATATTTTACTGCAACAGAGGGGAGAAATTTTAAGAAAAAAACGCCGATAGTTATTTCAATTGGTGATAACTCTGGATATAATGTGAATTTTTCAAAAATCTTAGTTCAGACTCTCCGGAGAAGTCTACTTTATCTAAGCAAAATATTATTATTATTGAAGCATTTTTTATTGAAGGAGAACGTTTCGAAAAAAAGTTATTCTAAGTTAATTTTTTTGCCGAAATATTACATTTAAATAATATTTTAATATTTTTTTGTTATAATGTCCTTAAAACAATTTTATACATGTATTCTAATCTAAGTGACACTAAATATCATGACAATTATCCATTTATACGCTTTTTTAAAATCACGGTTCGGAAAGTAGTCGGATACCATAAGGTACCGCAACCTTTTTATCGCTGCGGACCGGTCAACGTTTGATAATTTTACCGCGGCCCGCTGAGGGTGGGACACGTTGATTGTTTATATTTTAAATTGTTTCGATTACATTTAAATATGCCTTCAGAATAAAATATAGTTGCACCAAAAATGAGTAAAAGTGATTTAACGTGGAATATAAAGTGATTTCCATGAAAACTTGCGCAAATCCGAGAGAAATGCCCCACTTAAAATAAAATGGCAATACTTTAATGTTCTTTAGGCGGCCCGGCACCATTTAATCCACGGACCGGGGGTTGCGGATCACTGCCTTAAGTGACTCTTCCAAATGCTTTGAAATTAAATCTCAATTACTACAGAGCGCGAAATTAGTTTTTCCTCTTGATTCAAAGTTAATTCACATATAGATGTGTCTTCTATCCAGTAGTGCACACAGGAATTTTTCAAGGAGGGGGGTCCGGGGTCGAAATTCACCATTCTTGTATCATGCCCATTTTGATTTTGTCGATTTTCGGGAACAAAACACAGTAAAAACTAATTTTTGAATAAATAATTAGCATTAATTAATAAAACTAATCATTAATAACAAGAGTAATTAATTAAATTTTACGTACTATATACTTAGAATTATGATCAATCGGGAAAAAAATCTAGGGCTTTGGTGTGGGGGGGAGTCCGGACCACCAGGACCCCCCTTGTGTGCGCCACTGCTTCTATCACAAATGGATTGCAAACCCAATCAATTTTTTTTATCCACGAAAGGATTAATTAAATATACCATGAATAAATACCCTTAGTACATTTCTACGAAACAACCAAATGATTTAGCTCTAGATTTTATTATTTTTTTTCTTCCTCAGAATATAATTAGTAATGTTAAAAAAAATTGGCGGCACACACTAAAGTTCAGCGGCACAGTGATTGGGAATCTCTGCTCTAAGGGTTCCGTGAGTCGGGAAAGTTTGAAGACTACTGTTTTAAACGAATTAGTTTTCCCAAACTAAATTCAATAAATAATTTTCGTCGTTTTACATAAAAATATTATCATCAGAACATTCTTATCATATAATTTTAAATTATATCGCACAATTATGATGAATTTAAAAGCGCAAAAATAATAAATTCTCCACCCAATTGCTTTGATCGAAATTAAATAATCTGTAGAAGAGAGTGAAGCGTTGAAACAGAAAACGGCTGTAATCCATCACAAATTTAACCTAAATAAACGTTCAGCAAAGAGGAGAGGAAAAACCAAGAATCTTCCTCCTTCGTTTCAGCATATTTTATCTGGTTTCGTGCCGTCCAATTAGATCAATAATTTCGCCATTTCGCACAATAGCCCGAGGCGGTTCGTTAAAAGTAGTTTGTTTTACACTGATTGCATTTTACTGATCAAAAACAAAAATTATGATTCTCCCAGAAATCGAAAGGAAAGGAATTATTCTTGAGCAAAAGGCATCGTTTCGATTTAAATAAATGCGTATTAACTGTTATTTACCACAAACAATGCAAAACTTGAGTTCCGTTTTCAAAGAATATTTCTTCCACACTGAAATATATTTTTCAATCATTTGATCCTCCAATCATAGAAATAAATCATAGTTTTAAAAAAACATGCTTTTATTGTTTTAATCAAACTGAAAAGTAAAAAATAATTCTTAATATAAGAATAAAATGACTAACGAGAAAATTAATGTCATTGGGGTAAAAGCGTGGGGTGCTTTTTGTACTACATTTTGACTCTTAACTCTGCATCTTGGAATGGAACTAGTAAGAAATTATAACAATTGATATAGGGCAGGTATGACGAACCTTTTGGGATCAACGTGCCATTTTTTCTTTAAGAAATGCTTAATGAGGTAGAGACGTGCCGTCAAAAAATTTGTCTTGTGATTGAGAAAATAACGAAACTAAATACTAACAAAACTCAATACTCTTTATTTACAACGAAAAAATACATTTTGCATTGTATAGTAGTAAATGTTTCATTTATAGGTGTAATTCAAATTAATGAAACATTAGTGTGAATTATGTTGTTGCAGATGAGATGACAAATAACTTGTGTATTAGGATTATAATATGTTACTTTTAGCCGAATGCAAGATGAATTGGAGTCATCTGCCAAACGGTTTCTAAATGTTATTAATCTTTAATAATGACTCGCAGGCATAGGTAGATGAAAATATGGTTAAAATAGCATAAGCCAGTTTCTTCAAACATCTAAATGTATCTGAAATCGAATTCCCAAAATTTCCTTTCTAGCATTTTATATTGCTTGTTAATCTTTCTGTTTTAATCTGTATTCTAACTTTCTCCTTTTTTCAACAAATTTTTGAATTTATATCAAAGTAGGCTAAAAATCAATCAGTTGCATTTCAAATTTTTCAATTTACAACTAATCGAATTGGGACAAATTCAGTTTATTAAATGAAGTCACATCAGGGTACATAAAGAACTTGAGCGTTTCCAATAATTCTTTGAACTAAGAAAGTCTCGCTGTGTGAAAACTGTGACCAATTACTCGCGTTTGTTCGTAATTCTTCATATTGAACGTTATTTTAAATTAAAATGCAAACCGTTTTGATCGAAGGCGTGCCCGAAATATTGTGTCGCGTGCCATTGGTTCACCATCCCTGATATAGGGCACCCTACGCTTTTACTCCATTTTGTTATAAACTACCTTTATACTTGATTACAAGTATTTTTAATCTATCAAAAGATAACCGAAATGCACTCCTTTTAAACACACACACAAAACATATTATAAGAACTATCCATTATTTTCAATACGATTTCGCACAGTATTATAAACAGAAATGGGAAAGGTTGGATAGTCATAAAAACGGTTATAAACCCCACTTTTGCATAATTTATTAAAAGTTGTTTTAAGTCAGCATCCATATTTTTAAGTTTCCAAAATCTGTTTGATGCACTTCAGTGTTCAAATTATTCTGTCTCTCTAAGGTACAGATTATTAATGTGGGAGTCCGAATAAATCTTCGAATAAAAATCAGACTCTTCAGAAGGCGGGATTTTAGATTGGCGAGGTGGTTTGTCTAGAGGTAAGTATTTAAGGGTGAGTGATGAATTATTAATTGAATCTAAGTCATTTAAACACAAATACTTCAAAGTAAAAGAGAATTTATTTAAAGTTAAAGGGAAATATTTACAAAAGGGGATATTTACAAAGAGAAAGAAATGCAGGAATTAGGTTAATTAAAAGTTGAGTTATACCTTTAGAAGACGGGGAAATAAACCTTTTCTCATTCTTGGATGTTAGCACTGGTGGTGCCGCGCTGGACGCGGAAATGCGGTAAAGACGCGACGTGTTGCACTAGCAGTGGTTAGTTGGCCTCTGCCGAAAAATTATTCAAGCCGGAGCTACGAAAGCTCACTAGATGGCGCTGCTTCGGAATGCAGTAATAAATAAAATTGAGATTTATGGTCCTCTGAAAAGGATATGACTCAACCTTTTAACAAATGTTTCAAAGGGAAAATCCTACATTAATATAAAAACTTTGACAACGCAATAAGGCCCTGAAGATTGCTACAAAAATAATTTTTGAATACACTGCAAAATACGTACACGATAACAAACAGTCTAAAAGTCCAGGAATCATATCTTTTTAATGTAGGTGATTTCAACATTTAAATGCAGAATATAATGAAATAAAAAAAGTAGAATTATAAAAAAATGATAAACCTTAATGAAATGAAAATACGAGTTAAAAATATTTTATAATAAGGGTAACGCTTTAATATTGTTAATTCTATGCATTTCTCTCGTAAGTTTTATATGAAATGAAAATTTCTTGATTTAGAATTTTATGGCAAATCAGAACAGCTTGATTCAATCCATAATAAGAAATTTGTTATAAAACGCTCTTACACCTGAAAGTTAGGACGGGGGAAAATAAAAGAAGAGATTTAATTTTTAAAAAAATTCAAACATTGATACAAGAAAAATATTAAACTTCGCAGGTTAACAAATTTAAAGGAAAAAAACGAGTATAAAATTCCGAAATATAATCAAAATTATAGGGTCTAAATTTTGAAGAGAATGAATTGATTCACCAGGAAACTGCAGGCTTTTATTCTGGATTCTTCTCTCATTTCTTCTATGTGACGACAACGGAAATGACGTCACTAACTTCTCGCGAAATTTTTATCTAGGATAGCATGGACTGCTTTCGCCGTTAAGTAACTTAATACGCGGAGTGCGACCAAGTGCGATTTTTGCGATAAAATGCCTAATCAAACACGAATTGGATAGCATGAAAGGAGCAATTATGCAGGATTATTATTTTGGGAATGTTTATCTGTGGCAACAAAAATATTTGTTAATTTGTTTAAGACTTGGAAATAAAATGTGTCTGTCAAAAGAATACAAAGTTGACGTTGTATTTAATGATTTGATAGGATTATTCCCTAAACACGTAAGAAATTTAATTAATATTTTCTCCAAAATACACACTTGACATATAACTTTTTTACCGTACAATGATTGAATACTCTACAACATATATTATCTATACTCTCATGATTTCTATTCAAATAATCTATTCTATAAATATTTAAGCACTAGCGTAGCTAGTTCTGAGTATCCTTGTATCGAAATTCCTTCGGGGCCCTTGTTTAGATACGAAAACCTTGTAGTGGAACTATAGTTACACATTTTGGGGGCCCAGTAGCTTGGAGGCCTCGTACCTTCGATACGGCAGTATCTACACGCCTATATTTAAGGTATTACTTGAAAATAAAGATAGATACTACGTTAATAATATAACAGCGCACGCGCTAGGGGGGGGTCTAATATTTTTTTTTCAGAATTTGAAAACCTATTTATGCGCAAAAGACGTTCTCTGATATTTAGATGAAGGGGGAAATAAAATAAAAAATTATTTTTTACGTTAAATACACTGATAAAAGGGGAATGAAGTTTAGGCATTTCAGCAATTGTATGCTAAAAGTCAAGTAATTTTTGTGACAGAAAAAAAAACCCAATTATTTTAGTACTTTTTAACATTGATTGCAATGAGAGCACACGTACTAAATAGCTATACGAAAAAAAAACCCCGGACATTTTGCACCTTTAGTATTAATTTGTTTTCCATTTTAAAAAAAAACTACTGTCGAAATAACAGTGCACGCGATAAAGTGGAATACTTAGGATCGGACTAATTCAAAGGTGCAGGGGGTTTATTTACTACTTAGTAATAATTAAAAATAATCAAAGCTTTTTATTATTTATATTGAAGAATATCTTGTTATTTTGAGTCTAAAACCATTTAACCAAAATAAAGTCTCCGTTTTTTTTAATTTCAATTTCTTTGCGGCAATATTAAAATTTGAAATTATTCTTCTGCTAATCTACATACAACAGAGAGCATATTTTCCGCATACGTAAGGGGGCGGAAGTTCCGACTTACTATATTTTTTCCCTCCATACAAAACCTAGTGCTTCCTCCAACAATTCTCTTTTATGAACCTGGAATAATTAACCCTCAAAATAACTGCATATAAATATTACTTCATATTATTTATATTCGCACATATTACTGCAAATGACTTGCTTTTGCAATCGTAAATATCTACATTTAATATTTCTTTTGATTAAAAAACAATTCTAAATAGTGCAATTTAAGAATTATTTAGAAAAAGAAAATTTCACAATCAAAGTAATTTGCAAACATTTTTTTAAATAAACTTCAATTTTCGCCTAAATTTGGTTTATTGAATATAAGATACAATTTCTTTTATGATATAATTTTAAAATACAACATTTAAATGTGGGGGAAAAGTCTCCAGAGCAAAATGATTTTAAAACGAAAAAAAAATGGTTGAATATATTAATATTTCAGCGATTCTAAAATATTTTCTTTATTTCTCTAATGGGCTAAATGTATACAACGTCATAATCACATCACTTGTTTTCAGTCAATCAGTTTCATAGATTAATGTCAGGTCATAGTCACATTATAAATGCAATCGTGTGTGTTCCTAGTAATCAGGTCATGCGGTTCACTGTAGCCAACTTTTGCTTTCTTTTAAAAAGTATATATTTGTCAACAATAAATAATAACGCAAGAGGACAGTGCACGTATAATAAGAATTGCTTTTGAATTTGGAAGTGTGAAACATCGTAATACACTTCAGTATCCTTATTCAGTTATTAAATTTTACTTTTATCTATACTTCACAAATATAACAAGTCTAATACAATGGAGAACACGTGATTGTATTTATCACGTGAGCGTCATTAATTTAGCCCATTACGCATGCACCTAATAGAAAAACGTTTAATATTTCAATAGTTTTAACAATCGACCCCCCTTACACAATAAAAACATAACAGTCCTGTAAGAATTCCGGAATTCAATTATTTTGAATTTTGCAAACATTTCAACTCTCGTAATACATTTAAATAGCCACGACACTAATAAATACACTTATTAAAATTGCCAATTTATTTAATTTATTTTACAGTTCTGGTTATACTCTAGATCAGGGGTCCGCAACCTTTTAGCTGTGGCGTGCCAAATTAAGGCACCAATAGAATTCAGCGTGCCACATAGCGTTTGAAACATTTTGATTCTCGTGATAATGCATGCAATGTTAAAAAATAGAAGTCAAGAATATTGGCCCAGTTTTGTTATGTATTAATTTTGCTTCATTTAAGGATATTTCGTACGATAAAAATAAACAGCACAAAATGTACTTATTTCATCAACAAATATAAGAAATAGAAATTGTTTATATATTATGTATTTTTAAACATATTTATTAAAATAAGAAATAGACCACAGAAAATATAAGTATTTTCCTTCTTTATAATTAAACAGAAAGAAAAATAAAAATTCTAATGAGAATCTAGAACTTGCACAGCCCTACTTTCATATCAAAAATCAAGGGTATAATTTGCGACTTTCAATTTGACACGATTCTGAACGAGAACACTATCTCAGCAGACTCGAAATATTTTTCATACGAGGAAAGATTTCTTACTCAGATATGTAAAACCAAAAGTGAAAAGCTGAGTACATGCACTTTTTCTCTATTCAAACAATTAAATCTCTCCAGCAATGACATTCAATAATTTACAAAATAGCTGTAAATTTATTTTTAGAGTTACCTTTCAGATTTTATCATAATTCCGTAAATGTCCGTCATTCTGAAGATGTTTATCAAATAAGGTTCATAATAAATTCATCAACTTCCATCCACTCAAATATTGACAATTTGCAGAATAGTGCAGAGTGCCTTTTAGAATTGTGCTGCGTGCACATGTGGCACACGTGCCATAGGGTGCCAACCCTGTGGCACGCGTGCCATAGGGTGCCGACCCCTGCTCTAGATTATCAATAAATAAGTACATTAAAGCATAAATATATGCATAGAAACGTAAGATTCCTCACAATAATACCTGGTAGTCCACCACAAGATCAGCAACGTAACTTTTACGCTTCACCGCGTGTTTACTCGTTTCTCCCTCTTTATTTACTATCTTCACTTTCCTTCTTTACCCACAAGAGTCGAGTTATTTTATTGCTGTCCGATAAATATTTATCTCCAAAGAAGCATTTTTACTTTTAATTTTTAAGTAATGATATGTATATATTGATGAAACTAACTGTAGTTCGTCACGTAAAATTCGTATAAAGGTGGAATATATTTCAAAATTAAAGACTAGTGCAATATTTGTATGCTTACTACTTGGAATCCCTAAATATTAATTTTATTTAGTTTCTGAATACAGATTTCTTTTTCCCCCGTGAATATAAATTTGATTTCAGTTTCTTTGGTTAATCATCCTACCAAGATTACCTTAATATAAATATTGCTTCAGTGTCAATCCTAGTAAATTATTATTTAAGGTATCCGACTACGTTCGGAACCGTGATTTTAAAAAAGCGCATAAATGGATAATTTTCAAGATACTTAGTGTCACTTAGATTAGAATGCATGTATAAAATTGTTTTAAAGACATTTTGGCAAAAAAAAAATATTTAAATACAATATTTCGGCAGAAAAAATAACTTAGAATAACCTTTTTTCAAAATGTTCACCTTTTGTGGAAAATGCTTCTATAGTAATAATATTTTGCCTGCATATAGATTAGACCTTTGTACAGATGCTCAACTATGATCTTTCAAAAAAAAAATCAAATTTCAGAGTTACAACCATTTGAAATAATTATCAGCGTTTTTTTTTTTCTTAAAATTTCTCCCCTCTGTCGTAAAACATGGATAAACCGCTTCTAAGCTATATATTTCAAAAATTCTAGCCGAGCCTCTGTACAGAGGTCTGAGCTATATAGAGGCAAAATATTATTATAATAAAAGCATTTTTCACAAAAGGAGAATATTTTGAAAATGGGTCATTCTATTTTCATTTTTTGTCAAAATATTGTACTTATATAATTTTTTATTGTAATACTATTCTTAAAACAATTTTATATACATTTTCTAATCTAAGAGACACTAAAGATCATAAATATTATCTATTTATAAGCTTTTGTAAAATCAATGTTCCGAACGTAGTCGGATACCTTAAATAAAGCTAGAAACAATGAAAAAAAAGTGATACAATTTAAATGACAGAAAAACAGTAGCAGACATTATTGCATGATTATCCATACTAATGGTCTTCAAACTGTGTTCCACGGAATCCTGGGGATCCATAAGGCATACACAGGGGTACCACGAGTCACAATAAAAATGTTAAGAAATAAATATGTATGCAAAACGGATTCACGTTCTCTATGAAGTTTGTTAGATGTATCTAAAGCTCATCCCTTATTCACTAAAACTGAAAAGTTTATTCATAAATAAACTTATTTTGCAACACTTTTTAAATTTTATTGTAATATAGCAAAAGAATATTAAAATGTTTCATCTTTATATATGTACTTCTAACTAGATTGTGAATATTCTATTGTTTACACAATGTCGGATTCCACGAGATGAGTTTATACTTTTAGTTAGCACAATGTCTTGCAAAACTAAATAATTTTCTAATGGGAAATGCACCTTTTTGAGCAATTGTGTAAAAAACACCTATAATGAAGGAGAGGAAACAACTTCTAAATTTAAGCAAGAACTGCTTCTAAATTTTAGGTTGCAAACTCATGCAAAATACACGGGATTTCTCACACAGCTATAAACATTTTAATGTCATTCAAAACAAGTGAAGTTAAGTGAAATATATTTCTCAACGTAAATGACTACAAAAACAAATTAAACTCAGTATATATAATGAGATTGCATTTAATCTCAACAGAACTGGACTTCGACAGTTTGTGTGAAAAAAAGCAAGCACATATCCCAGTTACTTAATATAATGCATGTACAGTTGACACTTTGATCATATATTATTTTTAATGAGTAAATTACATTAAAAAAGTTAGATCAGAAATTTTTAATAATAAATGCAACACATTCTTTAATTGCCCTAACATAAAGTGTGCTTATAACAAGTTGATCTACTTTAAATAATATTTTGAGATATATTCTTCGAAGTAGTATGTGTATGAAATGAGGTTCCGCTAAAACACTTTCTAGTTCTAGGAGTTCCGTGAGTTGAAAAAGTTGAAAAGACCACAGATCTATACTAATAAAAGGAAGAGTTTGTGCGTGTTTTGGAGGAAAACTAAACAGCCCAGATGAGTAAAACTTGGCACTTTTTTCAACTTGTAGGTCCTGATGTTGAGTTCCTTGAAGATATTTTTTCGAAATTCACTTTAAATTCTTCTAAAAATCAATTTGAAGCCATTTTCCAACTGGCGATATGATGTCACATCTTCTTTGAATGAGAAAATGTATTTTGCGTACAGTTTTTTGAAAGATAGCTACATATTTTGATTACAATTATATTTATTCATTGTTGTTTTTATTCTGTTTTTATACAGAATTTTGCGGCAAAATTACAAATTTTTCGAATAAATCATATTTAAAAAATGTCATTTCCAGAAGTTTCATCTTCGGTTTGGCAACACGGATTTGTAAATGTCGCAGGAATATTATGAAATTAGGACTTTCATCGAATTTGTAAGGGAGATGATCAATTCACGCAAGATGTTAAAATAACGTCTCTTTGAGATCATTTCCCTTACATAAGTAAGTGATTTCATCAAATCCCCGAACTGTTTTAGTGAAATGATGAAATGAAGTCAGCCATTTTTTTAAAGATATGAGGTTGATATTTAGGGGATCGATAGTACTACCTGTAGGGTAAGGAAGTACAAGAACTTGACTCCCTAGGTATCGACCCCCCGGACAGCATTTTGCCAATGCAAATCCTGACTAGTTCATTTCATCATTTCACTGAACCAGTTCAGGATTTGATAAAATCACTTGCTTTCACCATGGAAATGACCTTGAAGAGACGTTATTTTTATATCTCCCGTCAATTAATCCTATCCCTCAGGGATAATGTGAAATCCCTAAGGGATTGGGGGATATACACGGATTTGTTTGATCTATTTTGATGTCTAATATCAATCTTTTTCAGCAATTCGAATCTAAAGGTATTTAATATGCCACTGGTTGGATCTTCATAAAAAATAATTTAAGATTATTATTAATTTCTTTCTTTTTTTTAAAAAAAAAACATCTCAGTCAAAAAACCACAGCTTAGTTTTTAAAAGTTTAACAAAACCAATTTAAATACTATATAGTAAACAAATATATATATAATTTAAACATATTCGCTGGATAAAAATTCCAATTGACCCTCTTTTAAACTGAGCCCAACGATACAAACAACTGAAATTAAAACGAAGTATTAAATGCATAGTATTATCACAGCAAGGCAATTTCGTAAAAGTCAAATTAAATAACTGAATTCAATTACAAGAACTGGAACATTTAAAACATTCCAAGACAGATTTAATTCGTTTAATACATAGTAATCTTGTTTTCACTCGTGCTGATCTGTCACATTCACACACACAGATGTAGTTATATCTTTCTGAACCAAAGATCTTTAAAGATGTAAAATGTTTGCTGCTCCCCTAATAATAAAGCATTTCAGAAATGTAACAAAACGTATTCATTTGCGAAATTATTAAATACAGACGGTCGCCGATTTAACGAATTTCGCGATTTAACGCATTTTTCTCTTTCCCCGATTAAAATGAAGGCAAAAACCTCTATTTAACACATAATAAACTCCAAATTATTTAAATAGATGGGGAATTATTGCGTTAGAAAAAGTTAGAATTTGTTTTTTCAAATACCGTAAAATCCGGCGTATAATGAGCACTTTTAACACAAAAATTAAGGTCGAAATGAACGGGTGCGCGTTATACGCCGGGTATAAAAATGAGAACTAATGAGAAAAAGACTAATACACCACTCACGTGAGATGCAATGACAATAATAATCCATCAGGAATATATAACTTACCTGAAAAGAAAAGAAAATAAGATTAATTTGCATGTATTTTTGCTTTAAAATCAAACATAACAATCGTATTTTTTAAGAAAAACGTAAAACAATCGCTAAAATTACGTATGAAATACATTCAAATATCTTGGAACACACACGAAATTATACATCAATTGCTTATAACGGGCACTTTGAATACGAAAAATGAGATGGAAATATTCGGGTGCGTGTTGTGCGCCTGGTATAAAAATTACAGCTTTAAAAATTAAAAAAAAATAAGATGACATAGAAAAAAATTTGGTTTCTGCATATATTGAGAAATACTGTTTACTTAAAAGAAATCACATTTCTTATGAACTTAAAGGATTGTAGTTCTATAAGTATACTATTTTTTCTGAAACTTAGAATAATACCTCGGATAAATTATTTCAAAACATTAGAGCATTGCCATATACATTTCAGTTTTCTTCGTTAAAACAAAAGGAGTGGGAGGGCGCGTTATACGGCGATTATACCTAAAAATTAAAAATTGCAGCTTGAAAGTATAGGTGCGCGTTATACGCCGGATTTTATGGCAATCTCTTTTTTTTTTGTCCCGAATAAATAAAAGATTTTTCTTTTAAGTCGCAACTTTTGACGGCAAAGGGTGCAGAGCGTTATTAGACATAACAGGTGCAGTTGAGTCATGAGTGTAGTCTAACGTGTTAATTTTGAATAGGACAGGAAACTCCTTTCTTACCTCATTTCACTCCATAACGCAGGGAATTTTTTGAAATTTTAACGATTACGTTACATTTGATGATGTACTGCTTATGTGGGCTACTGAAGTTCAGGAAACTGTTGATTTGTCGTTGCCAATGAATAGCGATTCTAATGCAGGAATTGATAATGAATCTCTTATCAAAACTGCTCCATTTTCTAATTCTTTACATTGTTTGGAAAGTATGAAAACATATCTTATTCAGCAAGATATAAGTGACGCAGTACTTTCTTTGTTGCAACAAGTCGAAAAAAGAGCTCTTTCGAGTCAGCAATCAAAAAGATTTCGAAGCATCTATCAGTCAGAATTTTAAAATTTCCAATTACTTAGTGCGTAATAATTCACTAGTAGCTGTTGAATTAAAAGTGCAAAATTTCCAACTATAAATATTTTTTTAATTCTTTCTTATTGTAAAATTTTCAAAAGGTAAATTCAAAAAATTTGTATTTTGTTTGGACCCCGATTTAACGAGCAAAATGCACGGCCCGACGAATTCGTTAAATCGAAGTCTGATTATATTTATCTATACCGCAGAGAATTCTTGACTATAATTACGGTACTTATAATAAAAAGTTTAATTGTTCACTTTTAAAGCGGTGCGATAAAATAAATTCCACGTTACTGTCACGTCGGGCTAAATTCCTTTCAAAGTGAAAGGAGAGCCAAAGCATAACGTATCCTTTAACACCATTTCAATTTCATAAGTGACTTTAAAAATACCACTTACGAAATCCTAGTAGGAAAGCGGGAAAAAATACCGGTCCACAAGTATACCTATTATAAAACAATCGAATAAGAAAACGTTTCGTTGTCAAGTTTAGTTTCTTTCGGAGTAAATGCGAAAAGATTTGTTGAAGAGCCGAGTTGGGGGGGATCGTCACCTTCAGCTTGCAGGTTTCAGCAGAGAGAAGTAATACATTTTTCATAACTCTTTTCAACCCCGGCGGTTTTACGAAAGCTATTTTAGTGGACCTCCTTTCTTATACCCTGTCCGACTCCACTTCCTCGCCATTACTAAGTCATTTCCGTTGGATGGAAATCGGCAGATTTTTGTGTCAGGTGAGGGTGAAGGGAGAGAGTGATAAGTATTGTGGATATCTCTCGAAAAATAAACGCTGCACTGAACAACAAAAGACACTTGCGCAAACCTTTCGCCGAGGAAAAGAGAAAACTAGCAGAGGCGAGATTTTTATCCTTTTTTTTATTTTCCTTGGAGATTCAGTTTCAGGTCGTTACTTACCGGTTAATATTCTAAAATTGAACAATTTTATAAGAATAGAAGTTCTATTTCAGTACATTAAATGGATCATTAAATCACTTCATTAAAATCACACATTACTCAAAAAATGACTAAAAATATCGAATTTGCGTATTACCTCATTTTAATAGTGTGACTTTTCTAAATATGTGGACGTAATTTCTAACAAAAAGGAAGGGCTTGTGTGTTTTGGATGTAGTAGAAAACAAAAGAATCCAGATGTGTGACACTTGGCACCAGTTTTATAAGAATAGAAGTTCTAATTCAGTACATTAAATGGATTTGATTTCATTAAAAGGGCACATTACTCAAAAAATGACTAAAAATATCGAATTTGCGTATTACCTCATTTTAAAAGTGTGACTTTTCTAAATATGTGGACGTAATTTCTAAGAAAAAGGAAGGATTTGTGTGTTTTACATGTAAAAGAAAAAAGAATCCAGATGTGTCACTTGGAACGTTGAAAATATAGGTCACATGATGCTGTGCACCATGAAGATACTTTTTCAAGGTTCACTGTAAATTTTTTTTAATTCAAAATTTTAAAATAGTTTTAAAAAATAAATGAGAGAGTATATGGATAGTGATAGTAAGTAGTAGTATTGATAGTAAATCAATAGTGCCTGTGCTGCATGGGGACATTTAATTATTCGTTGAGCCAAAAGTCCTCTCGAGAGGTTGATGGAAGGGGAAGAGAGTTGATATTCCTCAAAGTGTCTCCCTCAAAATTGGGGAGGAATGGAGCCAAAACGTACTGTCATCTGCATGGTGCGCAAAGCTGCGGCTAAAAACAGACGTAAAACCAGCCCCCTGCCACGTTTCGTGGACCTCGGTCTGACACCATCGATCGACACCATTTAAAATAACATTACCATTAGAAATAACATTAAATTACAACATTATTTAGTCAGTTGTTTAACTTTTTTTTATCAGTATGTCAAAGCGAAAACCGGAGCTAGAACAAGTGATGAATGCATTTTTTTTTTTCTTTTGGGGACTTGAAATGGCTTTTTTTTTACGATTTTTATTTTCCACGATAATCAACTATATTAAATGCAATCCGCTTTTTTCATATTCAACATTTAATTTTAAAAAAATTTCTGGCGGCTTTGCATAACATATTTGATGATTCTCTGCATGGAATAAGGATGTAGGTGAATAGTGACATTTTTTTCTAGTGTCGGATGGGGGGAAAAAAGTAAAAATAAAATACCACTCGTCATACCAATCCCATGAAAAACATTTGAAAACTGAACATTATGAAAAACATTTTGGCAAAAAAAAATGTTCAAAAATATATAAAATTTGTAAAATAAGTAAAAAATTTTAACAAATTATTTTTTAAGAAATTTAAAATATTTTTTTGTTTAAAAATGTATATATCATGCGTGTTCACAAACGAGGTATATTTAAACATTTTCCAGCAAACATAAATAAAAAAAAATTGTGTATAGAATGCCGTGTTTCCTTAACACTTCTCTGTGGTAGCACAACGGATTATTAGGAACGAATCAAATAATTTTAATAATATGATCGAGAATAGTCGTGCCTCCCCCCCAATTATCATCGCATATTATGGGTAATGCAAAATGTTACATTGGTGACTGAACAGAGTATCTAACCCTTTTGGGTTCTGACCTCCAATCTGTGAAGTTTGAGTAACTGTAATACTATTGAAGCTTGCCCATTGATAAGAGAAACTTAGATACATAACATGAGAATTAAACTAGGTAAAATAGTAAGATGAATAAAATAAGAAAATTTAAGATATAATTTATTTTATATGAAAACGAATATAAATCTCAAGATTATATAATTTCGCGCAACGGTCTCATGAATACAATAATACATCTGATATTTAATTCACTAACTCTCTTTAGTTGTGTGAAATTCAAGACCAGGGGTCAGAAACCTTTTAGTTGTGGCGGGCCAAACCAATCTACCAATAGGATTCAGCGTGCCAAACCAATCTACCAACAGGATTCAGCGTGCCAAACCAATCTACCAATAGGATTCAGCGTGCCACACAGTAGGACATTTTTGGAACACTTTTAGTCCCATGATAATGCATGCAAAATTACAGAGTAGAGGTCAATAATATACATTAACAGTTTCATTATATATTAATTTTGTATCATTTAAAGATATTTCTTAACATAAAAATAAATAATATAAAATAAAATCAATAAAAATATTTAAAAAAAATTAAAATTGTACATATGTATTTTTAAACATATTTATAAATATAAAAATTGACAACATAAAAAATATAAGTATTTGCCTTTATTGTAGTTAAGGAATCCGACTACGTTCGGAACCGTCATTTTAAAAAAACGCATAAATTGATAATTTTCGTGATGTTTAATGTCACTTAGATAAGAATACTTGTATAAAATTGTTTTAAGGACATTTCGACAAAAAAAAAAAGATTGTTTAAATACAATATTTTGGCAAAAAATTAACTTAGAATAACCTTTTTTTTTCTAAATGTTCTCCTTTTGTGAAAAATGCTTCTATTATAATAATATTTTGCATGTATATAGCTCAAATTTCTGTACAGAGGCTCAATTATGATTTTTGAAAAATTCACATTATTTTCAGAATTACAACCAATTGAAATAATTATCGACGTCTTATTCTTAAAATTTTTCCCCTCTGTTGACGTAAAACATGGATAAACCCACTTCTAAGTCATATATTTTAAAAATTCTAGTTGAGCCTCAGTACATAGGTCTGAGATATATACAGCCAAAATATTATTATAATAGAAGCATTTTTCACAAAAGGAGAACATTTTTTAAATGGGTCATTCTATGTTCATTTAATGTCAAAATACTGTACTTAAATAATTTTTTATTGTAATACTATTCTTAAAACAATTTTATGTACATTTTCTAATCTAAGTGACACTAAATATCAAATATTATCCATTTATACGCTATTGCAAAATCACGGTTCCGAACGAAGTCGGATACCTTAAATAAAAAGATAAATAAAAGTTTTAATGCGAACCTAGTTGATTTCATATTTACTAGAAATGAATGTTTATAGGCAATAAAGAAATGTAAGATTTTTTTAAAAAAAAAGTGGGTAGTTTTTCTTCGGTTGGTTGCTCACAGAAGGATTTCAAAACGGTACGGTAGCTCAGAAGCTTCATAAGTCTGGCAACTACTGCTCTAGACTAAATTTCAGTGGAATCAAAATTTGAATTCGTGACCAACGAGTTTCGAGAAATTATCACTAGATATTCAACTTCTTCCATGAATTTTTCAATCGAAGTGGCACACAACAGTCCTCCCACTATTTCGTAACTTTCGGTGTTTTTATCGTAGGAATTGCCAACATTATAATCACAGTAATTCTCCACCCATTAACCTTCAATACTATCTCTACGCTAATGAGGATTATTTTTAATGTTAAAAAGAAACATGCTTTTATCGGTTCATTAGAATCACACATTCACAACACAGAAACTGTTGAAAATGTGCCTCTTAATTCTGAATGACAATGAGATGACAAAGAAGACACACCCGAACTGCCTTCCGATTCTACTGACGTGTTTCGAATATATTATTCTTTAAATACATTCACTATTACAGAGAGTTATTGTAATTTAATTTATTTAAATTTAAACAATTAATGTTATTGCATTACCATGACATAACAAGACGAAAAGTTAAGTAGAAATGTATGTGTGCATACATATATGTCATTAAAGTAAAGTATTAATTCTATGTATACATCCAGTTTCGTACTCTATATCAGGGGTTCTTTAACTTTTCGGGGTGGCGAGCTCATTTTTCGTACAAAAATTCTCTATGCGACCCCATAAACATTGCGCCAAGTTTACCCACACTTGGGTACTTTCATATGTGTTTTATTTGTAATATAATATTTTTAATAAACATCCGCAATAAGCTTTTATTTTGATTATAACGATATAGAAATTTTAAGTAGTAACAAAATAAAAAGCATCTTATAATGTAAATTATGCATAAACCATAATCTGTTAATTAAGAGAAGTCACTTTTGAGAGCTCACTTCTAAAATCATCACCTTTTCCTAACAAAGGTACATGTAAGATTTAAGTATCAGTGGGAAGGATGTGTTTGATTATTTTTAATTATGTTATTTTTTTAATCTTGGAATAATAGTCGAAACCACCAGACGAAGTACTCCCTCAATATTCATCAGATTTAATCGATACTTTCATTTTATTGTTGTTCAAGACGAAAATGAAGTCTCACATGAATAAGTTGTAAAAAAAAGGTATTGCAGTTGTATTGCAGTTTCAGAAATTGTTGGAAACTATTTTGTAACTCAGAGCCAAAAATATTCTAAGGATTTCGTACTAAAATTAATTTGTACGCCCCGAATCTGTTGATAACAACAAGTAATGGCGAAGAAATACTTCAAGAAGAAAGTACATAAACAAGTACTGGTGATTTTAGTGGCAAATGAAAGATATTTTTAGCAGAATTTCCAATTAGAATATAACTAAACAATTCAATTATTATTATAATTATCAACGGCGAATAAGTTATTTTACACACAAAAATTATCTAAAATCCTAAAATGGCGACCCTTAGTTGAAGAAGCATATTGATCTGTATCCGGGGTGTGCATTAAATCGATCGCGGTCGACCGGGGGACCGCCAAGACATTTTGAGGTGACCGCCTGAAGATTAGCCTGGTAAACGTATATTCAAGACTTATTTCAAGACTAGTCCATTTACAGTATGCAGACTTAAGTCTTTTCTACTGACTGTAAACATGAGCACTAACTTTAGATACAAATGTTTTATTTTTAAGGTATTTTGAAAAATTGTTTCGTAGCAAATACATCATTTGATATTATTATATTTGTGGATATTATTTTGTTTGTATCTTGCATTTTGTTTTAAATGAGGTTTTAAAAGAGTAAGTTTCTTTATTGTAGTTATGTAGGGGTAAGTATATAGTCCATATTTATTATTAAGTTACAATAAATATTGTAGATCTTTTTTTTAGCTCCTCACACCAACGCCACTGGGTAGACCGCGACACTTTAAAAAAATTAGAAATAGCCCGTACCCTGGAAAAGTTTGTCCCCCCTCCGGATCTATATTATTACCAAGCATACTTTATAGAATGAAACAGACCAGTAAGAATCATTTTTACTTCTTTCATTCACGATCAAATATTTATTTATGTTAATAAAATATAATAAACTCCATTAAGTTAATGAGTATAATTTTTAGATTAAGATTGTTATTTGTTATAAATTTTTATGTATCAGAAATTAATATTCACCGATGTGCAAGAGTTGAGTCAATTTCTTTTAATACGACTTTTATCGAGGGCCAAACTTGGAACACACACACACACACATGTCCAATTCTTCTTCGGATTTGACATTACACAAATATTTTGCTTGTAATGAAAAAAAATAGATAAATAGATGTAACAAAGTAATTGTAATTCATTACAATATCAGAATTGTTTAGCCTTAAGGTATCCGACTACTACGTTCGAAACGGTGATTTTAAAAAAAGCGCATAAATGGCTAATATTCATGATATTTAGTGTCACTCAAATTAGAATACATGTATAAAAATGTTTTAAGGACTTTACGACAACAAAAAACTTATTTAAATGCAATATATTGGCAAAAAATTAACTTAGAATAACATATTTTCAAAACGTTCTCCTTTCATAAAAAATGCTTCTATAGTAATAAGATTTTGCTAATATAAAGTAAAGACTTCTCCAAAGGGCCTGAACTAGGAATTTTGAAAAATTCACATTATATTTTCAGAGTTACTATCAATTAAAACAATTATCAGCATTTTTTTCTTAAAATCTCTCCCCTCTGTTGTACTAAAATATGGAGTTATATACTTCAAAAATCCTAGTTCAGGCTCTGTACAAAGGTCTGATATATAAACAGGAAAAATATTATTATTATAGAAGCATTTTTCATAAAAGGGGAAAATTGGTTTTGGAAATTGGTCATTCAATGTTCATTTTTTGTCAAAATATTGCATTTAAATATTTTTTTTTATTGTAATAATATTCTTAAAATAATTTTATACACGTTATCCAATCTAAGTGACACTAAATATCATAAATATTATCCATTTATACGCTTTTACAAAATCACAGTTCCGAATGTAGTAGGATACCTTAAAACAGAGGTTCCCAAACTTTTTTGTCTCACAGACCACTTGCCATGTTTTTCGGTATATGCCCTGCTTAATTAATATCAAATTTTTGCAAATTTATCACCTTAGATGTCTTTTTGACAGCTGCTGCTGCTGCTGCTACTACTACTACTACTACTTTAAAAGAATTAAATTTATAACTAATGAAGAATAGATTTAAAAGTTTAAAAAGCATACGTTGATTAATTAATGAAAAGTTAATATATAAAATAACTGTTAAATAAAATAACCAAACAACACACAATTGGTTTTAAAGGGAGTGATGAATCTGGTGCTACAATAACAAATTTTCAACATTTAGTATCAATCTTGTCAGATTTAATCTTAAATGTCCTCTGTTAGTAGTGTCCAGTTTCTTTTTGTTTTGTTTTGGAGATTGGCAACTGCGCTGAAACTCTTCCTTACTAGGAAAAATAATTAAAAACTTCCTCACGATATTCCATAATTCAGGACAAATAACAGGTTTGCCTTTTTAAGTCCAAAATTGCTGGCATCCGTTTCTAAACTTTAAAATCTTCATTGGTGCATATCACGATCAGTTCCTGTTGTCTTGTGACACTTTTCTTTTCAATATGACCATATAAATTTCTGGCCTACTGTGGTATTACCATAGTCAAAGCATTCTCAAACCTGGTTTCAAAATCTAAAGAAAATGCAGTTAAATAGTGACGTAGGTGAAAACGTGCTGACAGATTGGCTGAGTTAATTTGAGAAAAAATTCCGGACCTCCAGTATCATACTTCTTTAGCTTAACTCTGGAAATAAACGCTGAAATGGTCCTGTTTTAAAAAAAAAAATTATGCTGTCACCTCGTACGGGTAAATTAACCTCATTAAATTTAGTAAATAAATCTGCTAAATAAGTACAATTTGGTTCCCCCTCACTTGATTAAATTTTCTTTTAAAATTAGAGTCACGAACTAGTTTAATGAGAACCACTATCACATAGATCCCCACTTACATCTCATTGACCGCCAAACTATTTTTTTGCTGACGTGGACCCCTTGTAGGTCGTCACAGACCCCTGGGGGTCTATATATACCACTTTGGGAATCACTGCTTTAAAACCTGAGAAAATCCAAGACAAAAAGAAATATTTTGAAGGCAGTTTTAACATTTTCAGAATAAAGTAAACTATTTTCTGTGCTCACGATCTTCCACCTTATTATGCACGATTGAAGAAATACATCAATCAATAGCTTAAAAAAAATCTTATGCACATTTCACTTCAATTCACTTTTATATAAAGTTCATTTTTACTCCTCATTTTTGAAAATTTCATTCACTTCTGTCGCCCAACCGGTCGAGTGGTTAGCGACGCTGACTGCGGTGCCGTAGGGACTGGGTTCGAATCCCGGAGAAGACACGGATGTTTGTAAATGTATAGTGCCTTTGCGTCATGGGGGTACTATAAATAGCCATCGAGCCGCAAGTCCTCTCGTGTGGTTGGTGGAAGGCGTAGAGAGGTAGGAGGCCCCTGACTACCCCAGGTGTCCTCCTTCAAAGTTGGGGTGGGAACGAGCCAAATTATACTGTCACCTGTATGGTGCTCAAAGCGACGGCTAACGACAGGCGTCACTTAACCCTTTGCCATGATGAATTTCGTGAGCCGTGATTTGACCTTTGCCGATCAGGTGGCATCGGTAACAACAACAACATTCACTACTGGTATAAGTAAGCATAGATGTTGACACAATTTTTTGTTATATTAGGTTTTTTAAGACTCAAGATAAACGTTAACACACGATAGTTTCAGTATTGCACAGTAAAAAATAATTGTAGACTTAAAAATTTTATCTTTAAGCCTTTATCATTTTAAGCCAGCTAAATCCATTTCAAATATTAAAGCAGCATGAATCTAAACCATTTTAATAAGAATTATACAACCCGTTACGTACATTAGCTAGTGAAGTAAAAAAATCATCAACAGACCAGGTCAACCGCTTACATCTGCAGTTTTCGTTTCTAATCAGATTTAAAGCTTTCGTCATAGATCTTAATGAGCCAGAGCTATTTAAAAAATAATGAGCAGATAAAACATAACGAGTCTGTTACGAGCTCCTCGGCGGAGGAGGAGTCGTTCTACGCATGCTGATTCTGCTTTAAATTATACGCAGCATGATTATTTCAAAAGAATATTTTCATGGCTAGTATCATTCTTAATTAAGGTCAATCCTAATTAAAACGCTTTAGAAGACATAACCAGAGCAAGTTCCTTAAATGTCATAATGGGAAGGTAATATTTCACATATTAATCACATAAAATAAATAACATTTGGTCTAAAATTAGAACGCCATTCATGATAATCTTTTTTTTAACATCATACTTTGGTACTGAAAGAGGGCTGTTGCCAACGGACCTCGTAATTTGGAACTTCGGTCGAGTGAGAAGGACGACACCTGAACTCTGGCACCTTATTCTCTAAATTTCCACATTACGTCAACGAGAGGATTCTGAGCCGCGACAGATTTAACCACTTATAAAGCGGGAGAAAGTATACTATCTTTTCACCTATTTCATTAACCTTTAATGTCAATAGGATGTTATATCCCCCCACCCTATGATTTCTTCTGCACCGGCTGCGTGGCGTGTTTAGTTTGTCGTTGGTCTTCAGCACCCAAGGTTACGAGTTCGACCCCGGTCCAAATTGGTGAATTTTCATGATGCAGAAAATCGACAGCGGCCATGTCGTATGATAATGGGGCATGTAAAAGATTCCTAAAGCACCTGTTTGGCTTGGTCACTTTCGGCAAAATTAAATCCTAATACAGGTTAACATCGTCAGAGCTCAGGTTCCTCCCTCTAGGAAGGAAAACTGCTAGTCAAAATTACCTACGGCGATTGGTATCCGCCTACATGGTGTCGCACTAAAAAGAGACACCAGGTTCCGGGGAATGTACTAGGTCTGCAATGGAAAACTCAAATTCGCGGCCCATTAGAAATAATAATTTTTAAAAAAAAGGATTTGTTCTGCAAGCACTTCGGCTAACACAAAAAATGATTTCTGGATTTTCAAGTCGTAAACGCTAAGGTCGTACGTGATGAGGAAGCTTCGAGAATTTTCGAGAAAAGTCTTACGTTGCATTCTTGTTGCTTGGGGTGGTCCAAGTGAATGGATCCTGGAGAAGATTTAATTTAGAATATAAAATTTACGAACTTGATATTGTTAAGTTCGCCAAATTAGAGAAATTTAAACGGGATGGTCATTTAGAATGACTGAATGAATGAAGATCGTTGCCGCAAGAAATCTTTTTGCAAAGCGCATGGGAAATAGACCTATTTTATGCTGTAATGCTCTAAATAAAACGAAAGTTATATTAATTAATACTTTATTTACAAATCTGTAATGTACGGAGAATTCCCATGGAATTTCATGATTTCTGAAAATAATTTCAGGGTTCTGCAAACTCGTGTGAGAATAAATTTATTTTTATTCTTCCCATCAAAATTAATCAAGATTTTATTTTTCCTTTTCTCCCCCCCCCCCTCTCTCTCTTTCTCATTCCTCCTTTTCATAAGCATGGAATAAATTATAATACAACTAAATATAATTCGCATTTAATTTAATATTTTTATTTCGATCCGTCATCAAATTGAATTGAACCAAGCTGAATTAGGTTATTGTTTTTACAAAAGAAAATATTTCACCGTTTCGACGTGACGGCTCAATATTTCGTATTTTAAATGACACCAATTAATTTACAATTGAACCAATTCAAGTTTTTCCAAAAGTAAAATATATTCTATTTTTCCCCTCTCTATATCGTATAAATTTTATACCTTTTTTTTTAATATATAACACAAGTTTTTCTTTGAATAAAGATATTTAATTTTTGCCTTTCAAGCTTTTAATTTAGTTTTTTTTAAAATTGAATCAAAGAATTTTTTAATTTTAAATATGTTTTATATTTTGCCTCATACACTATCCATACCAAATATTTTATTATTGAATTGATCGGTTTTTGTAAATTAAGTTTTGTAGTTGTCTTCTATAATGTAATGCTTAAAGAGTGTTTAACTTAACTTTTATTTTTAAAGAGAAAAAAACCGAAAGTTTGTGGAGTATTTCCAAGCTTAAAAGACACTTAATGATCTCTATAAATTAGTACATGTGTTACAACGTCATGAATGTTTAAATTCAAATATTTTTTGGCACAAAAATGTGTTCCGAAATTTCAATCAAGCACTTTCATACCAGAAGACAGCAATAATATTCACGCTGAAATATCCTAAATAAGTTCTAAATGGCAGATTATGAAGAAAATGGGTAATTTTTAGTACTAAAACTGGTTTTGGAAAATGCATACGATAAGCATTTAAGACTAGCTGACGTCCTGAAACACATTTCAAATGTTCATGGAAAATCTCCACCTAAAAGCAGCAAAATTAAGTCTTTTTTTGCATCCATAAGTTGATACATTTCTAGAATATCTTATTGCGTATTATTTTAAGAAGAAAGTAAATTATTCCAATAAAAAAAAAAACTTTTATTTTGTAGAATAACTAGGTATTTCATGAAATAACTAGACAAGTCAGTTAAAGTATATAATAGATAAAAAATTACTTTACCTAGTTATTCAACGAAATAACTAGTTTTTCAAAAAAATAACTAATGATATACCGTTTAAGTGAAAAATAAAGAGTTTCCAAGTTACTTTATAAATTAATTTATCATAAATAGCAATGCTCTCGAAAAATACATTTTATTTCTATTGAGGATGATTTAATTGTTAAATTATAAGCAAAAGCACACACAGATAAACTTATGATTGTTCTGCTAACACTAAGTTAAAAATAAAGGAGAAAAAAAAGAATACGTTTTGTTCATCTGTTACCGGCACAAACTTCAAAGATATCATAATGCTGGAACAATCAAGTCACATGATACTTTTTCTGCGCTGTTTTAGCGCTTTTTACTTCTGCTATCAAAGGTAATAATTTTTCACGAATAAGTGTAGCACTCTTTACCTTTGGCCCAAGCTTATTTAACAAAGATTCAAATATCTCGCATTGAATCTATCTTATTTACAGGTTAGTTTGCCATTCTAGCAGAAGTCATTGCTTGAAAACAGGTTGCAAAAACATTTGTTCATGATCCAAATTAAAAAAGGGAAACATATATTCACCGCCTAAATTCCACGTTTAAAAGCAGCGGGGACACACACATATAGCAAAGCAGCTATAAACGGTTCAAATCTGATTAAGGTATCCGACTACATTCGGAACCGTGATTTTAAAAAGGCACATAAATTATAAAATTGTTTTAAGAACATTTTGGCAAAAAAAAATTATTTAAATACAATATTTCGGCAAAAAATTAACTTAGAATAACCTTTTTTCAAAATGTTCTCCTTTTGTGAAAAATGCTTCTACTATAAAAATATTTTGCCTGCATATAGATCAGACCTCTGTACAGAGGCTCAATTATGATTTTTGAAAAATTCACATTATTTTCAGAGTTACCATCCATTGAAATAATTATCGGCATTTTTTTCTTAAAATTTATCCCTTCTTAGTCGTAAAACATGGATAAACCTACTTCTAAGTGATATATTTCAAAAATTCTAGTTGAGCCTCTGTACAGAGGTCTGAGCTATGTACAGGTTGATTGATTGATTGAATATTAACGTCGCACTGTTCAGCTACACGAGGGCTTTTGGCGACGGACCACGTAATTTTGAACCATGGTCAAGTGACGTGGACGACACCTGAACTGGCACCCCCCATGATTTTAACTACCACACCACACCAACGGGAGGACGTTTCATCTCGACAGATTTAACGTGCATTGCCCTACACGGCGGGTCTTTAGTGGAAAAACGAACCCGTGACAAAGCAAGCCACGGTCCGATACCTATACCACTCGGCTACCGCGGCCACGAGCTATGTACAGGCAAAATATTATTATAATAGAAGCATTTTTCACAAAAAGAGAATATTTTGAAAATGGCTCACTCAATCTTCATTTTTTGTCAAAATATTGTACTTAAATAATTTTTTATCGTAATACTATTCTTAAAACAATTTTATATGCATTTTCTAATCTAAGTGACACTAAATATCATAATAATTATCCATTTATACGCTTTTACAAAATCATGGTTCCGAACGTAGTCGGATACCTTAAAAGCAGCTAGAATCGGTTCTAAGAACTTATGAGTGCTATAAGTCACACTTTAACGATCCTTAATGGAATAACGATCGTTCATTTTTATTCTATAGAATAACCTAGTGAAATCGTAGAATTCAATAATTTCATATATTTTAAATGACTTGTCTAGTTATTTCATGTCTAGTTATTTCTATTTATTCTATAAAATAACGCATATATCCCAATTTAAGGATAACATACTTAGCAGCCGTTATCCACCGCTTAGCTAGGTATTTTATGATGCTGTATGTCCATATATAAATTGTTTTTTAAGTTATTGACATTAAGTTTGACACCTAAATCCCAGCATTAGTTTTAAAATTGTACAGTAATATACTCTGAATAGAGCTCCCATCACTTGATTTAAAAAGGACAGAACTTGAATTTCTACGAAGGAAGTATAATTATCTTTTACGACCTCGTAACCATCATTTTCATTTATTTATTATTATTAATGAAAGTACCAACTGTCATCTTTCATAACTTGAAACAGTACGTTTAATCTAAAGCAATCATCAGAAAACTAATTAAAAAAGTTAAACTCGACAAAAATATTTTAACAAAAGGGAAATATTGAGAGAAGTACATAATGATCTATTAATACACCTCAGCACAATGCACAATCCTTGGTTCTTCATTACTCTTATAGCAAAATCATTTTACATAATTAAATAATTAATAATGTTAACGTGAAATTTTAAAATAAAAGCTTCATGCTTTGAGAGAGAAAGTATCCAAAACTAAAAAGTAAAGCTTCTTAATTAAATGTGTACACATTTTAAACTAAAACTTAGTAGTACACTTAAAAGCCCAAAGAGACTAATTACAGAATTCGTGCTAATTTACGAAATATTTGTGATATTATACAAATACAAGAGGGACAAAATTCACTAACTACGTAAAATTAATTTACGTCGTTTATGTACTTGAGTAATTAGATTTCAACCAATCGAAATAAATTTGAAGCATCGATAAATTATCACTACGATACGTTTTAAAAATATACAGATTTAATTATCGAAACTTTCTTCTTCACAAAGTAATTATCTCTCAATATTCTAGTCAGTGTACATTTAACTATGTAATAACATCCATGAAATAAACAAGCCTAGTTTATGACTGGTCTATATAAACGGAGACGCTCAAACGGATACGGTACTTAAACTTCCTTTCATGACAACATTCTATATGATTCATAGATATTTAAATTGAATTTCAACCGAAATTTTTTTTCAAGTTTCAATTTGATACACTTACGCGTGAAATAAAAAAAAACGAAAAGCAAACTCACCGCTACTTTGAGCAGAAGTGGGTTTGACATTTTTGAAACGTATTGATATTCGACATTCGGGCATTTTGATGAAAAAATTCTTGAATTGTGCACAGTGATTCTTAATATCATCGAGAAATGTGAAAATACACTCATATATAGTATTGGTTTCAAGATATGCCACGGAAAAAAAAGCCCAATAGATTAAATTCCAACAACGTCAATTGCAGAATTGAGACTTTGGAAAACTATTTATTTATAAATTAATTAGTAAATTAAACCTAAATAAAAGCTAGAGCTAATGATACTTTTAATAAGAATTAAAATTCCGACTCACACATTCATATTCATTACGAGATCTCCGGAATTATTACTTATTGACTTGAAATTTGGCATGATATTTTCTTCTAGAGTAGAGATCCGCTAAAAACGGGTGTTAAGGAAATCGACTCCCAAGGGGTAGAATTACGCGGGTGCGCTAGACTAAACTTCCTTTTTTCCAATTCCTACTATTAGCTCACTCTCTCCATATATATATGTATATATCTTGTTCAAATTTTCAATCGTTAATAAAACACTTTCTATTCATCCAATCAAATTCAAAAAAAAATTTTTTTTTTAACTTGTAGGGAATGACACTTGATGTTGATGCAGTTTTTTCAAATATTAATTAATTAATTAAATTGAATTAAATTAATTACCGGTTTTTGAAGCTAAATTAGATTCATCTCTTTTGTTGTAACAATGTAACTGTTAAAAAAAAGACCAAAGTTGACGTCGAATACCTGTTTTTCAGCCAAATTAGCCAAACCGGGTGTGCATTGTTACAGCAATCATGCTCTTTTGTCATTTCCTACTATTGGTTCACTCTTTTCCCTACATATATATCTTATTCAAATTTTCAATCGTAATAAAATTCTTTCTATTCATTCATTCAAAGTAGGGATTGACTTAAAAAATTTTCTTTTACATTACTTGTTATACTATTAGATCACTTACTCTCAACCACTGTGCCACGACACCTTTGTGTGCCGCTAAATTCTTAGTGTGTCACCAAATTTTTTATTTTTTAAATTATTAATTATACCCTGAGAAATAAAACAAAATTCGGAACCGAATCATTTGGTCGTTTCATAGAAATAAACTTTCTAACTTATCCTTTCATGGATGGATAGATAGATGGATGACCAAATATAAACGAAATTATCAAAAATCAAGATGAAAAATTCAAGTGTTGTCTTTTTAAAAAAAAAAACAGGAAGCAAGGGTTTTAAGAATTCTTTTCAGTACAGTCGAGATTTTAATGCTTTTGATTGTACAGAAATGGACTCAGATGCATCTCTCAATAATTTAAAAACAATATATATTCTTCCAATGTCATAAATAACTAGCGAAGCGAGAGGGTAACGGCTAATATGCATGTATATATATATATATATATATATATATATATATATATATGATACTGTTCGATAAAATGGTAATCAAAAAACAGTTTAAAAATTTGATTCTTTCTATATTTCGGATTTTTTTAGTAAGTCATTATTATACTTTTATTTAGTTGATATTCAAAAGGATTTGTTCCATTTCGGAAAAAAAATATTTAATTAAGAAAATTAAAGAGAATATATATATATATATATATATATATATATATATATATATATATATATATATAATCAAAGTTATTCCAAATTACTTCTTTTCATGAAAAATAAAATGAATCACAGATTTAATGGAATATTTTTAAACGCAGTTGTAATAACACGCAACTTTAACCGTATTTTTTACAGAAATAAGCTTTCTCATGCAAATTTAATGCATACTTTTTTCCTCCCAATTTTATTGAAAAGCGCATAGAAGCTAACATTCATGTTATCAGGAAAGGTCAAGTAAGAATTTCCAAGTGGAAATATCGATAAAACTCACAAAAGTACTCCACGGAAATGCTAGCATGAAAAGTATACTCACTGCAATAATGTATTACATTCAGAAAGAGTAGAAATATTGATTGCTAAGTGAAACAAACTACTTTATAGTAACTGAAACTTCGTGGATTTTTTTTTGGGGGAGAGGGAGGGTCATTGTGATTCATAATAAATATCTATACAAGATTACTCTGTAAGTTTTTGATCAAGGGAAAGATATGATACATAATTTTCCCTTTCGGTGTTAGGCATACAAAAGGCAATAACTGTATATATGAATTTTATTCCTAATAAATAACGTGTTTTTGTAACTATGAATAATTAACTAGACGTATTTTAAATCATAAACTTACACAGATACTGGAAACGATACATAATCTTTTCATTTAAATAAGAAAAATCTAATATTTTCTCAAAGCAGTATAAGAAATTTATTATAATATATCTAAATGTTAAAACAAAATAACAGTATTTCATCAAGAGTCCATAGAATTTTTTCAGGGGGGAAGCCCATATATAATTTTAAATAAGAACCATTCAAATAATTATGTTTATCTTGTATTCTGTTTTCATATAAATGAATGCAGTTGGCAAAATACTTGTTTACACAAATAAAAATCATTCCATAACTCATTCGTATTGATGCCACTTCTACAATCGCCAGTCTTCTGAAGTCCTCAGATATTAAATATATAGTTGTCTGACCCGTTGTTAAGATTGTAATCCTGGTTACTATATAAAGAACATTAGTCGTCAAGAGAACTTCGATTCTATCTTGTCACGTGACATTCGATTTTTCTATTTCGCATGAAATAATGTATTGGTTTAATTGAACATTCATATTGCACACTTAAGCATGTTTTCTCTTTTTACTAAAGGGCCATAAGGATAAAAAATTCCCTTTTTATATATCAGTGAAACAAAAATCCCACTCACTATCTGTATTCGTATAAATTATACAATTATAATTTTAATTATTTTCGTCCCTTTAACGGTCTCAGCGATGAAGTGAACATGCTTGTCACTGATTGGAAACGGGGAGTCTTTTTATACAGGTCAACCTATTCAGACCACCCTGTGAGATTGACTAATTTGTTCCCCTTTGGAATAAGGCACTCATATTTTAACCTTAACCAGAATTTTTCTTTTATTCACTCTCTCTCTTTGATACACAATTCCTTCAGTAATTTTGGTTCACATATGCAATTGATAATTAACTTTACTACTTACCGTAAAATCCGGCGTATAACGCGCACTTTAAACACAAAAAACTAGATAGAAATTTATGGGTAAGCGTTATACGCCGGGTATAAAAATGATAGCTACAAATATAAAAAAAAAGAGAGATACACATAAAAAAAAATAAGGCTTCTACGAAGATCGGAATACTGTTTATTTAAAAGAAATGCCATACCTAATGAAATTAAAGGGTTGTTCTTCAATAAATATATGTGGCCGCGGTAGCCGAGTGGTATAGGTATCGGACCGTGGCTTGCTTTGTCACGGGTTCGAACCCAGCACCACTAAAGACCCGCCGTGTAGGGCAGCGATGCACGTTAAATCTGTCGAGAGCTGAAACGTCCTCCCGTTGGCGAGGTGTGGTAGTTAGGAGAGGGAGTGCCAGCTCAGGTGTCGTCCACGTCACTTGACCATGGTTCAAAATTACGTGGTCCGTCGCCAAAAGCCCTCGTGTAGCTGAACAGTGCGACGTTAATATTCAATCAATCAAGAAATATATGAAGTTTCCTTTTGTTTTAAACCCTTGGATAACATCTTGAACAAATGGCTTTTAAATATAATAGCATTGCTAACGTACACTGAAGGTTCCTTCGTAAAAAAGGGGGTGCGCATTATACGCCGAATATAACTCAATTTTTTTTTTTTTTAAAAAAAAAGGCAGCTTGAAAGTATAGGTGCACTTTATACACCGGTGCGCATTATACATACGGTATTTCCTTCATCGTATTATTGGATACATTTTTATTCAAAATTTGTGAATTTTAGATGGTAAATTTTATACAGCATAATCTCTTATTTAGTAAAAATAAGCTTTAAGAAAAATTAGGATTAAGAGAAATTTTATAATACGCATTTCCCACACAAAGATAATTTTGCTTTTAAGTGCAGAATTAATACGCAGTGGAATTCTACATTATCCAAATTAATGAATTCGATAAAAAAATAAAATAAGTAAATGCATAATAAAATTAAATAATCTTGAAACTAACGCTGAGATTTTTCACTTGAAGAAAGGACAGATGGAAAGAGAAACAAGGGAATATATTGAGACTGTTAATACAAAACAACAAAGTTTGCAAGAGGAATCAGAGTTTAAGGCGTCTGTATGAATTATTCTTATTCGTGCATTATAATTTAATATTCCAAAAAAAGAATTTTACATTCTGCCTTGCTATTATGTTCTTATTTTTTTCCTATCAAAATCACATTTCAACATAACTAGTTTCCTTCACTCTCATTTTAGTTTCGCGGTATTGTAAAAATATAATTTTAAAAAGGTGTTGTGGTCCATATATTTCAAAAAGCAGAATCTACAAAAAAATAATAAAAAAGGAGTGAATGTTTATTAATGTCGCTCTATAAATAAAAAAATTAGGACTTTTGGCGATGGACCACGTAAATTTTAATTAAATCAGCATGCGTTTTTTTAAGTTTCAAACACTAGACTTCACTACTGTAAGAAATTTAAATCTTTTAAAGTAAGCAGCTCTATACCAGCTGTCAAAAAGACATTTAAGTTGATAAATTTGCAAAAATTCTTTATTAGATAATAAGAGATCTACCCCAAACCGAAAAACATGGCAAGGGGGTTTATTAAGACAAAAGGGTTGGGGATTTCTGATATAGATTGACATTAATTCACACAAAACATTCTTTTTTTAATGAATAAAAAGACCTTTCAGGAAAATGCAATCTTTAAACTTAATAGGTAAAATACATAAAAACGTATCAATCAGTAGCCCTACTTATACGTTCTTTAAAATCGTACATATAACCCCTAAAAGAAAATCTATTAACTGCACAAAATGCAGTCGAACCCCAATTTAACGAATTCATGGGATCTAAATATTTCGTTCGTTTAATCAGGGTTATTTCGGGGTCCAAACAAAATACAAATTTTTTTGCACTTACCTTTTGAAAATTCTATAATAAGCAACCACACACAAAAAAATATCAATTGTTAGAAATTACACACTCTTTATTCAATAGCTAAAAATACTAAAAATGAATTATTACACACCAGTTAATTGGAAATTTTAAAATATTGACTAATAAATATTTGAAAATCTCTCTTTTTGATTCCTGACTCGAAAAAGTTCTTTTTTCGACTTATGCAGAGAAAATATTGTACTCATTACATCCTGGTGCATGAAGTACGAGTATGTTTTCAAAGTTTCCAAACAATGTACAGAATTAAAAAATGTAGCAATTTTAATAAGAGTTCCATTATCATATTCTGCATCAGAATCGCTATTCATAGGCTCAAACAAATTAACAATGTCCTGAGTTTCAATTGCACAGACAGACAGAGTCCGTCATCAAATGTAATTTAATCATTAAAATCTTAAAATATCCTCTGCTTAGCGGAGTTGGAGGAGATAAGAAAGGAGTTTCCTATTATATTCAAAACTCACACGATACGTTACTCGTGATTCATCAGCCCCTGTAATGTATAATCACGCTATGAGCATTTTCCGTCAAAATTGGCAACTGACAAGAAAAAACTATTTTCTGTTCCGGACAGAAAGGGTGTTAATTGAAAAAAAAAATCACTTTTTCCTAACACAAACTAATAAAAAAAATTTTCAGATGTTGAAATAATTCGTTAATTCGGATTTTATTATTCGTTATAAATACGGGGTTTACCTACATTTTAATCGGGAAAAGGGAAAAATTCGTTAAATCGTTAAATTCGATAAATAGGGGTTCGTTAAATCGGAGTCCGACTGTATTCAAAAATGAAACTCTATACGAATTAAATTAAAATTGCAGTTAAAAATTTCCCACGATATAAATTTAATGATTTTTAAAGACTAATGATATTCTAAGAATAATAATAACCCAAGTCTAATTTATTTATTTCCAAGTCTAACTAAAGTGAAAAATAGCAATTTTATCTGAAGTCATTACTGTTCTTGCTTTTTAGTTAATCACAACTGTAGTGTAGAACGGAACAAGAACCATTATCATAAATGCATTAAACATGATAAAAATCTATTTTATTAATGAAAGTACTATCTATTATGCCGAGAGAATGAATTTACATCCTTTTAGAATTTGAAATAATTCGCCCCTTTCATAATTACAGCACTTCATACAATTGGCATAGTATTTCCATAGAAGAGTAAATTTGCTAAATACGGAAATGACAAACTAAAATCAAAATAACAATGGAGAGATTTCAGAATGACTTTTCTTTTTCATCCGTTCTTTTAAAAACGCCTGTTTGAATCAGATTTTTCTCTCCCTTTTTTCTTAAAATGCAAAATTATTTAGTTTATTTATTTTTTAAATGTAAATCTAAATCCATACAATGCGGTTTAAAATAAAATGCTAAGAAATGTTTTTTAAAAAGAAAATATGTAGAATATTTTAAAGATTTTCATTTCACGTATTTGAATATTCAAATTTACCGTAAGTTATTCAATCCGATTCAGAATGTTTTAAATGCATCGATAGAGCTCTTAAAATTCTGAAATATCAGAAAATCAAAGAAATATTTATTGTGAGAAATTTAAGGAGACTCTGTTTGCGCTGGAAACCAAGATTTTGAAAAATGTATAAATGGATAATATTTTTGATATTTGGAGTCAGTTACATTGATTCAGAATATACATGTAAAATTGTTTTAATATTATTACAAGAAAAAAATTCAACTTCCTTTTTGACAAAAAAATGAAGAAAAAATTACATTTTTAAAACATCCTCCTTTTAAAAAAAAAAGTATTTCCATAATAGTATTTTGTCTATGTAAGGCTAGGATTTCCATACCAGGAATGAACTAAATTTAAAAAAAAATAATAAAATCACATTATTTTTAGCATTACCAGCAATTGAAAATAATAATCGGTCTTTTCTGTTAAAATTTCTGAGAGCTCTGATATAGTAAAATATGAACAAAAAAATCCACTTCTACATAAAGTATTTCAAAATGTTTTAGTTCACCCTGGGTATAAAAGTCTTACTTATATATAGGCAAAATATTATTATGATAAGCATTTTTCATAATAGGAGATTGTTTTGAAAAAATGTCATTCTTCCTACATATTTTCCTAAAAACTGCATTTAAATAATTTTTTTCTTGCAATAACATTCTTAAAAATTTTTTATATGGATATTCTAATTCAAGTTATACTAAATATCAAGACAAATATTTATTTATAAGCTTTTCCAAAATCATAGTTTCGAAAGTAGTCGCCTTAGAAGGAAAGACAGTTCCTTGATGTAATTATGATAATTATTATTTTCAAATTAAGGCGAAGTTCACGGTAGCAATCTTCATGAACATGAAATAACCGAAATATATATAGTTTCCATATTTTGATTATCGTTTTTGAAAGGTAATTCATTACGTAAATCGGAAGGGAAAAATATGCTCTACATTTTATTCAATGACTTAAGTACCAAAATTAAATAAGTTTTAAATTTCAGTTAAAAGAACATTACAAAACATCATTAGTACAATGAGTTATTTATAATGTCCTTACTCTTAATCATGTTCAGTTACTGGATTCGACTGAAATGTTTACAATAGATTATTGGTTAATAATAATTTTCCATTAGCGTGTAAAATGAAAACCCATACAATATGAAATGTCCGGGGAAAAAAACGATATTGAAATAAAATATACCGCTATATTTACAGGAGTCAAGACAATGGCGTAACGTACACCCCCCCCCCCTTGCGGACGGGGGGAGGGCAGGGACTCTAGGAGGTCCAAAGCCTTTCTGACGCTAAGTATGTATTTGGGCTTTAGGCCCAAAATCTGAATTTGCAGGGAGGGCGGGGCTAATATTATCCATTACGCCTCTGAATCGAGACATATTAATCGTATTTACCTATTTGAAGAAAATAAGGTTCGGGTTCGTATTCTATCCTTCAGATTTATGCCAGAATAGCCTTAAGGCTGTTTTCGCCGTATGCACAAGAAGGACGTGGAGCACATTTTCAGACAGAAAAAATGCCTCAATTTTCATGAAAATTTCTGACATTGTAACTCATGAATTTGTTTAAAATGTAGTGTTTTTAAAATTTGAAAATATTTCACAAATAATTCGTTTTTCTTTTGAACATGTAAAAGGATAGGTCATTTAGCATTACGGTATAGACGAAAAAATACGAAACGCATTTTATAAAAGAAAAAAATGTCTCCACTCGGATAAAACTGAGTAGTATGATAAAATAAGTGATTCTCTACCGGATAGTGAAGCCAGAATATAATATTAATGTTTGAGTACTTTTATATCTGAAAAAATATTCCGAATTCGGGTCTTATTCTTTAACATTAGCCGAAATCAGCCTTAACGTCACGCTTAAAAGCAACACGAATCCTATTGGCGAATTATGAATCAACTGATCTAGATAATGCACTCATTTGAATACTCGTTGGCACAATTATTTACCTATTTTCTTCAAAAGAGTGTGAACCAAATAATACTTATCAATAATCAGTACCAAATATTAAACGCAAAATTCAATATTGCACACATATACTATGCAAAAATTATAAAAATCGCATCCAATTGAGTGAGAGATTGTTTACTGACGTTCCTACACTACAAAGCAACACGAGGGCTTTTGGCGACCAACCTCGATTAAGTGACGAAGATGACACCTAACATGGCACTCTTCTCTCCAATCCTCCACACCACGCCATCGAGACGACAGATTAGACATGCATCAGCATCTATACGGTGGGTTTTCAGAGGCACTAGGGGTTGAATCATGACACAGTGACCACGAGCTCGTGACCATGTCCACTAGGCAACCGCGGCAATATTATATCCAGATTTAATTTACGAGGTGTGACACAAAAAAACGAGACTAAGAGTGTAGCTTGAAAAAAGATTGGTGTTGGCAAAAACTGTTTGGTGACGTCACCTCACACACTTCCTCTATCCATGTGGCCATTTATGGACTTAACTGATCCCGCCAGTCGGGAATACTGCATCATTGAGTGAAAACATAAACTGCATTCTGCCGGAAATATGTCCAATGTAAAAACCGAGCAGAAAACGAATCAACATCAAGTTTCTTGTTAAAAGAAATCAGCCATGGAAACATTTCAAATGTGAATCGCGCGTGTTTGAATGACATAAGTGGATTTCAGGAGAAAGGGACAGTGTGAAAGATGATAAACTTGCTGGGCTCAAAGTTAAAGCATGTGAATTACATTCTTCGACATTAATGAAATTGTAATGGTTGAGTGGATTCCCAGTGGTCAGACTATTAATTAACACAACTACATTGAAATAATAAAAAGACTTCGTGAAAAAATTAGGAAAAAAGGACCCCAATTGTGAACTGATGCGACAGCTGGCGCAAACTAGGATAATGCACCCGCTTACATGGTTCTATCTGTCAGGCAATTTTTGACCAGCCAAAAAATTACTGTGACGGGGTATTCTCCTTATTCACTTGATTTAGCTCCATGCAATTGTTTTTATGTCCTGCACCTAAATTTTGCTTAAAGGAAACCCATTTTACCTCACTTGAAGAGGTTCTCACAAAAACGGCGAATCTCCTAAAGGGTCTTTCAAAGACTTTGTTCCAGAACTGTTACCAGCAATGGCAACACCAAAAGCAGATATGTGTATGCTGAAGGGAACTACCTTAAAGATGACAATGTCACGGAGAACTGATTCTGTAGGTATAATAATTTATTGGACTAGGCTCTTTGTGTGTGTGCGTGCGTGTGTGTCACACCTTGTTCATTCCGAAAAGGATTTCTAATATGTAAAACTAGAAATAAAGATGAATTGCAGAAAATTTTTTCTCCACTTCTTCAGACGATTTTCACGATTTAATATTACTAGACGCATTCATTCGCTTTTCAACAATACCGATTGTTCAAGAGAAAATAGAAATATTTTATTTAGAATTCTGCTGAATAACCGACTTAAAATGCTGCAAAGAAGCACGAATTGAAAACTTATTTCTACTAGGGAAATTTATTCCCATTTGGATATATGCCCCACCACTTTTAGTCTTAAATCCAAGTCTGAAATTTTTCTCAACTGAATATTAAAAGGGTTGAATCCAAAATGAAATAATGTTCGAGTTATTTATTCATTTATATATATATACAATATTACGTATTCATGTTTAACTTAAGGATCATGGAAAAATTCATGAATCTGTTAGGGAAATATAAGAACAAATTGAGTTATAAAAGATTAATTGAAATAAATTACGTAAGATTTTAATAATACTTATTTTTAAACCTCTTCACTTTCTATAAAGGAAAAATTAATCTGTAAAAATTACACAATTTTTCATTGTAAAGAAAATTTTCACTAAACAAAAAAGTAATTATTAGAAAATACAATGAACTGAATCGAAGAATTTGAATTTTATTTATTTGTCATATTTAAAAATCATAAAATAATTGTTGTGGACCATTTAAATTAAATATTTTTAAAAAAAAGTCTTTATTGCACAATTCTGTTTTCATACATCTTATTTGAAAATGGAATGATTACCCTCAAATTTTGTAAAGATAAAATATTTTACTCCTATTTCAAAATGCTAATTAATAAACGCATTAAAATTTTATAATTGAAATTCTATAAAACATTTAATTAAAACACAAAATTAAATGCTTTAAAAATATTTTCCAATTTCTAGAGTAGAAAGAATTTCCGAAGTTTTAAATTAACTTCAATTCAATTAAGATAAAAAAGAGAAAACCCAATTTTTTTATTAAAAAAAGTATCTTAGCACAACTAAAAATTACATAATGCAAAATAAACTTTCGTAAATAAATAAAACAATTTCTGATCTGATTCAAAACTAAAACATCAATAAAAGAACTACTAAAAGAAACTCAAATTAGTACTTCAAAAACAAGGCAGTTACACATTTCTGGTCAACGACGTCACTAAACTAATGGAAAAGAAATACTACAATTTATAGATTAAAATTTCTAACACATTAATCCAGAATAAAATGACTAATGCGGTGAATTAGATGGAGTGAGAGTAAAATTGACAACGCTCTATAAAGTGACAAGATGACTATTGGCGACAAACCTCTTAATTTTGAGCCTCGGTCAAGACACGAGTACGACCCCTGATTAACTACCACAGCCCCGATAGATATGCATACTTGGCGCACTACACAACGGGTTTTCTGTGCAAATGTACATAGAAACATAAAATTTGGAAGAATTGAATTTTATTAGATGCTTTTTTTATTATTATTATTACTATTCCTTTTGAAACATCAAGTTTACTTCACAAATAGAGTATTAAATTTTTTTGTAAAAATAGAGTTTGATAATAAAAAAAATATTTTTTTTAAAAAACGCTAATCGAACCCGGGCCACTTCGGAAAAACATTATAATCTCGCGGGCCGCACATAAAAATATGTACCTTTATATCAGATTTGGAAACAAAAAAACATTTATTGGAGTGAAAATTTGAAACAGAACGAATTATTGTTTCCCTTATTTTTCATGTGTATACAGGCATAGATAATATATAATAATGTTTATATAATATAATAATGCAATGATCAAATAATGTTTAAAATATTAGTTGTGTGTGCCATTTTCTTGAAAATTACGGTGTTCCTTTTGAATATTGATCTTTCGTTACTCATTGTTGAAATTTGATAGTGTTGCCATTCGCAAACGATTAAGTATACATTGCCCTTTATCTTAACCGTCCTGAATATTTTTTTTAACTTTAAAAAACATCTCTGACTGCCTCTTGCTTTTTGGACACTCCAAACAGAAAAGAAGGAGAAACGAAAGTCGCACACACAGAGAATCATGTACCATCTGTAGTAAAGGATATGCATAATGCAATTCAAAATTTATTAAAAAAAAGTAATTTATTACAGTAAAATAAAATGCAACTGTTTGATAAAATATAAATTTATTTTAATCTAAAAGGCATTTCTATGATCAAAAAGGATTTATTTTAAAACAAGAACAGATATAACAGGCAAATATATATTGTTTGTAGATATATATATATATATATATATATATATATATATATATATATATATTACCCTCAAATAAATTTCAAAATGAAAAAACTTTAAAAATCTTACATTTATAAATTTTTCAAAACGATTCGGCGGGCCGCAACTTACGTACTGGCAGGCCGCATGTTGGACACCCCTTATTTAGTACAAAATGTGTCCGCCATTACTTGCAACTCACTGATGGCATAAATTTTCCATACAGTTAACTCATCACTATCTGGATTACAAAGCAATGCACAGGGACGTCTCAAGGAAGGGGCCAAGTGGCTTCGCCTTCGATGGAGGGCTCGTTTCGTTCTCCGCGACTCTGTTTTTATAAGATCATTTTCCGGATAATTTCAATGGTCAAATATTATTCCCGTACATATTCTCCGAAAAACTGGTAATTTCAAACTGCATGTCAACAGGCAAAAGTGGTAAGACTGTATTATTATATGATGACCGTTGTCCATGTGTGTGTCTAGGCCTAGACCCAAGACCATTTACAATCATTCAATTCATTTAGTCGAAATGCGGTCATCGGTCGAATCGTTTTATGCCTAAGTTTTTGAGGTTGTGAGTCGCGCCCATTTATTTGTTTTAAATTACCGTTTAAACGAATATTTGGCATGCATAATATATACTGTCTACTTTTAAAAAACCTCAGATAGGGCCTACTTTTTCAAAGGGGCACAGGGACTGAAAAAATCTTGAGATTTCTCTGGGCCCAAGCCCTCTAAGAGTTTTAAGGTGTTCCTGGCAATGCAATTACATGAAACATTAATTGAAGCAATTAACAACTTCAAAGAAAATTCAAAGCAACCAGCAATCTGTTCATCGAAGTAGTCTCTGATATATTCTATTAGATTAAAGACCAGAGATTGGTTGTTCCAAATCTTCATCTTGGTAATATTTAGATCGGTGAGTTTGGGTATGATTCTCCATTAAAAAAAAGTTGCATTTTTCAATAGTAGCACCAGCATATGGTGTGACATTTGGAATAAAGATCTCACCCCGATATTTTAAAACAATCTAAGTTCCGACATGGAGGGCATGTAGGTCTGAGGGCTACACAAAGAGATGTCAGCCTAACCGTGATTCAATGTTAGTTTAATATCTCGTCTTTTCCCGATCAGCACACACACGACCTGAATGACTCTGCAAAGCTAACGCCAAATACATGCGAGCCTAAACTAAATTGAGACGTTTTTCGGGCAGGAAAATGCTTCTTCATGAAAATTTGCAACATTGTAATTCATGACTAAACGATTAAAATAATACTCTTTCAATTCCTACTATAAGCTCACACACTCTCTATTTATTTATCTTGGTGGAATTTTCAAACGTTAATAAAATACATTTTAAAGCGCTCCATTGAGCTGAAATTTTATATACAAAATTATTTTTGATGACAATACAATACTTTAAATATAATTAATAAAAATTAATTGATTAAAACTAATTATTTAAAGAATTACAAATACAGCCACGTTGGCATCATTTTTGGCGACATAGCGTCCCTTTTGGCAATTTGTGTCAAAACTTGAAAAGGTATTTTTTTTTTCTCAAGTTTTAAAGCATTCAGGTGAACTGAAATTTGAAAGACGGGATTGTTTTGGATGACAATACGATACTTAAATGATAACTAATAAAAATTAATTACCACTTAATGTTGTGATTCTGTATTATGTATATACATATTTATATTAATTGTAACTATTTAATAAAAAGTAGTTAAAATAAAAAAAAATCTTTGTTGATCTAAGTAGGAATTGACTTAAAAATGTGTTTTTTTTATATTACTTGTTTTCTTCACGAAGCACGCCGTTTTACAACATTCAAAAAAGAAATGTAAATTTACTAGAACAGGGGTGGGGCAATTGTTTTGGGTTAAGAGCCCCCTTGTGGAAGCGGAGGACCGCACCTTTTTTTTATAATGATTCAATTTATTAGTTAACTTTGCATCTCAGAAAAGGTATAAATTGCACCCTAAAAATCAATAAATATAAGTTAAAAATAATATTGGCACTTTAAATGTCAACTTGTTTAATGTGTTAGTTTCATATCATCTATAGCTGCAAGTACATTTAAGGTATCAGACTACGTTCGGAACCGTGATTTTAAAAAGGCGCATAAAAGGGTATTTTTCATGATATTAAGTGTCACTTAGATTAGAATACATGTATAAAATTGTTTTAATGACATTTTGACAAAAAAAATTTTTTTTTTTTAATACAATATTTCGGCAAAAAATTAACTTAGAATAACCTTTTTTCAAAATGTTCACCTTTTGTGAAAAATGCTTCTATTATAATAATATTTTGCCTGGTTATAGCTCAGATCTCTGTACAGAGGCTCAACTATGATTTTAGAAAAATTCACATTTTCAGAGTAACAACCATTTGAAATAATTATCGACGCCTTTTTCTTAAAAATTCTCCCCTCTCCGTTGCCGTAAAACATGGATAAAACCACTAACATGTGTGTGTGTGTGTGTGTGTGTGTGTGTGTGTGTGTGTGTGTGTGTGTGTGTGTGTGTGTGTGTGTGTGTGTGTGTGTGTGTGTGTGTGTGTGTGTGTGTGTGTGTGTGTGTGTGTGTGTGTGGAAGCATTTTTCACAAAAGGGGTAATATTTTGGAAAAGAGTCATATGTTAATTTTTTGTCGAAATATTGTACTTAAATAATTTTTTATTGTAATACTACTCTTAAAACAATTTTATATACATTTTCAAATCTAAGTGACACAAGCATCATAAATATTATCCATTTATACGCTTTTGCAAAATCACGGTTCCGAACGTGGTCGGATACATTAATTTAAGAATCAGTTTAATGAGACAAATGCTCCCTATACTCGTACCACTTTTCTTCAATTTTTTTTTTAAATCAAGAGTGAGATTGCTCGTAAAAATTATCATCATGGCTTGCAATAAATGTTAGCTAATTTTCATCTACGTTTACTTTTGTTGATCTTCATGCAAGAGAGAGAGAGAGAGAGAGAATAACTTTCCTCACAAATATATGCCGACTAAAGTGTTGCGCATGCGCGCCAACGTCATGCGCACAAATGCAAATATTCTTCCTTGCCGCGCTGTGCCGGCAGATAGAACTTTCTGTGGAACGAGATGGACGAGAAATTTTCTCTTTAATACTCAGACGTGAGCATTAATATAGGACTCTTAATACTCGAAGCTCACAATAAAAAAAATTAATTAAAATTTGCTGCGCTTGTAAATAGCATATATATGTTGTGTGGCCGAATAAAAAAAGTAAAAAAGAAGTAAGCGTGGCTGGTCCGTCGATGAAACAAAAACAAACTAAAAATAAACACTAAGTATAGGGAACATTTTCTCTATATTTGGTTTTCTGACGTCTTGACGGGCCCCAAAAAAACTCCTAGGGGCCCTTGTTCTAGGAAGTAGAAACTAATGAATAAATATAACTACAAATAAACATAATGATAGTGAAAATATGTAAGGATCTACAAAAAACCTGCAGGAAGGGTAATTTGACGCGTTGATGTCATACACGCGACATGTGAAAACATACTGCCAGCACTAAGAAAAGTAGCATCGAAAATGAATTTTAACAAAACCTTACAAACATTTCGAGAAAAATGTCTTAGAAACATCGTTCCCCATATTTTCAACAAATCGAATCTCACTCGTTCGGGTCTTTTCCGTTTTTGTCCAAACAATATTATTAAGATGGAATTCCAGGCCGAAAAATTTTAATTTTTGATTAATGTAAAAATTCGAATAATGGTTAGTTCCAGAAAATAGTTCGTTTTATGTAAGTTTTTACTAAAAATATCTTAGTCCAACATTTCGTAAGAGGAACCATGCTGGGAATGCATTTTCAGTCAGGAAAGACGTAGGGGGAAAAAAAGATTAATATATCATGGCAACATTATCCCAAAGAAAAAGGCATATTTTATCATATTATTTATTTACCATTGAATCGACCCGTTTTTTGTATTCTTCGTACTCCACCTATGACAAATTGATTTTAGCACGATATGTTAAAATACAAAATCTATTATCTATTGAATATTTCTGAACTTTAATGTCCCGGTATGATAAATGGCTGAAAGGTCACTAATTAATAACGTATCATTTAACTGTGTGTGGATCCTTCTCGTTAAAACTATCATAAAATTAAGTCTGGAACAGGACATTTAGCATTACAGAGAGAGAGAGCATATTTCATACATTTTTCCACATTTAAAAGGATACATTGCAAATTTATGCATTATATGAATAGCATACAAACAAATAAATATCCTTATATGTAGATATTCATTTCTATGGATATTATAGAAACATACAAATAATTTTATACAATACTATAGCATTCTATATTAATATATACATTAAAGAGGGTCAATTTCCCCCTTTCTTTTTCCCCCTTCAGAATTTCAAAGCATACCTATACGGAAAAGATGGTTTTTTTATGCATAGATGAAGGGAAAAATAAAAGAAAAATCAATATTTTAATGTTAAGTAAGCCCCAAGAGGAAGGATGCTTGGGTATTTGAAATTTTTTATGATAAGTCAAAGTAATTTTTGTTAGAGTAAATTATAGTTTTAAAAAAACTGAAAAACAAGCTTTTATAGTTAATCGAACTAAAAAGTAAAAAAATAATTCTTAATATAAGAACAAAATGATTCACGAGAAAATGATTGCCATTGTGATAAAAGCGGGGGATGCTCGATATCAAATGTTATAATTTCTTACTAGTTTTATTCCGAAATTCTGAGTTAGTGTAAAAATGTAGTACAAAGCACCCCACGCTTTTCCCACAATATCATTAATTTTCTCGCGAATCATTTTATTCTTATACTAAAAATTATATTTTACTTTTTAGTTCGATTCACTTTAAAAGCGCATTTTTTAGTTTTTTTAAACTGTAATTTATTTTTCATTTTTTAGTTCGATCTACAATAAAAGCGTGTTTCTTTAAGTTTTTTAAACTATTATTTATTCATTTTGATGAATTAATATTAAATACGTCCTATTTTTTTAGAATCTGGAATACCCATTGCCATACTATCAGTGCGTCGATACCACCTGGTTTGCAAAATGTAGGATCAACAAACTGAAAGAAATCTCGAAGAGCTAAGTTTGAAATATTTAATGCGGAAGAAAGTGTAGTCAATGATATTTTTCACGAAAAATATCAATATTTGTATTAACCATGAGCGTTTTCACTTTAGGTTTTAACTTAATTTCTTTTTTGTCGCCAAATCTGGAAACTGGGATCTGGATTTGAAAATTCAACTCGTTTGTGGCAATATTAAATTTTGAAATTATAATTGCATCGGCATAGGCAGGTTCCGATTAGCAAGATTTTTTTTCCCTCCATACCAAAACATATGCATGTCATTTTCTCTGCTGAAGAAAAACAAAACAAAAAAAAGTTCCGTCTTTCCAACTTTTTAAAAAGATGATAAAATACAAATAAAAAATAATTTTTTTCAACAACAAAAAAGAAGAAATATGAAGATTATCTAGAACTCGTAAAGGTAATTTATTAGTATGTGTTCAAAAATAAACATTTCTCACAAAAAAGAAATGCGCATAAGGAAACCTGCATTTGTTAAGACGTATGATTGTTGCGAAATTCTACCACAGTCGATGAAAATGCCTGGGTTAATTATGTAAATTAACAAGGAGGAAAATTTCTCAATGGAGGGGAGAATTTTTTTTTATTTTGAAACAAAATAGGAAAATAAGAACGATGTAAATAATAGTTTTCTACTTAAAATTTTTAACTCAATATAGAGAAGTTAAAATTTTTAAGCAGAAAACTGTTATAGCATCGTTCTTCTTGTTTTCCTATTTCGAATATCTGTCCTTATTTAGGTTTAAAATTTAACTCTATGCAGAGGAGTTAATTTTTAAACCTAAAAAGCAATATTCGAAAAAGTAGAAAAAGGCTTACAAAAAAGGATACATACAAATTAAGAAAAAAGCTATTCAAGTCAACATATTTTAAATACTGAATGATAAAATTTTAATGGAATGACTTAAGTTAAATAAATAGTTACAAATAATAAATAAATACCAAAAGTCTTGCCCTGATTATAAATATTTATTATGCTGAAAAATTGTATAATTAAACATATGTTTTTGTTCGGATATATTGGAACAACTGTTATAAATTTTGCTATAAGGGGTCTCAGGGGAGTTAAATTTCTCTAGAGGTCTGAAAATATAAACAATTTTCACACACACACACACACACACACAAAAAAAAAAAAGGTATAATTCTTTTAAATTTAAATTAAATGATTCGAATCATTTACACATTATTTATAAAAGAATGGGGCTTCAGAAAAAAGTATAAAATGTTTAAAATATGATAATAATTTTAAAAAGCATAAGCATATGAAAATTCTATAATAAATATTTAGTATTTTTTGCGTTGCGCACGCTATTTTCTAAAATAGTAGCCTCTGATGTATAAAACTTTATAGAATTATAAAATGCACCATACTCCTTAAACCCTACCTAATTTTAGTTTTATAAATATTTTGTATTTCAAAATATTTGTAAAATATAGCAATTTTTTGAATATTTTTTTAAAAATGTATTTTTTTATTTATTAAAATATGTGTGAGTTATTATTCAATTTATATAAAAATAGCTACAGTGTAATAAGAATACATTTAACTTTATAAATCAACTTATAGCTTGTAATTAAAGCTACTATTTTCGAAAATAGCATGCGCGATGTAAAACTTAATGAATATTTTTTATTGAAAAGTTTCTTAGTATCATATACTTATAATTTTTAAAATTAAGATTATATTTTAAACAGTAGGGAGGTAAGTAGGAGGGGTATGGTTAAGGAGTATGGTGCATTTTATAATTCTATAAAGTTTTATACATCAGAGGCTACTATTTATAAAATAGCGTGTGCAACGCAAAAAATACTTAATATTTATTATAGAATTTTCATATGCTTAAGATTTTTAAAATTATTATCATATTCTAAACATTTTATACTTTTCTGAAGCCCCATTCCTTTATAAATAATGTGTAAAAGATTCGAATTATTTAATTTAAATTTAAAAAAATTATACTAGTTTGAAAATTGTTTATATTTTTAGACCTCTAGAGGAATTTAAAACTCCTAAGACCCTATAAGACCATTTACCTCAGCTAATATCAACGTGTGCCTCATTAGTACCATAGAAAATGTCTTACAAGCGGTATTCCAGCTCCTACCAAGTGTTCTTTAACATGTCTTGCCCTCTCGCACTTTAAAAGCATGTAACCTAAGCCTTTTATAAAGAATTCTTTCCAAGCTATTTGCCATGTTTGAAGCTCGCGTGATGCTTCCCAAGTTGATTAAGTATGACTCCGGTGAAACGATTATCGAAGTGTTCAACAGTTGCTTTACTCACACTAGGCCTGTCACTCCTAGGAAGATACTTAACGCTGTCTGTTTCTTTAAACATTTCATACTATCGCTTTATTGATTTTGCACCAGGAAGTTTGCTTCCACAATGATGTCGATATTTACACTGAACATTAATGAACGATTTCGTTTCGTAAGACCAAAGCACACGTTGAGCTTTCTCTTGAATCGACACCATTTCGGCAGAAAGTAATGTGTTCCTCACAAAGGTTCCACTGAGTCAATCTTGGAGGAGCATTCGTGCCATTTACTTAAACTGGCATACTAAAACTGACAGATCCAATGACACAAAAGTTAATTATTATATGTAATGGACATTTTTTAATGATTTTTTATATTCAGGATAAGACTTTTGGTTCATCCTAGACTTCTACTATTTAATTTTGAATTCACGCATACATTTTTCTTATTGTTACCAGTATAGATATGTTTGCAATAAAAAAAAATATCATATCTTAATTAATATTTTACGTTTATGATAGTAAAATTTTTTTAGACAGAGTATTTTTTTTATTATTTATAAATTATTTATTAACAATTACACTTCGCGGATGCAATGCGGCCTCAATCTAACAAGAAGCAAAAGTTGGTAGTAAAGAGTCGATTTACATGGATAGTTACCAAAAATCTGTGCAAAATATTAATAATAATTCTTTTTTGACAACTGGATATATGCCCTTTAACGTATTATGAAGGTTCACCATAACAAGAAAAAATAATTATCTCTCACCTTGTAAAAAGCATTCCCAATGAAAACCCTTGCAAAAACTTTAATAAAATAATGATTTGTCTCCAACATTTTTTTTGTTTTTTATGAAGGGGGAAAAATCCGCCCCCAAAAAGACTTGATTGAGAGCTATATTTTTTTCTATATCTTCGACATACCATCGTTGATTTTGTCCATTTTATTTTCAAACGCACGTTGCCTTTCACGATATAAAACTTTTTTCTCTAAAAATGTTGCTATTCATGACATTAACTTTTTCCAATTTATTTAGGTGTACATGATTTATCGATCCGAAGCGTGCGTTGAAAGTCATTTTTTTTACGTTTAAATACCGAATTTTAATTTTATTTTTATAATTACATAGATAGCTTATCAAGAAATAATCCAGAAATATATTATTCTATGGCAATAATGTATTTTTGTTTCATGTACATTAATGATGAAATGATGTTATTCACAAGTCATCTGGAAGAGATGAATGAAAAGAAAATGATTTGGCAGATTTCGGTCGTAGAAGTGGTAGGCTAACCAATGGTCACAACCTTCAAGAGGGCAAGAAAAAAATTTCGTGAAAATCCAAAATCAGAGAAATTTATTAAACAATAAAAATATAAATACCTTTCTATAACAAGTATTACGTAACTGTAAATTAGTGAAATGAGAAATTATTTATAAAAATAGAATACTATTTTCTTACGAAAATGACTGTTGCTGATTTCCAATTATTCTTAATTTCTAAGATATATAAAAAAAAGTTTATTGTCAATGCAGGGATCACGACAAAATTTTACACAAGATTAAAGTCGGAAACTGATTCCGTTTGCGCACTCCGCCCCATCAACGGATTAGTGAACACAAATTGGAAGTTGATATTAAAAAATTCTCCAAGCAAACGTTTCCAAAAGATTTTCTCCCAGGTATACAATTTTTTAAAAAGAATTAGTGCGGAGAAATTCCTCACGTTCTAAGTATTTGCATTTGTAATAGTAATTACTTGTAGATTCATATATTTCGACACATTAAAAAACGTATATTTCAGCATATTGAAAGTCTGAACATGTTTTGCATGTTAGAAGTTCAAGTATGAAGAAAAACCTCTAATCAACTAGTTGTTTCTTAAGACGACCTTGAAATCACGACGATCGAGGTAGTTAAGGAGACGAATCATGCAGAGGTGTGTTTCTTTTGACCCCGTTATTAGTTAGTTAACTAATTCGAGCAAAGGTTCCAAACGAAATGATTCACTCAAGGATACCAATTAAGAAAAGAAGTTTCTGGTCAAGGTTGAAAATAATGCCTTCAATTAAGTACTTGAAAATCACGAGTTCTTAAGGAATCGCCATTAAAATAAATTTCTCTTAAATCTATAAACATAACCGATACTCCGATTCAAATATTTTTGACAATATATCATAATGTCTTCTTTTTTATACGATAAAATAATTAAATTACCGTAAAATCCGGTGTATAATGCGCACCCACACTTTGAAGCTGCAATTTTTAATTTTGAGGTATATTCGCTGTATAACGCACATCCCCTATTTTACAAAAAAAACCTGAAATGTACGTATGCAATGCTGTTATGTTTTGAAGTGATTGATTTATTCAAAGGATTTTCCAAAGCTTTTGCAAATATAGTATACTTTTAGAACTACAACTTTCATTAAGAATGCAATTTCTTTCAAATAAACAGTATTTCGAAATATGCAGAAGTCTACTTTTTTATGCTCACACACATCTCTATTTTTATTTCTAAAGCTCTCATTTTTATACCCGGCGTATAACGCGCATCCGTCGATTTCGATCCTGTTTTTGGTGTTAAAGAGTGCGCGTTCGACGCCGGATTTTACGGTAAGTTAAATTAAGTTTAGAACAGTTTTGAAACAGTTTTAATAAAAATGATTAACACTGGAAAGTTGTGTGTTAGATATTTGCTATTTCAACATTGTAAGAAGCTGGGCCAAAATAGTTGCACTGTATTTGAAAGTCTCAAAAAATTATTTGTATACAATAAAAAAAAAAATGATTGGCTGCATTGATCTCGTAAATCTGAAACTAAAAAAGAAAAAACATATCAAAATATGGTTAACAGGTACTTTTTTTTTTCAAAATTTTTCTTTGTTTAATTCAGCATCCAGGAACTTAATCTTCACACATATATTTCTATTATTTTTTTAAAAATAATACGTTGTAGTAATGGCTATGTAGCTGCAAACAATAAAAAATCTCAATTAATATTCTTGATCAAATGCATGTTCTAGTAGAGTTTTTTCATAGGAGGCAATTTAATGATCTAGTCTAAGATGGTACATTTTTCAATTTTCCCACGAGGCCGTTTAGAGATTGTAAAACAGGGAAATATTAACACTAAATGGAAAACCTTCTTGGACCCCCTAGAAAGGCGCTGAGGGTCCTGAGGATCCGCGTACCATAGTTTAAGAACCCCTGCCTTAAAACATCCTTTTAAGATGGGTATAAGTTTCGATTGATAATAATTTATTCTCCATCTAACCGCGATCCAGCCAAGTGTACAAATCATTGTTCGTTTTACTAAGAAAAACTCTATATAACACCTTACTTTATAGGCTATTTCAATTTAAAATCATTTTACGGAAAAAATAGTTTTGAGCGCTAATGTCAAATTTTTAGTCTTAGCTTTTGTTCTACAAATGATGCTATTCAGTAGCGCACAGAAAAAATTTTCAATGTAGGGGGGGGGGCACGGTCGAAAGTCCACCATTTTGGTATCATGCGCCAATACGCCGCCCAACATATTCTTTTTATTGTGTCGATTTTCGGGAACAAAAACAATACAAAATTAATTATTGAACAAATAATTAACATTAATAAAATTAGTTAATAACAAACACATAATTAAATTTTACGTAATATATACATAGTATTATAAACAACCGGGAAAAAAATCAAGGGTTATCCGGACCCCTAGCCCCCCCCCCTTGTGTGCGCCACTGGTGCTATTATTAATTAGACTGGGAGAAAAAGTTCCGAAAAAAACACATACCCTATTATCTCTTTCTATTTTAAAAAAAAATCGTATGATTTTTTTTTTTAGAGGAAGGGGGTATTTTGATTTCTTGAACACCCTTTTCATATACCATTACTCACAGAACTTCAAAAGCAACTAATGAATTATTAAACTAGTATCTATTTTTAACAATAGAAATTAAACCACGTTTTATATTTGTTATATATGCTTCGGATCAACATTTATTCCTTCCATATAACTTATTTCAAGATGATTGATTGTTGCTCATTAATGTCGTAATTAAAAACAACAAGGATATTAGCAACTTAATTCATGATTGAAAAATGAGAGCGACATTTGAGTTAGTACTTCTTTCTTCTTTCATACAATTCCACACACGAGGACTTCAGAGGCGAGAACTGACTCCACGTGCAGCAACATTCATTATTCCATACAATGGATTTTAAGAAGACCACGAAGTTCCCATTCTTAACACTCTGCTAATGCGCTTCGATATATTTCGAGGTTAAAGATCATTTTCATGTGCATACAATTTCAAATAACTGTCGGAATTCCTCACTTAACAGTAATACTTTGTCATGAGGTGAAATTACAGTTCCTCTCTATATAATCATTACACTGAATCAGGTGTTCTCAAACAAATGTCAAATACAATCGTTGGTTAGAATAACCATTAAACAGAGATTTAACTGGAAATGCATTGATCAAAAAGCACTTTTCCTAATTAGCATCAGCTCTGATACTTCGACAATCAAGAAATGAATTTCAGTATTCCATTCAGTGAGACGAAGTCTTAATTAACGTTTAGCAATTCATTTATTATTAAATGCGAATTACTATGATAATAAGTCTCAATAAGACACATCAGGAATCATTCATTTAGAATATTTCGAATCACACAGTTTAGAACTTCTACGTGTACCTATATTACATTACAGAAGATGCTTGGGAAAAAGAAACCACAATTTTCCTCAAATGAGAAAAATGCATACTTGGTAAAAGAGTAGCAATTACGATGCAAGCTGAAAGCAGAGTAACTGAAAAATCTTGTTTCAATCAGTGGTATTTTCCCGCCGGGCCACATACTTCACGCGGACCGAAACATGAGGATTAATGGGGGTGGGGGGACAGTATAAGACCAAAAACTCTTAAAAAGTGGAAAATTGGTCAAAGTATTAATTATTTTAGATTTTATTTTGAAACTACATTAAGCTCCATCAAACTCAACTGACCAAAAATAGATTTATATATTTTTTACCCTGTTATGGGGTAATTTCGATTTCCTTTCATCATTCATCAGTCGTCTTGAAAGAGACCCTCAAAAAAAAAAAAAAAAAAAAAAGGAACAATTGAAAGATGTGTTATTAGTGGTATAGTGACGAACAAAATTATATTTTTTAAATATAGTAATTTCACGACAAATCAGACAAGTTGTTGATCCATGTTTGTTTTTCTCTACGAAATAGACAAAACATTCTTTAGATATTTTTCACTTGGAAGATATGAGGGTTAACTAAAAATTAGTTTCACCCATAAAATGGTTGCTATTCTACTTCCACTCTTATTTGTTAACATTAGCCGTCACAATTACAAAAAGAAAAAGTTATCCCGCAATTCGTACCTACACGACATCGACAGTAAAATCAATATATGGGATTGCTTGATTGATAAAGTTTCTCGTTAAACTTTTAATACATTGTTCTTAAATAGAATTTGTTAGTGTGACGGGCCATGACCGGGCCACTCAAAAAGGGCCGTTGGGCCACATGCGGCTAACAGGTTGAATATCACTGCATTAAATAATTAAAATAAATAAAAATTTTGCACATAAAAGGTAGCAAAATAAAACGAAAATTTCTGCAGCATAGTTCCTATTCCACTCCTGTCCATGATTCTGATAACAGAAAGATCATGCAAAATACGTAGTAAATAAGAACAACATTTTGCGCCATATAAATGTTTGTTAAAGCTTACTTATCATGCAAAAATTTTAAGCTCGTCTCAGGAGAAATACGTTAAAAGATATTCAAATTTTGTCACCAAAAGTTATCCTCAAATATTTTTTTAACAATTCTTGCCCATGGAATTATTAGATTCATAAAGTTTTAGCTCTGGGATGAAGACCTCAAATATCCTTCTGAAAAATCAAAATGATTAACATCAATATTTAAAGCAGATCTAGAGATCAGAGTTTAGTTAGGTGAATCAACAAGAGAGAGCGATATCATTTTTCCCAGATATATATTAATACTGCCATCTTAGTCCTACGCTTAAGGATTTGCTACTTTATTAATACGTCGGCTCTATTCTGACTCGAGCTGTGTCTTGCTTTTTTCCAAAAAGCGTCAGCGTCAAGTATTAAGTTAAAAATATACCAATGTAATACGTTATTAGTGTGTGTTTTTTGCAAGATTGTGTGAGTAAAGAGAAAGTAATATAGAATGTGTGTGAGAGTGTGGTGTAAGAGAGTGTGCGCTGTGAGAATGTATGGTGTAAGAGAATATGTGGTGTAAAAGAGTGTATGGTGTGAGAGTGTATGAAAAGAAAGAGTAATATAGGATGTGTGTGACAGAGTGTGCTTGAGTAAGTGCATGTGAGAGTGTATATGTGTAAAGAGTGTGCATGTGAGAGAGGGTGCATGTGAGAGAGGGTGCATGTGAGAGAGGGTGCATGTGAGAGAGGGTGCATGTGAGAGACTGTGTGCATGTGAGAGACTGTGTGCATGTGAGAGACTGTGTGCATGTGAGAGACTGTGTGCATGTGAGAGACTGTGTGCATGTGAGAGAATGTGAGTGTGAGAGAGAATGTGAGTGTGAGAGAGCAGTGGTGTAACGTGCACCCCCGCATTGCGGGGGGCAGGGTTCTAAAGGGGCCCAAAGCCTGACTGACGCAGGTAAAACCCCTTTGTAAAATTCAACATGGGGGCCCCAAACCTGACTTTGCGGGGGGGCCCAAAAGTTCTCCGTTACGCCACTGTGAGAGAGTGTGCATGTGAGAGTGTGCATGTGAGAGTGTGCATGTGAGAGTGTGCATGTGAGAGTGTGCATGTGAGAGTGTGCATGTGAGAGTGTGCATGTGACGGCGGGAGTGTGCATGTGAGAGTGTGCATGTGAGAGTGTGCATGTGAGAGTGTGCATGTAAGAGTGTGCATGTAAGAGTGTGCATGTAAGAGTGTGCATGTAAGAGTGTGCATGTAAGAGTGTGCATGTGAGTGTATGAGTGAGTGTATGAGTGAGTGTATGAGTGAGTGTGTGACTGTATGTGAGTGAGTGTGTGACTGTGGGTGAGTGAGTGTGAGTATGAGTATGTGCAAGAAAGTGTAAGGTGTGTGTGAGAAAGAGAGAGTATGTGTGTGTGCATTTCACAGAAGCAAATTTGAAAACTTCATGTGAAGACATAAGAGATTAAAAAAGTGCTCAATCCCCGACAGTATTTCAAACCACGGTTTAAAGTAGAAATGGGACTTTAATCCATGATGGTCATAACATTTGTACGAGTACTTTTAGACGGTTTAATCTCGAATTTGTGTATACGATATCAATTTTAAAAAAATCATTTATTTAAATTTGACTTAAATACGGGGTCAGGCCAAATTATAAAGAATTATATAACTTTAAAAAATCCATTTAGTTAATCACAATTTGTCACGAAGAAACATTACTGAAATTAAACATTGCCCATCGAGATTATATTCAAAGGAAATAGAGAAAAATATGATTTGCATAAAAAACCCGTTTCCATGTACACAGGAACTTTGTTCATATATATATATATTAGCACCCTAATAATCGATCCTTTTGCAGATGATGGATATAGCTGATTCTAAAACATCGTAGGGTTTCCCAGTTTGTTTGTCCTTGACTTTAATGATAAAGGTTTGTTAATTTTCGCGCGTTAATCATTCATTCATTAGTCAACTATTTAGAGTTTTTTTTTTTATTTTCTCTCTCTCACACACACACATGTCTCGCATATAATAATAATTATTTCATTTTTCAAAACTTATTTTCTTTTCATAATGTATTTTCTTGCTTTGGGGATAGCATTTTTATTTTCTAGTTTTTTCCCTCTTTTCCTTCGAGATTTGTTCTTTAATTAAATCGGGCATTGCAACTTTACAATACTAGAGAGTATATATGTATATAAAATTGTCAACAGTAAAGAAGAAAAACTTTAAAAAAAACTGCGCTTAAATAGAAATATATACAATTTTTCCCAAAATTAGAAATGATAATGTCTATCTTTGTAACAGTGAAAAAATGCTTTGTACTAGCATGTGCTCTTTTGTATATAAAATTCACATTGACTATAACAAATGAAATTAATTTTTGGTGAAAGCATCATCTTTAAGGGTTTTATTTTATACTTTCCTTATTTTTTATTGCTGTATAGGATTATAAATATCAGAATTACATTCTCAGTAACATAATCTATACGGATTTAAGAAAAATTAATTGTTGAACCGAAAATCTGTGAAAAACAATAACAAATATAAAACTACAAAATAATATATAACTTAAAATTTTTTATCAATTTAACGTTTCTTTTTCTTTATGCAAAGAAAAATACTTTGACATTTTCTCATTCAAATCAATTTTTAAAAATGCCATTTCTTTTTAACATTTAAAACATATTTTTAGAAATATGTGGTTAAATAATACACGTTTAAGATTTATCAAACATCTGTTACATAATCATCACATAATAATACGTATATTCAGTTATTTAAATCCCGAAATTATTTGATAAATTCACTGAAAATCTGCAGTCACATTAAATTTTGATTTTTGAATAAGTTTTCAAAAGAAATCAAAAATTAAAAGGCAAAATCGGTTTTCTATGAATTAAAAAATATGGTTTTATACTCAATATGAAATTCTGAAGTATACACTGTATTGTGTGGTAGATTCTGGCGAAGGAATACAATATAAAGATATATATATATAACTACAAGGAAGATACTTTTTTTTTCTTTTTTCTTCCTTTCTTATAAATTTCTTTTTTTTCCCCCTTCATGTTTCTTAACATGAACAAATAAACAGATCGCAAAATTGTTTAAAAGGAAACGCAGACATATTTAAACATCTATAACTTCATCTATAGAATAAATATCTTGATTTCAAAAGTAATCTTTACCAGTATAAAGCCAATCAAATCTGTTTGGAAAAATTATTTCACAGAATAAGGGAAGAATAAAAAGATTTCGGGCATCATTATATATATATATATATACATATATACTGAATTGCCATACACCTAATAATGAAAAGCAATAAAAAGAATTATAAGTTTTGTCCAATAATTTTATTTATAACCTTAGTATTATAGGGCAGATAAATACAAAAATATTCCTAGTTTGTTACTTCTATATATAAATGTACTTTTTAACTTAATATACTTAGTTTATAATTATTTTAGTACACATATTTTTATACTTATTGTTGTGGAACAATTTGGCCAATAATAAGGCTTTGAATCTATATTTGGATTCAGAATCTGGCAATAACTTCTTTTGATGTTGTTCACAGATTCTATGCATCTTTGAATGCAACTTTTTCTAGTAATCGATATAAAACTTAAATACATTATTATCAATTCGATTTCGCTCAGTATTTGGAACAGAAAGGGGAAAAGTTGGCTAGCCGCCAAACTGGTTAAACCTAATATATAAATTATAAAACCTCACTTTTATATACGTATATATTTACTCGTAAATTATAAACGCTGTCCTAAGTCCGCATTGTTTATAATATTGCAGCATCTATATTTTGAAGTTCCAACTTCTGCTTCCTTTATCTTAAGTGTTAAAATCATTTCTGTCTCTTTAGTTGATATTAATAAAACTATGTGTGCGTGCGCGTGTGTTTGTGCGTGTCATACATATCTTGAAAAAAATCAAGAAATCAATAATCTAATGAATTGGTTTTTGAAAAAAGATATAAGCTTGGAGTATGATTTGATTATATTCGCATATTAAAACTAATTAACAATTTATCCAAATTTTAAAAGTATTTTTGAATTTTTATTTTTATTATGGTAATTTATACTGAGTGTGTGTGTCCACACACAACAATTCCTTTTCTTAAGAACAAAATTTTTAAGAAATTTTTATTTGATATCGTGTAACAAATAAGGTTTTATTATACTTACATAATGATAATCGCTAAACGCAGATTAAAAAAACACTCAAAAAAGTCAAAAATATTTAAGAAAGAAGATAAAGTTCAATTTAGAAATAATCGCTAATATAATTAACCTTCACTCAATTTGGACTGCATCTGTCCATCAGGCTTACAGTAAAAAGGTCACTTAAAGACTCATTTTGAAGCTTTGAACATTAAATCGCGGATCAATACGATAATCTTTCGAAACGGTTGTTCGAATAAATTATTAGATTAACAGTTGCAAAAGGCTGGTGATTTAAACAATTAACTTAAAACGTCATTTAAAAATAATAATATATTCATTATAATAACTGCCACGCGCGTCTCATGAATGAAGTGAGGTGAAAAGAAGAAAAAGTTATTTCGGGCAACGAACACTGTAGCGAATGGTACTATACGATATGTTGTGGCAGACTCAGAGGAATATAATCATAGAGTATAACGAGAGAAATCTTAATTTTAAATGCCAAACTTTTATAAATGCGTAGTGCAGCTCATAATTGAAATCTCAATACTTTTAAATAACTACCATTTACACATGACAAAATCCGTGTGAATGAAATTTATTTTAAAAATATTATTTTTTTCATTTACTTTTTATATGATCTACAATTAGAGACTCTTTAACAAAGATAACTGTTCTTTAAGTTATTGCTTGATGATCAATCAATCTCATAATAATATCAAATTCTAGTTTGATATCAAAAATTAGAAGCACAATTCGATGTGTGGGTGTGAAATGAACAACATTTCTTAGCCAAATGTTAATTCATGAAATTTTTAGATGCCACTGTTTGAAAATATTAAGGTTCAATTTCATTTAAAAGCGAATAGTCATTCAAGCCGCCATTGTGACTGTCAAGTCGCGGGTTTGAGTCCTGATGCCACTAAAGACCCGTGACGTATGCATACTAGATCAGCCGAGGCTCACTTGATCGATTGATTTTGATTTACTTTGCCCTGTTACGCAATAGGAAGGCTAGTAAGTTTGAGCCATCTCTTCAAACAATTACACCACGCCAACGGGAGGACTTCGACACTCGATAAATTTTACAAGCGTTTTTATACATTTTCAATTCTAGTTCTTTTTTTTTTTGATAAGGTAAAGCCTTGATCATTATAAAGGCCCAGATTTCGAAAGTGATTATTCCAAAACAGTTTAGCACAATTTGCTGTGCCTGTCATTTAGATATCATCTAATGTCCTTTTTTTATTAATTAATCGTTAATTATACAATGAAACACAAAATGATTTAAATATTTTGCATGGTTTATTAAAAGGAATTGTTAATTCCTAACTGAGAAAAGTTACCACTGAGTAAATTAAGCTGTTTCCATCAACCATTGAGCAATATTTCATCCCATCACAAAACAAAGCACCCACGTTTTTACATACTTTTGCGTGTGTCTCTCTCTCTTTTTAACTAAGAATTCACTTCGCTTTGACATCACTTCGTATTTTAATTGATGGTCCCAGAAACTTAACTTGACTACCACCTATTATCTATCAGTGAATGGTTGCCAGACTGAGAAATGCATATTTATCTCGTCATATGTTTTACTTCTTTCTCGCACTTTTTTTTTATTTTAAAGCAATTTTTTTAAAAAAAAAAAGAATTTCGATTTACTTTATTTTAATTTAAAATAATTTTCTCCCCCAGCAAATAATGGAATTCTTAAATATCTATTTTGGGCAGTGGCGCACACAAAGGGGCGGGAGGGAATCCCCGGGTCCAGTCCCCCAATAACCCTTTATTTTTTTTATTAATTATAATCTTATGTATTTTTCGATTAATTGTAATCCTATAGACAGCTTTTCTTGTTTTCTGTTCAATGCAAGCTCCCTTCTATGGTAGGTGGTCCGCTAACTCAGTGCCAGTTACACTAGTGTCCAGCAGTGGCGCACACAAGGGGGGGTGTCCTAGGGAGTCCGGACAACCCCCATAGCCCTTGATTTTTTTTTCGATTGGTTATAATCTTATGTATATATTACGCGCGCGCGTAAAATGTAATTATGTATTTGTTATTAACAATAAATTTTATTCTCATTAATGCTAATTATTTATTCAATAATTAATTTTGTATTGGTTTTGTTCCCGAAAATCGACAAAATCAAAAATATATGTTGGGCGGCGTATTGGAGCATGAAACCAAAATGGTGGACTTTCGACCCTGGACCCCTCCCCTCCCGTAGAGAAATGTTTGTAAACGCGCTACTGGTGTCCAGATATCAAAAGCAAGATGATTAGAGTACCCAGGAAATCATCTTAAATCTCATTTTTTTAGATTGATTATAATATTATGTATAAAGTATATGCAAATTATTTATTCAAAAATCAATTTTTTACTGTTTTTTGTCCCCGACACAATCAACAAAATCAAAAGAATATCCTTGGCGGCGTATTGGGGTATGGTACGAGAATGGTGGACTTTCGGCCATGAACGCACCCCCATCCTCCCCCTCTTGAAAAATTCCTGTGTGCGCCACTGATTTTGGGTCAACTCAAGGTCAGTTTTCCTCCGTATTCGAAAGAGAATACTAACGTGAGTATTATGATACGTTGCGATGCTATGGTAAACATAATTTTACATAGCCACACATAAGAATAACCTTACATAATGTTTACATTTGCTTTATAGTGAATGCCGATTTGAGATTATTAATAGCACTCTTTTTAGACATTTATTTTTTCAAACGCAGCTTATTATGAACTTGTCAAAGAAATATGGCTGACTAGTTAGAACAGTAACGCACACAAGGGGGCAAAGCCCTTGATTTGTTTCCGATTGATTATAGTTCTAAGTTAATAGTACGCAAAGTTTAATTAAGTATTTGTTATTAATGATTAATTTTTTTAATTAATGCTAATTATTTATTCAATAATTAGTTTTTTACTGTGTTTTGTTCCCGAAAATTGACAAAATCAAAAGGAGCATGATACAAGAATGGTGAACTTTCGACCCCGGACCCCCTTGAAAAATTCCTGTGTGCGCCACTGAGTTAGAAGCAAGACTGTCATAACTGTCTCATAATGAACTCGTAAGTATTAGTTGCAATAATTTCGAAGCAAATAACGAATTATTCAGGTCAGTACTCTTCCAAATGATATATTTCTTTCCAAAGCATTTGACTTAATTAAAAAGACAAAAAAAAATTCCATTTAGGAAAGGAAAACTAATAGAATTTGAGTTTAAATTTTTCCCAACACTTAAAATAGTTCTGAATATCAAAAGATGGTTTTGTAAATAGTTAAAAATCTGACAAATAGTTAAAAATAGTTTTAAAAGTAAGGCAAAAATTGCTCGTAATTTTTTAGAAAAGAATATATTCATTTACTTTCGAAAAAAATAAACTTCTACTTAAAATTATCGTGATTTAATAGACAAAAGAAATGTTTTAAAATTGCTTTTACCGGCAACATGATATAGGGGCAGTTTTAAAGAAGAAGTTCTTGAAAAATTATCACATAAATCTGAATAAAATTTTACAAGTTTTATATAAGTAATAAATATAACTTATAGAAATCAATACATAATGAAACGGCAGGATTACAAAATTCGAAGAATTTCTAGTTAATAGAAATGGAAACAAAACTATTCACCATCGATAAAGGGGAAAAAAAACTTTATTTTCTAATAGTAAACTAAAAATTGAATTTAATTAAAAATTATTAAATTAAAATGCAGCAAAATATTACATAATTAAGTTTTCAAAAGAATCAAAAAATAATTAAAATGTTTTCCATTCCGAAAACTTTTTCCTGTGGTTCATTAGATAAGTAGTTCTTTAAGTGTGTTGCCACGCGCCAAAACAAAATTAACTTTCTCAATCTAAAGCTTTTAAAGTTAAATAAAAATAATTAGCCTATCAAACCTTATTTAAAACTAATGTTGGTGGTTCTAGTTCTATAAAAATAATTTGCCGGCATTGAGATGAAAGTTAATTTTGGTTGTCATTTTAAAAACCCATTCAATTTAGCATTTAATATTAAAGTTTGAAGGATATCAGCTCGCTATTAACATTTTACATCTGCAAAAATTAACTTTCAACACTGACCCACCTGCATATGTAAATGTGCTGAACAATAGTATGCTTTCCAATATGGCAGCAATTCGTGATAGACCCCTCTATTCTACAAGCACGAATTATTGCTCAGTAGTCTATTGATAATCAAGTACAAGTGCTTCCTTGGTCCACTCAAAGCGCCGATTTTAATCCCATTGAGTACGCAACCTTAGGATAAACTGGACGAAATAATGTGGTCAGTGCCCATTCGCCCCAAAACAAGTGAGGGGTATTTGTCGAAGCGCAAGTAAAATGGCAAAAAAATGGAACACGCAAATTATTGAAAACTTCTAATGAGTAATGTAATAATAAAATCAATAACACACACAAACTGAGTCCAATTAATTTTTATAATCCAATGTAATTAATTCATGCAGGTTATGTATTGGGTTGTTCGGAAAGTAATTTCGTTTTTTTATGTGAAAATGAAAGACAATTTTTATGTAGTGAATAAATATTTTATTAAATTATATATTGTCCGTTCGGGTTCAATACATTTTGCCATCTTTCTGGCAGTGTAGCATGCCTCCACGTTCATAAAATATTTGTTATTTTGTTGGCAAAAAACTTATAAAATGAGATCAAAAATGACCTGGAAGTAAGTTTTAACCATACAAAAAAATGTTTATACAAAAGTACTCAGAAGGTGGCAGATCTAGAGAATATGATGGGTGTAGCAGTACATCCCATTTAAGCTGTAAAAGCTTCTCTGGCGGTTTATGAAACTTCTATGAGGTCTGGTATTATCTAGGGAGATCATTACACCTTTTCTCCTGATCAGTTTTGACCTTTTCTGTTTAAGTGAATCATTCAATTTGCCCAGTTGATGACAGTAATCGTTGTGTTGTCCGGCAAAAGATAAAATAAACCCGATCTCTTTCCAATTCCACCTAACAGAGAGCATTACCTTTCTTTGATGAATATTGGTTTTCGAAATGCTTTGAGTTGGTTTATCTTTTTTTTTACTTCATGATCTTTTGGGTTTGACATTGTTAAAGACAACCCATTCTTCTTCCCCAGTGATGATGCGCCTCAAAAAGGATCATTTTCTTGACGTTTGAGAAGCAAATCAGACATCAATGCGACATAAACTGCTTTCCTTGAGAACATGAGGAACCCATTTGTCGAGCTTCGAGGTTAAACCTAGGCTTTTCAAGTGGTCATGAATAATTGAATTCGGTTAATTAATTTCGATCTCCTGAGTTGTTATTTACCGGTTTGCATCAGTTAATGAGTTTATTGTGTCTTTATCAGCTTCAACTGGCTTTCCAGAACGTGATGCATTTTTAACAAAACTGCCGGATCGAAATTTTGCAAACCAGTTTTGGCACTGGTCAGTACACCCTCTAAGCGCACATCGGTTAATTTTTTTTCTTGCGTGAGCAGCATTTTGACCATTTCGATAGTATAAGAGTAAAAAAAGGCCAAAATGCTTCTTTTCACTCTCCACATTTGAAAGCGCACGAAACAAAAACTACTGCGTAGAATCAATTGAGCTTTTCACAAACAAGCCTTACTATAAAAGCTCTCTTGACATGTAATTATTATGTGTTTTAAGTGTACAGTTGGTGTGAAAAAATACAATTAAATCCTCTGCAGGGAAAAAATTAAATTACTTTCCGAACAACCCAATAATATACTACAAATGGGAAATTGAAATAAAATTGGACAATTATGTTTAGCAATTTTGTATGTTTAAAGAAAAACATTACAAGTATACATCTAAATTACATTTCTTTTTCTGCATTCTGTCCTATTGCCTTTGTCAGTTTGATATGGAATTTAGAATATATTAAATATTTACAATAAGATTCAAATTTTGTAATTTATGTTCTGTAATTTACCTGATTTTTAAGAATATAAGTATTTGAAATATTGGAAAAAATTTGATGGCATTTAAAATTCATCCAATGATATTAAAAAATAAGCGAAAAAATCCCTTATCATCTAGCTACTTTTAAAGAAAAATATACAAATGGGTCACTATAATCTAGACCTAGCGCATGTGGCCGGCCAGTACGTAAGTTGCGGCCCACCGACTCTTTTTGAAAAATTTTTAAACATCAGATTTTTAAAGTTTTTTTCATTTTGAAATGTATTTGAGGAAAAATTTATACATATATGTAAATCTACAATGTATTTGCTTGTTACCTGATCTAGTTTTAAAATAAATCCTTTTTGATAATAAAAATGCTCTTTAGATTAAAATAGATTTATATTTTAACAAACAGTTACATTTTATTTTACTATAATAAATTACTTTTTTAATAAATTCCGAATTGCATTATGCATATCCTTTACTATGGATGGTACATGATTCTCAGTGTGAGCGGCTTTCGTTTCTCCACCTGCTTTTCTGTTTGGAGTGCCCAAAAAGCAAGAGGCAGTCAGAGATTTTTTTTTAAAGTTTAAAAAGGTATTTAGGACGGTTAAAATAAAGGACAATGTATACTTAATCGTTTGTGAATGATAGGACAATCAAATTTTAAAAATGAATAAAGAAAGATCAATTCAAAAGGAACACCTTAATTTTCAGGAAATGGCAGTATTGTAATATTTTAAACATTATTTGATCTCTCTCATTGCATTATTCTATTATAGAAACATTATAATATTATCTGTGTCTGGGGGCATAAACATAAAAAATAATGAAAACAATAATAAAAATTTATTCTGTATTAAATTTTCACTCCAATAAATGCTTTTTTTTTTTTTTTTAGTTTCCTTATCTGATATAAAGGAACATAATTTTATGTGCGGCCCGCGAGATTATGTTCTTCCGAAGTGGCCCGCAAGGTCATTTGGGTTGGGACACTCCTGATCTAGACAACAAAACATTTCTTTGATTTTAAGCGATAAATCTTTTATATAAATTGTCTATTATTATTTATTAGCTACAAAAGTATGAGAGAGAAAAATATTGCTGTCCTTTGCACATGCACAGTGAAAAATTTTCCCTTAAGATACGTCTCTCATTGAACATTTAATGTTTTCTTAACAGAAATTCCAGTTTTGGTTAAAAATTATTTTCTTTGAGTACTCATGATATCTTTGAATAATCAATGTAAGCATTTTAAATGTCACTATTAAGCACAAACTAATTTTTTCGATGCTCAGATTTCAGTAAATATTTTTTATATCCATTTAAAATTTCAGTATAATGTTTCTATTGTGTTTTGTCTTATTTGAGAAAAAATATTGCTTATAACTTATACATAATATAAAAAAAAAAAAAAATATTTAAAAATCTGAAAAAAGTTTGGAATTTTTAAATAAAAAAAAAAAAACTTGTTTCCTTAAACATAATAATAAGTATTTTTACGAAAATCTATATAAACACTAAAAATAGATCAAATATTTTGTTACAACAACAAACCATTTTAAGGTACACAAAAGAAAACTTTTCTCCCCCCAAATTTAAAACGAAAACGATACAACCAAAAAAATAAAAAGATTTCAGTGGCGTAAGGTAACAAACTGCGTAACGATTCGATTGCGCAATGTAGTTTATTATTGCTAGTTTTATCTTTTATATTATTTCTATTCAAATCTTCTATTTACATATAATATTTACTTTATCAAAATAAAAATCTGTTATCTTGTTTATTCCATAAATGTTTTGTAGATTAATCGATCTTGCTTAGCTTTGCCCTTTGGAATTTGAAAAATGTATTTGTCTATGTAACGATTTAATCCAAAATGGTTGAAACATTATTTTTTTCCATTTCATAAATACGTCTCCATTTTGAATAATGTCTTTCTTTTCAATTTGAAATCTACAAAAAAAGAAACTTTTTTCATTTCTTTTTGGATTTTTAATGCGCTTTGTTTTCGGCTAATGTTAAAAATTGAAACTTTTTTTCAGATAGAATACTGCTGCAATACTTCACTCATCCTATTATGCAGAGAGCAAACACTCTAATTTGACCTACAACCAGTGGCGCACACAAGGGGCCAAAGCCCTTGATTTTTTCCGATTGATTATAATTCTAAATATATGACATAAAATTTAATTACTTGCTATTAATGATTAATTGTATTAATGCTAATTATTTATTAAAAAACTAGTTTTTTACTGTGTTTTGTTACCTAAAATCGACAAAATCAAAAGGAGCATGATACAAGAAATGGCAACTTTCGACCCGGGAACCCCCCCCCCCCTTGAAAAATTCCTGTGTGTGCCACTGCCCCTACAACTCATTACTAACTCTCTTACACACATATTCTCTTAATTTCTCATGCAATACTTTAAAGCAAAATGGATTTTTAAAGTGATACATCAGAGAAAATAAAAAGCTAATTTATTATACATTTTTCAATTTTAAGAACACTTTAAGGAGCACGTGTACTGAAGTGCTTGTTACAAGTAGAAAAAGTTGCTTCAAATTGGATTTCATTTTTAAAGTCTGACTTTCCAAAAATTGACATTTTTTTTTTGTCATGATTTTATATAGACTACCTTATTAGTTTTATAAAAATACCAAGTTTATTAATTTCCATTCTTTAGAACAAAAATTACAAGTGCTTTAATAAAAGCAAATACCAGTACTTGAAGCAAGATGTAATACTTTAAAATGGGTTTTACTCGAATGTATTTTTTGTAAGTGCTCAAACGGGGACAGCGATTGCTCAAAAAGTTTTGAAAATAATTAGCTGAAATATTTTGTGTATGTTCTGTAGAATACTAGAAGTGTTTTAACCTTCAGATTTATCAATCACTGTTTTATTACAAAATTTACAGTCCCTTATGTGAATATAATCACCGTTTTTTTTTAAAGAAATTTCATATAAGAACTAAGATAAAGTACTCTAGTTTTTGTAAAAACTAAAATATGACAGAACTGAATATTTGACTGAAGGACATTTCAAAAAATGAATAGCAAAGCAACACATTAAAATTGAAAATTTGTTCATAAACTCTTTGTGCAGAATGGACCCCGTTTATGTAATTTTTGTATAAACTTTTACTATTTTCTTCTTATTCTCTTCCATTCACTCTTTCCTTATTTTGTGTTTTTCTCTTCTTAATTTTGAAATATTTCTCTTAAAATGTACTCTCAATAAATCTAAAAACCACACAAAAAAAATCCCCCATCTTTTTTAAAAAAAAAGCTGCCGCAAGTAGTCGGATACCTTAAACTTGTAAAAATTAATTATATCATTTTATACCATTACATTTGATTTATTTAACTTTTGATATTATTTTAGTAATCTAAAAAGATCAGTATATATATACGGTATTTAAACAAAATTCAAAATTATCGATTTGTCACCAATAAAAATATAAATCTTAAGCAATCAATACAAGTTGTATTAATCAGTAAACAGCCTTTTAGTTAAACCTGATAATAAACCGAAACGAGGTTAAATTAGAATTTTAAAAAATTAACATATTTCATTCGAGTTCTATATGCAGCGACGTACACAAGGGCCTTCCCCCTCTTTCGACAACAAATTACAAATTTTTAACAAAAAGACTACGCCTCGTCACTGTTTTTTAACGTACCCCTCCCCCATGAAAGTTTGCGTCCGTCATTGCCTACTAATAAGTGCACGAATGAAAATACGTATTTAAAACAAATTATTTAATTATTTTTTGATGGTGGAAAAAAACATTGAGTTAAAAGTTGAATATACACAAAAGAGAACACAATACTAATCAATATAATTCGCTTCGTCAAAGGTAGGAGGAAAATCATATCACATTTTTATTACCATACAATTGGATCTACTGCGAAAGAAATAATCACTTGTTTATAATATTAATCAATACTAGGTATTAAACAATATCTTAAAAATTACACTTTTTCCATTGATTTTTTAAAAAATGCTTTTGGTTAATGTCAGTTATTTGAATGCTATGTATAAATCATTATAATCAAAAAATTATTAATACCAAATAAGGTTCGGCATATTTTTTCAGATTTTACGACTCGAATTAGATTTTTTCTTTCTTTTCACTTTAATAATTAAAAACTCCATAAAGGTTATATTAATATAACATCTTTGATAAACAAATTTTAAATTATAAAATTATTAAATAACAGAAGAATGTTTTAAGCTTTTAAAAATCAAAAAAAAAAAAAAAAAAAAAAACGATTTCATTCCATTTTAACCATATGCAAGAAAAATTTCATTCCCAGAGCTTGGTACTAATTATATAATTCAAGAAATATTTAATTTAAGAAAACTAAAAAAAAAAAAGAAATCCTCTAAATAAACATTTAATATTACCATTTCATATTGAATAATTTCATTATTTTATAATTCTTTAAATATAAATTGTACTTAAAAAAGAAAACTTCAGCTAAAAAAGACATCCATTTTTCTATTTTTCGTGATACAGAAGAACTACCCATGAATTTTTAAGCAAAACCATTAACAATATATATACACATAAAATTTTCTCATAAATATAATATATTGCAATTCATATTAAAAAAATTCAGTAGATTTCTTTTAATATTTCTATGGAAATCGAAACAATCGATTTCAAAAAGTGTCCAAAACTTGGAAATATATTTTAGAAATTACTCGATTCGATATAGATATATTTTATATTAACATATTTATAAATATTTTTAATATAAAAGCACATTTGATATGAGAATAACACTATTTTTAATCAAATGATATATTTATACTAATTTCTGCTAAACACAAATAAAACTTTTACACATCATAACAACACTATATAAAACTATTTACTATTCCTCCAAAATAATATAAAATAAAAATTGAATTACTTAGATCTTATAATATTTTTTAAAAATAATTTTTTTATACTTCTACTACATAATATATTACAGACATGGATAATATTTAAGCAAATCATAAAATCGATTATATTTTTCAATCAAAGAAAATTACAGACTAATCCGACTTGTATTTATAACGCAAGATTTCCAAATTTTATCGAAACTTACCCTTAAAAAGAGCAATAATATAACAAGTGCTTTACATAAAAGTTTTAACTGCAGAAACTTTTATAAACACTTTCCGGAAAAATATTTATCTGCGAACGATACTCGGAAATTAGAAAGCAAGAGTACCATTAAGAAAATTTTCAGAAAAACTTTTTAGCTAGTTATTAGAAGTTCTTTTGTAATAGTTAAATTGTGCGGGAGTATTCCAAAACTGTGCGTAGGAGAAAGAACCGGGGTAACCAATACAGAACTTTTCTTCCTGCGTTTTCGCCAGCTGCTCACGAAAAAACCCTGCCTCCCCCCCTACACCTTCGACTCACACACTTACACATCAATGCGCACACCCTAAAAATCCACCATGCCGTATGCGGAATTTGCCGCTGCTATTTTACTGCAAATTTCACACAAGAATAGGATATTAACATGCACATTTATGGCTACTAATGCTACAGTTAATTTATTTATTACCTGATCGGCAAACGTGGAGAACTTTCGCATAGGGAAAGGCAACGTGTCCTTTAAGATGGCCGATGCACTCAATGCTGTATGGTGGTAGCCGTTCCGAGTGGCGGCGGGGTTGCCAGAATCATGCCCGAAATGTCGCCAATAAATGCGATTTGGCGCAATGAAGGTGGAGAAGCGAGAACGTACGTGATTTTAAAGTTTTTGTGGAATATAGCGAAGTAGAAAGCAAGGTCGAAGACGATTTTTATTTAGTTATCATTCTGAAAAAATTTTAAGTCATGCTTTAATTTTCGTTTTTGTGCTTAATTTCCTAAATATTTAATGAAAAACTCGAAGAAATTGCGAAAATTGTTAAGGTTGAAAATTCTCTTCCAGAAAATTATCGTTTGCTTTAATTCAATATAATTTCTGTAACTCTTAATTTATCTGATCACTTAGTTTATTTGCTTATATATAATCATTTGCTGTTAAAGTTATGTTGCTTAAGTTGGCATCTTTTATGTAATTATCTAAATATGTTTTTATTTGAAGAAAAGAATTGCAAAGCATAATTGACGACAAAAAGGTTGAACTTAATATGTAATTCATTTTTGTATATATAATTTCAAAATATTACAATTCATCAGAAGACCTTTTTGATCACTCGAGTGGTTATACGAATAAAAAGCGTCCATGAAATAAACTTTTATTACTTTTAATTCCAAATACTTTAAATATGAAGGACCCATCTGAGAGAGAATTTTAAGTTTTTACTAAAAATGCACAGATGGAAATATTAAATAAAAAGTTATCCAGATTACAAATTCTAATTTTTTTTAAATAGTTTACCAAAGGTAGATTTTCAGGTATTTTAAAAAGTATAATAACTTAGTTTAAAAAAAAAATTTCAATTTTACGACATTAAAAGAATTTTAAAAAGTAGACGAAAAAATGAATTTTTCACTCCTTTTTTAGAAAAGTTAAGAGATGAGAAAACAGTAAATGTAGCAATTTGGAATGATATTTTATGCATATAATTTTATTCTATTTTGATTATGTATTTGTTACCTTTGAAGTGAATAATTCAATGACTATATAGATAAAATAGGTATGTCATAAAATAACTAGACAAGTCAAATAAAGTATATAATGAGAAATTTCATACTTTACGTAGTTATTCTATGAAATAACTAATGATAGACCTTTAAAGGGAAAATTAAACAGTTTTAAAGTTGTTTTATGTATTAATTGATCATAAATGTAGTTAAAATCTCTTGAAAAATGCATTTTATTCCTGTTGCGGATGATTAATTGATAAAAAATAAGGAAAATCAGATGATATAATTTATTATTGCTTACATTGCTAACATTAATTAAACAGAAAGGGAAAAAATATGTTATGATTCTGTTAATGGCAAAATTAACTTTTTTACTCCTTGAACTTCAAGTATATCATAATGCTGGAGTAATTAATAAACACATGGTACTTTTTTCTGTGCTGTTTTAGCATTTTTTACTTCTGCTATCAAAATAAATAATTTTTCTCTAAGTGCAACACTTTTTTCCTTTGTCCCACGCATATTTAATGAAGATTCATATCTCTCGCATTGAATCTTTCTTATTTACAGGTTTGTCTCCCATTTTTGAAGAAGTCATTGCTTGAAAACAGGTTTCTAAAACACTTGTTAATAATCCAAAATTTAAACGCTAACATAAATATATCGCCTAAATTTTACGATTAAAAGCACAACGGAATGAAGGTACACACACACACATCATTGCAAAGCAGCTATAAGCAGTTCAAAACTGTTTAAAAGCAGCTAGAATCGGATCAAAGAACTTTCGAGTGTTATGTATTTCATACTTAAACGACCAAATAATCGTTATTTTATAGAATACCTAGTTAAATCGAAAAATTGAATAATTTTATATACTTTAACTGTCTTCTCCAGTTATTTCATGAAATATCTAGTTATTCTATGAAATAACAGATTTCACACTTTAACGGTAACATATACATTCGCACAATTTCTGTAAAATCAAACAAAACTGAAAAACTCATATATTAATTGCTTTAGAAAGTGTTAATCCTTGCCGAATCGTTTTCAGTGTCAGTGAATTAGCTGCAGCCCCCTTAGAGAAAAGTCCTACTGTCTATCTTCCTCAGCAGAGGCGTAGCTACCGCCGTATCGATGATACGGGGCCCCCAGGTTAAAGAGGCCTCCGATTGTAAAATTTTGACACTCAAGTAAATTTCATTATTAAAAAAGGGCCCCCAAGCAATTTTGATACATGGTCCACTCAGGACTAGGGTACGCCAGTGTTCCTCAGTATTTTACATCCACATTTGTATATTTATTCGGATAATTTACTATTTTCAAAAACATTTACATTTTTAATCTATGGAAATGCTTAGAAAAGTAAGCATATATCGTTAACACTTCATGCATTTAATCAAAAAAATTCCGAACTTTCTTTTATGTAGCTTTAAAAGTTTACACTCATTTATGTGTACTATAATACATACAATAAGTAGTACTGTAACAAGATTTTTGGCTGTGAAATTTATTAAAAAAATTAGTTTCTAACTGATTTTTTTAAATTTTCTCATACATATTTAATATATAAATTATAAAGTGTGTATGTATCGTTATATCAATGTCCGTGTGTTTATTTTTCACCAAAAATTTCTAATAAATAAATATAACAATAAAAACATATCATTTTAAGTTTTCACAATTTTGAAATTAAACTCATAAAAACAATCAATATATATATATATTACAACATTACATATTACAGATTTGTATATTATACATTTATATGTATTACAGTATTTAATATATTATCAGAAACTCGAGAAATTACTAAAACTGGGAACAAATAATTCTGAACTATAATAAAATTCTAGAACCTACCCTATCCTCCCCCCTTCTGTTTAAAACTTTCATAATATTTTTTTCTTTATTTAGCTTCTTCCTTGGTACCTTTTTTGGATTAAGCGCAGGGACGTCTTAAGAATTCTTGAGGCCCTGGGCCCATACTCAAAAGTAGGCCTTGAACCTCTACACAAATGTAGGCCCCACCTATGACCTTGAAAAGTAAACAGTGCATGGCATACGTTGTCAAATACTCGTACAAACAATAACCCGAAACAAATAAATGTGCGTGATTTACAATCTCACAAACCGGTTCGACCGACTGCCGCTTTTTGACTGAATGAGAAAAGAGGCTTGTACGTGGAGGCTGGTCATCACATGTGGCCAGTTGAGATATCGTCTGAAATTCCCATTTTTTCGGAGAACATAATCGGAAATAACATTTGACCATTGAAAGTATTCGAATTATGATCTTCCTCAGGCTGAGACGAGAACGAGACGAGGCCCTGGTCCCGGGCCCAGTTGGCCCATGCCTTAAGAGGACTCTGACTAAACGATTTTGCTATTGCCGTGAATTGTTCTCATTCTGCTATTATTTTTTTTAAAATTATTTCTTATCTCCCAATTTCATTCAAAAATACTCCCATGACATTTAATACTTCAAAGAGCTGGACATATATTGCTAAGGTGACCAGTTTTTTTACAATGAAAAGGAGGACGCCCATGAAAAGTTTAAGAAAAAGTTACAACTTAATATTTGAAACATTTTTTAATTCAAATAAAAATACGCTAATTACGCTTGCATTCCTTTTAATTATTTACTTAAACAAGTATTTTCCCATTGATTTTTTTTTTGTCAATATATCATTTTCTAATACATCGGAAATTTTGGAGCATAAAATATTCTTTATAATGAGCTTTACAGTAAGTGCCACAGCTAAAGTATCCACATTCAATCTTGATTTCTCACTTGTCCAAAAATCATTACCAACTGAAAAACTCTTTCAATTTCTGCATTAGTTTCAGGTTAGCGCGCACTACGTAAATTCAACAAGAACAATTAAATTATCATATGGAAAGTGTTCATTTTTGAAATGGTTAAGTATTTCCACCCACCTTTTATCAATTTCAGCATGTTGATTTACCAATTGTTCCAAATTATTAGAGAATTTAAATATACATTCAGTCTTCTAATTTATTCAAACACACAATTGTCATAGATTTTAATATCAGGCATTTCTTTCGATAAAAACTCAACAAAATTTTCTACATTTGGCCACTTTATTTGTGTTGAAGTAAAAAAAACACCATTGAAAGCTGTTATTTCCTGTGATATTTGCTTCAGACCAGTCTTAGACATATTGGAAATATATATGGTTGGTTCATCTCTGAATACACAGATTAACAAATCGGTTTTAAAATATTGAGAAGGTGGACAAGAAGGAGGACACTTTTCGAGGAAGGACAGAACCTATAAAAGGAGGACTGTCCTCTCTAAAGGAGGACGGTTGGTCACCTTAATATTGAATTTTGTATTTACATTCTAAGTAACTTTTGGAATGCAATTAAACCTCTTTGTGTGCCATACATTCATTTGAAACATTATAATGTCAGTTATAACTAATCAATTAAGCAGAGGTTATACTATATAAATTTCTCTTTATAAAGTACTACTAGAAGTTTTTTTATAGATTTATTTATGATTTTGACAAGGAAAAAATTTAATAAATAATCCACATGTATGGGGTTTGTTTTTATGTTCATTTACAAAATAAGATTTTATTTAAATTGGGGTTCAGCTAATAGTTAATATTATAAGTGTACCGCCAATAATTTCTCGTACATGCTTTAGGACTCTTTGAACAATAATTTCATCAAAATAAGTTAACTTCCTCATCATGACTTTTACAATTGCATAAAATTTACACAACCTACTTCACATTTCTAAAGGAACGTAATCGAAAAGTTATTCCAGAGAATATTCAATTTCTCCTATATTAATTATAATTTAATACCACTCATTTTAAAAATTTTACATACTTCTTAATAAATTAATTCACAATATTAAGTGATGTAATTAGTTAATGAAAAGGGCAAATACAAGGCATTTATTTGTTAGCAACATTATTAAATGAACTCATTATGTAGCAGTTATGTATTGTTGGAAATAATTAAAACGTATAAAATTTATAAATATATATATATATATATATATATATATATATATATATATATAGTTTCTCCTGTTGTGTGTGTGTGTGTTATTGATGGCTCATTCGAAGCATAATTATTTCATAGTGAATTATGATTCGTTTTGTAAATAAAATGAAATAGTTTCAAATAACAATACAATTAAATGAATAATAGTTTAAATTTTGATAAGTTTTTTTGTAGTAGTATTTATTATACAGATTCCAAAATACAAATAAATAATAAAATAATTTTATTTTAATAAAACTTCGCGGTTTGTTCTCCAGATTGTACAATTTTCCTTTTACTCTAGGATAGCTCTAAGTCCTTAATAATTTAAATAAATAAAACAGTAATAATATTTGAATTTTATACTAAAATTAAAATCTACAAATATTTAAATATATTTTAAGACTTTTAACTGTTTGTTTTTATGAAATATTTGATAGCCTTAGGCGTTAATATTTCCTAAAATCTTTGAGTATTTTTACAATTTTATAATTTTAACATTTGAATCAAAGTAATCAATGTATTCAACAAATGTTCCGAATAATAAACAGTTTGTTATTTATCTGTAGGCAATGAAATATGTAAAAACTCATTTAACGGAATATAAGCTATTCTGTCTTTATTTAAGCCTTTTGGTATGCAACACTTGAAAACACGAGATAATAATTTCAATAATTTAATTAATATAAAATCAAGGAACAAATATATAACTCGCGTAACAATAAAAGCGCACGTGAAATTGTTCTGCAAAAATCGTTTGAACAAAACGTTTGTGTTGTGTAAAAGATACGTAGAAAGAGTATTTTTTTTTTTTTCTCCTCCATTGGCTGTAGTTTTTTTAATGTTTGTGGGTAAAGTTAGAGTTTTACAGCTTAAACTATTTTGGTTGAATATTGTATTTAATATCTGATTAACAATTTTGTTAAAATGATTTAAATTCAAAGATTTTAAAATTCTCTATAAAATGAAAGTTATCACTGGACAAAGACTCTAACAGTAGTAAGACTAGTAGTATTTCGTATTTCAGTCAAATCCCTCCGGCAAGATTCGATATTTTTGAATAAGGTATCTACAATGTAAATCCGATTTGTCAGAAGAGATTTTGCCATGAAACTTACTTCGTGTATTTCTTGCAGTTTTATCCATAACAAGAGCTCTCAATGTTTGAGAGATCTATATTTTGAATTCCTTTTTTTTTTTTTTTTATTCATTAGGAACCTTATCTCATTAAATTTATTAGTAGATGTCTTTTTACTGTGGTTTTACTGAATGCCAAGTTGTAGTAGTTAAACGCAGTGCGATAATTTAGAATTTTTTTATCTAAGCAGTAAACTATTATACAAGTTTTATGGTAATTCGGGGGAAGACGCCACTTGGGGGAAGACGCCAGTTTGTTAATAGTAATTTTATGCATCGATATGTCGCAGGGAAATGATGAAATTAGGAATTTTATCAAATCCCTAAGGAAGAATTTGACGGAATTGAATCAATTTACGGAAGATGTTAAAATAACGTCTCTTCATGGTCATTTCCCTGATAAAAGCAAGGGATTTAAACAAATTCCTTATCTGTTCAGTAAAATGATGAAATAATATTGCCAAGAGTTTAAAAGTGTTTATTTAGCAAATGTGGTGCATTATATTAAATGTAGAAGTAAGTAATTCAACAATAGTCAGTGAAATACAAAATATTTATTTGAAACTAATTAACAAATAATTAGAAAATCAGGCTGGTACTTTTTGATGTGAAAAAAACATCTTTCTTCTCGGTTGCTTACGCAGTAAAATATAAATCCCTATGTTAATCCAATGTGTGTGTGTGTGTGTGTGTGTGTGTTGCCATTTTTTAAAGATATGGGGTTGATATTTAGGGGATGGATAGGTACTACCTTTATGGTTAGGAAGTACAAGGACTCGACCCCCGTGTGTCTCTCCCCCCCCCCGTATAGCATTTTGCCAATGCAAATCCTGACTAGTTCATGTCATCATTTCACTGATACAGTTCAGTGATTTGATAAAATCACTTACTTTCATCTGGGAAATGACCTTGAAGAGATGTTATTGTAACATTTCCCGTCAATTGATCCTATCCCTTAGGGATTTGTTGAAATTCCTAATTCCGTCCTTTCCCTGCGACAGATAGATGGCAATTTTCAGTCGCTTGAGTGATGAGTCTAGTTCGACATTGAGTGTGGCTTGTGAATTTATCTGAATTAATCGTCTTTAATGGCCTTATTTTTCCATCTTGTGAGCATTTAAAGTGACGAGTATAACTTTTATAATGTTCCGTTTCCATATTTAAAGTTTATAAACATGCTTGTTATTTTAAATAAGATATTAGCATAATGATGTACATAATGATGCACATACGATGCATGTAGAAATGGCCATAATACTGCAGCAATAAGGAAATAATCGTATGTGGCATCTGCTCCCTATACTGGGGGAAGACGCCACATGGTTCAGAAATAAATGAAATGAACTTTAATTTTTTCCATTTTATAACATTGTATATTATTGCATAAAATATAACTACAATCAATAATTATGCTGTTAGGATGGATGGCATAGGGAATCTCCATAGGCCGAGGATGTGCAGAGCTGAAGTCGACTACTACTTTCAGTCTGTTGTAGACCGTTCTGCAGGAAAATTCGCTTTTAACAAACTAATTATGAAACAATTTGATTTTTTTGTTTTTGTTTTTCTATAGTTATTGTTACTTCACACTTAATTTGGCAATATCTGTCTTATTTTTTTTTATTTACTGTATTGTTGTTGCATCTTACTCCATGACAGGTGGCATCTTCCCCAAATATATGGGGAAGACACCACAATTAAATAAATTTATTTAAATTTTTTATTTATTTTCATACTAAGAAGAGTACTGACTTGTATACATAAACAATTAAATATTGAAAAATAAAGTGTATTTCTTTCATGGTCTTGTTATTTCAATTTTCAATGTACTAATCTAAAATTTCTTAAATGGGGCATCTTCCCCTCGATTTACCTTATGCTTATTAGTTTTATTTTCTCAGTGGCTTTCAACAGTGTTTTTACTTGCAATTTTGAATAAAATGTAATGTTATCGACTAATAAAAATTAATACACCAGAATCGTAATTTTTGATATCTGCTTACTTGTTTTTAATGGAATATATAGCTATAAAGGACAATATGAGCAACGGATAAAAATTTATAAAGAAATAAAAAAAGAATATGAAGAAAACATCCAAGACATTCAGGCTATGAGTCAAGAAGATCGAGAATTTTTTGAAAAGGGGTTACACCCCCATGTAAGGATCTTAGTGAAATAAGAGCTATACCAGAGTCTCCCTCCACATAAGGATGAGCATTAACGAATAAAGATTCTAGATTTAACACATTAACATTTAACACATAGAATAACTTTTGATTAAAAATTTAATGATAAAAAAGCTATTAAAAAAATTACGTCACAAAAGTCTTCCTATATTTCAAAAACACAACAAAGTTTTAAGTACTGCATTTTTATCTTAATTTAGTACTTATAAGATATCCTTTACCACCCACAACAACTCTTTTAAATGTGTCACTATAGATTCCCTTCCCCCCACCTTTTTGTAATCTCTGTATTTTATTTTCTGTGATAATTGTTTTGAGCTCACATTTTGTTTTTATATGCAATGTCTTCTAACTAACTTCAAGTTCTCTCCAAATATGTTCTATTGGTATTAAATCAAGTGATTGAAGAGGTGTTTTGAGAACTTGACGACAGTTACAGTGACACCAGAGGCGTATGTTGAGCGTACTGTAATTGGGATCATTATTCTGATAAAAGACGAAATCGTCTCAAATACCCAAATTTTATGCGGATAATTTCAAATTGTACTTTAAAATATTTAAATAAGTAATATAAAAAATTTAAGTCAATTACTACTTCGGTTAACAAAGAAAAATTTAATTTAGTTACTTTCTCTTAAATAGTTACGATAAATATAAATATGTATATATATATATATATATATATATATATATGACAGAATCAAAATATTAAGAGTCAAAATAGAAAGCAATTTCCCTTTCAGTATAGGGTGTTGGACTATTAATGTTTTTGTTACTAGTTATTCATTTATAAATCACATTCTCAGAAATTAGGCCATCCCAGGTGGGATTCGAACCTACGACCTTTGGATTAGAAGTCTAACGTGATATGCAATGCGCTACAGAAACACAACGACTGATTTGTCTTTTTATACAGAGTGTTGGACTATAATTTTTGTTTGTTACGATTTAATTGAGTTTACTCGATGATTAAATAGAATTAATGAATTAAGATATGAAAAAACTGTATTAACATCAAGTGTCCTCCACTACAAGTTTTAAAAAATGTATTTGAACTAGAAGGAATGAATAGAAAGTATTTTATTAACGATTATATTTATATATTATACATTATTATATATATATATATATATATATATATATATATATATATAGGGAGAGAGTGAACTAAAAGTAATATTCACACAATACCATCAATAAATACCGAATTACCTAACCCGGAAGTGGATATAGGCCCCCCAAAAAAGGACACCCCCATGCTTCACTTTTCCCAACAAGATTTTGGAATTAAGTTTTTTGTCCTCTTCCCTCACCCCTACAGTAGTATGACACAGCCACAGAACTCAAAAATGTTGAATTTGCTCTCATCTGCAAATAGGACATTATTCCAAAACGTTTCAGACTTTTTTTAAGTATGCATTTAGCGAGGAAAAGTCGAAAAGCTTTTTCTATTTTTCGCGCTCAAAAATTTTTTTTTTCGAGCACAACGCATGTATAATCCGGTTGATCTGTGTATTCTTCAAACAGTTTCAGATGAAACTGAGGTAAAAATTCGTTCAGATAATTCTGTAGAAAAACTTTTATAACTGATTTTTGATAAATTTTCTAACAATAAATCGCTGATCACATTGAGGTAACTTTTTTGTTGTCCTTTTTTGGTTTGTTTTCGATTCAATTTTGTTTCTGTAAAACGCTTTATCGCCAACAGCGTTTTAAAAATGATGAACACTTACTAATTTCGAAATGTTCCGAATTGATTTACCTTGATTGAAGTTAAAAGTAATCAATTTCCGAATTGTTTTCACTGTCTCTTTACGATTACACAAGTCATGTTTAGATAATAAAGTATTAAAAGAATATAATATTTTGAAGAAAACTACAAAGTTTTACACAAACGTTTTTTTATATGTTGCCACAATGCGAAAATGAAAAGTAAAGGAATCTTCAAATGTTTTCTTGTACGAATATTTTTGTTACCTGTATTTCCTTCATCTTCTTTCAGTTTGATTATTTTAAAAATAAATTAAGTAAGCATTGTTAGAAAAACAAATTATATCTCATTTGATTTCCCCTGGAGAATATATAAAATGAAATGGCACTATAAATTCGAATTTTAATCCTAAGCTAAAGTGAGATTTCTACAACTTTTTTAAGTGTATAAATACTTTTGAGAGATATTATATGGATAAAAGTTTACTGAAAAACTGTACATTATCGAGAAAAAATATATTAGACATATATTTTTAATGATTCTTTTCTAAAACTTTCCCTTATAAATTTAAAGGTGTAACCCCGTTGTTTAGACTCTTCCCATATTAACAGTAGAGAGACTGTCGCTCCCTCTGGCGGACAGAACAATCTTCAGTAATGGCCAAGTTTCGGAACTGTAAGGATGTACGAGCATGCGCTCCGATTCCTTTCAATTCTATGCTATTAGTTCTCGAGTTATGTATGTAAATGTTTGTTTTGTCTAATAAATGTGTTTAATTAACTAGTGGACTTTGTAAAGAACCCCTTCCCCGCTTGTCCCTTTTTTACCATGGGTCACATCCTCTCATAATTTGAAGCCCACCGCGTCATAAAGGTATTTTATGGAAGATGTGGTATTATTTATACAAATTTTGAATTTTTGTAAATTTTGCGTGTTGAAATTTCATAAATTGCTCACACAAATTTTAAGTCTCATACGTGGATTTAAAAAAAGTATCTGAACACAACAAAGAAGAAAAAATAAATACAGAAATTTTTCTTCACTGATTTTTTTTTTTGTAAATAAGAACATCGTCTATACCAGAGGTACCCAAACTTTTTGTCTCATAAACCCCTTGCCATGTTTTTTTTGGGTTTGGAGTAGACCCCTGCTCTTATATATATATATATATATATAATCCAATATAAGAATTTTTTAATATATAATCATATACATATACATACACATATATATAAATTTATACACACATATACATATACATATAAACAAAAATATAAAAATAATCATATAGTTATAAACCTAAGATAACTAAAAGTAGGAAGTAGGCACACAGTATAAAGACAAATTCCTGGCCTTAGGAATATATATATATATATATATATATATATATATATATACACCTATTTTGAATTTTTGCAAATTGATAAACTTAATTGTCTTTTGATGCTGTTTTGTCCTTCCCGAAGGGAAGGAAGAAAAGTTGCTGGAACCTGAAGCTGGTTGGACTCCTAGATGTACAGCTGTCGTTGGTTGTAGCCTTGAGAACCATACAGGTGACAGTGCGATTTTTTTAACTCAGTTTCCTCAGTATTAATTAAATTAAAATTTAATTAATACATAAAATAATTGAGTAACAAACAAATGCTTTTAACGGGAGGTATGCATGTAGCGCTTCAATAATAACTTGAAATATTTGGCATCAATCTTGTAAATTTAAAACCTAAATCTCGGTTAGTAGTGTTCAGTCTTTCAGTCTTTTTTTTTTTTTGGGGGGGATTTTGGCAACCACTTTGAAACTCCTCAAGGGTGATCCGGTCCTTTGTAGGATAAGCAATTAAAAACTTTCTAACAATATTCTATTATTTGAAATAAAAAATATTCGTAGATATAACTTTTTAAAGCCAAAATTGCTGGCATCCATTTCTAAATTTTACTTTAAGATCTTCATTATAGTACCTATACCGATAAATTCCTCTTATAAAATGAACTTTTTTTTAAAAAAAAAAATGTAACCTATTTATGAATTTATTGCCTACCGCCTATCACCATAGTCAGAGCATTCTCATAGTTTCAAAATCTGATTAGAGGCCATTTTAAATGTCGAGCATTGGTTGAAATGCTTTCTTCCTAGTAGATTGTGTCAGTGAGATATTGAGAAAATAGGAAAATCCACGATGTTAATTATTATTATACTACCACGATTATTATACTACTTTAGCTCAGTTATGGCAAGAAACTCTGAAATAATGGTCCTTGTTTTCATAAAATTTATGTTGTCACTTTGTAACTGCTAATTAACCTCACTAAATTTAGTAAACAAATATATTAAATAAGTAAAATCTGATTTCCATTTCATTTTTAAATTTTCTTTTGAAATTAAGGTCACGATCTGGTTTAAGGCAGTTTTCGGCTAATGTTAAATATAGGACCCGAATTCGGAATATTTTTTTCAGGTATAAAAGTACTCAAACATTAATATTATATATTCTGGCTTCACTATCCGGTAGAGAATCACTAATTTTATCATACTACTCATTTTTATTCAAGTTGAAACATTTTTTCTTTTATAAAAATTTTTTCGCCCTTTTTCTCCGATACCGTAATGCTAAACGAGCTATCCCTTTACGCGTTAAAAGGAAAAACTAATTATGTATTAAATATTTTGAAATTTTAAAAACACTATATCATAAACAAATGCATGAGTTACAATGTCACAAATTTTTATAAAAATGAAGCGTTTTTTTCTGTCCGAAAATGTGATCCGCGTTAAGTTCACGCTCTTGTGTATCTGGCGAAAACAGCCTCAATGAGAGACACTATTACATTGACCCTTATTTACACCTCATAGACCCTCAAGTTATTTTTCCGCTTACGTAGACCCCTTGCAGGTCGTCATGGACCCCTGGAAGCCAATATACACCACATTGGGAATCACTGGTCTATGCAAACAATTATGTGGTACTGTTAAAAACTCTTTTAATTTCTAGTGATCCATTACCGATAGTAAATATTTTAATCAGCTTAAATTTTTATAAAATTCCGTGATATTTACCACCAATTCAATTAGTTTTTAAAGGGATAAATGGGAACTATTTTTTCATTTATGATTAATGCTGCAAGCACTTCGGCTAGATATATACCCTCAAGGGTCTATGACGACCTGCAAAGGGTCTACGTCAGTGAAAAAACAGTTTGGGGGTCCATGAGGTGTAAATGGGGGTCTACGCGCGTGCGATAGTGTCTCTCATTCAACCAGATCATGACTTTAATTTTAAAAGAAAATTTAATCAAATGGAAAACAGACTTACCTATTTAACAGATTTATTTACTAAATTGAATAGACGTTGCAAACTTTCCCAGTTTCTCGATTGTCACAGACAATCTACCAGGAAAAAGACGTTTCAACCAACATTCTACATTTAAATGTATTTTTTCTAGATTTTGAAACTAGGTTTGAGAATTTTAGACTATCGTAATACCACAGTAGGGAATAAATTCATATGTGGTCACATTGAAAAAAAAATGTCATCACAAGAGGAATCGATCGGAATAGGCAGTAACGGATATCTTAAAAGTAAAGTTTAGAAATGGATGTCAATAATTTTGGCTTTAAAAAGCTATACCTGTTATTTATTTTATATTATGGAATATCTTGAGAAAGTTTTTAATTATTTTCTGATTGAAAAGGATCTACAGTGCGCTTGCTAATCTCCAAAACAAAAAAAGAATGAGGAAAAGACATGACATTATTAACCAAGAAAATATTTAGGGTTAAACCTGACAAAATTGATGTCAAATGCTGAAAATTTATTATATTTTCCCCAGCATTTGTTTTTTTTCTCGGTTATTTTATGTATTAATTAAATTTTAATTTAATTAATTAACATGTGTTTTCTTAAGTTTTAAACACTATAATTCACTACAGTTAAAAATGTTAATCTTTGAAAGGCAGTAGCTCTATATACCTGCTGTCTAATGCACATTTAAGTTGATAAACTTGCAAAAATATAATATTAGGTAAGTAGGGGTCTACCACAAACCGAAAAACTTGTCAAGCGGTCTATGAGGCAAAAAAGTTTGCAAACCTCTGATCTAGATTTTCAAGTCACAAGCGTAAACGGCGACTTGTAACTTTCCTAAGCAATAAGGAAACTGTTCCAAATGACTTGCGATTGGGGATCCTATGCAAGGGAGAGGCGAACCTTTTGGATCAACGTGCCGTTTTTTTCCAAAAAAAAGTGTTTAATGAGGTATAGACGTGCCGTCAAATAACTTTGACTTGTGATTATTGGAAAAATAATAAAATACTCTTACAACACGAAACTATTTACTACGAAAATATACCTTTTGCACTGTTTAGATATAAATGTTTTAGTTATACGTGTAATTCAAATTAAAGTAACATTAGTGTGACTTCTTTTGTTGCAGATTGGATAACACACAAATAACTTATATTAAGATTGTGTGTAAGATGTTACTTTTTTGTAGAATACATGCTGAATTTGAGTCATCTGCCAAATAAGTTCTAAGCAATTAATTATTTTAGCCTTTTTTTCACTTTTTTTTTACAAGAGGGTTTGTGATTTGTTTAAAAATACCGTTCTGCAGACGATGTTCTGAATACCACTGTTTTAGAACGTGGAACACACGCCGCTTTGTTGGTTTTGCTTTTAATGCCATGTTTCTCGTTCCACCAAATTTGAAATTCTCTGTTACACTTACTATCTTGCTGTTTTTGTTCTTTTGCTGAACTAGCCATGTTAAATAGCAATTAAAAATCGTAAATATAACTCAGATAAACTTTAAAATACAGTTATGCCAATAAAATTGACTATGCTATGCGAAGACAAACTTTACATCAAAAGCAGTTATAGTCTACGACGTAACTAAGGCAAGACAATAACAAACGAGTGTGCTCCCAGCCACTCCGCGACCGATCACTCGCGTTTGTTCATTATGATGAAAATGCAAACCATTTTCATCATTGGCGTAATATATTCCCCCAAAAATTGTGTCGCGTGCCACTGGTTCACCATCCCTACCCTATGCCAACTTCATATAAAATATATAGATGCTGCTGCTTGTGCTCTACGAAAGAACAAGATACATTTGTATAGTTTAAAATGTCCAACAATGTGTCGATCCTTCTTTTCTGAAATTTTATGAAAAGTAATTCAGCGTTTCTCAAACTGTGGAGCGCGCTCCTCTATGGGAGCGTGATATCCCAACAAGGGGGGCGCGAGCATATTGAAAAGTCGAAAATAAAATATTTAAAATAAGTATTAATTTACTGAGAAAGGAAGCAAAACAAAATACATTCTGAAACAAATTAAACACTGATATAAACATATTATGCATATAATATGCTCCTAAATGTATTAGTACTACTCAATATTCTTTTTTTTGATAATTAATTTTACAATACAAACAATTAATTTGTAATACAACAAGTATAATAGTTACTAGTCACACCCACGGGGTGAACATACACAAAGTTTAGCACTTATCTTGATAATTTGTTGGTTGTAGCTTTACGTCAAAGTACATTTTTATAGCATTCAATGCAATGTTATTGTATAGAGGGGGCGATGAAAATTATGATTGAAAATTAGGTCGCAAATTTTGAAAGTTTGATAAGCACTGAAGTAATATGCATACATTCTTACATTTTATAATACAAAATGTATCTAATTTATAATAAATGTAGTAGATTTTAGCATTTACAGATTGTATTTTATAAATATCATGCAACGCGCGGTATAATGTAGATGCCCTACATTTAAATAACTCCCACTGGGAGGAGGGGTTGGAAAACATACTTCCCACCAAAAAATTGTCTTAAAAAATAAAATAATTTTAGGTAATAAGCTAAATGAATTTCATTTTATTAATCGATATAAATCCCAAAAACATTTTAACATAACATTGCTAGGGAAAGAAAGTCTTATAAGGAGTTAAATCTAACGTTAAAATTGTATTTTGTTGTTTGATAAATAAGTGATTTAAGGTAAACAACATAATAAGTATGCATAAAAAACCAATAAAATGCAGTCTTTTCATAAGAGTTCATGATAATATTACACAAATAGGAAAATGTCGAAACGATTCTGAATTTCTCTCTCAACAACAGGAAACATTCAATAGAGACGTCTTCGAATAAAGAGATGCTTTATTCTACTGGGGAGCATTCATATTGAGAAGTCTCACAATAATATATTCCTCGTCTTAAATCTCCCCAGTTGAGTTTCTCGCATTGTCTGAAATTCAAAATGTTGCAACAAAGAACTGTTTAGGAGTAGAATGGGAGGAAACTCTGCATCTATTGCTAAGCAGCGTTGATGGATTAAATTGAAACTGCGAATATCTGTCTCAAATGCCACAAATCGGTCACTTAAGAACATAGGGTTCTAACCTTTTTGACAATAAACTGAGAGAATTCTTTTTAATGAAAGTATGGTTTATTTCACTGTATGAAAACCCATTAACTTGGTTTTTGTTGAGAAAAAAGAATTATAGTTTAAAAAAACTAAAAATCACGCTTTTATAGTTAATCGAACTAAAGAGAATAAAAAATAATTCTTAATATAAGAATAAAATGACTAACGAGAAAAGTAATGTCATTTGTGGTAAAAGTGGGGGAGAGGGGTTGCTCGATATCAGTTGTTATAATTTCTTACTAATTTTATTCCGGAATGCAGAGATAGCGTAAAAATGTTCCCCCACGCTTTTACCACAATGACATTCATTTTTTCTCGTTCATCATTTTATTCATATATTAAAAATTATTTTTTACTTTTAGTTCGATTAACTATAAAAGCGTGTGTTAGTTTTTCTTTAAAACTGTAATTTATTTTTCATTTTTTAGTTCGAACTACAATGAAAAAGCGTGTTTTTTATACTTTTTAAACTATCATTTATTAATTGATTAATTTATCCTTGAATGATGTTTCATTCCACAGATCCAACAAGAGAACTTAGAAAAACAGACTTTATGTCTAGGTTTCAAGCAATTATAACATGAATTATTTTTTTCTACTTGCTCGAGTCTTTTTTTTTTTTATTTCCATTTTCAGAAAAACTGGGCAATTGTTTATATAAAGGCGAGAAATTGCTGACGCAACCTTCCCTTTTTCACATAAAGAGCACTCTTTTTTGTTAGTCGTATTTTTATTAACCATGATCGTTTTCGCTAAAGATTTGTAACTCAATCTTTTAGTCGCCAAATCTGGCAAGCAATGAAGTTAGATTTTCGTTAATCCTGATCAGGACAATTGAACAAAATTATTAAATTTTTGTATTGTCATCGGTCCTTGATAAGTGTGCAAAATTTTGAATTAATCTGACCTTTTAAATAGAATGAAAATCGAGTTGAAATATTCCGTTACATACAGGTTAAGCTAATAAAAGCCTGTAAAAAGCAAAAACGGTTCTTAAACTTTTATTTATTTATTTTAACTTTTTAATGTAAGAATAGTTTTTGATTTGAATTAAAGGGACACATAGTATTCAGCATGCTAAAACCTTTAAATTACTTTAAATATATTCCTGAAATTACAACGGTCAGAATTTTAAGTTTGGGCTATCATACACAAAATAATTTCATAACAATTTTGAACTATGAAAATTTTTCAGTGTTTTTTCACCCATATATATTTAAAAAATTCCTTGTGAATTTAAATTTAAGATAATGTTTTAATAAGTTTTTTCTTATGGTTGAAATTTAAATAAAGAATTCGATTCATTAGATGTTTATATTAGATCAGCGAAAGAAAAGAAATTTGTTAAAAAAATGCATTTTACAATTGCTTTTCAAAAAAGCTCTCCAAATACTTTTTCAGTTGCAGAACTTTTTCATAATTCATCACAAAAGTAACTTTTCCCTCATATTCATTTTTAACTTTTCAAGAATAAAGTTTTAAAAATTTATGACTTCCACATCAAATTTTGAATCAAAGGAAGCATTTTAAGAACAAAAAATTCATTTTGAGAAAAGTGATCCCCATAAAAGAAATTACTACTTATCACTTTCTAGTAAAAAAAGCTTACTACCCTCCATTTCAATACGATTACACATCAGCTAACACAGGAATTTTTAAGGGGGGGGGGAGTCGAGGGTTCAAAGTCCACCATTCTCGTATCTTACCCCAAGATTACCACCAAACATTTTCTTTTGATTTTGTTGATTGTCGAGAATAATCGACAAGTAAAAAAATAATAGATATTATTAATTAATAAAATAAATTGTAGTAATAACACACACAAATACTTAACTAAATTATCAGAAAGCACTAACATTTATGTGTACTTGCTTTTCTCATAATTCAAAAACATTAGTGTTCAAATACATTTGTCTTTAAAAAATTTATTCAAAATATTTTTTCATTTATTAGAGCTGAAATGTTGCATTTGAGAGAAACAAGCTACATAACGTTTATTAAATATAACTCAAAACTAATTATTGGTAAAAACTGCTATCTAACTATTTTTAGTCATAGAATAAAGAATATACGAATCGATATTTTTTTATGAATGAGCATAATTTTCCCAAGTTTTCCTCACTATATGCAACTGGAGGAACTATTAAAGCATTTATTATTTTTGGAATTTTTTTGCGTCTTAGGAAAGAGAACTTTTATAAAATACAAAATACGATGGGCATCGTTGAAACTGCCCGTGAATGGTTTATTTTCTGATTTCACAAAATTGTTGAAACATTTACTGAAAATATTATTAATAAATGTAAAACAGAGCCTAGAGAGCAAAAAAAATTTCTGGAAACAAAATTTATGTTTTGGCCCTGATTACATGTAAAAAGTTTTCAAGTAAACATCTCTATACAAGCATGATTTTGAATACGCTTAGGCGTGATTGCGAATTTATGTTTGATCGACCAATGTTGTTTTCTTTTTGGAAAATATATATTTATAGACATTTTCACGTTTTCCTTACTACATTTATGGTAATTTAATTGATTACGATTGATCACCGCCAGTGCTCTTCCATTACGTGTAAACTACTCGTAAATGTGTATAAACTTTCCACTGTTCCCATAAATTTATATATTGCTCTTCAAGGCGGAGCCATTCGTGCACTAAACTCTCAGGCCGCGGACCGGTACCGGTTCGTGGATCAAATAGTACCGCACCGCACGAGGAACATTAAATTATTTCCATTTTGTTTACTGTGGTGCATTTTTCTCTCGGGTTTGTGTGGCTGCAGTAGCCTAGTGGTCAAGGTAACCGACTGCCACCCATCCGGTATAGTGGTTAGTGACGATGACTGGTGTCGCAGGGGCTGAGTTCGAATCCCGGGAAAGGCAAGGATGTTTGTGTCGTAATCCTTCTCTTCTTTGTGATGTGTGCTTCACGCTTACTTCTATGTAAGTCCCTGTGTGATACTTTGGGGTGCTAGGGGTTGTAAATGTTCTAAAAAAAAGGTAACGGACTCGTGGCCGGCGTGTTATGAGTTCGAACCTGTGTGAGTATTAGCGTCGCACTGTTCATCTACACGAGGGCTTTGACGACGGACCACGTAATTTTGAACCATGGTCAAGTGACGTGGACGACACCTGAGTTGGCACCCCATTCTCCTAACTACCACATCACACCAACGGGAGAACGTTTGAGCTCTCGACAGATTTAACGGGCATAGCTGCCCTACATGGCAGGTCTTTAGTGGTACTGGGCTCGAACTCGTGACAAGGCCAGCTACGATCCGATACCTGGACCACTCGGTTACCGCGGTCCGATTTCGAACCTGAGCCACTGAAGATCCTACGTGTAGATGGGCTGATGTACGTTAAATCTGTCGAAGCTCAAACGTCCTTCTGTTGGTGTGGTGTGGAGGTTAGGAGAAGGTGGGTTGCCAGCTCAGGTGTCGTCTTCATCAGTTGACCATGGTTCAATATGACGAGGTACGTCACTAAAAACTCTCGAGTGGCAGAATAATATGACGTTAATATTCACTCACTCTCTCCATACACGCCAACCTGCAACTATCCTCACGACGCATCTTCACTCGACAGAAACAACGCCGTCCACAAAATCTCGACCATTTTTGGCGACCGTAATCAATTTTTATTTCATAGTAAAATAATACAAAACTTATCATCTATGAATATTAACATATCTTAAATTCCCTGCAGATAAAGAAATCAGTCATCAAACATTTTTGAGTCATAAAAAGTCACAATCAAAATGGATAGTTCATGGATTTTGCTTCGCGATTTTCTTTCTAAAAAATAAATCAATTAACACCCCGTTGTATATTAACAATCGTAGTAGATTCGAAATATTTGATCACAAGTGTAATCTTTTAACTCATGACAAGAAAAGGAGGGTGGGATTTAAAAATCAAGTCTACAGTTTCTGTATTGGATTTACATTAGTATTTTCAGTCACGATTAGACGCACGTAAAAGGGGGGGCACTAACGAGATATAGTCGTCAAAAAAGACACTAACTTCCGAAATTCTCATCACAGGCAGGAAAAATTCAAGTGAGATTGTTATGAATGGCTTCACGAAAATTATAATATGGCGTAGATTATTTAAACAACTTAATTAACATAGTTTTTGATAAGCCTCTAAAACAGAATTTTGTCATCAGTAAACCGGTTTTTCATCTCTTATCTGATTATGCGTATCATGAAATTAGCCCAAATGTTAAAATTCTGAGCTTAAGGGAACTGACAACGTTCCGAACTATGTTTTTGAAAAGGCATATAAATGAATAATTCCTTTACAAATTTAGTGTCAATTGAATTAGAAATGCTTATAAAATTTTAAAAATGTTATAATAGAACAAAGTATTCACATGCAAATTTTGTTAAAATTTTTTAAGAAACTTGACCATTTTTAAAAACTTTTTCCTCTTTTATGAGATTACGTCAAAATAATATGTTTTCTGTTTATAACTAAGAATTCTCTACATAGCTTGAACTAAAATGTTTGAAAAATTAACAGTATTTTCAGATTTAAAATCAATTGAAATAATAAGGGGAGCTTTTTATGTAAATTTCTCTACTCGGATGCTATAAAAAAATGTCAAAAAATTCACTTCTAAAAATTTTATATTTCAAACATTTTAGTTCAACCCCGGTTTTGAAGTGCTGGCTATATACATACATATTATTATTATTATTATTATTATTATTATTATTATTATTATTATTGTGTCTGGCCTCGTACCACCAATGTCTGGCATCTCGTTCCACGCATGCGCGCGGAACCAGATTTTTGTTTTGATTTTGTAATTGTAAAAAATATTTCGAATTCGCTGTACTAATTTTAGGCTTAGTTAAATGTATTTTAGATATTTGTTAATTTTATGTTCTATGTGCTCACATAATTTTAGTGGTACGTCGAATTAAAGTATTAAAATAAAAATATATATATAGGCTGGTCTCCTTATTATGGTAGTTGTTTTTTTGCAACGATGAAGTCTTACACATAAAAGCCACCTGCTTTCCCGATTCTTGAATGACATTCCATAAATATGGATAGAAAAATATTAGTAAATTTTTTTCTTTTACTATCATAAAAATTTATAGAACCCTTTTCAATTTTTCAAAATTTTGATTGGTTTTCTTTGCGATAATTGAAGAAGCATTTTTCATTAAAGAATATTTTTCTTGAATGAATGTGGTAAAATATATGCTTTTCTTTAATTTTTGTCAAAAAAAAATGCATTTAAATATAATTTTTTCTTCTAATAATATTCTTAAAACAATTTGTAATGTGTATTCTTATTAAATTGCACTAATTCAGTGCTTCTCAAACTATCTCAATACTGGAGCCCCCCTTTTCAATCACAATTTTTATCGCGTCCCCCTTATACATTAATAATGTATTGAATGAAATAATAATGCACTTTGACGCTAAAGCTTAATTATAAACCACACAAATTAGTAACATAAGTATTACAATTTTGTGTACTACTTTTAAGATAAAAAATAAATAAAATAGGATAATTATTATGTTATTTTTCCTTTCTCTAATTTTTAAATAGAACATATTGCAAAATGCGGTGGCTGCTTAGAAAACAAAATATAGATATCTGCTAAATATAGAATAACTCAGAGGGTTAATTTCTAATCATAAGTATTCCTTATAAAAACTTTGCTTTGCAAAAGAAGCCCATGAAAGTCGTTAATACTTATTAAACTTGTTCTTAATTTAGTATTAATTAATTAGTTATAAAATACTCTGTGCAGCACTGATACATTAAAAGTATACCGGCTGAAGTGCCCGCTGTTTGCACGAGTTCATTTATAAGAAAATAAAACGTTATTGATATAATAGCTGAATTGTAAGGAGTGCAAAGCGAAACATTAAGATTCTTCCTTGCAATTTCAAAACACAAAAACATTTTATAATAAGAATAGTACGGATAATATAAATTAATAAATACAGTAGCAAAATAATAAATTATAAGGCACTTAAGTTTTTACCTTTCGGGATCCTTTTAATCTTATGATCAAACATTTTACAACGATTCCCCTCATGTTTCTGCAAATGTTCAATTTGAATTTACGATCAGAGGAATGATTGATGATTGATTGAATATTAACGTCGCACTGTTCAGCTACACGAGGGCTTTTGGCGACGGACCACGTAATTTTGAACCATGGTCAAGTGACGTGGACGACACCTGAGCTGGCACCCCCTCTCCTAACTACCACACCACACCAACGGGAGGACGTTTCAGCTCTCGACAGATTTAACGTGCATCGCTGCCCTACACGGCGGGTCGTTAGTGGTACTGGGCTCGAACCCGTGACAAAGCAAGCCACAGTCCGATACCTATACCACTCGGCTACCGCGGCCTTCACGATCAGAGGAAACAGCAGCCTCAAAACGCTATATTCAAGCTTATAAATCATAATTATCAGTCAAACTGTTACGTGATGCTACAAGACCAGAAAACCAGTATGAAACATTTGCAAGAAAGAGCTATGATATATGGTACCCCATGATAGTTTCCTCAAATATCTCCAGAACTAAGAACTGGATTCGAATGTACAGTTACTCCCAAAATTGAGGGTACACCAACTTTTAAAACGGGAATCAATGTTTAGAATGAAAAAATTATACTAAATGAAAGAAATATTTAAAACCTTTAAGCATAGATGCGTTTATTAGATCATAATTCATTATTTTGAATGATAAAACAAACTATTTGATAGTTTAAGCATACATATAATAACTTATAAAGAAAATTAACAGAAATTAATAGCCACAAAATTGAGAGTACATGCATTTATTTTCTTGCATAAATCATGAATAAAATAGAGTTAATATTTAGTAGCATAACCTTTTGCTGATATGACAGCTTCCAATCGCCGAGGCACCGATTCCACAAGATATCTAGTGGTCTCGGGAGCAATATGCAGCCTTTCTTCTTGCAATACCAATTTCAATTGTTCCTTGCTTTTAATTTGATGTTTTTGCACAGCTCTCTAAAGGTGGGACCACAGATTCTCGATAACATTTAAGTCGGGAGACTGTGGAGGTGTATTAAGTTGATACCGACAATGGTAAAGCAGCCCTTCTTTTACAAAAAACGCAGTGTGCTTGGGGTCATTGTCTTGCTGGAATATGAAATTCGACCCCAGTCCCAATTTATCAGCACTTTCTTTCAAATTATTTTGCAGTACATTAAGATAAGACATCTTGTGCATGATTCCATCAATGAATACTAGCTTTCCCACCCCCGACGCAGCCATACACCCCCAAACCATCACCGACCCACCTCCATGCTTCACAGTAGGAATTGTGTGTTTTGGGTGGTATGAGGTATTTGGTTTACGCCACACCATACGACGACCGTCACTGCCGAAGATGAACTTACGCTCATCGCTGAAAATGACTTCGTTCCAAAACTGTTGAGGCTTTAAAATGTGTTCTTTAGCGAATTTTAATCGCTTGACTCTATTCCTCTTACCAATTAAGGGCTTTTTTCGAGCAACTCTACCATTACAGCCAGCCTTTCTTAGGACTCTTCGTACCGTTTCTGCAGAAACCGATTGACCTAAGGAATTAGAGGTACTGGCTAAAATTTTAGGAGCACTAATTTTAGGATCAATCTTCACACACACACACTTGATGTATAACTCTTCGCTCGGTTGTAAATTTCATAATTTTCTTTCTCCCTCTTCCTTCGTTATTTTCCAGCATACCAGACTTTTTAAATTTTTGCAGGATTTTTTGGATGCAGTTAACACTTCGTCCAACTACTTTAGCAATATTCCGCTGGGATTTACCTTGATTTGACAGTTTAATAACAAGTTTTCTCTCTTCGATCGTCGTTTCCTTTCGATTCTCCATTTTAATCAAGACATCAAATAACAAACATAAATTTGTTATCAGATAGCCTTTGAAAGCCTTCCTTTATCATAGATCTATTATCAAATTTCTATTTAAAAAATTACTGGTAGATTTGCATAGTGATTGAAGAAGTGTACCCTCAATTTTGTGACATTAAAATGGTGTAGTTTTTCTTTCAAACCTTCGTATTTTTGTTTCTCAATCAATTTCCATATCTTACGTTTAATGTTATTTGGAAGAGTAATGTATGCATTTCGAATGTACTAAAGTGCGTTAACATAGCGTATTAATTTCTACACCTGGTGATCCGATGGTGAATTCGGAATTAAGTGTACTCTCAATTTTGGGAGTCACTGTAAATTGGAACACAGACTATTGAGATCCAATTTTTATGTAAGTGTTAAACAGTTCAGTATCTATTTTGAAGAAATCCTTTTTTTAGTAGTTGATTAACTTTATTAATTAAAAATAAAGAGATGAGCTTTATTTATTTATTATTCCTTTAACAACAAAATTTAGCTTCCTCTAAGACATCAGCACTGATACCGCTTTCGTGTATAGCAGTGGTCTTCAATCTTCATTAATTCACGGAGCCCATGAGATCTCCTTGGTTAAGAATATTACGCAGAACCCCCTCCAAGCCTTAGAAGAATATATCTTGAAGAAAACCCATTTAAAATATGTCACCCTGCTATATTATAATAAGTTAAAAAAGGATTACAAAATAAAGTTATGTATGTAAAATCTTCAGCTTTAGTGACAGAGATGAGCTTTAGATATTTGTGGTTATACAGATTTCATGCAGAGCGTAAATCCATTTTGTATAAGCATTTTTAATTTTCTTTTTGATTTTTTTGTGACTTGTAGAACCCCTGGATATGCCTCGTATAACCTTACGGCTCCGTGGAGCGCAGTTTAAAGACCACTAATGTATACTAAATATATTTGAACACACACACACAAGTACTTTACTAAAAATTTTAAAATCACATGGATTTATGATTATTCATTAGCAAACCTGCAATTATTAGCAAACTTTGATGGATTTATTTATAAGTAAACCTGCAATTATTAGCAAACTTGGGTGGTTTATTTATTAGCAAATTTGCAATTATATATATTAGTAAACTTTGAAGGACTTACGTTTATTTATATTTGCAAGCTTTAATGGATTTAAGTTTATTTATTTGCAAACCTGTAATTATTATGAAACTTTGAAAGATTTAATTTTATTTACTAGCAATACCTAAAATTATTAGTAAACTTTGAAGGATTTAAGTTTATTTATTAGCAAACTTTGATAGATTTAAATTATTTATTAGCAGGCCTACAAGTTAATAGCAGCTTAAGGCCAAGCATTCGCAGGTGCTTGGGGTGGCCGCGGTAGCCGAGTGGTATAGGTATCGGACCGTGGCTTGCTTTGTCACGGGTTCGAACCCTGTACCACTAAAGACCCGCCGTGTAGGGCAGCGATGCACGTTAAATCTGTCGAGAGCTGAAACGTCCTCCCGTTGGTGTGGTGTGGTAGTTAGGAGAGGGGGGTGCCAGCTCAGGTGTCCACGTCACTTGACCATGGTTCAAAATTACGTGGTCCGTCGCCAAAAGCCCTCGTGTAGCTGAACAGTGTGACGTTAATATTCAATCAATCAATCGCAGGTGCTTGGGAGTTAAAGTGGTGCATTTTGAATGAATAAATATAATGTAAAAATATCGATTTATGTTTAAAATCATGTTGAACATATCTCGTATCGAGTTTCATAGCGAGTTCTATACACTCTCTACTTTGGTCACTAACTTTTAGAACTTGATGGATCTATAAATGTTTAGTTTTATATATGGTGAACTACTAACATGTTTGACGACTGTATGGAGGACCACTATAATTACATTGACACTTATTTACGTTTCTCTATTAACATTTCAATATCACTGAAAAGGTACTTTACGAAAAATAAGAACAAATCGGCGATCCAAAGCAATATCAACAAACCAAAGTGTTATGCCACCATTTAACCGTGGTTGCTAAGTCTTATTTTCAAATGACACTTGTTATATCTGAAAAAGTAGCAAAGAAATCGCTTAAGGTATCCGACTACGTTCGGAACCGTGATTTTAAAAAAGCACATAAATGGATAATTTTCATGATATTTAGTGTCACTCAGATCAGAATACATGCATAAAATTGTTTAAGGACATTTTCACAAAAAGAAAATTATTTATAAATCTAATATTTTGGCAAAAAATTAACTTACAATAATCTTTTTTTCCAAATGTTCTCCTTTTGAGAAAAATGGTTCTATTATAATAATATTTTGCCTGTAGGGGTGTAACGTAGCAGGCCTCCTCGTGGTGCACCCTGGTTAACGCTAAATCTGCTACAGCGATTGCCGCTCTCCTCTCGTTTTGTGATGCATTCGAGTTCTGGTGCTAACCGTCCTTTTAAGGATCAGCAGTGGCTAAGAATATTACAATGGAATGCTGGTGGTTTCTCTCATGACACTATGTAAGAAATCCCACGGTATTCCAAGTTCTCCTCGTGCTGCTGCTGTGGCTAAATTTAGACTTTTATCTGCGTTTTGTGTGACACTGGACAAGACATGACTGCCGCTCATTTGGACGAGTGCTCTGCACTGAATGATCTTAACTGCATTGTAAAAAGGTATTGTGGAGAGCCCGTTGCCTAATGACCTGATGGTCAATGGCCTGGCATTTGTAAAATAAAATAAATAAATATTTTGCCTGTATATAACTCAGACCTCTCTACAGAGGCTCAACTTGAATTTTTGAAAAATTCACATTATTTTCAGAGTTACCACCAATTGAAATAATTATTGGCGTTTTTTTCCTAAAATTGCTCCCTTCTCTTATCGTAAAATATGAATAAACCCACTTCTAAGTTATATATTTCAAAAATTCTAGTTGAGCCTCTGCACAGAGGTCTGAGCTATATACAGGCAAAATATTATTATAATAGAAGCATTTTTCCCAAAAAGGAGAACATTTGGAAAAAAGATTATTCTAAGTTAATTTTTTGCCAAAATATTGTATTTAAATAAATTTTTTTGTCAAAATGTCCTTAAAACAATTTTATGCATGTATTCTAAATCTATAAGTAACATTAAATATCATGAAATTATCCATTTATGCGCTTTTTTAAAATCACGGTTCCGAACGTAGTCGGAACCCTAATTAAAAAGGAATTTCGCCAAAAATAGTAGCTAAAATTTTTTTGAAAGAGTTATTATTCATGTTCCTTAATACATTTTGTTACTCGCCCTTTTTGAAACTGGATCTGCAAAAAAAAATGTAAAAAATGTCCCAATTTTTCTGCAGACTATCAATTTTTTTCACGGACTGCTGCTCGATAGCAGTAGGATATTCACCTGTGTGACTGTCGTCCACCTCATAATTCGAAATCTGAATGTAATGATACGTAAGGACGTTTTAAGGCTTGGGCCAACTAGGCCCGGGCCCAGGGCCTCTGCAGCAATGAGAGCCTCGTCTCATTCTCGACTCAGCCTTAATAAAATCATAATTCGAATATTTTCATCAGTCAAATGTTATTTCCGGTTGTATTTTCCGAAAAACTGGGATATAGGACGATATGTCCACCGGATGCATGTGATGACCGTCGTCCACGTACAGGTCTAGACCTACCACACAATCATTACTCATTCAGTCTAAAGGCGGCAGTCATTAGAGCTGGTTTATGCTATTGTAAATCATGCACGTTTATTTGTTTGGGGGTTATTGTTTGTACAAGTATTTGAGAGACAACATGCTATGTAGTGTTTACTTTTAAGGATCATTGGTGGGCCTGTATTTGTGTTGGGGCCCAGGGCCACTAGAAGTCTTAAAACGTTCCTGATGGTACGGATATCTTTTTTGACCACTATTGTTGTCACCCGTGATACCCTTACAGCACGACGATGCGTGGACGAGATACGATGCCGCCCCATAGTGTGGCCCTTTTTTCACAGACTCCTGATATTTTAACAAGATAATACCCTATCACACTTAACCTGTCTTTGTGTGTTGCTGGTTTTCACGCTTCTCCATTACTTTCCTAAACGATACAATTCGCCGAATATCCTTCCACTACAGCACGTTGGGGATCTGATAAGAACGAGTCTTCAACCGTCCCCGGATCTTGGTGATCTAACTCAGGGACACTCAACGTCTTTTTCCACAGAGTCACATATATATGACAACTACACTGATGAAATAAATTAAGAGAATTCGCATATTTTATCGAATTGCATGAAAAGAACTGAACTGAATGAAAAGCAAAATTTCTAGAGAGTGATGATATTCGCCTTATGGATTGGTCAGCCAAGTTTCCAGACCTCAACCCGATAAAGCATATCTGGGGAGAGCAATTGCAACTCGTAACCCCCTATGAGAACCATCCAGGAAATGAAAACAGCATTGTTGAACGAGTGGGACCAATTGCCATAAGAACTGATAAACTGCCTAATTTCTAGTATGACATCACGCTTTGAGGCCTGTATAGCTATAAGAGGAGGCCATACTCCCTATTAACCCATTTCTTTTGTTTATTCGGCAACCACTGTTTCATACCTTCCAACTCCAACGAGTGTTACGCACGATGATGCGTGTGTATTGCAATTGTTGAATGGTTATTTGTTTCGTATGGTATATATATCAATGTACGGACATATCAAATTTCATTAAAACTGGTAAAGTAGTTCTAGAGATAATCGATCAAGTCTTCAAATTCTAAAAATTTCTTACACCAGAGTATTTTACACGGACCGCAACACGATGATTAATAGGGCGTGTGTGGGGGGGTGCTATAACATCAAGGACGTTTAAAATGCGGAAAATTGATCCAAGTATTAAAACTCGTCGCCCATCCAGTATAGTGGTTGTGACGCTGACTGCGTTACCGTAGGGTCTGATTTCGACTCCTGGGTAAGACATGGATGTTTGTGTTGTAATCCTTGTGATGTGTGCTTCACGTTTATTTCTATGTAAGCCCCCCGGTGATACTTTTCGGTGCACGGGGTTATAAATGTTCTCAATAAAAAAATATACACTGGTGTGCAAAACTTAAGCAACAATGTAAACATTAAGCAGATAACCATGAAATTTCAGAAAAGAAGGTCTGGAGATCAGTACAGTGAACACGTAAGTCAGTAGAAACGTCATGCGTATGCAAATATCAGGAACGAAACGTCAGAAGCGACGTGAGCGTACGCAAACCGCGTGATGTCGGCGCGTGCTGTTCAACAGTAAAATAAAATGAAGGAAGCAGACGCAATTCAACATATTCGCTGCAAGTGCCTGTGAGTCAGTTCGTGAAATATGGCTAGAAGAAATTATCTGGATGACTTCACACGTGGAAGAATGATCGGAAAGCTGGAGGAGAGACGTACTGTCACCAGTGTAGCTGCTGAGTTCGGAATCAACAAAAGTGTCGTTTCGCGCGCTAGGAAAGCGTTCCAAACCACAGGTACAGCTGTTAGAAAGGTTGGTGGTGGCCGCCCGAGGATGAACTACTGCAGGGGATGACCGATATATCATCCTGCAGGCAAAAAGAGGCCGACAGCAGTCAGCAAGCGTCATTGCTCAGCAACTCTCTACAGCAACGGGGCGACAAGTGTCGCGGTTTACTGTGGCCAGATGCCTTCACAAAGGGAGCCTATTCGCACGCCGTCCTGAACGCTGCCTCCCGTTGAAAGTTGACCCCCGACGCCACCGTTTACAGTGGTGCAGAGAGCACAAAAACTGGACAACTGTCAATGGAGTCGTGTTCTCTTTACGGATGAGAGTCGGTTCAGTACCAGAAACGATTCTCAACGCGTTTTGATTTGGAGAGAGATCGGGACACGGTTTTATACCAGTAACATCAAGGAAAGACACACCATTACGATGGTCCTGGAGTTCTTGTCTCCACATTTTCGATAGAGGGTCTGTAAACGGGGATCGCTATTGTGAGGAGGTACTTCTTCCCCATGTGCGTCTGTTCCGAGGTGCCATTGGCCCAGACTTCATTTTCACGGCCACATCGGACTCTTGCTGTTGAGGAGCTGCTGGAAAGTGAAGATATCACTCGAATGGATTGACCAGCGTACTCCCCAGATTTAAATTCCATCGAACATGTGTGGGGTGCTTTGGGGAGACGTATTGTAGCACGCTTACATCATCCGGAGAGCACCCAACAACTCAAACAGATGCTGATTGAAGAATGGGCACTCCTACCGCAAGAAATATTGCACCAGCTGGTTCTGAGTATGCGGAGACGGTGCGAAGCAACCATTGCAGTGAGGGGAGGGCATATACCATATTAAGAAACATCTGCTTGTTATTCTTCCTGTTGGATAGACCATCATGAGTCACGATATTATGCGTTCAATAAAGCTTGTTTTTGTTTGATTCCATACCGTATGCATTGTATTCCTTTTTCAGCGCCAATGCTTTCGTCATCCTTTACGTACATAATACTCTCCCTCATTTCTGAATTTCATGTCTCTCAGATGATTTTTCGTGAAGTTATGGCAATAAACCCACATGTTGCTTAAGTTTTGCACACCAGTGTATATTAAAACTCATAATTTTGAATTTTATTTTAAAACTGTATTAAACTCTAACAAACTCAACTGAAAAAAAATAGGTTTTATGCATTTTTTATCCGATTATGGGGTAATTTCGATTTCCCTTCATGAATGATACAAAGCCCCCCCCCCCCTTCTCCCAAAGTATTGTGTTTGTGCTTAGTGGTAAAGTAACGAGCAAAACTATCTTTTAAACATAAAATTTTTACGACAAATCAATCAAGTTGCTGATCCCTATTTGTCTTTCTCTATGAAATAGTTAAGATCCCAATTGTCTTGAAACAACATATATTCTTTAGATATTTTTTGCTTGGAAGACATGAGGGTTAATTAAAATTTAGATTCACCCATAAAATGATCGCTACTCTACTGAAAGTTACTCGCAATTCGTACCAGCACAATATCAAAAGCGAAGTTGATGTATCTGATCGATATAATTTTTCACTAAATTTTTAATGCATTGTTTTTAAATAATTTAACTTATTAGTGCAATGGGCCATGAGGTTGAGTATCACTGATCTAACTCATCAATTGAAATGAAATACTTATATTTTATGTTCTCTATTTCTTCTTCTAATAAATATGTTTAAAAATACGTAATATATATACAATTATATATATATAATCCATATATATATATATATATATATATTATATATAAAAAAAAAGAAATAATAGATAAAGAACATAACAAGAAATAGCATAATAAAAATATAAAACCTGAACATGAAGAACAAAATTATAGAGAAATAAAAAAAGAAACTACAAAAAAGAAGAACCTAGCGAGTCAGAAAGCAATTTCGGACTTAGGACCGAATAAGTGGGGTTAAACTAGTTTGAAGGCGCCAACCTTCCCCCTTTGCAACTCGGTATGAAAACCAAATAAAATAAAATAAACAAAACTTCAGAGTTTGGATAACTCAGAGAGTATGAAAAAACCACTCATTACTATTATGTAACAAACTCTCCCAAACTCTTAATGCAGAAAAATCACAAAATAATTACGTAAGAAAAGTAGAAAAATGCTAAAACAATTACATAAGAAAAGTATCTTTCAAGAAATAATTTAACAAAATTTCTTTACTTACAGAGCTTTTACGAGGAGAATCAAGCGTCTTGACATTAATGAAAATCGATTATTCACCAAGTTAAAAAATTCGAAAATACATAAACACATCTTTTGAGCTGACTTTTAAACCAGCCAGCAAAGACAGGTACAAAAATCATATATATATATATATATTATTTTCTATCTTGAATAGTTATACTTACTTTCTATAGCTATCTGTATATATATATATATATATATATATATATATATATATATATATATATATATATATATATTATTTTTGTCAAAGAAATAGTTTTATTTTATGCTGTTAATTTTTAAGTTAAACAAGTAATATACAAAAAAAATTAGTCGATTACTACTTTGAATGGATGAATAGAAAGTATTTAATAACGATTGAAAATTTGTGTGTGTGTGTGTGTGTGAATAAGATATCTATATACATAAATAAATATATATATAGGGGGAAGAGAGTGAACTAATAGTAGGAATTGAAAAAAGAGCATGGTTTGTCTGCATTGTTATAACAATGCAAACCCGGTTTGGTTAGTTTGGCTGAAAAACAGGTTTTCGACGCCAACTTTTGTCTTTGTTTTAACAGTTACATTGTTACAACAATAGAGACGAATCTAAGATGACGTCAGAAACCGGTAAAAATGAAACCAACAGGGCTGTATCTGTAATTCTTTGAATAATTAGTTTCAGTCGATTTTAATTAATTATAATTCAATTATAGTATTTTTACCCAAAACACAATAGTGTATAAAATTTTTTAGCTCAAACGAGCGCTTTAAAACGTGAGAAAAAAACAATTTCAAGTTTTGACACAAATCGTCAAAAAGGTCGCTAAGTCGCCAAAAATGATGCGAAGGTGGCTGTATTTGTAATTCTTTGAATAATTAGTTTTATTAATTATAATTAAATTATTGTATTGTCATCCAAAATAATCAAGTATATAAAGTTTCAGCTCAATTGAGCGCTTTAAAATGTATTTTATTAACGATTGAAAATCCCCCCAAGATAAATAAATAAATATATAGAGAGTGTGACCTATATATAATAGTAGGAATTGAAAAATCTATTTAAATGATGCAAAATTAACTTATAATGAAACTGTAAATATCTAAATTATTGGCCTCTATTCCCTACTTCTGCATACATTATCACAGAGTTTGTTTAAAAAATGCCCTACTGTTTGGTACGCTGAATCCTATTGGTAGATTGGTTTGGCATGCCACAAATAAAAGGTTGCCAACCTCTGGTATAGAATATATGTGAAATATTAGTATTTTTTCTTGAGTCAGATGGGCCGCGGTAGCCGAGTGGTATAGGTATCGGAACGTGGCTTGCTTTGTCACGAGTTCGAGCCCAGTACCCCTAAAGACCCGCCGTGTAGGGCAGCGATGCACGCTAAATCTGTCGAGAGCTGAAACGTCCTCCCGTTGGTGTGGTGTGGTAGTTAGGAGTGGGGGGTGCCGTCCACGTCACTTGACCATGGTTCAAAATTACGTGGTCTGTCGCCAAAAGCCCTCGTGTAGCTGAACAGTGCGACGTTAATCTTCACTTACTCACTCACTTGAGTCAGATGTTTCTCATGACACCTCTTAAGAGGGAAAGTTCTGAGTACTTTTTCTACAAAGAAGGGGAAAAAATGGCTTAGTAAGAGCAATATTAAAGTCACACTAAAAGGCAACATGAGAGGTATTGGCGATGGACCTCGTAATTTAAGAGTGGTCAAGTGATAAGAGCTGCACCTAAGTCAGAACCTCTCTTTCCAAACTGATGGCTGCGGTAGCGAAGTGATCAAGGTATCGGATCATGGCAGGCATGTCATGAGTTCGAGCCCAGTACCACTTAAGGAGACCCGCCGTGTAAGGCAGCGATGCACGTTCAATCTGTTGAGAGCTGAAACATCCTCCCGTTGGTGTGGTGTGGTAGTTAGGAGAGGGGGTGCCGTCCACGTCACTTGACCATGGTTCAAAATTACGTGGTCCGTCGCCAAAAGCCCTCATGTAGCTGAGCAATGTGACACGTTAATATTCATTCATTCACTCTCTCCAAAATACTGCACCACGGTATTTTGGAGAGAGGTATTCGAGCGAGGCATATTTAGTGTGAATCAGCCCCTCTACACGGTGGGTCTTCAGTGGATTTCTTAGACTATCGTACAAGTAGCTGTATTGTACGAAATCAATTCAAAGCGGATTAAAAAAATATTGTGACATTCAATTTAATTCGGAATGATGGAAAATGCTTGTTGAATTTAGTTCTTTAATTTATCAAATTTGTAATTTTCGAAATGCATTTCACTAAATTTGGACTAGCTGTATGTGAATTTTTTTCTCTTTTTAATGTAAGGGATGATCGTTGAGGGGGAAGAATTGTCCTTTTAATTTAATTAATTGCATAAAAAAGTTCTATTATGCTTACTTTTGAAGCATTCAAGCTTTTAGTGGATTAATTTTTCAGCATGAAAAAGGGTTAAATATACACGCATTATAATAATTATTTCATTCGTTATTATGAGCATAAATACGTTTAATGCCAGTGTTTTTGAATATAATTTACAAATACTTCCATTCAGAAAAAATAAATTGTTCATACGAATTATAGATTGAATCAGTATTAATTTTATTGATATTTTTTGAATAATTTGCAATATACTTTTAGAGTTTTCTCTTGCTCATGAATTTTCGGTGTAATATTTTTTATTAGTTCATTGTTAAATTAACTTAAAGCATTATATTTATTTTAATTAATTTTTCCTTAGTGCAAATATTGTTTGAAATGTTTGAAGTCATGCAATAAAGAAATAAACAGCAATCTGTTACTGCAGAAAGTCAAGAAAATACGAGTAATTTAATTACCTAATGGGTATCCTTTCTTGTGTGAAAGGGAAAGTATCTCAGGTTCGCTATTTTACAGTCATCGGAGAGCGATATTCTAAAAATTGCTTTGGATATATATCGAGTTGGAGGGAAAGTTCTGTCGTATTTTAAAGAAAATATTTGAATGTATTTATAAAAATATGTGTTTAATATTAATCAATTATATATGCTCCATTTTTTGTTACAACTTGTTGCCATCTTTCAGGTAACATATAAATTCTTATTTTGTAGAAGTTCTCGTGCTTGGAGTTAAAATAGTCAGCAACTGCCTTAGAAACACTTTCAAAAGACTTGAATTTTTTTTCCGTTAGGTAATTTTGCAGAGATCTGAACAGGTAATAATCAGATGGTGCAGTGGCGCACACAAGGGGGGATCCTGGGGTTCCGGACCCCCTCAAAGCCCTTGATTTTTTCCTATTGATTATAATTAGAAGTATATGGTACGTAAAATTTAATTAATTACATGTTATTAATGATTAATTTTATTAGTTAATGCTTAATTATTTATTCAAAAATTAGTTTTTTACTGTGTTTTGTTCCCGAAAATCGACAAAATCAAAAGGAGCATGATACAAGAATGGTGAACTTTCGACCCCGGATCCACCCCCTTGAAAAATTTCTGTGTGCGCTACAGAGAGAGTGCAAGGTCAGGTGAATACGGTGGATGACCAAGGTCTTCCCTTCCTAACGCATTCAGTTTTTGTTGCCACCATTGCAGTATGCAGTCGAGCATTATCAGGGTGGAACATTATTCCTTTTCTGGGTGCTAATGCTGGCCTTTTTTCTTTGATAGCTGCATTCAATTTATCCAGTTGATTGCAGTGCAGATCCGCGTTGATGGTTTTCCCCTGTTTCAGCAACTTGTAGTACACTAGATCTTTCCTGTCCCACCACAAACAAAGCAGTACTTTTCGTTGAAGGATACTTGGTTTTGGAACAGTTAGTTGCTGATGATGTTCCTGGTTTGCAGTAAGATTTTTTTATCTTAATATTTTCGTAAAGAATCCACTTTTCATCTCCATAAATCAGCTTGACCCAAAACGCCTCCACATTGTGTCTAATCAGATATGATGAACACATTCTTACACGATCAGACAGATTCTTTTCCGTTCATTCATGGGAAACCCAAACACTTCACTTTAACACAAATCCAAGAGATTTTATGTGATCTCCAACAGTTGTATGATGAATGCCAAACTCTTCTGCAATTTCTTGACTTGTTAAATGTGGATTATTTTCCAATATGAATTGCAAAACATCATTATCGATCTTGGATGGTCGTCCAGATCGATCACTTTCTAGGAGGCTCAGATCCCCGGGACGAAATTTGCTAAACCATCTTTAACAAGTACGAACATTTACAATATCTTTTCCAAATACCGCACATAAACTTTTACATGCAACCGATGCGTAGCTTCCATTTTGGAATTCATACAAAATGCAGCGTCGTAAATGCACTTTATCTACTGACATGTTTTTCACTTTAAATATTACAAGTAAGTGATAAACGGTAATAGCGGACTCCTTTTATATTATACAGCAGCTAAAGAAACAAAAAAAAAAAAATTCCAAATGACTCACTAGCCAGCTTTTTTTTATATTTACAACAAAATTCACCTGCCTATTTAAAATACGACAGAACTTTCTCTCCAACCCAATAGAACAGATAAATTGTGAAGAGAATTATATTTTATGTTTTACTGCAGGGGTGTCCAACACGTGGCCCGCGGACTGAGATTTATTTGAGGAGAAATTTATGTACAGGTAACAAGCAAATGCATTATATATATATATATATGTTTCAAAACTATAACTGTTTCAAAAAAATCCTTTTTGATAATAGAAATGTCATTTAGATTAAAATAGATTTCTATTTTATCAAACAGTTACATTTGATTTTACTATAGGTAAATTACTTTTTTTAATAAATTTCGAATTGCATTATGCATATCCTTTACTATGGATGGTACATCATTCTCTGTGTGTGTGACTTTCGTTTCTCCTCCTCCTTTTCTGTTTGGAGTGCCCAAAAAGCAAGAGGCAGTCAGAGATGTTTTTTGAAGTTTAAAAAAATATTCAGGTGGTTAAGATAAAGGACTATATATACTTAATCGTTTGCAAATGATAGCACTATTAAATTTCAACAATAAGTAACGAAAGATCAATTCAATAGAAACACCATAATTTTCATGAAAAGGGCAACTGTAATATTTTAAACATTATTTGATCATTGAATTATTATAGTATATAAACATTATTACATATATTATCTATGTCTGTATACATGAAAAATAATGAAAACAATAATAATAATTCATTCTGTTTTAAATTTTCACTCCAATAAATGTTTTTTTGTGTCCAAATCTGATATAAAAGTACATATTTTTATGCCCGCGAGATTATAATGTTTTTTCGAAGTGGCCCGCAAGCTCATTTGGGTTGGACACCCCCGTTTTACTGGATTAAGTTAAGTTATTTATTATATTAAAAGAAGTGTCACACAAACGTTAGAATTTACTTCTAATGTAACAAAACAACATATATATCCTCAAGAACTTGTGTATTGGCATAGTTTAATTTGGAAGAATTCTTTAGAAGAATTCTAGAATTTTCTTAGAACTCTTTACTCTATTTGATAATTTCAAAATTCTTTAACATTTATCGACCTTAAAGACAGATTCTCGTCAAGTAGCTATCAGACATTTTATCACTATGCTTTACTTAAAATGTAGAAGAAAACTAATAAAACTTATATGTGAGCAAAAAGAAAATAGTTACACTTATAATTTGCTTGCCGTTACCTACCAGCTTCGCTTGGTATTTCATGAAGTGTTCTATGACTGTAAACTACAGTTAGACCTCTATATAACGAAGTCGCTAAATCCTGGTAAAAAGTTCGTTATATGGAAAATTCATTATATAGAGGCTCATTTTTTACTATACTTTATAAACCACAAAAAGCAAATTTTAAATTCATAAACACTATATATTAAAAAAAGTAATTATTCACACATTTTTTAAATTAATATATGTTTATTTTATATATCTTACCCATCAAAAAAGAAAGAAAGAAAGAAAAACTGCAAGGAAAACAAGAAAAAGAATGTCGAAGAATTCACTGTATTTTCAATATTAAGAAAATAATTTTATACTAAAATTTATGAATTGTAAGGACTTTTTATAATTTAAAGCTCACAAGTAATATTAAACATACATTATGTTATAATTAGAACACGGGGACGCGGGACAACTCCACTGAAGGTGAAAGAGGATATCGAAGATGTTTCTAGTGAACTGGGCAATGGGGGTTAAAGGTTGCACTTCTTGGATGAAACGTCTAGAGCTCTATTGCTCTCTGCGAGTTAGGATCTAATAAAATCAGTTCAAGATTTATTACCAACATAAAAGGTGTTAAAGAGAGAATAAGTTGAATTTTTTTCAGAATTAGTTTAAAAATATGGAAAACAAAAATTGAATCGCAAAAGAAAAAGTTCGTTATATAGAAAATGCACTTCGCTATAGAGAGGATATTTTGCAAAGAAAATCGTGAGATGTTCAAGGTTCCAGGAAAAAATTCGGCATGTAGAAAAATTCGCAATATAGAGGTTCGACTGTATTTATATATAAAAGTTATTGACATCTAAGGAAGAGAACAGTGGCCGAGTGGTAGTACATCGCGCTTCCACGTCATAGGTATGGGTTTCGAATCCTGGGTTGGGCAAGTTCGACTCAGCCTTTCTTCCTTTCTGTGGATGGATAAATGTGTACCAAGCTTGCTTGGAAACCGAACACTAGGGGTTTCGCGTCAGACTGACCACTTGACCGAAACATCTGCACATGCACCCCGGTGCCTTATTTCGCGTAAACTGAGATAGGCTCAGTATGCCTTGGCCCTCATGGGTTGTTACGCCATTGAGTGCACTATTGACATCTAAGTCCTGGCAATAAACTATCATTTGTATAGAAAAAATTCCTGTAGCCCTCATCTTTTAATTTAAAAGAACAAAATTTGAATTTTTAAAACGAAAGAATAGTTGTGATATTCCCCCTCTTGGGAGAATATCTCTCGTAGTGTCAGCGCGAGCAAGAGGTGTAGGATTAACGGAAGAACTAGAGGCATACATAATCTTAATATATCTTTATTAAGATTTTCAACTTAAACTTCTGACAAATTAAATTATAATAGTTAATGTGAGAGAATCTACGATAGCAAAATACGCAACACACAATTTATATAGAGAGATAATAACGACTTAACCTAACTCAGACCACTATTAATAACTGAATCACCTAAACTCAATTCTAATACAATCACTGATTCTAATATTAAATAGTTAATCCTACCTTGTTGCAGTCTGAAGAATCAATCACTAATATAATAAAGGCAATCTTGTATTTACTTGCGTGCACTGATATGCACCTTGGTTCTCTATATCTTTATCAATTATAAATTCTAATCACCGCTACGCAACCTTATCCAAACTTGAACCACGAACTATATTAACATTCCTCTACTTGCCATCAACTGCCACAAATTGCCATCTCGCTTTCTCTAAGTTCCGATATTTAAAAGCTTGTTAATTTGCATCTTTCATTCACATTTAACTTCTTGGATTTGGTTGGAAAAGAGTTGCCATTAATTTTGGCCCAAAGAACCCAAAGGACATGTTAAAGAAAAGACGCGTGAACCCGTCACATGGTTATCTTTTAAGCCTCGTAACCCACTCTCCAGAGTTGATTTTCTCGAAGCCCATTTTTAGTGGTTTTCTGAGCAACAAAATAAACACGCTTGCCAAATTTCAAGACTGCAGGCCTAATAGTTCAAAAATGGAATTTTTCTTAAAATTTATAAATCTCGTAACCTCTTCCCTCAAAATACTCTTGCTTGTGGATTTCCGCAAAACTTGTTTTTAGCGCATCTCTTCAGAACAAAAAATTAAGCTTAACAAATTTCAAGTGTGTGGATCTAAAAGCCGTATCACACGTTTACATTACGAGCAATTTTTCGTCCAATTCGTGCAATGTTTACTCAGTTGCCATAGCTACGGCTTCCGAACAACTTTTTACCAGTGAGCTCAAGAAGTTGTTCCAAATAAAAGTTGCTTGAAATTCTAGCCAATGGGGTTCTTCGGCACCCTATGTCATAAACAAGATGGCGACTTCAATTTCGTCAAACACATTAGATATGACGGATAATAGTTTAATGGTGTTTAATATTTTGATGACGTAAAATATTTTTTAATAGAATGGTGCTCTATTTCTGTTTACGCCCATCAACAAAAGCGCTAGGGAAATAAAAGAAATAATTTTGGAGATTCGTTTGCCGAAGCAGAAAAATCGGCGAGTAATTTTTCAATGTGAAGATAGAGCGCGTCTGACGTCAGAACATGTCGTTCTGCTTACGGCAATCCTTCACCTTCAGATAGGACGAAAAATTGGTCCAAAAAATTGCACCAAAAATGTACGTATGATATGGCCTCAATAACTCAAAATCGAAAATTTTTATTCCCCCCTATAGCCACCGTAAAAGTTTCTTGCAAATTGGTTCTCATGAAAACCGTCTCTTCGTGGATCTCTATTCAACAAAAGAAACATGCTTGCCGAATGTCAAGTATGTAGATCTAACAGTTTCAGATATCCTTTATGTATATAGATTAATATTTTAATTTTACGGTCCTTTCTGAATCGAAGATGAATAAAATTATGATAATTATAGTAAATAACTTCTAATTAAACGCAGTATCTTTGTTGTGATTTATTCAAGAAAGTACACAAACAGACTATAAATTGTTTTAAAGTCACACGTTTTGCATCTTCAGAACAGAGCAAATTTTGCATTGGTTTCGCATGGCGATTTTTTGTATTGATTCATTCAATATGCAGAGCCTTATTTTCTCTAAAAACATTTTCTGACATCGAAATGTGATATTCACAGAGGATCAACATTTTATGAATAATACAAATAAAAAATGGCTTACGATTTTGTTGCTTACAAAAATTATCTACAAAGCTAATTACACTTTAGGATTTCTCATGGGTATGTCGCTGTGAGACTGTTAAACGTTACGAACTGTTGGTTACGGAACTTTCAAGAAAGGGAATTCGAACAATATGTTTTTCAAAATATTTTGTTTGAACAGGGTGTCCACGAGCTCTTCTCGCCAAAAAGAAAGAAAAAGAAAAAAGAGATGACATTATTTTTAAATGGAAAAATATCTCCTATAGAATTTAAAGATGTAACTGGAAGCATAAAGAAATATTTGTATATATTGATTCCGTATTACAGTAATTAAAAGGGCCGGCGTAATTTTGCTTCGTTTCATTGTTAAATGCCAATCTAAATGTTAAGCCTGACAGTTTTTGTGTGTCTCTCACTGCATACTCTTTAAAAAATAATTCTTTAATAATAAATGTTTTTATTTGATTTATAAAAAATAATTTTTTTCTTTTTATGTTGTTGCTTTATTCTCGTGATTAGTAACCGTTACTTGTTCTTTTATTTAGAAAATTCCCTTATTCTTTACAGAATATTCAGTGCTTACAATTTATTTCCAAAACAAGGGTAGTGGGTGTTCTTTTCGCCCTTCTTCTAATCCTCAAGGGGGAAATACTTCCAACAAATTATTTGATTTGAGAACCTCTTTCTGTAAAGGAACCGTGACGTATGTAAAATAAAACATCAATTTAAAGGTAAGTGAATTGAGTTCATGGAGGAAGATAGCAGTTGGAAGTCCTGATGCTAGATTAAATTTCAGCTTATATTTGAATTGTTAGTGTATCCAGAAAAAGGATTAATTGAAGGAATAGAACCGAATATCTGCATTAAAGGATAAGTATCTTTTTTCATAAATACTTAGAATCTGCTACAACTGACTCGTTCCCCTTTAGCAAGAATAAAAGTTGATAGTATTCAAAAGTGATAACACACACACACACAATAAAAACCTTGTTGATTTTTGAAGATGACTGAAATTTTTTCCTTACACCAGGCATGTAAAACACGCGGCTCGTGTAGACATTTTACAAAATTAAGTACATTTTACAAAATTAAGTACATTTTACAAATTAATTACATTTTACAAAATTAATTACATTTTACAAAATCAATCTTTAAGGATTTTTTTTATTTTGAAATTTATTTCTGATAAGCTTATAAAAATTTACAACCATATTAACCTGCTATCTATTCCTGTTTTTTTTTTTTAAAAAAAACCCCTATTCAATTATAGAGAGAAATAGTCTTTAAATGCAATTTTTAAAAAATATTTTGTTAAATTTTTTTCATTTAATTTTATTATAATAAATTAATTTTTATTAAATTTTAAATGTATTTATATATATTATTTGTTATAGATCGCACTACGATTCATCGTGTGTGCGAATTTTATTTCTCTCTGAAGTGTTCAATCAGCGAGAGACGAATTGCGTGACGTCAGAAGCAGTTGAAGTTTTATTTTTCAAAATTTTAAAATCCTAAGATGGCTAAGACAAAGTCTAGTGTTTACTTAATAGTTTGTGAATGAAAATGAATTTTGGTTTTTATCCATATTAAACTAAAAAGTTACTTAATAAAAACATAATCAAACTTCAAGAACAGAGTAAGAAAAGATGAACTGTGAAGGCGAACATCGTAATTTTCAAGTAAAATAGGAACTGCAATATTTTTATGCCCAGAGCAAGAATAAAATATGTACCTGTCAAGTGAAAATTGTAATTTTGGTAACTGTATTAACTGTACTCGAGGGCTTTTTGGTGACGGCCCATAGTCAAATGACGATGTCGACACCTAAGCTAGCAATCCTCTCCTAATTTCCGCACCACACCAATGGGAAGATGTTGGAGCCTCGATGTATTTAACGTGCATCGACTTCAGCGGTACAAGGCTCGAGTCATGACTCGAGTTCGTTACCTAGACCGCTAGGTTACAGCAGCCACCTAAATTTGTTAAAGACAATACAGTTGCAGTAAAAACTAGTTATATATTATCACTTTTAATTGCAAGAACATATCGAAACTATTTACTGAAGAAGAATTTATTAGTGGATGTTTAATTAAAGCTCAGGAATTGCCGTATTTACTTAAATCTAAACCGCACTTTTTTCCAATGTTAATGCTACTGAAAATCGGGAGTGGCTTAGAATCGAAGGGAAAGAAATTTGTTGGATGGAGTATTTAGAGCAATTAAGGGGCACGTATGTTATTAAAAGTTTGTAATACTGATAAAACAAATAATTATTCACTTCTCTTATTAGTTCTCATTTTAAATTTATTTTAATTTTGTAAAATTTGATATGGATAAACCCTTTTACACTATTTTTCATTTTTCACAAAAACTTGTTGAGAATTTGGGGTGCAGCTTAGAATCAATAATGGATTAGATACGGAAAAAAAGAACGATATTATGTCTAGCACAAATTAAAATATTTTTTTAAAGTGTAAGTTTAAGACGAAATTCTGTAGCCAGCAGAGGTGATGAAATAGTCGAGAATTGTAGTCGAGTTGAGTCATATATTACACATAATGCATATTTTTGGATGCATTTAAAGTAGTTTTGAGATAAAGTGTTCCTTGGAAAATTTGGTTTGCCTTGCAACTGATAGCGCACTTACCAAGACCAGCATTACTAAAGGAGCAGCAAGATTAAAAGAAACAAGCAAACAGGATGGTAATAATAATTTTGAACATTTTCATTGTATTACTTCATAGCAAAGGCTGTTCTTGGGCATGAACTTGAATAAATTGGACATGTTTTAAAATAGTCAATAAAATTGTAAACTATATTCGAGCATGCAGACTTTAGCATAGTCGATTTGCTTCATTTCTGGAAGGTATAGAATATGAATTATAGGTCAACCATATTATACGTAAGTTCAATGGATTTCGAGACATAAAGAGTTAAAACGATTTTTTTAATTTTCTGGAAGAAATCATTATTTTCTTGGGAACAAAAAAAAATTATGTATGTACTGAATTAAAAGATGAAAGAAAAAAAAGATGCTGAATTAACCCTCTAACCGGATAGCACGGAAAATTCCGTCAGTGTAAAGATGCTTCGAAAATGGACTGCACGGATTTTTCTGCCTTCAAGTAACGTTTTCAAAAGCGGATTAGCCGCACTTTTCTGAAATCCTTTCCCCCTTTTAAAGGTTTAACATCTTGAAAGATAATTGGGGACGGTGGAAGAAACACAGCAGGACACTAATAGGAAGTTTTATGGCTCGCAGGAAACCCCGTGTTTTGACCCTGGGGCAATCGTAAAAAATCGAGGGGAAATTTCTTTAGACCCCAGGAAGTGTTTATTTGTTACCTCGTTTTTTTAAAGTTTTGTAAAGTCCCAACGCATAAATAAAATATGTTATAATTCCCTTTTGGTTTCATATTAATTTGAAACTGTAACAAGTTGGGGCGTGTCAGTGCAATCTGCTATTTTATATAGTTAAACAAATTATCTTTTTTTAAGTATATTCTTTCGCTTCATTTTTCTTATTTAAATCAAAGCTTTCAGGTTTTGAAACATGATTATTTTATTATAAGATACCGAAAAAATTAATAAAACACCAAACTCTTTAAAATTTGGAACCTTTTCAATTTTCCAACCACTAAAAATGAATAAATTTAAACTTCATCAAATCATTTGAAACATTTTCTTACACTTTGATAAAAATAATAACGAAAAAAAAAACTAATTAAGATTTATTAGTTTTTTTTTTTAGATTTCAAAGCCTAAGTGTTCAGGGAAGTTTAAGTACAGTGCCTAGTTATATATTGTTAAAATACACCGAATTATATTTGAATTTTAAGTGCTTGAACTTCAGTTTACATCAAAGACAACATGAATGAAGATTTTCACACATTTTTTTTTATAACTTGAATTTTGAATAAATGGTAATCAAAAATATACGGAAACATTTACAGTAGACATTTATGCATATAAATAAACATAAAAATCAATTTTAAATTCGAGCTATTCAAAAACATTCGAATTATTGTTCAAAAATATCTATTTATATAAAATACCTCAACATTTATCTTTTTTAAAGGCTAACTGAATAAGTAATTAAAATCTGGATATTTTTTGAAATCTCGACCGTATAAAGCTAGAAATTTTATGTTAGAAATTCCATTTAAAATTTCGAAAAAAAAATGCATCGCGCAGTTAAAAATTATTTACCATAAATTTTAGCAATTGTTTGAGTATAATAAAAATTTCAAATTTTATTATATAGCTTCTTTGGTATCTTTTAATATATTTCGAAGATTTCATACAATTCAGTTGAAAACTGCATGCTAAGAGCAAAAAATATACTAAAAAAATTGATGAATATGCAATTACAATAAATTCTTACATAGAAGCAAAACTGAGAAGCTAAAGCGTAGGAATAAAAAATTTTGAGTATATCTGAAGTAGTTTTCGCGAAATATTTATTTTAAAGTTCAGAAATTTTGTGTGCGTTATGTTATACTTAATATTAATTAAATGGTTAAAATAATATGTTAATTTTAGTCATGTAATCGTTTGATGACACATTCATATACTAATAAAAATTATCATGGTCATTGATGCGAATGTCAAGAATTTTATGTAATTTTAAATTCAGACATTAAGATATTGATGAAGAAAATATAAAACGACCATCTAAAATACATGAAAAATGCAGTCTGCTATAAAATGATCTTGACAAACAAAATCCGGCATTTTCACTTACTATGACAGAGCCGGCTTAGTCAGGGGCGATCTGGAAAAACAGAGAGAGAACCGCGGTTTTGATGGATGCCGCTCTAGCTTTTAAAGTTCTCAGGAAAAATTATATATATATAAATTACAAATGCAAAAATAAATCTTGTAATTTTCCATACATTTTTATAACAACGAATTGTGGAATTGGCTTCCAATACATTGTTGTGTTTGACAATATGTAAGGTAACCAACCCTACTTTAGATAGATTTGTACTACTTTTTCGTAACCGTATTCCTTTTAAAATTAATTCGTGCAGCCGAAATACACCTTTTGCACCCTTAAAAATTTATGTAAACTATAACGGTTAATTTTTATTTATGCAACTTGTGAAATGTTCATAATTAACCATTTCCGTCTAACAGTTTGGACTCCCTCATTCATTAGGGATTTATATAAGATTCTAACATTAAATTTTATTTTTCACCGAATAGGATCGAGTGGTAGTGTATGGTGCTTCCACACCACAAGTCTGGGGTTCTATTAACGGGCTGCGCAAGGTCGACTCTGCCTTTCATCCCCGCTACATTGGGTCGATAAATGAGTACCAAGCTTGCTTGGGGTCTTAAACACTGAAGGTCTCTCTTCAGACAGACCACCAAATCGGGACATCTGTTCATGCACCTCAGCGTCCAATGGTCACGTGTAAAAGCTTTTAGGATTTTATAACTGATCTTACAATCCATATACGTTTTATAGTAGTATATTTAAAAATGATAAAGACATTTTTACGACTGTGTGAGCTGTTATGCCTCGTTTATAAATATAAAAAATTGCATTCAGCTACAGTTTTTAAAATGTACAAAAATAAGTGGAGAAATAGGATACTTACATATAATGAATATTTTTGACTGCAGTAAGATATATTTATATTTCAGTTTCTTTACAATTTGAATAGAAGTTGTAAGCCATTTTACGAATAGTTTGATATAGAGTATAAACCCATAGGCTGTTTAATATTGTAAAATATTTTACTTTGATACCAGCACACATTAAAATAAGGCTCATTTGCAGTTATATGATCAGCTTCAGTGATATTTAAATTTTCAAAAATAGTCTACACGTACGAAAACATTCTTTCACAACCGCACACCACATCTCATACTATATCTTCCCTACAGCAGGAAATATTTGTGTATACTGAAAAATTTAATACAGGATACATTTCCAAGTGTTAAATTTGTTTTTAAAATTTGGTATGAATACATTGTGGAACTATCGGTTAACTTCACTGAATAAAATTGTTTTAAGTGTACTGTTTTGAAAGACAAAATTAATTAGGGAGAATTTTTCTCACAATAGAATTTGTAATGACTGAATTGTGTGAAAATGTAGTTATCGATGTGTGACATTTTTCCTTGTAATAAAAGAAACAGAAAGATAAGAAATTTAACTTGAGTAGAAAATGGTTAGAAGTACTGTCATGCACATTTGAAGAAGTATATCCCCCATTAAAATTAAAAATTATTGACTGAATGTGTGTTATGTCCATCACAAATGCCGATGTAGAAAAGATATTTTTATTTAATACAAGGAGTTCGAAATAGAGAGCACTAGGAATGAAAATTTAGATTTTTCCGAAAATATTCAGTTAACATAAAAATATCATTTATATGATTTAAATTTAAATAAATTAAAAGTATTGAAATCATTTTTTATGTTATTCTAAATTAAAAATATAATTGAATAGAGAAAGATCTGTTTTATTTCATAAATATGCACCATTTATTGTCTTAATGTTTAAAAAAAAAGATAGGGCCTTTACTCTTTTTACCTCATAACTTTTTTAAAAACAGGAAAGTGAGCGCGTTTTCTTACTCTCATATTCAAAAATGAATACAGGATGCTTTTTTTCTGGTTCAAATCGCAATACCAAAATATATTTTTTTAATTTTTAAAAAATGACAGAAAAATAAATTTTGTTTGAAGAAAATATAACTATTTTTCAACTTTTAACACGCCATTTATTTCATGTTTTTTTTTACCCTGCATTTTGTTTTAATTTTACTGTGACTGAATCTATGGGAAACTACAGAGTAGAACTACGGTTTTCATACAAGATTGCCCAAGGCAACTTAACAGCTAGCTGTAAACGATTGATCTCTTGGTTCTTACTTGACAAAGGAACCGAACTAGGTCATAAAATTGTCCCAGTTCGACCTCCCAAGTTCTAAAACGGGGAAAGGATTGAAGTCTGTTGCATTTTTAAAGGCAATAGCAAAATAAGAGTAAAACGGTTTCGGAATAACTTTTCAGGAGGAAGGTATCCACTTAGAGGGTTAAAAGATAAAGTAATATCAACTGAGAAAACACCTGGCTTTCTCTGTTGATCTTGTAAGTCAACTTAAGCTTCAAGGCAAAAATCCTTTTGTTACAATGCTATTTGGTATTAACACTTTCAAACAAAAATTATTATAAATTTTTACAAACAGAAAGAGAAAACATCTCACATTGAAAGCTTTCAAAATCTATAGATTAAATCACTTTCCCTAAAATTATTCTCACCAAATTAAGAAGGAATTCGATTTAATATTTTCTAAATTTTAAGATTTTGAGTTACAATTTTTCATTTCTTAACTTCACCTCTAGCTATCGATATTGAAATTATTGATGAAAACTTATACAAACGGAATGATTGAAGTCAATTGTGATTCTTTGCAGAAGCAAAAATGTTTGGAAGTTGAAACTAGATTTTTATACATATTCATCAGTAGATCAGTTTCTTAAAATGTTATGATTTGTTACGCGTATAATGAATGGCTATGTTTGGAAGCAATTATTTATGCGAGAAACTTTTTCCTGCAACGAAAAATAATAAAAATTCTTCAAGGTCAACAGGTTAAATGATCACAACATTTATTATCATTTTCAAAAAATTACATCAGCTCAATATGTTTAATCAAGTTTTGATGACTTGCGTTGAGAGAAAATAAATGATGTCAAATATCTTCTAAAAGTAATATTAAATTGTATTTCGTATAATGACTTTCATTTAGTTTTCTTATAAAACAACATAAAACATGTATAATTTAAAAAAATAAAGGAACTATTAAACGATTATGTATGTATAATATTTAATCCATTGAGTTTGATAAAAACAGAATGTAATCATTCTAAAAATCCTGTTTTATTAATTTTTTTAACATTGAAAACATACGGCCCTCAACTCAATATAAAATAGTTAACGTGGCCCGTGATATCAAATGAGTTTGACAGGCCTTTCATATATCACAACTAATATTAAATTATACTATATGATGAAAATAATAAATTAAAAATAATATTGTATATAATTTTTATATTATATTATATTGATATTCATTATTGAATGATACTCTCTCTGGTTATTTTTAATCTATTCATATATTCTTCATTTAAAATATATTTTAAAACAGTTCTTTACAATTATTTTCCTGACGACTTGTTACCGCTAGGCCGCCATCTTGGATTCCACGTAATTCGACAACAAGCACTGCTGGCGCGTAGCACTCCTATATCAAATATAGTTTCTTTGTAGAATTAGGCATTTTGTTAATCAGGTCAATGATTTGTTGGATACACCAGTGCTTCTCAAACTTTCAATACTGGCGCCCCCCTTTTCAATCACAATTTTTATCGCGCCCCCCTTATACATTAATAATGCACTAAATGCAATAATAATGCACTTTGACGCTAAAGCTACAATACGAGATCTTAATTATAAACCATACAAATGAATAACATAAGTATTAAATTTTGAATACTACTTATAAGCAAAAAAAAAATAAATTAAGTAATAGGATAATTATTATTTTTTTCTCTTTCTCTAATTTTTAAATTGAACATATTGCAAAATGCGGTGACTGCTTAGAAGACAAAATATGGATATCTGCTAAATATAGAAAAATAACTCAGAGGGTCAATTTCTAATCATAAGCATTCCTTATAAAAACTTTGCTTTGCAAGACAAGCCCATGGAAGTCGTTAATACTTATTAAACTTGTTCTTAATTTAGTATTAATTAATTAGTTATAAAAAACTCTGTGCAGCACTGATACATTAAAAGTATACCGACCGAAGTACTCGCTCTTTGCAGGAGTTCATTTACAAGAAAATAAAACATTCTTGATATAATTGCTGTATTGTAAGGAGAGTAAAGCCAAGTGCACGACAATGTTTACAAAAATGTAAAATTTTTTTTAAATGATTGCTTAAATTATAATTAGTTTTAAGCGAATTTTAATTTTAAGCCTTCACAGAATTAGCATTTATAATTGATGTTAAATAATGAACAATAATATAAAATTCCGATGAAGAATAATTTTATTATTTTTAATATTTAAAGCAAAAAGACTTCAACATGTTTTAACCTGGGAGCAGGCAGGCACTCGATACGGTCGAGCGGGGTTATTGAGTCACCCCAATCCTTTTTTTATAATTATTTTTTTGTACACGATACAAATCGTTATTCCAGTGAATAATTTAATTAAGAGAAAGTTTACTTACCTACTTTCAGGGACTTTTCAATTTTTCTTTGGTAACAAATAAACAGTTTTGCCAGAATTAACAATTTCGTGATCTGTGTGTCCCGCGCGACCACTTCCGGGTAAAAAGTGTATTCATTATGATAATATGTATGTTACTGCTAAAAACAATTGTTATAATTTATATGTTTGAAAATACTCATCTTGGTCTAAGTCTTCGCATAGTAATCCATCAAAGTGTGTGTGCTTTCCGTGGTTTTCCAAATATCATAAAACTGTTTTGCATGGAAAAAAGCGCAATAGAGAAATACATTATTTACAACTTCCTTAAATGAGAAATAAACACATAAGAGAGGGGTAATAACTAACTGAACCAATAACGTAGAAGGTCAAACAAATTACAGCTATAATGTGCAGTATTTCAAAAATAATGATAGTGATGAATTTTTTATGTTCCTAAATTGTTTCGATTCTACATCTGGGATCTGTTTTTTCTCTGAAAGAGTTGTATGTTAGGTTTAAACATAAAAAGCGTAGTAAAAAAATCTCTCATCTTGGGATTACAGCAAATCAAATAAAAGTTTTTTTATTTGGTTATAGGATCAAAGATAGATAATTAAGTACAGAAGAAGTTTTTTTTATGACTTAATATCGCCTATAACTTATATCAGAGTAAAAGTGCATTTTTTATTGTGTCTGAAAGTATTTTGTTTTAATTCATTCCTGTAAATTAATTATTTTTTAAATCTTTTATTTTCGATATGATCGTGCCCCCCTCGTAAGATTATCGCGCCCCCAGGGGGCGCGCCCCACAGTTTGAGAAACACTGGGATACACCGATGAATTTCGTGGACCTCAATCTAACAGCGTCAGACAGGTGACATTAGTAACAATAACAATAAATCCATCATTGGTTTGAACTTCTTGTTTCATCTATCTCTTATATTAATAAAAATTTTTTTCTTCCAAAATGTAGTGATTTGTACTGTAAATATGTTTTAAAATGTACCTTTTCTTAATGAATTTGAATTACCGAATGTAACTGAGGCGTAACTTGTTTCACGAGCTACGTTAAAAATACATTTTAAAACTGTTTTTTTTTTGTAAAAGGGTGTTTTTTTAGAGGTATAGAACTTTAAATTGCAATAAAACAACGATGTATTATTCGATTGACATGAATTTTTTTTTATTCGAAAGATAATCTTGTGCCATTACATTTTAATATGATTTCTGGCATAGTACTGCCACAGCTGGCTCGGATGTAGTCCAATCTGGACGTCCAATTTTCGATGACTTTTTCCAACACTTGTGGCCGTATATCGGCAATAACACGGCGAATGTTGTCTTCCAAATGGTCAAGCGTTTGTGGCTTATCCCGCATAGACCAATAAGTTTACATAGCCCCACAAAAAATAGTCTAGTGGTGTTAAATCACAAGATCTTGGAGGCCAATTCACAGGTCCAAAACGTGAAATTAGGCGGTCACCAAACGTGTCTTTCAATAAATCGATTGTGGCACGAGCTTTGTGACATGTTGCGCCGTCTTGTTGGAACCACAGCTCCTGGACATCATGATTGTTCAATTGAGGAATGAAAAAGTTAGTAATCATGGCTCAATACCGATCACCATTGACTGTAACGTTGTGGCCTTCATCGTTTTGAAGAATGATTCCACCAGCCCATAAAGCGCACCAAACAGTCAGTTTTTCTGAATGTAACGGTGTTTCGACCTACACTTGTGGATTAGCTTCACTCCAAATTCGGCAGTTTGGTTTGTTGACGTAGCCATTCAACCAGAAGTGCGCTTCATCGCTAAACAAAATTCGCTTATGAAAATCGGGAACAACGGCAATCTCGTTTTGGGCCCATTCGACAAATCTACGCCTTGCTTGATGATCGTTTTGATGAATTGCCAAACCAAACTGAGAATTCCCTTGACAGCTGTTAAATCGGTCGCCATCTTGGAAAATAATGCCAACTTACACTTCTATACCTGGGAAAAAAACACCCTATACTATCTGTACTTTTGAAAATTGATGAATATATTTTGGGGATTTAAAACAGTAATAATTTTCTAGAAGTGTATTTATCTTTAAATACACTAGAATACTTGATAAAGTATTACTAGTTATGTAAAATTTTTAATTAATCATACATTTTCCAAGTTTAATTTCGAATTATATATGGAATACATTCTAGTGTATAACAAGCACCTATATTTCCAAAGTGCAATTTTGAATTTTTAGATATATTTGCCGTATAGCGCTATAAATGTACAATGCTCTATATTTAAAGACCTAGGTATTGTGTGTGTGGGTAGCAAATGCAAGGAATGCAAATAAACCTGATGTGAGGGGGGGAGGAAGGGCTCCGAAGGATGCAAGAGCTTTGAAATGTGCACTAACTGTTCTTTTGAGCCGGCCTCGCCTGCTCTCATGCTCGAATGCCTAGAGCTCTCCAAGAAAGATTTAGCAGACGATCGCTTGCTGGTGTTGAATTTTTTTGAAACTGTACGAAGTCATGGACCTGATCTAGCACTGCTGACCAATGGGAACGTGCAACAACAGCAAACCTGACGAAACTAAAATGTCATTTAAGCAAAATTTTAGCAAAATAATAGTAAAGTAATATTTAAAATATAAAGTTTAGTAATTTAGTTAATTTTAGTAGCATAAATTTTTTTTTAACGTCAATTCCTACTTCTCGTTAGAAAAACGTTCTTGCGCCATCTGTTACAACTAGTTGTAACTTTGATAGAAATAAAGCAGAATAAGCTTAAAAATAAAAAAAATAATATAAAATTAATGAATTAAAATTTGAAAAAAAACCGTATTAACATCGAGTGTCATCCACTAAACGTTTAAAAAAATGTATTTGAACGTGAATGAATGATTAGAAAGTATTTTATTAATGATTGAAAATTTGAACAAGATATATAGTATATATATATATATATATATATACAGAAAGAGAGAGAGAGCCAATTGTAGGAATTAGAAAAATATAATATATATATCTCACAATCACAGTAGCACAAACAGACTTTTTATGCAGAACGGGCTTGTATGCTAAAAACGAGTGGAGGCATCGAAATGTAATGTCTCTGGTGAAAATTAAAATCTTTGGTTTATTTCGGGGGGGGGTGTACCCGTAAAACGCACCTGTATGTTTGTCACTGCTAACAATCTAGACGGAACGGAAGATGATTATGTATTTATGGATCAGGGTAACAGTAATGGGGAAAAGGTAAAATGAAAAGAATGAAAGACAAACAGGACGAAGTTTTCATGTTATGCAATAATGAAAGTTTATAGGAGATGTCACTTCTTTTAAGTAAACAGTATTTACATATGTGCAGAAATACGTTCATGTACTCGTCCCTTTATTTTTAAAGCTATCCTTTTTACATCCGGGGTATATATGACGTGTATCCGCAAATTTCGATCCTGTTTTTTGAGTTCAAAGTTATAGTCCAGAAAATAAGGTAAGTATCTTCCTTAAACTGAAAGAAGTTATCCATTTGAAAAGTTGAGAGAAGGATGTACTATCGGGGTTTGTAGGTAATAAAATATTAATTGCAGATGAGTTTTTCAAGAAACATTATTTTATTGGGAAATTAAATATACATACATACATACATATATATATATAAACAATAAACGTGTGAGAGATTCGTTCCCCTCTCTTGCCCGCCTAGAGATGTGGGAAGAAAAACGAGCCATATTCAGAAACAATCTATTTATTGATCTCACAAAATAGCAACACTGATTCAATTAATTTCAACGAGAAGAGATGTTCTCAATATAAACGATACGTGGATTAAAACTGAGATGCACGAATTATGAGAGGACTATCAATATCGACCTTCTTACTGTAGGATCAAATCTATTGTTCCAATTATCTTAACAATATTAAACTTTAGTGACCAATCGTCACTTTAATTCTTTCAACTATCAAATATTTGAAATACAATATAAAATACTATAATACCTTTTCAGTAGCAATTTATTCTATCTCCTTACACTCCCTCTAGCTAGCTTGAAAGCTTAGACTATATATAAAGCAAACTAAATTTAAATATCACTTTTTTTTTCTTCAAAGGGTTGGTTGTGAATAAACGCGAATTGATAGCCCAAAGATTTCCCATGAGAATTAATTGAAAGTACGTGGATAGATCCACCACAAATGCAATCAGATAAAATAATTTTTCTTGGCCATTGTTTATTCAAGGGAAAAATAACAGGTTTTTCATCCCTTTCCTAAAATACGGAAAGAATTTTCACCTCTTCAGTCAATTATACTTGAACCTCCGACATTATATATTTACAGCTGAATTCCCAAAATTGACCACCTCTTTAATTTTGCATACCTTTGTTAGTTGACCTATTTCTTTGTGTATTTCATTTACCACAGTATATATTTATTTCATAGGAAATCAGTTCTCTTATTATATGAGTATATTAACTATTTAGACTGCGACACGTTGCATTCATTTATTTTGAATAAAATTATAAGCTCCCAGTTAAACATTCTTTGTATCCAAAATATAAATAATTAAAAAAAAGAATGTTGATTTTTTCATTTTATTATACTATTTTATTATAAGTTTTTTGTTCACTTTTTATTATTGTTGCATGACATATTATTCGCCTTCTGAGATATTATCTACCTCGGGTTCAAGATTGTTTTGAAATCAGAGAATTTAAGTGAATTTTAAGCATCACCAATAAAAAACTGCTAAAACACCTGTACAGTTAAGGATAAAAAGAGAAAATTGATATTTCTAGTGATTTAGTATTGACAGATGTCATATTAGTCATAGCATACTATTGTTTTCTATGATTTTTAATGGTGTTTCTCTTCACGGAAGGTTTGTTTGAATTGCGGAGCCTTTTGTTACGGTTATTGAAACAAGTGAGATTAAAAAATTTAACTCGGTACGAATTTATTCTAATTTATATAAAAAATTTTATCTCGCATACAGTACAATTAGAGTAATTTACTGTAAGAAAATTTCAAATAAGTATAGACAGACGGGGAAGGGAGGGTGGGATGTGAATTTTTATTACTTACTTTTGTAATATACACATGAACAAAATTGTGATTTACTTTTCGCTGTCAGAAAAGCTGCTAAGACTGTAAGAAAACTTTAAATTTGTGTTTTGATATTTAATAACATTGTGAGTTTGATCTAAATATATTTTGATTAGGCGCAGGGCCAGATTTCCACATTTTTCTCGTGAGCAAAATGGAAAAATTGCCGTTTTCGCCACAAACTCCACCCCACCACAATTCACCAATCGTCGGTAGCAGCAGTGGCGTAACGTACACCCCCGCACTGTAGGGGGACAGCACTCTAAGGAGCCGGAAGCCTGACTGACGCTAAGTACGTACCCTTTGTAAAATCCGACTTGGGGCCCCAAATCAGACTTTGCAGGGGCGCCCTAATGTTCTCCGTTACTCCACTGGGTAGCAGTTAGGGTTTCTGATTTCCCCGTTTTTCTATTCCCGAGAATTTCCGAGAAATTCTGGGAACGTAATTGTCGTTACCGGAATTCCCAGGAATACATCAAAATTTCAAAAAATTTAAAAACAAGTTCTATCAATAATAGTTATATAAAAACTAAGGATACAGATAAATCCTAAAATTAATATTCATTCATATACTGAGTTTAAAAAACAAAACGAAACGAAATCTGAAAAAAGAAATTGTTACAAATTCGAATACAAAATAATTTACTTAGTTTTATAATAAATAAATATGTCACACTGTATCTTTATTTTGCATGTGCTGTTACAGTTTCGATTTTTTATTTTCAACTTTATCGAATTCACAGAAGAAAAGGCATTTTTTCCCAAAATAAAAGTTTAAATTTTTTTTCACTTTTAGCACTAAAAGCAAAAATTGTTAACGACATGGAAAAAAATGTTACAATTAAAGACTTTGCAAGTTAAAAATCTCGAAAGAAAAATTCACATTTAAAAATAATTTTACTACAATTTATGTTCCTTTACTGACCCATGTGCGTTTGGAAATTAATCAACTGATATAGAATCAATTATTTCTCTGTTGCTATTAAGAGATAAATATTAATGCATAAATACTTAAAAATTCATTTGCTGCTGAAGTATTTATCAATTACGTACATTGAAAATACTAATTATTGTAATTAAGAGATTTTCTTTGTATAATCGATTTCTTGTTTATGGAATTGCTACGTTATTGTTACATAAATATAAATAAATATATTAATGTAAGAATCTCACACAAGAGGAGGTCTCTGTGAGGTTGAAGTCCACAGTCGTCAAAAGTAGCTACCTCATGGATTAATTAAGCCCCATGCCATTCCCGGGAATACAAAAAGTACGGAAATATTAGGATTTCCTGGGAATTAACAATAGTAGCAAGAGATTGATTGCCTATGCCGGGGGCCCACTAAGACAGTCAGAAAATCCATTTTAGATCCAGATTTATTTCCCATTGAGCGATCAAATATTCGTCTTTTACATTTCACTATTAGGAAAACACAATTCCTTTATTAGAAAAACAAAGCACCTGAAAATGTTTCTACAAAGAGATTATCTGCAGAGTTTGGAGGATGTGGAAGAAAAATCTCAAGATTTTTTAAAAAAAACATTTCTTAAATTCAATTTTCTTTGTTATCTTACTGTCATTACTTCTGATATTGATACAGCACCTGAGGAGACTCAGCTTGAGCATAATGATTTGCAGTCAGATCACAATGTGATGGAAATATTTCATGCTATGACATTAAATTACTTTGTGACGGATCTATACACGTTCCTTCCATTAATCCTCTTGGGAGATCTTTTTGCTTTCAACTCGCGTTATTCACAACCAACCCTTCGGAAGAAGAGAATCGTGATATGTAAATTAACTGCAAGGCGAGGTATTCTAGATTGAGGAGAGAGTAGGAGAGAAGATATACTCGAGTCAGGTGAGATTGCTATTGAAGGTATCATATTAGAATTATTGTAATTTGAGACTTATTAGGAGGAAACTTTAAAATGACGCTTGTTCACTAAGATTGAACTGATATTAGATTAAATTGGATAATAGGTTATAGATCCTTTATTAAGGTAAGGATCAAGTTTGATAGTCTCCTAATCGTTCGCGTTTTACCGTCGTTGTTCCACTTTCGCGATTAGCATTGAGACATTCTCTTACTATTATTAGTTAAAATTATGTCTTTTCATTGTATGATAAATAAATAGATTAATTGATTATGTCGAGTGTATCTTCCCTACCTCCCACACATCTAAGTGCCCAAGAGAGAGGTCCAAGCCTCTCACAAATTTTACAAATCTTTGTCATCTGAGAAATTTCCTGTTATGAAAAAGTTCCCTGGGAAATTGTTCTTTATATTTCAGTTGATATATATTTGTGTGTAACAATTTGATAACAGTAATGCAGGTGCTGGAGTTTGCTGCGACATATTCTCCTTTTCTACACCAATAGGAATTCACATCTCTGCTTTTGATGCCGAGATTGCAGTTATATGCATTGTTATATCTTAACTTCTTCGCCACACAGATCGTGTTCCAAAGGTAGTTATTTCAAGTGATTCAAGGGCTGCCCTCCAAGCAGCATCTTATCTCGAGGCACCTAAATCAGTAGAAATTCTCAAACTTCAACTGTTAATTGACGATTTACTTCAAAGCCACATAGGCGTTGCCATGTAATGGATCCCATCGCATTGTGGTATTGATGTGAATGTTCCCTTTTTGCTTAGTAAAGAAGGGGACAAAAATTATTCGAACCTCAAACAGTAGAATTCCTGTCTATAGAGCCAAAAGAATCATAAAAAAGTACTACAGAGAACACTTCTGGTCAAAATTCAACCAGAAGAATAAACAAAAAGTGCGATTTAGCAAACTTCTTGGTATTTTAAAATGGTCCGCGAGATAGAGCTATGGTCGATTTTCGAATCGCCACTGGCCACGACTGCCTATCCAAGCATTTAAACACGATAGGCATTGCCCAGAGTCCACTGAGTAAACTAAAGAAATGAAGTCCAATGAAGAAATAGACGTCATTCAGTTGAGATGCTGCCGTGCTCTCAACTTTGGATCCATATTCGGATCCTGCAGATATTGGTAGGCTAGACACAAAATGTGTGTTTTATAGACTATACTTTGGACTTGTGTTTCTTGTTATTTGTCTCTATTCACTGTTTCTTATTTTGTTTGCAGTTGTCTTATAACCCATCATTGGAAATAAAAATATACATATTTGTGCGTGAGAGCGTAGTTTTTCTTGCATGAAGAGCAAATACAGATGCAATTTGCAGGCTGTGATCAGAATTTAGATAAGCAATCTTGCTTCAGATTTTAAAAAAAAATGGAAGAAAAGTGTGATAGGGGGTGCATTTGTTTCATTAAACTGGTTCTAAAACTAAGAGTGCTTGCAGCTATAGATAATGAAATTAGCACAGTACATAAATTGAATAAAACGGACAGTTTTATTTAACTCATATTTATTTTAATGAATGCAATCATTTTAAAAAGGTGCTGCGCTCAAGGTGTATCATCAGCTCCCGCAATATGGTCCTTGAGCCAAAACAAGTTGTCCACCCTCGGCCTAATTAATTCTCAGTCCAGACTACAAGAAAATTATTTATCATTTATTTAAAACTGAGAGTAAAAGATGATGAATTTCGCTACATTTATCAAAATACATGTTATTTTCTTTCAAGCCCAGAATATTCCCCAATACATAAGTCAAAAGTGTGAAAGAATTAAAACAAAAGAATTTTAATGGATACACAGACTCGATAAAAGAATGCACTACTTCCCAAATAGTTTCCGCCCAATGCAGAGGAAGATGCTTTAAAATATTAATTATTCAAAAATACTTTATAAAATATCTGGAAGAGATTCTCTCGCGATGCTTTTATAGACAATTCAAAAGTGCACATTAAAAAAAAAAAACTACTCTATCGTTCGAAATTGTGGAAAGAAAGCGAGATATATATTTCTTTTCGAAAAATTCCATTCGGAAGTTTTTTAACCTACTAGCTGGTATAACCGTTCTTTGCACCGGTGAATTGAAAAATTAAACAGTACAGTTTGAAGGATAGAGAAGTTTTTAATGAGTTAAATTTACGTGTATTGCAAATTAAACAAAAACAACAACAAAAAGTTCTTTGCATATCTCAGATGAACAAACAAACAAACAAAAAAAAGCAAAACCATATTTGTTAAATTTTAAGTCTGTAGATCTAATAGCTGATAAAAAGAAATTTTTTTTTATTTATAACGCCCCGTAACTCTCTTGTGGGTCGATTTTTGAAAACACCTTTCTAAGCTGATCGCTGCTCAGCAAAAGTAACATATTGTTACACAGTTTGTATAATGAACGTTTAAAGTAGGGTATATAATTTATATATCTGTATGTGTAATATATTAATTAATATTCCCTTTTGTTGTATTTATTTTTTGTTAAAATTGTAAGATTCGAAAGCAACGCCATTTTTTTCGTTGTAATGGCGATTCAATGGAAACATAGCGAAATGTTGGCGATAGAGCCAAGTTGGCATCATTTTTCGCGAATTGACGATTGATTGAACGGTGCAGAAGTTGATATTCTGTAGCGCCACCTGGTGGAGAGCTGCAACAAAGAGAAGAACACAAAAACTTTCTCCAAAAAAAAAAAAAAAAAATTGCGTATACATGCTAATTTTCATAGTGATTAGTTGAATAGCGTTAGAGTGAAGCGAGGTCATACATACGAACATCCATTTTAAAACACATAGATAAATTTATTATTTATATTAAACCAAAACCTTTTTTTTCATCGAGTTCTTAACCTAAGAGAAGAGCTTATATATATAACCTAAATAACCTTCCTTGCACTTAACAATTTCTTCATTGAGTTTTTAATGAGATATATACTGTCTAGGTATCGAATCTGATTCGATTGCATATGTTACCGTTTAAGTGTATAATTTAGTTATTTCATAGAATAACTAGGTATTTCACGAAATAACTAGACCAGTCAGTAAAAGTATGTATTAGATGAAAATTTTTTCATACTTTACCTAGTTTATTCTATGAAATAACTAATGATATAAACCGTTAAAGTAAAAAATAAACCATTTCAAAGTTATAATATAAATTTGCTGATCATAAATCGCTGAAATCTCTCGAAAAATACGTTTTATCCTTATTGTGGGGTTATTTAATAAATACTAAGGAAAAAACCACATGATATAGTTTATTATTGCTCATATTCCTAACATAAGTTAAATAGAAAGGATAAAAAAGGAATTTATTTCAGAAATAATTATATTTAAATATTATCTCAAAAAAATACTACCTGGGAAGAAAAACTGTTGCTTCATAAAAACATTGTGTAAACTTTTCCAAACAGAAATGTAAGAGAATGTTAATTTAAATGTTATGAAATACATTTATTTTACTTTCCGTTATTTATTAGAGCAAGGGTGGCCAACCCGTAGAGGCCACCTTGAAGAATTTTGTAGTCCACGAGATTCCGCGAGATTCCGCGAGACAATTTTACAAAATGCGATTGTTTTGTTCTCTATTTTGTTTTTAGTGTAGTGTTTTGTAACATATAAATTCCATAACTATCTATTTTATCACGTTGCTTCTGTTTTCATACACACTTAGAAATGGACAATATTGTATTGCTGATACCCCCGCTGGTTACCTGTAATTTATTGCGCTTCATATTGCAAGAGCTAGGCATGCTTAGATATGCGCAGTATAGCAGTGCGCCGGCCAATTACATCAAATACGCCAAAGAAAAAAACTTTCCTGCTACTTTTGAGAGTCGATTCAATAATTTAGACAAATCCAAAAAATTATTTAAAATACTGTCGGACCTCTATTAAACGAAGTCACTAAATCCCGAAAAAAAGTTCGCTATGTGGAAAATTCGTTACGTAGAGGTTCATCTTTTAATATACTTTATAAACGATGTAAAACAAATTTTAAATTCATAAACACTATATATTTAAAAAAGTAATTATTCACATCTTATTTAAAATTAATATATGTTTATTTTATAGATCTTATCCACCAAAAAAGAAAGAAAGAAAAACTGCAAGGAAAACAAGAAAAAGACTGTCGAAGAATTCACTGTATTTTCAATATTAAGAAAATAATTTTATACTAAAATTAATGAATTTTAAAGACATTTTATAATTTAAATCATACAAGTAATATTAAACACTCAATATTTTATAATTAGAACATGGGACCACTCCACTGCGGTTGAAAGAGGATATCGAAGATGTTTCTAGTAAATTGGGTAATGGGGCTTAAAGGTTTCACTTCTTGGGTGAAAAGTCCAGAATTTTTTAGCATCTAGGCGAGTTAGGATCTAATAAATCTAGTTCAAGATTTATGACCGCCCTAAAATGTATTAATAGAGAATAACTTGAAATGACCAGAAATACATTAAAAATACGGAGTAAAAAAATTGATTTGCAAGAAAATAAGTTTGCTGCATAGGAAATGCACTCCGCTATAGGGCGTTTATTTTATGAAGAACATTGTGAAATAATTCTTGGTTCCAGGAAAAAGTTCGCTCTATAGAAAAATTCGCAGTATAAAGGTTCGTTATACGGAGGTTCGACTGTATAATCATTACTTTCGTACCGATGTCGAGTCGGCCCCAGATTATCTCCAAAAGGAACTGATTGAATTATAACGCAATAATGAATTCAAACACATTTTTGAAACATCACAATTAAAAATAGATTTTTATAGCATTTATGTTCCAAAAGAAAAGTTTCCAATTTGAGAGATCTGGCACAAAAAGTTTTTATCTCTTTTGAATCAACATATATATATACCCGCGAATCACTTTTTTTTTCGAAAATTACATTAATCGAACATAAATCGATCCCAAACAAAAGAGACGAAAAACTGCCATGCCAATTACGATGTGAAAATTCATGCATGGAGATCGACTTGCAAAAACTAAGCGAAAAGGCTGAGAAACAAATATCTCACTAATTCAATGAAGTAAACATTATATTTGATCTCACACATTGCATTATTATTATCATATTACCTATGTTTGTATACGAGGAAAATAATGAAAACATCAATAATAATTTATTCTTTTAAATTTACACTGCAATAAATGTTTGTAATGGGTCCAAATCTAAAATAAAGGTATATATTTTTATATGCGGCCCGCGGCATTATAATGTTTTTTCGAAGTGATCCGCAAGTTCTGACATTTCGAAGTGCATTGCATATTATTTTTGAAACAAGCACACTTTTTACTATTACACATTTTTTTACACGAGCACCTTTTAAATACTTTTCCAGTGCTGAAGCTTTGAGCTGTTGCAACAGATCAAAGCATTGTTTGAATATCCGGATCCTCTTCAATGGAAATTAATTCTCACTTATACTGAACTAAGATCTAGAAAATATCATTATTTTATTCGGTCATCTCTTGTTCCTAATAGGTGATGATGAGGATGATGAGTGAATAGTAACGGCGCACTATTCAGCTAGCTACTCGAGGGCTTTTGACGACGGACCTCGTAATTTTGAACCATGGTCAAGTGACGAGGACGACACCTGAGCTGGCACCCCTCCCCTCTCCTAACTACCACACCAACGAGAAAACGTTTGAGCTCTCGACAGATTTAACATCCATCGCTCCCCTACACGGTGGGTCTTCAGTGGTGCTGGGCTCGAACTCGTGACAAGACAGCCACGATCCGATACCATGACCACTAGGTTACCACGGCCACTGTTCCTAATCAGAAAAATTCTTCCTCAAAGCAGCTATAAGCTGTTCAAAACTGACTAAAGTAAGCTAGAACCAGTTTAACAAACTTCCGAGTGCCGTATTTCATACTTTAAAGATCAAGTCATCGTTATTCTATAAGAGTGGTCTTTAAACTGTGTTCCACGGGTCACTGGGATTCCACAAGGCATACCCTGGGCATCTCAAAATGATTTTTACGGAAGTTGCTTTACGAAAATAACTGATATAGTTAATATTAGTGTTTAACCCTACCCTCATTATGATTTACTGCAGTTTTTTCGATACAGTATTTTTTTTAATCACTACATTGAAAATTAAGGGATATACGTAATTAAAATACTCAACTTTGGGGAGAGTTAGGAATCCGTTAGAGTTAACTAAAGATATTCAACTGTTAAATTAATTATATACACTATTCACTTAAAATAATTAGTCAAATCGTTTTCTAATGCCTTCATTAACGTACAAAAAATAAAATAAAAAATAAGACACCTTTTTTGACATAAACTATTTTTTCGGAACAAAAATGACAATCTTCGCAATTCGCTGGAAACGCCATGAGCCGAAAACGCAATTTCTGCTATAAAACTATTCACCTTCCCCGCTAAAATACGCACAATAGAACCCGTGCTGCCATATATCTCGGAAGAGCGGATTGAAACTATTCCTGCTAAGTATCGTCAGGCTTATTCTATGTCATTTTAAAGTGAGTGGTATTTATAAGTACCGTCGGTAGATAAAGGGTTAAAAAATCAAAAAGAAACTTATAAATATATATGCAGAATAGATACACTTTCTCTCTCTATGAAATTTGTATAGTTACAAGTATCTTAAGCTCATCCCATTAGTTAAAACTGAAAATTTTATTTCGTATATAACTCTATTTTGAAACACTTTTTAAACTTTTATTATAATATAATAAAAATTATATAATATATAATACATTTTTTATCTTTATATATATACTTCCTACTAGACTGTGAATATTCTTTTGTTCACTATAGTTAGATAATTTTATACTCTTTAGCACAATGACTTGCAAAACCAAGTAGTTTTTTAACGGAAAATACGTATTGAATATGTGGGGAAAAACAAACTAACACCTGCAATGAAAAATGTCGTAGCTAGTCTTGAGAGGGCACTGTATCAAAATTCCTTGGGAGACCTCCTTTGCATTTCAGGACTGTTTTTTTTTTTTTTTTTTTTTTTTTTTTGCTTATACATGTTGGGCCCGCTGTAGCTTGGTAGCCCGTATCATTGATACGGTGGTAACGAAGCCCATGATAATGACAGAGGAGTAACAACTTATCAATATATTAACTTATTCAATGTTAAAATCTAAATTTAAGCAAAAACAGCTCTCCTAAACTTTAAGTTGTAAATTCATGCAAAATACACAATATTTATTACACAGCTATTAACATTTCAATGTTATACAAAAAATTGTGTTTCAATAAAATGTTTCCCAATACGAGAGTTTTCAAAAACTAAGTATTAAAACAAATTCAACTCAGAAATGTAATACGAGAGCATTTAATCTCAATAGATATAGACTCCGATAATTTGAGGGAAAGAAAGCAAGCCCATATCCCAGTTACTTAATGGGATACGATGGCCACCCTACCAGCGGTAAAATTGTTCTCTAGTATATAGATATACGGAAAAATAAAATGAGAATTAATTTTTACGTTATACTACCATAAAAGAGGAATGAAGTTTAGGTATTTAATTTTTTATGGTGTTGTCGTTACTTATATCGCTTGATCAACCTTAACATCAGATTAAGTCACACGAAATTCATCCTGACAAGGGGCTAATAGTACGCATGTCGTTAGCTGTAGCTTTGAGCACCACACTAGTGACAGCACGATTTGGCTCGCTTCCACCCCAGTTTAGAGGGAGAACACTCTGGGGGGTGGTCTGAGACCGTTCATCTCTCTTTTCCCTTCACCAACCTTACGAGAGGACTTTGCAGCTCGACGGCTATTTAGAGTACCCTAATGACGCAAAGGCACTCTATATTTACAAACATCCATGTTTTCTCCGGGATTCGAACACAGGACCTACAGCATAGAAGTCAGCGTCACTAACCACTCTAACTCTAAAAAAATAATTTTTGTGACAGAAAAACAGATATTTTACTCCTTTTAATTTTATTGCGTTGAGAGGACACCTACTACATAGTAACAAGAAAAAACACTCAAGTACTTAGACAGCTTCTTTAACGTTAAACCTTAAGAAAAAAAAGGAGGGGGCTATTGTCGTAACTACTGCGAACTGTTCAGACGAAAACGGAAAAAGGCTTGGATCGTACTGACTCCACGCTGCAGGGAGAGTGTCTGAGATTATGAAATGTTGCAACGTTACACTCTACTACTCACTGCTCACCCATTGGGTATCATCACTTCTGATTATTTATATTGTAAAAAAATAAACTATTTTTAGTCTAAAATCATCCAACCAAAATTAAGTCTATTTTCCCCGTTTCCGAAAAAATAACCTTTTGTGGCAACATGAAATTTTGAAATTATTTTCTTCTAATTTCCTTACCTTAGAACAGGAGTGGGCAGACTTTTCCATGGTACGGGCTACTTCTAATTTTTCAAAAAAAAAAAAAAAAAAAAAAAGGTGTTGCAGTTCACTCAGTGTCAACGGCGAACACAAGGGGGAGGGGATTGTTCTCGGAACCGCCCCCATCCCATAGCCCTTGAATTTCCCCCCCACCGATTGATTATAATCTCTATAAAGCACGTAAAATTTAATTAAGTACAGTCGAACCTCTATATAATGAAACTCTATATTGCGAATTTTTTCCTGGAACCAAGAACATTTCACGATTTTCTTTGTAAAATAACCTCTCTATAGCGAAGTGCATTTTCTATATATTACGAACTTTTTCTCTTGTGATTCAATTTTTTTCTCCCTATTTTTAAAGTATTTCTGGACATTTCAAATTATTCTCTCTTTTAACACATGTAATAGTGGTCATAAATTTTGAAATGGTTTTTATTAGGTGCCTAATTCGCCCAGAGCAATATAACTCTGGGCGTTTCATCCAAGAAGTGCAACCTTTGACCCCCATTGTCCAGTTCACAGTAAACACCTTCGATATCCCCTTTTACCCTCAGTGGAGTTATCTCGTGTCCTTGAACTAGTATCCGTTCATTTGTAGTGTGGATCAGTCGTACTGGTAACTTTGTTTCTTGTAGCTCGAAAATGTTAAAACTTAAGTGCTTGAGCATCAAAGAAATACATTTGATTTTTTAGGAAGTGGATAAAGGCATCAAGAAACTTTTCTTGCAATTTTTCTTTCTTTTGATAGTTAAGATATATAAAATAAATATATATTAATTTACAAAAAGGTATGAATAATTACTTATTTTAATATATAGTGTTTATGAGCTTAAAATATAATATTTGCTTTTTGTGGTTTATAAGGTATATTGAAAGGTGAACTTCCAAAAAACGAACTTTTTTCGGGATTTAGCGACTTCGTTACATAGAGGTCTGACTGTATTTGGTATTCATATTTTTTTATTAATTAATGCCAATTATTTATTTAGTAATTTATATTTTACTGTTTTTCTGTTCCCGATGATCGAAAAATAAAAAAAAAATATGTTTGGCTGCGTATTGGAATATGATACGAGATTGGTAGACTTTCGCGATCCTCGCATTCCCCCTTTAAAAAATTCTTGTGTGCACCACTGCCCAGTGTCATAGATGTGGTAAGGTAAGGAAAAGGTTTACAATATAAAAATAAATACGGAATATGTGTACTTACATTCAGAACTAAAGTAAAAAATAATAATAAAAAAAAAAACTAACCCTTTAAGACCTAGTTTAAAGCAAAACGCAAGATACACAAACATAATAATAATAGCCACAAAAATACTAATATATCAAAAAATGCACAATAAAAAGTACACATTAAAAAGTAAAAATTTTTTATCTAAAGTTAGTTTTCATTGTTATAGTCCAGGGATGGCGAACCATTGGCACGCGTGTCATTGGTGGCATGCGGCGCAATATTTTGGGCACGTCACCGATCAAAACGGTTTGCATTTTAATTCAGAAACTATATTATTGCCCAAACATGAAAAACAATTTCAACGATAAAAATTTACATGAGAAACCAGACAAAGATAGAGTTATTGAAGTATTAATTTCTATAATTAATTCTTCAATGAAGGAGTTTTCAGTGAGATTTTCTTAGTTCAAAGAATTGTAAGAAACGCGCGCTCAAGTTTATTATATACCCTGATGTGACATTATTTGATAAACTGAACTTGCTCCAATTCGATTAGTTGGAAATTGAAAAATTTGAAATGCAACTTATTGATTTCTAGTCTAGTTCAATATGGATTTAAAAACTTATTGAAACAAGGAAAAAGTTAGAATTGATTGAAACAGAAACATTAACAAGCAATATAAGTAAAAATGCCATCAACGAAATTTTGATAACATGGAATTCGATTCCAGACACATATAACTGTTTTAAGAAGCTAGCTTGTACTATTTTAACCATATTTTTATCTATCTATGATTGCGAGTGATTATTTTCAGAAATGAATTACATTAAATACTCACTAGAAACCGTTTGGAAGATGACTTCAATTCAACATGCATTCTGCTAAAAGAAACATTTTACAATCCTAATATAAGGTATTTGCCATCTATATATATAATCTGCAACAACAGAAGTCACACTAATGTTACTTAAATTTAATTAAATTTTATGTAATTATATATAAAATTAATAACTGAAACATTTACTACTATACAGTGCAAAATGTATATTTTCGTAGTAAATAAAGAATTTTGTGATGTGGGTATTTAGTTTTATTATTTTCAAAATTACATTAAAATCAAAATTAAGTCAAAATTATTTGACGGCACGTCTATACCTCATTAAACATATTTTAAAGAAAAAATGGCACGTTGCTCTAAAAAAAGGTTCGCCATCCCTGTTATAGTCAGTAGAAGAGTTATATATAGTATGCATACTGACAACCAATTTTGAATATTTCGGTATACAATTACTGACAGCTAATCTTCAAGCGGTCACCCTAAAATGTCTTGGCGGTCCACCGGTGGATCGTGAGATCGACTTAATGCCCACCCCGGGCTTAGAATATCTTTTCCGCTCAAGTAGGTTCCGATTTTTGTAATCCCCCCCCATATAACCAGAACCGATCCGATTCTGTGTCGGCCGCCCACGTGGAAAGACCTCATGTGCTACCCCTCTAGAGAAATTTTCATAGTTTGTCTAGTACTAAACTTTGACTTTGTAAACTCCTCTACCTGTATAAGAGTAAAAAGTGAAACATTAATAAAATTGCAAATAGACACACACACACAAAATCCTTTCCTATATTTTGTTTTCTATATTGTAAGTTTATTATTAAATTGAAAAAGTTAATTCCCCCCAAATGCATATTTAATTTAACCCTTTTAAAGTGAGGGATACTTATAAGGGGGTACACTTTTTTTTAAAAAAAAAACTATTGAGTTTCATGGCTCCAAATTTTTTATACTTATAAGTATCCCTCACTTTAAAAGGGTTAAATCGTGAGGGGTTCTTATACGTACTGAGGGGTACATATAAGTACCCCTCACTTTAAAATTACATAGAATAACCATTTTTACGAATACTCTGACGATACTTAGCAGATTATTCTTTTCAATCCCCTCTTCTAAGATATATACGGGTTCTATGATGAGTATTTTTGTGGGGAAGGCGAATAGTGCGTTTTATAGCAGAAATTGCGTTTGTTAACATTTTTGTTCCGGATAATAGTTAATGTCAAAAGTAAAGTGTCTTTTCTTTGTATGTCAATGAAGACCTTAGAAAACGATTTGGCTATTTATTTTAAGTGAACAATGTATATAATTAATTTTACAGTTGATATCTTTAGTTGATTAATTAGCTTTAACGGATGAAATTTTCCAAAGTTGAGTATTTTAATTATGTATATCCCTTAATTTTTAATGTAGTGATTGAAAAAAAAATATTGCATGGAAAAACTGCAGTTAATCATAATGCGGTAGATAAAGAGTTAAACACTAATATTAATCATATCAGTTGTTTTTGTGAAGCAACTTTCGTAAAATTCATTTTGAGATGCCTTTGTTAAACATCGATCCACAGTGCACCGCCAGTACAGCTAATAAGCGGAAAAAAAACCCACCATTTCTTGCAGTATTGCCGGCTCTGCCACGAATTTTGCTACCAAATGAAGGATATGTATGAAAAGTAGACATTAATGGACTATGAAGCAACACACTACCATTCTATTTTTCTTTAACTATGCTATGCTATCGGGAAATTGGGACTTATTTTTGACTTTTTAATTATTATTTAAAATTCAGCATATTTGTTTCACTTATTATGTTTTATTTTGAGAAATTCGTACAAAACTTTACTTGATTGATAGAACAATATGCGGTCTGTGGCCGTCACTTGACTTAGCCACCCACGTGCGGTACATGCGCTGCACCCCTGCTAGGATCGGCCCTGCATATAACTACGATCTACCCTATTGTGCAATGAAATCTACATACGCTGTGCATCTAGATTTTTTTTTATGACGCAATAGATAACTAGATATTTCAATTATTATTTTTATTATGTTTAGTTAATTATTATTAATTATATAGCTAAAAAATAACTCTCTCTTTCTATTAAAATCCATTACTAATCTTTTATTCGTTCATTAACAAATATATTTTGTGCCCTTTTCTAAAGCTAAAACTTAATACTAAGAACGCGTATTGAAGGGGAAAAATCCGTATGAAATAACGTGAACCACACACAATAAATATCAAAGAGTAAAAACAAAAATCAATTAATTAAGGAATTATGGATTTTATGCCGGTTTCGTAGAGATGCACGAGGATAACAGGAAGAATGAAGTTTTGGGTTGGAAACTGACAGTTAACAAACAAAGTATTATTAGAGAAAATTGACTAGAACAATTTAAATCGATAAACTAACCTCGCAACTTCCTCACAGCTGCTTTATCACGTTGTTCTCGAAATTACGGACCACATTTGAATCATAAGTGTCTGATTTTGTTTAAAGAAGCCACAGAGATTCAGTTTTAGTATTCAAAAATAGCGCATATTCTTCTAAATCTAAAAATGTATAACATTTATATGTTCGTTGATAAAATAACCTTAAAATATGGAAAAAGTAATTAACAAAAATGTAACAAACGCTTACGAATATTTAGTTTTTTCACTTTTTCTCCAGAGCATCATTTTTTGCTTTTAGGTACACTTATTTTTTTTTAAAAAAAACTATTGCACTACATGGCTCCAAATTTTTTATACTTCTATACGGGATATTTATGTATCTCGTGAACCTATTTTGTTTTAGTCAAAGTAGTACATAGTTTTTGAAAAATAGTTTTATGTATAAAAAAGGGGAAAGAATAAAAAATTTTCAAAGTTACAAAGTTTTATAATTTTTTAAAGAAATTAATTTAATATTTAACTAAAAAAATAGGTTCACTCTATTTTGTGCATTGTTTTACATATGTACAAAAATATTTTACATATTTAAGAGAATCTTTTTAAAAAATCGTACCTAAACATAAGCATGTATTATGAGATCTCAAAAACTATGTCCAACTTAAAATAAAGAGAAAAAATTTTTAAACTAAAAAAAAATGCTTTTTTTTGTATTTCTACAGAATGATTAAAATATTTATATAATATCACAAAAAAATCTAAGCTCTATTGGAAATTTTTAGATATAAGTCCTATAAACAAAGAGTCTTAAATTTTGGCATTTTAATCTTTCGAGAATGTTCTGGTACCCCTGTGTCACCATTTTTAAGTTGGAATCTCCTAGAGCAGGGATGGTGAAACATTGGCACGCGTGCCATTGATCAAAACGGTTTGCATTTTAATTTAAAATAACAATGTTCAATATGAAAAATTACGAGAAACATGAGTGATCGGTCACTGTTTTCAGCGAGATTTTCTCAGTTAAAAGAATGATCGGAAACGTTCAAGTGTTTTTATGCACCTTGATGTGACTTCATTTAATAAACTGAAGTTGTCCCAATTCTATTGGTTGTAAATTGAAAAATTTGAAATGCAACTCTGATTGATTTAAGTCTATTTCAATATGGATTCAAAACTTTGTTGAAAAAAAGGAGACAGTTGGAATTGATTAAAACAGAAAGATTAACAAGCAATATAAGTTAAAATGCTAGTAATGAAATTTTGGAAACATGGAATTCGATTTCAGATACATTTAGCTGTTTGAAAAAAACTGGTCCATGCTATTTTAACCAATTTTCATCTACCTATGCCTGTGAGTCATTATATTCAGAGATGAATAACATTAAGGACTCACAAACCGTTTGTAAGATTACTCCAATTCAGCTTGCGTTCTATGGTAAAAGTAACATCTTACAATTCTAAGTTATTTGTCATCTAATCTACCACAAAAGAATTCATACTAATGTGACTTGTGTAAATTTGAATTCCTCTTATAAACAAAACATTTACTACTATACTGTGCAAAATGTATTTTTTCGTTGTAATTAAAGAGCTTTTAGTATTTAGTTTTGCTCTTTTCTCAATAATCCCAAGTCAAAATTATTTCACGGCACGTCTATACCTCCTTAATCATATCTTAAAGAAAAAATGGCACGTTGATCCAGAAAGGTTCGCCCCCTGTCCTGGAGAAAGGCTGAAAATTGATAACTGAACGAATTGTACGAAAATTTTGAATTGAGAAAAATCGCTAAAAAGTTCTTTAAAATATACATACCTTAAAAACATGCAAAAACTTTTATAAAACTTTATTATTTCGAATTATCGAACGGATATCGATGCTTTATAGCTATTAAATTTGTTTTAAACTTAAAGTTTATTAGTTTTGCACTTACACAGAACGAGGGCTATTGGCGTCGGTGCCAAGAATGACGCCTGGCTGGTATTCCCTCTCCAAACTACCTCGCCAACGGAAGACTTGAAGCATAAACAGAGTTTTACGCGTGCATCTCAGTCTCTCTACATTAATACTTCCAACCTTTTTATCGCCGCGGATCGGCTAACGTTAATTATTTTACCGCGACTCACTGACAAGAAACATCAATTGCTTATGTTTTAGATTGATTTCATTTAATAATCTTAATTTTATTATTGTATTTGAATATGACTACAGAACAAAATACATTTGCACCAAAAGATGAATATATAAAGTAATTTAAAATGGAATATTCAGTGATTTCTATAGAAAGTTGCACAAACCCGAGAAAAGTACGTCACAGTAAATAAGACGAAAATACAGTCGGATCTCTATTTAGCGAAGTCGCTAAATCCCGAAAAAAAGTTCGTTAATTGGAGAGTTCGTTACACAGAGGTTCATTTTTCAATATACTTTATAAACCCAAATAAATTAATTTTTAAATTCGTAAACATTATACGTTAAAAAAAGCAATTATTCACACCTTTTTGTAAATTATTATATATTTATTTTATGCATCTCACCCATCAAAAAGGGAAAAAAAGGACATTTTTTTCTTATTTAAAGCATACAAGTAATTTTAAAAAAACATTATAACTAGAAATTCTTAACATACAAATTACAATTGAAATATAATTTGACGCCCAGAATTATATTGCTCTTGGCCACAGTTTGGCATTTAATAAAACCAGTTCACGTTTATGACCACCATAAAATGTGTTAAAAGAGAGAATAAATTTTTCTAGAAATACATTAAAAATAGGGTGACAAAAAATTGAATCAAAAGAAAAAGTTCGTTATATGGAAAAAGCACTTCGCAATAGAGAGGTTATTTTACAAAGAAAATCGTGAAATGTTCTTGGTTCCAGGAAAACATTCGCAATATAGAGTCTCGTTATATAGAGGTTCGACTGTAATTTAATACTCCTTGAGCGGCCCGTTATTATTTGATTCACGGACCAGTACCGATCGGTGATCCGAGGATTGGGGACCACTGCTCTACATGGCTGGTCTTCAGTGGCAACAAGACTCGAACCCTCTACACGCTAACCACGAGTCTGTGACCATAACAACAACCAAGCTACTTTTCATACGTATCATATATATATATATATATATATATATATATATATATATATATATACATATATATATATATATATATATATATATACATATATATATATATATATATACATATATATATAATATATATATATATATATATATATATATAATATATATATATATATATATATATATAAATATATATATATATATATATATATATATCCTGGTTCCTAAGGCCAGGAGTTTGTCATTATACTACTGTGCCTTCTACCTATTTATAGTTATCTTAGGTTATAACTATCTGTTTATTTTTATATTTTTCGTTTATATATTTGTATATATATATATATATATATGTTGAATTTTTTATATTGGATTATATATATATATATATATATATATATATATATATATACTGGTGTGCAAAAATTAAGGACGAAGTCGAAAAATTAGCATATCAGCTGAAGGAAGAGGCAGAGCGGACAGAAAGACCAATCAGGAGATTAAATAAGGTGATGTACGGTAGCACATGCGCAGATATGCAGGTAGACGTAATGGGGGAGTGTCTGAGTAGTATAAAGCATGTTGTCGGTCTAAGATCAGTATTTCTGGCAAAGAGATTGCACGCCGTATAGCAGTTAAAATCACACCGAGTTGCTGCCTCAGCGAGAAATGGCGAATAATCAATCTGTTAGACGACATCTGGATGCTTTTACCCGAGGTCGAATCATTGGGAAGTTGGAGGAAGGCCACAATGTGACAAGTGTGGCTGCAGAGTTCGGAATTGCTCACATAATCGTTTCACGACTTTGGAGACAATTTCAAACTACAGGAACAGCTATCCGTGGGTTCAGTAGTGGTTGTCCACGAGGGACCACACCCGCAGATGACCGGTACATTGTCTTACAGGCCAGAAGAAACAGGCGGCAGACAGCGGGAGAAATCGCTAGACACACGACACAGGCGACTGGACGACCGATATCGCGTTTTACCGTGGCCAGAGGACTGCACGGTGGTGGTCTGTTTGCACGACGCCCTGTACGGTGTGTACCTTTAACGCCTGCCCATTGGAGAAGGCGTTTTCTGTGGTGCCGGGAACACCGGAATTGGAGAGACAATGAATGGGGACGAGTACTCTTTACAGTTGAGAGCAGATTCAGTTCGAGTAGCGATTCTCATCTGGAGAGAGCGGGGAAGCCGCAATCATCCATTGAACATCATTGAAAGGGACAGGTATGGAGGTCGCGGTGTTCTCGTTTGGGGAGGCATCATGCTTGGTAGTCATACAGACCTTCACATCTTCGACGCAGGTTCAGTCAACGGGACCCGTTATTGTAACGAAATTCTTCTTCCATATGTGCGTCTTTTTAGAGGTGCTATGGGTCTGCAGTTCCTTTTCATGGACGACAATGCACCATGTCATCGCACAGTAGCTGCCGAACAGCTCTTAGAGAGTGAGGATATTGAACGTATGGATTGGCTGGCACGATCTCCGGATCTCAATCCCATCGAGCATGTATGGGATTTTCTAGGCAGACGCTTGGCAGCTCGTACCTTACCACCAGTAGCGATTCGGGAGCTTCGATCACCGCTGCAAGACGAATGGGCAGCAATGCCTCAACAACTCATTGACACCCTCATTCTCAGCACGGGCAGACGCTGTGAAACCTGCCTAGCAGTCAGGGGAGATCATATCCCCTACTAAAGACCGGATGTTTCTTGCTGGACACCCATCACAGGGATGTTTCGGCGCCTTCAGTCGCATTGCGCTCCATGCTTCTTTTTCAATCAAGCTTCTTTTTATCCCTCTGATTTCTCTTTTAGTAAGTGTTGCTTACATTACACATGTCCTTACGTATTGGGGATCTTACGGCTTTAAATGTGTTGATTTGGAAAGCTTTTGTACAAAGTTATATTGAAAAAACCGTCTCGTCCTTAATTTTTGCACACCAGTATATATATATATATATATATATATATATATATATATATATATATATATATATATATATATTAAAGAGGAAAATGTGTGTGAGAGAACTGAAGGAATCAGTGTTGCATGTAATAGACAAATTTTAGAACAAAAATAATTTGTTTATGAGTCCTTTTAAAATTGTTCAAATATTTCAACACGCTTAAAAATAAAAATGATTGAAAATTCCTTTTCTCTCTCTATATAAAAAGTTTTTGTGTGATACTATAATAAATTTATTTATGCCTATGGTATAGTTAGTAAAAATAGGTCGCAAAAAAAAAAGTTGAATTAGAACTACATAATAATGTAAATTACAGTTTTACAATTTGAGCAATGAGTATGAACAGTTGTATAATTTGTACCGTGGGGGTCGGTCCACCATTAGACTCACAGGGGCTACCTCCCATCCCTAGTAATATATTCCAGATAATTTACCGTTGAATAAAGTGTTCCTCGAAATTAATTTCGAATTCATGTATGTTTTTAATTTGCATCTTACCATGCACTGTTAAGGAATAAACGATGTATTAAATTGTTCATAGTTAGCATAGAAATTTCACAATTAAAATTATAGAGAATATTACATACCTTTTACAATGTGTTTGCACTAATTTGTACTCTGTGTAAATATTGAAGTATATGCAATACTTTTTTGCTTATCCATTCCCTAAAAATGAAAAACAGATTGAGAATTTTTTTTCTTCTACACGAATTCTTTACATGAACAATTGAGCTATAAGAAATGCTGTTGCTGCTAATACCACCTGTCTGACGCTATCAAATTGAGACCCAGGAAAGTCATCGCGACAAAGAGCTAGATGTACGTCTGTCGTTAACGGTAGTTTTGAGCACCGTAAGGTGACAGTGCGGTTTGGCCTGAAGGTGGTGGTCAGATATATCTTCCCATTCCACCAACCTCACGAGAGGACTTGTGGCTCGACGGCTATTTAGAGTGTCCGCATGCGGTACACAGGCGCTATACATTTACAAACATCTCCGGGATTCGAACCCAGCCTACGGTATAAAAGTCAGCTGCGCTAACCACTACACTGGATAGGTGGCTGCTAAAAGCAATTAATAAGCGCATTGATTTGAATTAGTATTTTTTGGATTTACTTCTGTATTTCAATCAGCGAAAGATTTAGGGCAACCTTTAAAGATATCACAATATCAATCAATTAGGGGTATATTTAATTTTTTGTACTTTTACCAACTAGTTTCTCGGACGGTCCACTTATAGGCAAATGGTTATCAAAGACGCCCAATTTTAATTAACAAAATCGATTAATTTTTTGATAATAATGTTTAATAATTTCATAACACATTTGCTTTTATATTCGTTTATCCTCTCTCCTATCTATCTTATTCTTGGGATTAAGTTTCAGAAAATTCAACGTTGATAGAAAATTGGTTGGGATGATAGCAAATTCAACATTTTTGGTTCCGACGACCGTATAGTAGTTTGGAGAAGAAAAATTGAGGAATGTCCAAGAATTTAGTTGAAACAGTAAAGCATGGAGGTGGAAGTGTTCTTGCGTGGGGATGTATATCATTTTCAGGGTTATGTAATTTGCTACTTTTTATTGTATTATGAATCACGAGTTTTATTTAAATATCTTAAAGATCAGTTTGAAATTATATGGTATTTATCAATTTGGGTATTTTGTTAAGATAATGATCCCAAGCACACCTCAACGTACGCCTCTTGCATCTCTAACTGCCCCCAAATTCTGAACACACTTTTTAATCAGGGCTGCTTTTCCGCTTAGACACCCTTATCACATGTCCAGGGTGCAAAAGATTTAGGGGCGCGAGAAATGGATGGAAAAAAAAGAGGAAAAATTAAAAATTATAACGAGAAAGTACCACCTCCTAGCGAGTCAAGAGAGAAGCATTTCTGCCCTTAAGGTATCCGACTACGTTCGGAACCATGATTTTGCAAAAGCGCATAAATGGATAGTTTCCATGATATTTAGTGTCACTTGATTAGAATACATGTATAAAATTGTTCTATGGACACTTTGACAAAAAAAAATATTTAAATACAATATATTTTGGCAAAAAATTAACTTAGAATAATATTTTTTCAAAATGTTCTCCTTTTGTGAAAAATACTTCTATTATAATAATATTTTGCCTGTTTATAGCTCAGCCCTCTCTACAGAGGCTTAACTAGAATTTTTGAAACATATAACTTAGAAGTAGGTTTATCCATATTTTACGACAACAGAGGAGAGTAGTTTTAAGAAAAAAACGCCAATAAGTATTTCAATTGGTGGTAACTCTGAAAATAATGTGAATTTTTCAAAAATTCTAATTTAGCCTCTGTAGAGAGGTATGAGCTTTATGCAGGCAAAATATTATTATAACAGAAGCATTTTTCACAAAAGGAGAACGTTTTGAAAAAAGATTATTCTAAGTTAATTTTTTGCCAATATATTGTATTTAAATAATTTTTTGTCAAAATGTCCTTAAAACAATTTAATGCTTGTATTCTAATCTGAGTGACACTAAATATCATGAAAATTATCCATTTATGCGCTTTTTTAAAATCACGTTTCCGAACGCGTAGTCGGATACCTTAAGAGAATAGACTGATTTGAGATCTACCATTGAAGAAGAAAAGCTTTACAGTTTGACGATTCTGAGCACTCAAAACGATGCTACTATCAAAATTGATTACAAAAAGATGATAATTAATAAGTGGGAAACTGTTCATGCAGTAATGTGCACTCTCTACCGTAAGTGCAAGCGATTTCATCAATTTACTGTACTAATTTACAAAAGGTTGCGTGTGTGATCCGTGGTGTCATAAGGTAAGAAATGAACAAGAGTGGACAAACCATGCCACTATCTTTTCCTAACGGCTGTCGGTTGCCAATCCAGAACACGGCGGGTCCGTAGGTGGCGGATAATGGAAGGATTCGCCAAAGAACAAAAACAAATAAAGGGAAAATAGAAAGAGAGTTGAGGGAAAATCCCTCCCTAACCAAAACTGGCTGGGTAAGAGCTGAAGGAGGGAGGTACTCTGGAAATACTGAGGGGGAGGGCCTAGGGCAGGGGTGGCGAACCTTTCTGGATCAACGAGCTATTTTTTCTAAAGAAATGTTTAATGAAGTGTAGACGTGTGCCGTCGAATAATTTTGGCATGTGATTATTGGGAAAATAATAAAACTAAATGCTAACAAAACTCAAAATTTTTTTTATTGCGAGAGAAATACATTTTGAACTGTATAGTAGTGCATGTATTAGTTATACGTGTAATTCAAATTAAAGTAAAATTAGTGTAACTTCTGTTGATGCAGATTAGATGACAAATAACTTATATTAGGATTGTAAGATGGTACTTTTAGCATTATGCATGCTGAATTGGAGTCATCTGCCAAACGGATTCTAAGCAATTAATTATTTTTGCTCTTCTTCACTTTTTTGACAAAAGGATTTGTGATTTGTTACAAAATTCCGTTTTGCAGACGATATTCTACATACCACTGTTCCTGAATTAAAACGCACACCGCTATGTCATCTTTACTAATCATGCCATATTTTTCCGACCACCAAGTTTGAGATTTTCTGTTACATTTACTGTCTTATCCTTTTTGCTTTTTGTTGAACTAGCCATGTTAAATAACAGTTATAAAAATCGTAAGTATAACACAAATAAACTTTAAAATGTTGTTGTAACAACGAAATTGACTACGTGATGCGTAGACAAATTTTGCATCATTAGCAATTGTAGACCACGATGTAACTAAGGCAATACAATAACAAACAAGCGTGCTCCAGGCGCACCGCGACCGATCACTCGCGTTTGTTCATAATACTTTACAGTTAACTTAATTATTTTGAACTAAAATGCAAACCGTTTGGATCGATGGCGTACCCAAGATATTTTGCCATGTGCCATTAATGGCACACGTGCCACTGGTTCGCCATCCCTGGCCTAGAGCACCTGGAAGAAGGTCAAAAACGGCCCTGTTCTTAATCACCTGATTTAAGTCTGGTAAAAACATATTTGGTGAGAATTCGAATTTTAAGTAAGATAACGTGACATTTTAAAACAAAACGTATAAAGTAAAAACAATGATCACAGAAGAATGGAAGGAACATCGTTGCAGAAATTACGAAAAACTAATGAAATCTATACCAAGATGATTAAAAATTGTGGTGAACGCTAAAACATATCCTACTAAGTACTAAATTAATATTGTTCAGTGTTAAACAAATAATTCTTGTGACGTCCACAGCAACAAGTGGATATTTTTCACGAGAGGGCGCTAGTGTGTGGTACAGTGTATGTGTAAACAGAGTAAGAGCAAGAGCGTATGGAGAACGCTCTAATAAAATTCCTTTTATCTTAGTCCTAGCCATTTAATGTGTGGTGTAATCTTTTAGGAATTTTAAAATAATGTGTAAAGAATCAGTGCGAAAACAAATATAGAAATACAATATTCAAAGCTATGTTGAGATTTTTTTCAAAGTGTACGAAGACTTTTTTGCAGCGTAACATTTTAGTAGTCTTTTCATTATTAATTTTTTAAAAGGATAGTTATACTACGTTTCAAAAATTGATTGCGTCATTTAAATAAAAACAAGCTGCAGGTGTTATAAGAAATACATTTCCGATATATGAATTTTTATTCGTCGAAAACATTACATTTTATTGAAAATTGCAAGTGTACGAACACTTTTGTGGACCACTGTACTTTCTTATGCAACGGACAACAACGTTCCAGATACTGTTCGTTAAAAAGATTGAATTTTTTCGACATTTCGAAACCTATCTGTGCGAAAAAGATATTCTCTGCTACACGGATGAAGGGAAAGATACAATAAAATAATTTAAATGTTATCTGTTTTCAGAAGGGGGAATTAAGTTTAAGTATTTGATCCTTTTTATGGCAAAAAGTTAAAGCAATTTTTATCAAAATGAAACAGGCATATTAGTACATTTTAACATTTATTGCTATGAAGAGACACGTGCTAAATAGTCACAAGAAAAAAAACATCAGGTACATTAACAACTCCATTAGTACTGAAACATGAAAAAAAAATTCTTCTATCGAAATGTGACAATGCACGATAAAGCGGAAGACGGACTAATTCGTCAGTGCCCAGAAAGCGATCTGGTTTATGAAATTTTGCACTGTACGCTATATTACTCGCGACTCAATGCTTACCAACTAATAATCATCACTTTGGGTTATTTACATGATTGAAAAATTATTATTTTGAATCTAAATCCATCTATACACTAAACCCTCTAGAGATATGCTAAAAAACCTTTTTTGTTGTTGTTTACTTTGCGATTCACTTAAATTTAACACATAAAAAAATTTCTTTTACCTTCGATCTCTATTGTTTTATTTTTCAACTCAACCGTGCGAAGAACGGGTTTACCAGCTAGTATTTATAAAAAGTTTAACGAATTATTTATTTGTTTGTATTTGTAATTAATAGAACAATGTGTGAATTTTTTTCCAATTAATATTACGCAAATGTAATTAAAAATTTGACGTAAGATGTTCTCTCATTCATACCTTTATATACAAGAATATATGTTCAAATGATAACAATTATAAATAACTAGCTGGTATTAACGTTCTTCGTACGGGTGAATTGAAAAATTAAACAATGCAGATTGAAGGATAAAGAAGTTTTTAATGAGGTAATTTTACGTGAATCGCAAATGAAACAAAAAAAGTGCTTTTTGCAAATCTCAGCTCAGCAAAAAATCATAATTATTAAATTTTAAGTCTGTATGTGTATAATAGCTGATAAAAAATATTTTTTTTTATTTGTACCATCCCTGTAACTACCTTGTGGGTCGATTTATGAAAACACCTTCCTAAACTGATCTCTACTCAGCAAAAGTAACACATTGTTACAAATTTTGGGTAATGAACACTTGAAATAGTATAAATAATTCATATCTGGATGGGTAATACGTTAATATTACTTTCTGTTGTATTAATTTTATATTAAAATTGTAATATACGCAAGCAACGCCGCGTTCCTTACATTATAATGGGGATTCAATGTAAACATAGTGAAATGTTGGCAATAGAGCCAAGTTGGCATCATTTTTGGTGACCCTTTTGGCAACTTGGCTATTAATTGAATGACGCAGAAGTTGATATTCTGTACCGCCACCTGGTGATGAGTTGCAACAAAGAGAATAGCACAAAAACCTTCTCTATAAAAAATACATATACATACCAATTTTCATAGTGATCGGTTGAATAGTGTTGGAGTGAAGCGGGGTCATACATACAGACATTCATTTTTACATATACAGATAATGTCAATTGCCTACACGTCAATGTCCATTGACATATCTTCAATTCACATTCAATTTCTTATATTAAAAAAATTGATTTATTATCTCTAAGCGAAAAGGGGTCACTTTGAAACAAAATATCTTTCGGATCGTGATTAACCGCAGTATTACGCTTTTAAAATTACCGGAAGAAATAAGACTAAGCGATCGAGATGAATGGGGAAAAAATGCCAAATAGCTTTCGAGTCTTTTCATTTTCAAAAATCAATTGAATCCTTCAAAAGGACTATAATTGCCATTGAATAGGCTGAATTACTTGAAATTATCTCGAGTGAACTTATGAACTCTTTTGGCTTAGATTTCTTTTCTGCTTCTTTTAAAAAATGGCAAATTGCTATTTTTCTCAGCAATAACTTCGTCATTGCTGATTTGTTTATATTTAAAAGGTAGTATATTAGACGGTGCGTGTGAAATGTTGAAATTTTTTAGTGAATACATAGAACTACATATCTTTTTTCAAAAGCTGTTTATTTTATCCAAATATGCTGAATTTCCTTCAATGCACCTTTCACCACGATATTTTAATGCATAGATGCCTGTTTTAAAGAAATTCTGATCCTCAGAATCAATAAACTCTGATACAGAATTTTTCCATCTCTTCATTTGCATACTGTTTAGCCCCTAAAATCAATTCAAAGTGAAAGTCGGCAGGTGAAAGGTACTGGAAATAAGCTGGGTACTGCGAAATTTCTTATTTTAATGAGCTTAATTTTTCATTTGTTTTGTGTGAAGTATCATTGTTTCGGGCCACGGTGATTAACAAGTGATAGTTTTTATGCATCAATGCACTAGCAGTATAATAGACATACCGTAAAATCCGGCATATAACACGCACCCCCTTTTTAACGAAGAAACCTGAAATGGACGTACGCAATGCTACTATGTTTTGGTCATTTATTAGTATTCCAATGCATGTAGAGGTGTAATATTTTTTCTATGCCCATGTTTTCTTATTTTTAAAGCTCTCATTTTTATATGTGGCGTATAACGTGCACTTTTCAATTTCGATCTTTTTTTTTTTTGTGATAAAAGTGCGCGCAGGGCCGGCTCTAGCAGTTTTGGCACCCCAGACAAAAATTGGCAAATGCCTGCCCTTCTTCAAAGCAAAAAATTTTAATTCAAAAAGATAAATTGTTTACATAAATACGCACCTTAAAAAACTTGAACAATTTCAGCGAACAAAGAGGCAGCGCATAATTATATATATATATATATATATATATATATATATATATATATATATATATATATATATATATATATATATATATTATTTTAAGTCTTAAAAAATTCAAAATAATTCGAAATTAAGGATATAACTACTTGTTATTATTTCAAACGCGTAAAAGGTAAGAGGAGAAATCGTCCATTTCAGCTGGCCTCTTTCTTCAAAAAGTGATGGTTTGGATTACAAGCGTTTGTTTTAACTTTCAGTAACTTCACTCAAGACAAAACATCTCATGCGGCTCTCTATCTAACAAAAACTCTTATTATTCCTGTCCCCTTTTGGATAGCTGACATCGGACATGATAAGAATGAAAGGAACATCCGTTGTGACCTCACTCCTGGATAGGGTGAAAGTTACTAGTGAAAGATGAGTACACATATTAAATTTCATGATTTAACGTATGCTCCCTCCTCAAGCTCTTCAAATTTCAACATAAATGGAAACTGTCATTAAACATACAGAACACAAAATAAAGAAATAAGATACGTTAAATGAAATACCAAATTTCCACCCAATAATATTTCAGAAGATGTATCAATTTTTTTTTTGTAACAAAAAAATATATATTTCAAATTCGATCCAGATGCCACCCTTAAAATTTGGCACCCCTGGCAGGGGTCCGGTTTGTCCGGCCCTAGAGCCGCCTTTGCTGCGCGGAGTTGGATTCCACCAATGGTTTCAGAGTATCATTTTTCACAAATGTTTTGAATCTTCCACGAGGTTTATTTTGTAAGGAAAAATCACCAGACCGAAATTTTTTAAACTAACGCTGCTTTTTTACGTCGTTAACCTCCTCAAGTACCGTGCAACCACTAGTGGATAAACGCTATGTATAATGCCAAATACCATTGTAACCTCATGTGTATACATAGTTTATTTAGGTGTACACCAGTTTAACCATCATAGGAAACATTATTCTTTTATTTGGATTGTGCAAAATTACAAAAATTAAGTTACAAAATGTCTGGAAAACAAATATTTAAAAAAATAGGAAAATTAGAATAAAAATTTCAAATCTTTGTGGAACTGCTCGAAATGTTCCTTGGAAAACAAAAACAAAAAAACTTTTTCACATGCGTTACATAAGTGTATTGTCATTTTTGTTCCATTTCTTCATCACAAATAGATAAATCCGTATCTGAGTCACTGTCGTATTCATCGGTTCCCGACAAAAATTTTCATTCAGTATCACTTTCGTTGAAATCCAAAGACGATTCGATATTAATAAGAAAAATTAAAAATGAACAACAAAAGAAGTTGTACAAACTTTAAAAAGCGAAATGAAACACGAACGAACGTGCAACTCATTCTTCTTGTCAAAAGGAAAAATGAAATGTGTGTCGTAACGTCAACCCTTTGGAAGAAATCTGCAATTTCTGGGGATACCAGGAAAAGTAGCCTGGTATACGCAAGGGGTTAACAGTATTTCCCCAAAAAAGCCTTGTTTATATTACAAGCATATTTTGCAGCATTATTACCAAGTTTATACTCCTAAAAATTTACACGAATATCGGTTGAATTCATGTCCTTACAAAATTGAAAACAAATAACAAAATGGAACACTTTTGAGAAAATCTCTGTTGAAATGTGAATCTGACCATACGACTCTAAACGAAGTAATACCAGAAACAAAATCGTAACGAAAACATGGAGAGAAACGTTCAGATGTAAAGGAAATCCGACACACTTCGAATTCACCAACCTAATTATTTAAATCGTAGTTTTTTTTACATTCATAAACGCTTACGTTCATAGCGCTTTACGTTCATACGCTTCATAACGAAACAACCGATTTTGCTATATAATCCAAATGTTTTTAAAGAAATTCTACTTCAGTTTTATATGATTGAATATTATAGAATCATCTTTTTCTCCAGACTCTTTTTCAATTCCTACTATTTGTTCACTCTCTTCTTTTATATACTTATACATCTTGTTTAAATTCTCATTCGCTAATAAAATACTTTTTATTCATCCACTGAAGTTCTAGTACATTTTTTTAAACTTTTAGTGGATGGCACTTGGTGTTAATACATTTTTTTCAAATATTAATTCAGTAATTAAATTTTATTTTTTAAATTTAAACTTATTCTGCATTATTTCTGGCAAAGTTAGAACTAGCACCGACAAATGGCGCCAGTAAGTTTTTCTAACGAATTTTTTTTCTTGATTTCAAATATATATTTTAAAAACTTGTAGTGAATTTGAACATTTGTAGTGAATTTAAACATTTCATATTGACACAGTTTTTTCATTTCTTAATTCATTAATTAAATTTAGTTAAGTAAAATAAAAGTTTTCTTTGTTGCCCTGAGTAGGAATTGACTTTAATTTTTTTTTATATATTACTTGTTTCATCTCTATTTTACCGTTCCCAATACCAAGAAGACGCATACGTACACAAGACGAAAGCTACAGAATATGCGGTCAGACTAACTGAATTTTTTCCAGATTTCTTTTTGGCGATCAACTTAATGTCTTTCCTAATGGTCTAATGAATAATTTCAGTGAGTGTTGGAACTGGGCCATCCTTGAAAAAAATATTGGAATTTTTTATGGCAAATGTCTTAATCAATTTGTAATTTATTAGGATTTAATGCTTTAAAATATAATTCGGTATGATTGGAATTCGTTGATGATTCTTCGTTTTTTGATAACGTTTTTCAAGCATGCGAAATCTTTGATACATATTAATTTTAATAACTACATGAATTATTTCTGAAATAATTCTGAAAAACTATCATCAATTTTTTTATTTTAATGTATTTAATTTGAAAATCACAGAATTTTAATCTTTAGTCTAAAAATATTGTAGTTTCACATGTTAATGTATTATGTGTTTGTTGGATAGGTCGGAACATTTCGCTTACATCTGAAAAAACGTAAACAAAATAAGCTCATTTCGAATAAACCATAAATTTTGCCTTTCGAAACTTACAGAACTGTTAGTGGATACTGTATTTGAAAAACTATGACATTTAGTACCAATCTTTTTATCTATGTTGTAGCAGAATCAGGGGCGTAGCTACCACCGTAACAGCCCCAAGCTATAGAGGCCCTAACATGTGCAAGCAAAAAATTGTAAGATATTAATGGGTTCCAAAAAAAAGGCCCCCAAGGAATTTTGATGCAGGGCTCACTCATAATTAGCTACGCCAGTGAGCAGAATTAGCCACGTGTTTACTTTTTGGAAGAAGAGAAGAATATGTCAGTTCCAATTCACAGAAAATCATTTTTCTATTGCATCTCAAAAACAATTTAAAAAAATCAACGACTCTCTCTCTCACACACACACTTCCACCACCATCATGTCAATTCTCTCAAAAGGGAAAATTCTCGTTTTCAAAAACGCTAAGCGACACAACGTTAGCTATAAACTGTTCCACTAACTAAAGTTCTCTACAGTGATTAAAATCTTAAATACAAATAATATACAAAATACATTTTAATACTTCATTGTATCTTTTTCTATATTAGAAAACTTGTTTTCTTTAAAATTTTTCCCTATATTTATTTAGAAACAAAATATCCGTGGTTTAACTCAAATTAAATCGAGAGATATTTTTGATGTTCGGAAATTTTGTAAAGAATAACTTCAGAACATATTTACTCTTTTCGAATTTTATAAGAACTTTAAAATTACAAGTATTACATTCCAAATCATATTAAAATATGAACAGTTGAATGGAACTTCAATGTTTTCATCTGAACAATAATTCAACTTATTTATTTTAAGAATCTATTATACTCTTATAGTATATTCTTTTTTCACTTGAAGTACTAAATATATACTTTTCGAATAATTGTAAAGTTGCCGCAAAAAAATTTATTCTTTGCTGAATTTTCTTTTCTACAGTGACTATAATTTTTCTAGACATTCCATTTTTCTTTTCAGTTTCCGGGGAACGTACAAACCTCCAATTTCTTCCTCTCTCTTTGTAATTTTTTTGAGAGTGACGCATAATCAAATACAGTAAAATACGTTTAAGGCGAAAACGCTTAAGACGAAATATTGGTTAACACGAAACAATACAACGGTCCCGACAAACTACTATATATTTTTATACATTTTTTTTCCTCTTAAGAGGAAAAGATTTCCCTTCTGGGAATGAGCAAAGTACGAAAAACAATAGCTTCGCAAACGAGATTTAACAGGGGTGTGAATGAATGAAAGATGGTTTCATATGTTTCATAGAAAGGAGTCTAACGGCTTGAAATACCCTCAAAATAGCATGTGACAAGCCAATTTTGTTTGTGTAAGCTACTTTTACCCTCCACCCCTACAAATGCTACACAAAACATCTCATCTCTCATCAGTTGTCTTTGAAATTCGGTGATGAGTACATCCTAGTGTGAGTAAAAATCAATGAGTTTGGTTCGCGTTTTTTCTATTTTAGAAGAATTTCTTTTGCAAACACAGTGACAAAAAGCTAAGTGGGAAAGCAAACTGCCATTTCGCTTAAAATGCAGATGGAGCTTCTTAAGGCTGTTGATCAAAAACAAAAGGCGAAAACGGAAATCTGTTAATATTTTAGAATTGTGTGGGCTAAATTTTGTATTAAATTTTATTAAATTCTTATGAATGTTTTTGTTTCATTGATTTTTATTAAATACGGGCATATATACATATCTATGTAAATAAAATGTACTTTAATAAACTTAATTTTGTTAAATGTATGTCTTTTTTCTTTTTGCAATATTCTTTAACACGAAATTCTTTGAACACGAAAAAAATATTACAGTTCCCTCAGTTTCGTGTTATGCGATTTTCACTGTACCACAATCAATATAAATCACTGTATGCATTTTGAAACAGACAATTGGTTAATTAACATACATTTTAAAATTAATTATAACTTCGTATTCAGAATTTTGATTTTTAACTTACTGTCGGACTTCGATTTAACGAATTCAGCGGGATCGAACATTTTGTTCGTTAAATTAGAGTCCAAACAAAATTCAAATTTTTGTATTTACCTTTTGGAATTTCTTCAATAAGCAACTGCACAAAACATATCCATAACTAGGAATTACCACTTTATTATTCAACAACTAAAAATACTAAAAATGAATTATTACTCACCAGTTAATGGGAAACTTTAAAATATTGACAAATAGATGTTTGAAAATCTTTTTGGTTTCTGACTCAAAAGAGTTCTTTTTTCGACTTTCTGCACAAAAGAAAATAATGCGTCATTTACATCCTGCTACATAAAGTATGTTTTCACAGTTTCCAAACATTGTAAAGCATTGGAAAATGTAACAGTTTTGATAAGAGTTTCATTATCAATTTCTTCGTTAGAATCGCTATTCATTGGCTCCGACAAATCACCAGTTTCCTGAACTTCAGTTGCACAGACAGGCAGTCCGTCATCAAATGTAAGGGAATCATTAAAATCTTAAAATATTCTTCTGCGTTGGGGAGTGGAATGAGGTAAGAAAGGAGTTTCCTGTCCCATTCAAAACTCATACGATAGGTTACACTTACAGGACTCATCTACACATACAAAGTCTAATAACGCTCTGCACCCTTGGTCGTTGAAATTTTTTTTTTTCAAGAAAATCCTTTTCCTCTGTTCCAATTTTTTCTAACCCAAGATAATAATAAAAATTTTTTTTTTGGTTGTTGAAATAATTCACTAATTCGAGGTTTATTATTCGTTAAAAAAAAAAAAGGGGGGGGTAATCAGAAAAAGAGAAAAATTCGTTAAATCGCGAAATTCGCTAAATAAGGGTTCGTTAAATCGGGGTACGACTGTCTCCAACTGTTTTAACGAACTCTGTTAAATGTTGATAAAAGTGTATTTTCACAGAAATGAGTCATATTTCCTGTCCTTTCTGCAGATCTAATCTCCCATATTTAAGGGGGACGCATAAGGATTTAAATGACAAAAAAAAAGTAAGTCAAGAATTCATATAAATTTTTTTAACCTAAATTATTTTTTATATAACATTCTATAATTTCACAAAATGTGGAAGATCCAAGCTAAAAAAATCTAGATTCATAATAACTTTTGCGTTCGTTTTTATTCACATTCCCATGGCAAATAAAAACTTTAAAACGATTTATCTCACAAAGAAAAAAATAACTAGTTTATCTTCCTTTAAAATGTTAAGGTTTCTTTTCCTATCGTGCCAAATGCTGTGATATTTTCTCTAGTTATTGCTATTAGTACAAGTGACAAAATTTGGCATGCATTTTTTAATCAAAACATTTCTTATTTTTTTAAAAATAGTTAAGTATGGAATTTATACATTTTTCAATTAGCATTAGCATTCAATTCAATTCATAATTATTTTATGAATATCAGTCATGTTATCAGAAACTTTGGGTTTTGTTACGCATAGTTTGACGTACATGTCAATCAAATTTCAGGTACGTCAATTATTGTAGGAGGAATAGCATTTTATAAAATAGCTTCATAAATTTAAAAGTATTTCTTTTAAAAAATTAAATGGTTAGCCTTTTGTAATATTTTGAGTACAAAAACTATTTTACGTAATGCATATTATTAGGTGAAAAGTAAAAAGTTGTAAATACGATTAAATCGAAGATTTTTCTAAATATCATACCATGTCCTCTTAAAAAAAGCTATAGTATATGAGTTTTTAAGTTTTAAATATTTATGCCATTTCTAATTATTCAGCGATTTTAAACGTTCTGTTTGAGAGTTATTATGAACAAAATATTCTTTTCCGCGTTGGTTCGTCAAAACGGGCGAGAGTGACCTAAAAGGGGATGGCCACGTATATCATTCTATTTTTAGACCCTTCCGACTGAGTCCCCGTTCCACAAATTTCAGTTAAGAAAGGAAATACTTGAAAAAAATACCTTGCTCAGGAGGAACAGAAATAGATAAATAAATGCTCATAAAACACCAATTGAGTTGAGTATCATTTAAGAGTTATTTTTAAATGGGAAGAAAAACGGTTTTTTAAGGAGGAAGTTTTACTATTGGGGCGATGACTAGAGTTTTTATTTTTCTTGATGCATTTTCCTTCAATGTTTGAGAGATACATGTGTATGAAACTTTTGAACATGAAATAAATGAATTAATGAAATTAAAGTCATGAAGAATATTTCTAGGAATCGGAATTCGTTCTCAAGTTACTTGTTTTCGTGACTTTTTTTATGTATCAACATTCCCATTTTGTAAAAGAGAATTTTACAATTTTAAGTGACGCAGAAAAACTACTTAAATATAGAATATATGTGCAGAAAATTCTATGCAATGTTTTTAATTCTCATATGCATTGTATGCATAGCAGTTTTGAAGGATGATAAATTCTTTTTATTTCAAATTCAGTTTAGTCAAAAAACAGCTTTTAGAATGTAAAACATCTTATCTGAAGTATACTTAGACTAGTATCAAATAAATGAATTATGCAGGCACAAATATTCGATAAGGAAATTGAGAAGGATGCAATCATTATGATATTGGTGCGCTATGTGAATTCAGTTCTTACTCTTTACATATGTGTTTCTAGTATATATTTTTTGAAAATATTGCATTTTATCAATGGCTGAATAGTCACAAATAATAAAAAAAGACTGATTTAACATTCGTGATAGAAATGCATATTCTAGTAAATATTTTTATTGGAGACAATTAAGTGATCTAGTGTAGGATAACTCATCTTTCATTTTTTTACATGATCTTTCAGTTTGTAAAAGAGGGAAATCTCGACATTAGATGAGACCTCCCCCCTAGAAAAGTGCTGCTGATTCCCTGGATACAAAGATCACCGTTCATTATTCTAAAGCAGTGATTCCCAAAGTGGTCTATATGGACCTCTAGGGGTCTATGATAACTTGTAAAGGGTTCACGTAAACGAAAAAATAATTTGGGAGGGGGGTCTATGATAGTTGCTCTCATTAAACCAGATTGTGACTTTAATTTTAAAAGAAAATTTAATCAAGAAAAACCAGATTTTGCCTATTTAACGAATTTATTTACTAAACTTAATGAGGTTAATTTGCAGTTATAAGGTGACAGCATAGAATTTATTTAAACAAGGAATATTTTAGCGTTTCTTTCCAGAATTAAGCTAAAGCAGCATAACATTGGAGGTCGTGAATTTTCTCAATTTGTCACAGACAATCCGCCGGTATGTTTTAATCTGCGTTCAGTGTTCAAATGTGCTTTATTCAGATTTTGAAACTAGGTTTGAAAATGTTTTGACTATGGTTTGTATTACCAGTCACAATCAATTCATGTGGTTCACATTGAAAAAAATCATATTGCAATAAGAACTGACTGGATTAGGCCCTAACGAAGTTCTTAAAGTAAAGCTTAAAAACGGATCCATAAGCTATTTTGACTTTAAACAGACAAACCTGTTATAGAATATTGTGAGAAAGATTTTAGTTGCTTTTCTTAATGAGGAGTTTCAGCACGGTTGCCAATCTCCAAATAAAAAAAGAAAGAAGAAAGTTGGGGAAAAAAGAAAACAAAACAAAACTGGTCATTACTAACAGAGGTGATTTAGGGTAAAACCTGAAAAGATTGATACCAAGTGTTGAAAATTTGTTATTGAAGCACCAGATTCATCCCTTCCATTAAAAGCATTTGTTTGTTGTTCAGTTACTTCACGTATTAATTAAATTTAAATCTAATTAATTAACGCGTGCTTCTTAAGTTTTAAACACTATACTTCAATACAGTGAGAAATTTAAGTTGTTAAATTTGTAAAAATTCAATATTAGGTTAGCAAGGGTCTACCCTATACCAAAAAACATGCCAAGGGGTCTATGAGGCAAAAATGTTTGAGAGAACCTCTGTTCTAAAGCATTGTCAACTATAATGCTAGTGCTAAAGAAATGTTATGTAGTTACTTTTTTAATTTACAGTCTAATACTTTGAAGTTAATATTTCAAAAATCATACATCATACTTTCCAAAGCAAATAAACTTGTCTATCTATATAAATATCCTTTTACTTGCCGCATAATTTAAAAACAAAGAATGAGATTAATTTTGATAGGGAAATTTTTTCTGAAAATTTAGTTGTTTTTTGAATATTTCTTTTTCGAATCTAAAAATATCCTAAGATAAATGTCTTTAATTGTAATTAATATATGTGAAGAATCATGATAAATCTTAGATCAAAAATTAAATTTGATAAAAGTAAAATTAAAAAAAATATTATAGTGATCATATTTATGTATTTGAAAAAAAAATGCTCTTTAACTTGTTCAGATATTTAGTGATACATCTATTAGTTTAAATGCATTTGGAGTAATACAAAAGCTGTGAAGTAAATATTTTTAGGCCATCGTGGGCCAGTATTTCTATAGTTAAATTTAATTTATTTAAAAGAAATCTCTATTTAGTTGAGGTATTAATTCTATTCGCGTCAACACGTAATATGGTCCTACCCAAATGTTAGTAATATTTAAAATATTCTTTTTAATGCTGTTACTATGAAAGACTGCATGCAGTTTTTTTTTGTATTAATATTATTATTGTAATGTAATTAATTACATTGTTTGAAATTATTGACGAATTTGAATAATTATTCTATTTAAAGTATAAAAATTTTCTAAACATTGTACATATTGCATTCTTTATAAATTAATGTAGTTTTGTAATTCATCCAATTGAATTTTTTGAAAGAGTATTTTTCAGAAAATTAATAATTAAAACTTGCTTTTTTAGGTGCAAATTAACTGGGGCACTATTTTTAAACTTTTAATTTTAAGCATATTTGATTGAAATTGTTTATAAAGATATAACGTCTAATATATATATAATTAAATTAAAAATAATATAAAAACTCTCTCCAAATTCCGTAGAAATATTGTTTTAATATAAAAAGTATTGTTAATTTAAGTCACATAAGAATTAACAATGCTTTTTAAATTAAAACCATTAAACTAAGGACTTTTTATGATTAATGTCTTTATTATTCATAAAAAGTCCTGAATTTAATAATTTTAAAAGGAAAATAGTATATTCAAAATTTCCTTATTTTTATGCATTTGCGCAAAAGGCTTAATTTAGATCAATAAAAATAAGCATGTTTTCAATTGATATGATTTAAACATTTGTATATTACAAAATTTAAAACATCTTGTCATTATTATTTACATTAATATGTATTAATAAAAAAAGTTGCGAATTTCATGCAGTTATTTTGAATAGTTTAATAAATATATCGATAGAATATTTTTTTGAAAATAAAAAAGAAAATAAAAGTTTTTTCAATGAGAAAAATAGGTTTAAAGTCTTAAAATATAGAATTAAGAAGTCTTAAATTTAGAATTATTAAAAATATTTTCTTTTTTGGCATTTTAATATACACTGCTGGACAATTGCTAAGGACGGATCACAAATTGCTATGTAGCATAACATTAAGCGAGACATGAGGCCTAGTAGGATAAAATATAGTTGCCACACTGTTCAGACATTAGAATAAAGAATATTTATTGTTCTGGAAAGTACAAAAGCTGTGAAACATCTGAAAGAAAAAAAAATGTCCATTTGATCTGCGTACGGAGAAATGGAACAATGCATCTAAAAGTCAGCAGGCACCTTAAAGAAAGGTATCAGTACGGGATATGTCCACCGTGGAATGTGATGCAACATTCCACACGTCGTACCATACTTTGCACAACATTATCCAGCAGCTGTTGAGGCAATTTATCCCATTCCTCTGTGAGTGCACGGATGAGGGTGTTCTTGTTTGTCGGAGGATAGTTTCGACCAGAAACTTGCCTCCCCAAAGCATCCCACACATTTTCAATGGGGTTTAGATCTGGAGAAAGCGCTGGCCATACGAGACGTTGAATACCCTCGCTGTCTAGACAATCCTGAACAGCGAGTGTTCGATGACATGTTGCGTTGTCGTCCATAAAAACAAATTTATCACCGACAGCACCACGGAAAAAACGAACATGAGGAAGTAGAACTTCATCAATGTATTGTTGACCCGTCATAGTCCCATTTGCAACAACATGTAGGCACGTGCGGCCATTGATCATGATGCCGGCCCACACCATGATACTGCATGTAGGATATCGGTCCTTTTCTTGGATATTTTCTGGGCGATAAGCAGTACCACTCTCGCGCCAGATCAGTTGGCGTCTACAATCCGATGACAGACTGAACCTATTCTCATCTGAGAATAGTACGCATGCCCAGTCCTGTTCAGTCCAATTGTGATGCTCACGACACCATTGCAAACGGGCAGTACGGTGCTGTCTGGTCAATGGGACACACACAACAGGTCTGCGTGCGTATAGTCCTCCTCCCCTCAAACGTCTGGCAACAGTTTTTCGGGAGATCTGCTTTCCTGAGGCAGCAAGAAACTGATTTGCCACCTGCTGAGCTGTGGTTCGCCTGTTCCTTTTTGCTGATAGGACGTAATATCTGTCTTCTGCAGGCGTCGTACTTCTAACACGACCTCCCCCGTGCCGTCTACTACACATTCCAGTAGTTTTAAATGACTTCCACAGCCGTGAAACAACGCTGTGAGTGATGTCGAACTCCCTGGCAACATCTGTTATTTTTCGCCCTTCTTCGATCTTTCCAATAATTCGGCCACGCATAAAATCATCTATGTGATGTCGGGAAGACATGCCAAAAATTTTAAGTTCGTCTATTAAATCTTTCCTGTAAAACTTTGACTTGAAACAACAACTGTCCACGCGCGTCAAAACCTTTAAAGCTCTTATGAACGCTATCACGTGATGAACAGACGTGGAAAAAAAATTTGCCTACTCAAACTTCTTCTTACTAATATCCCGCACTTATTCTAATTTTCCACATTTTGCTTCCTTTCATTTTGTGGTTGCTATGGATGATAGTGTTATCCGTCCTTAGCAATTGTCCAGCAGTGTATATCAAGCTGTTAATAGAGGATCTCTCTCTAAGTTCATATTGTGTTTCTTTTTTATTTTGGCCATTTGTGTATCCTTTTTTTGTAATGTTTGCTTACGGGTTTGTACATTTATTTACATCAGGAGTACTCTACATTTTTTTTTCTAGGCCGCATTCGTATGTCGGCTATTTCACGCGGGGAAAATCGTGCGATGAAAATATTTTCAATCCTGGTTTGCTTTTTTTTAATTACTATTTTTATTTTTGTCACTAACACTGAATTAGAAGCCTTTAAGAAACACTCCTTCACAATTTCTGCATCAGTAAACGGTTTCATATGATTACCAATAATATAACAAACTTCATAAGATGTCTTTGTTACCTCTGTGACATTGTGGGACCCCCCCCGGGTTCCCCCCTGGATACCAAGATTGAATTGAGACAAAGAATTACCTGACGACATTTTTACAATTACAAATAATTTTTATTCACTTGAATCAATTATCAGCCTTCTAAATACAAAGATGAATCAATATGTCTACGTCAATGGGATTGGACTTTACTATTAAATTAAATCACGAAATATGATACTAATCAACTATTAAATTCAGTATCGAACGGGTTTACCGGAATAAGAGGACCGAGAGATATACGCAATTTGAATTACTAGCAATCATTAACTTTCCACTAACTCTATTATTTATTTACTCTTATTATCCGATAATTGAAGTTTAAATATCACCTGACTTTTACTACTTCACTCCTTTCCAGTCGACTCAAACTTTCCGAATGTAGATCGCTGCCTGATAATTAGCCAGAAACTAATCACACAATCAATTTGAATCTCCTTAGCGCTCCGTCTATGTATCTCTTGGCTCAATAGTCTTTTCCGCTAACCTACAACACTCTACTTATATACTTTGATTCATTTGCATATCCCGTTTCCTCCTTTTAGAGCTGGTTGGAAATATACGTGAATTTACAATCTCCAAAGGCGCCCGAGAGTATTAATGATAAAGTGCCGTATAGATTCGTCGCAACATTACCGCTGACAAAACATTATGTTGCAGTTGCAAAGATTATTCAAGAAAGCCTATTTATCATCTCTTGAAAGAGATCTTCGAGGAAAAGTGTCATTGCATGATTCTCGTTTATTGGTATTTTTTAAATATAGCACTTTTGTGACAAATCAAGAAAATGCTGATCCATATTTGTATAGTCAACCTCCCAATCGTCTTGAAATGATAGATTTCCTTTGAATATTTTTTGCTTGTAAGATATGAAAGATAGTTAAAAATTATTTCCACCGCAGAAAACTGTCACTACTCCACTGTTGTCTGTTATCACTAACCGTAACAGTTACAAATAGAAAAATAATATCAATTTGCACTCGTATGACATTGACAGAAAAAAGCAAAATTGATGTATTTGATTTCTTGACACCAACTTTTTAATATATTGTTCTTAAATAAGTTAATTTTTCTGAGCAATGGGCATTAAACGGGTCACTTAAAGATGCTCAGTGGGTCGCATGCGGCCCGCGGGTTGAGTATCGCTGATTTACAGCTTTGCAAATGATCATAGCGAATACGGAAATTGCAATAAGATAATGGACTGAATTCAGGTCGGTTACATAATAAATGAATCCCGTGTTTGCCATTGATAATTGGATAAATATGTTCAAGTATTAGGATTCTCTTCCAAAAGTTTTTCAAAAAAAAATTATATTATACGCATATTCTTAAATTAAGTAAAGTTTCTTTACTTATGTGCATTATTATTGTTGAAAAATATGTACTTTTAAAGAAAAAAAGTTTCTGCAAAAAGCAAAAGTTGGCAACATTGAAGTGCATGAATTGATTGACTGGAAACACGTAATTTTATTTATCATGTAACTATCACGTCTCAGGAATTTAGTCCGTTGTCAAACACATTATTGTCTGAGCTTTTTCTTTGAGTAATTATTTTAAATTAGATATTAATATGTAGTAGAACAATGTTTCTGTGTTGTTTAGAAAAAATAAAAAGCAATTGAAAATAGAATTATAGTTTGTTTGAGATGCTTCATTTCTGCTCCCCCCTTATGTAAAATTTTAACCTTGAAATGCTTTCTACAAGCAAAATAATCTCGATAATAGAGGAAATAAAAAAATAATCTATTTTCCTTTTGAGAAAAAATAATATTAAGCTCCAAAATTATAGATTTTTTAAATAATAATAATAAAAAAAACGCAAAAACTATTTATTTAGTCTCGAATTTCCAATGCAGTGTTTTATTAAACCTTTAATTATATTGTTAAATAAAGTCGCACTAAAACAATTGATGTACAAAAGTAGCCAAGTTCTCTATGGAAAGAATCTAAAAATATTCAGAATACATTTCTAATAACGTCAATCGTGTAGTATGTGTATAAGCTGGTGTGTAATGTTAACATTCAAAATTTGATGGAAGTTAGTATATTTAAGTTTTATCTGATATTAGATTAGAGATTTTTCCCTTTATTTCATAAGGAAAATATACATGGAAAAATATGAAGGGTATTCTGATGTATAAGTTATATATTACCTTCATTTTGAATTATTTTTTATCATGGTTTTATTATTTTTATATTCATATATAAAGTAAGCGTATATTCATACCTCATATTCTTAGACAATGCACATTTTTTCTACAAATACTCGCGTGGTATATTTAATATATAGATATCAATGAATTAAATGAATTTTTTTAAAATAACGTAAATATTCAAAAAACCTTTTTTCCCAATAAATTTAGAGTTTTAATAGTTTCAGCTTATAAATCCTGTTTCCTATATATTTTTAATGTGTTTATAATAAACAAATATTTTGAATTGTTGAAAAAAACATTAACTTTCATATAAAAGAAAAGAAAGTAAGGATTTTATAAATACGTATACCAATTTTCGAGAAGATATAATTTGTATATAATTATTGTAGTTATTATTTTTGAATTTTACAACATATTTATGTTTGCTTAAAGAAATAAGTATGTAGTAAGATTCAGATTTGTTATCGCTTTCCTTTGATCAATTTTAAAAATAATGAGAAGATGAACCAGAATTCCTTCGGAAAGCAGTATCAGAAAATATCAAGAAGAAAATTAAATTTTATTGAATTAATTTGCCTTTTCTTCGCATTCTTTTAAAAATAAATCAAACTTTCTGCAGCGTTTTTAAGAGATAAAAATAAATGCACAGAAAAACTTATAAATGAAAATTAATATAAATGTCATGAACCGTATACAATTTTACTAGAAAACATCAGAAGGATTGCAGTGTTTTTAAACATTCTGACACACAGAATCTTATATCAATACAAAATGTTCGAAATAAATCTATGACTGAAATTTCGGAGTTTATTCTATTCATATTAGTAGGATCGTGCGGCAAGCACTTGTGGACCACACAGTGACTCGTTCAACGATACGAGCAGACGTAGGCGTAGCAATTGTTCCACAAACAATTTCCAGACACCTTGCAGAAGCAAATCTTAAATCCAACACCGGAACATAGGCAACTGCATCTACAGTGGTGTCAAACCAGATCAATGCGGAATGTCACAGATTGGCAAAAGGTTGTGTTTAGGGATGAATCCCGGTTTTTTTGTTTTGGGAACAAATGATAACCGTGTACGGGTGTGGAGGCGCCCTGGTGAGCGGTACAATTCCCCACACTGTTCTACGTCACAGTAAAGTTTGATTCTAATCAATGGGCACGGAAACAAATTAAAAACCTGGCATTTAAATTTTAAAAATTAAGGTTTATAAAAAAAACATTTAAAGAAAACAGTTATTATACAGTTAGCAACACTCGGACATGACTTCACTCCGTCGTACCCAAAGACCGAATCCCTGCCACTTGCCATTCCACATTCCAAGGGGAGGGGAAACTACCCATTCCTTAGCTGGTGTCAATGGGCCTTCCCACTCCTACACCTCCCCCTTAAAAGCTCATTCGTCATTCCAGGACGATGAAGCTGAAAAGAAACTATGAAAAAAAAAAAAACACATGCACACATACATGGCAAGAAACAAGATAACGAGAGAAATTTTTTTTTTTCAGGTATCATGTAAAAAGAGCTTTTGCTAATACAACTCCCAAGAAATAGATTTACAAATCACATTAATATGCTAGAAAATTAATATCCGTACAAGTTTTAACACAAAAAATACTCAAAAAAAATATTAAAATATAAAAAGAAGTTACCAAAAATATATCATAAAATCTAAAATAATTATACGACATGTACTAGCAAAGCATATTTAGAAGCCAAAGTTTTAATCTTTAGAAATTTCCAGAAATTATGGTACTGAAAAACGTTAAGTACATATATAATCATTGGCATAAATCTTATCTATTTAACAGGAGCAGGCAACCTGAATAATTCATTACTTTTACATGCTTAAACCTTCAGCCAAACGTTAATTCTTTTATTGTACCAGGTTTAAACATTTAAAAAATTCTCTTTCTCTTTTTCTTCCAATTTCTATGTAAAATGAAAGCAAGAAAAATCCTTTTCAGTCCCAAGAGTGACAAAAAACAATCAACGCATGTTATTGTCCATAAAATATCCTCGCGAACCTTAAGTATTTTCAATCCTGCCTTCAACTCCAAATTAACAATTCCTGTTATTGGATCACGACAACATTGCACCCGGGTTGAGTCAATAAAATTAGGAATACATTCCTTACGGGGGCAACCACGCCTAGTACTATACAAGATTCCTTTTATAAATCCACAAGTTAAGACAACCTCACCCTTGCTTTCTTTTATACCTTGTCCATTTGTTTGGACATTCGATTCATTAATTTTTACTGCAACCAAATCTCCGTTTGGAACATTCAATAAAGACTGTGTCTCAGGAAGTAGATCGGTGACCACTTCTTGGCTGCAAACTGATTTTGAATCTGTTGAACTAATAATTCCTTCTTTCTTTGAAGGTTCTCAGTTTCGCAGGATTGCGAATCATTTGCGAGTTTTCTATTAATACTTCATAATCAGAGGAACAGATTAACATGTCGTTAACCAAATTTTTAGAGACAGGCACAACACCGTGCCTAAAGCCATTCAATTCCATGTTGGAATCTTTTACTTCACCCATTTCATGCTCCCCAAATGCAGACGTTATTTGAATTGACCCTCTATTATCAATGCTTTGTCCTTCGACAACATCTGGTCTTACCACGGGCATCTGGGCACCTGTGTCTATGACAGCATTCACCATTTCTTGCTCACCCTTGACCTTGACGTAAACAACCCTTAAATCGTCCATTCCCTTTTCTTCCTTGATAGGAGTAGTTACTGGTATCGTAGCTTCAGCCATCAACACAGCAGGAGACGTTTCCCTCACATGTTCCTCGGCCCTCCCGATACTAATTCGGTAATTTGAAGATGTCTTCTTACGATCTTCTGCACAACTCGTCCGCTTGACATTCGACCGAATACTTTCGATCTCTAACCGCAGTTCATTCAATTCTGATTCCCAGCGCAGCTGCTGGATTGCGTGCTGCCTGGCGATTTTCCTCCTCGATTGCGAGCTGCCTGGCGATTTTTTCCTCACTTTCCCTTTCAAAGCGTTCCTCTAAAATAACAGATAACTGATCTCTAACGAACTCTTCTTCGTAATCTTTGCTACCGATTATGATATTCCTTAGCTCTATATTCGTCATTTTATCTGATACCTTTTGACCTAACTCCTCAGCCAACAAAACTAAATCCTGCTTTTTAGCTTTCTCCAAAAATGCCATTTGAAAATTTTCTTTTTCCAATATACCGCAACTAAACAAATAATCAAATGAAATAACACCCAGAAGGGATTGCCAAAAATTAAACACCACAAATATATCTTTGTTTAAAACACACAACAATAAGCATCCGCTACACTAACACAACACTCAATGAATTAGGAGGAATTCCAGAATAATGTATTATATATTTCGCAATATACCAAGTGTACTTAAATAACTAATAAATAAAACTTGATATATTACTGATACACAATAATCACTTAAAATATTACTGATACACAAGAATCACTTAAAATATTACCGATATACAATAATCACCTAAAATATTACTGACACACAATAATCACTTAAAATATTATTGACACACAATAATCTCTAACCTATTTCTGATATACACAATATAATTACTTAAAATATAACCGACATGCACCACTTAATCTATTCCTGGCTGGAATAATAGAACACTACAAAATATATATTCGGTAGTTTTTCTCCAATTTAAACTGATAATATTTTTTCACATTAATCGAAAATACTATGCGTACATAAGCACAAAATAATTTCATTGACATGAGATAAGTATTATTCTTTAGCATTAATTTTCAATAAACTCAATTGCTATTCACTGACGTGAACTTATTATTGTGCATTACAAAAATAAATAAATACAATAAAGAAAAGAAAAAAAAACATACAATCTTTCCTTAATTTATAGAACTGATGTTCTAAAACACTTTCCATTTATATGGAACAATAATAAAAAAAAATATATATATACTGATGTATATAATAATTCCCAATTGAACTGGCGTTCAAAATTTTATAACTGCATGTGGATATGCAATAAAATAATATACTGAGAGAATTAATGATTTTGAAGTTTTCCTTAATTCATAGAACTGATGTTCTAAAACTTACTTTCCATTGATATGGAACAAGAAATAATAAAAAATATACTGATATATAATAACTGAAATTTGAACTGGCGTTCAAAATTTTATAAATAACTGCATGGATATGCAATAAAATAATATACTGAGAGAATTAATGATTTTGAAGCTTCTTAATTTTTAGAACGGATGTTCTAAAACTTACTTTCCATTGATATGGAACAAGAATAATAAAATATATATACTGATGTATATAATTAATTCAAAATTGAACTGGCGTTCAACAAGTTACAACTGCATGGATATGCAGAGCAAAAAAAACGTACACTGACGTATACAAAAATAAAATCAAAATTCTCTCTTAATAAATGGATATTAAACAGTATAATTTTATAAATTTCTCTCGTCTTACATTACAGGGAGTTGCAAGCAAAAACTCTTACCTGATTCATTTCCACGCGGGAATCCAGAAAACTCGAAATTTCTGGAACGTTCTTCCTGTGGAGTTTTCCACTAAGACTCGATCATTAACGGCTGCGCCAGTAAAGTTTGATTCTAATCAATGGGCACGGAAACAAATTAAAAAAAACCTGGCATTTAAATTTTAAAAATTAAGGTTTATAAAAAAAAACATTTAAAGAAAACAGTTATTATACAGTTAGCAACACTCGGACATGACTTCACTCCGTCGTACCCAAAGACCGAATCCCTGCCACTTGCCATTCCACATTCCAAGGGGAGGGGAAACTACCCATTCCCCTTAGCTGGTGTCAATGGGCCTTCCCACTCCTACAGTCACACTGCCCGCACAGCTGGTGTAATGGTCTGGGGGGGCCATAGCCTATAATAGCCGGTCCACTTTAATTGTGATGCGTGGAACCTTAACGGGCCAACGTTACGTTGATGATATTCTTCGACCCCATGTAAGACCTTTCCTAAATGGTCTCCCAGGGGCAATTTTACAGCAAGAAAATGCTCGTCCGCATACAGCAAGAGTTGCTCAAGAGTTCCTACGTCATTTTCAGACTCTTCCATGGCTGGCCTGCTCCCTCGATTTGTCCCCTGTAGAGCACGTGTGGGATCAGCTAAAACGGCAGGTGCCATCGTGTCACTCTGTACATGATTTAGAGTTAGCTGTTCAAGATTTGTGGGCCCATCTGCCTCAGGACAACATAAGGTGTCTAATCAACTCAATGCCGGACCGTGTGGCGGCATGTATTGCAGCTGGAGGTGGTCCAACGCGCTATTGAAGTCGCCTAGTATTTCTGTCGTTGCACACCCTGTATTCGTTTAATTGTCTTGTTTTTGAGGTCAAGTGAATCTCTCATCTGTGTCATTATGTGTATAAAATTTCATTTCAATCCGATGCTTTCTTCTTGGGTCGCTATTTTGAATGTTCCTGAGTGTATTATCCTTGTCACTTTTCGTTTGAACAAAATTGCTGGATTCTTCACCAATACATCTCACGTATGTGAGCGAGTGTTTATTAACATCGCTCTATAAAGAAACATGATGGCTATTGGCAACAAACCTGTAAGTTCGAGCCTTGGTCAAGTGACGAGGATGACACCTGAGCTATTAGCATACTCTCCTAACTACCGCAACACACACCAACGGGGGAGATTTTGAGCCTCGACTCTGATTTAAAGTTACACAGTACCCTTTCTCAAAAAGTTTTTGGAGATAGTAACAGTAAAAATAATTTGTTTTATACTCAGATTATATTATTAAGTTGATCCTGAAAATAAAAAGTCAGTTTGACCAGCCATTGTTTTACAATTTTAAAAAATTAAGAATTTTTGATGTTTTTTTACAAATTTTTATAAAATTTTCCCTTTTATAAATTGTTTAATCATGTTAAGTTATTTATGTTTCTTAGAGATCATTGCGAACAAAAGTTAGCATGGATTTGAAAATCTATTCCCTTGTTGACTTTAAAAAATTATTTACCTAGAAAGACTTGGAAAAAACACGAAAATTTTTAAAAAATAGTCCTTTTAGCATATTTTAAAAAAATAACTAGAAATCTTAGCCTAAATCCTTACTAACTTTTATAGAACATGCGTTTGTGAGTAAATATAAAATATTTCAAGGTTCTATGAGGAACAGAAAAAATGCTTTATGGATTAGAAAACACTTATACCTTCAAAATTTAAAGTCTGAGAAAAATGCATTTAAAGTTTGCAAAGGCATAAAACAAAAACTTATAATGCATGCAAAACTCTAATTTTTATTATGTTATTTTCCAATTTATGTTCTACATTAAAACACTATTTTAATTAAATATGATGGAAATAATTTTTTTAATTTAAAATATATTTTTGCATAATATATTGATAGCATTTGTTACGATGATAGTTTATTCAGCTTAATCTTAACCCATTATTTTCACAAAATTTTTCAAATACAAAACACATTTATGTACAAAACAATAATGATACTAACTTAAGCTAAAAATAATCAGGTTTGTTCATAAACTTTAATTTATTTCAGTTTTAAATTGGGAAATTTAGGAAGCTTTATCTCCTGTTTTACGACTTTAAAATACTAAAATATAGTACTATAATATGTTTAGTATATTTTAGTATGGTACATCAGGGAGAGAGATAGTGAGAGAAATATTCTGTTTGATTTGCAATACTTGTGTTCAGAATACATGTATTCGGAAGTCTAATTACAGTATCAGCTTAGGACTGATTTTTAGATACATCATTTTCAGTAGAATATCATCTCTTCGAATTACACTCATGTCCATAAATTAAGGATAATTCAGAATCACACAGAAATTGAACTCTAAAATAAAAATTTCACCTGTAGAATTATCACACACATCTTGAAGAAGAATATGCAAATTACAGGAAACCACCAGATGGCGCGGATAGTGCGTCACAATGACGAGAGTGTAAGAGAGGAGTATAAAAGGAATGGTGGCAAAGAAGTAAAATTGTTCTCAAGCGCTTTAAAAGCCTTTCAGTGCAATAGCCGCATCGTTATGGCACAAAGGAAGCATTTGGATGATTTTTTACGTGGTAGAATTATTGGACTACTGGAATGGGGACGTACCCAGCTGGAAGTATCCGAGGAACTTGGAATCACCCAGAGTGTCATCTCCAGGCTTTGACAACGATTCCAAGATGATGGTAATGTGAGTAGATGTTACAGCACATGTCACCCCCGAGTTACAACGCCGAATGAGGACCGGTATATATATATATTTGGCAGTTACTGCCAAAAGAAACAGACGGAGCACAGCATCAGACCTGTCTCGTCCGCTCTCTTCAGCTACCGGTACGACAGTTTCAAGGCAGACCATGTACAGACGCTTAGGGCACATTGGTCTATATGCTCATAGGCCTGTCAGTTGTGTTCCACTTACCGCAACTCACTGTCGCCTGCGATTAACCTGGAGTAGAGAGCATGCATTGTGGACACCACAACAGTGGTCTTGTGTGATGCTTTCTCCGGCGAGTCCAGGGTTAGTTTGCAGTCTGATTATCGCCGGACTTTAATATGGGGAGCGCCAGGTACCCGTTACCACCAAGAGAACACCATTGAACGACACTGTTACGGTGGTGCAGGATGGCTTGTGTTTGGGGAGGAATTATTCTTGGTTCCAGAACTGACCTGCATGTTCAGAGTGTAACGATGACAGGCCACATCAATCGGGATGTCATTCCGGAACAACATTTACGTTTGTTTCGGGGCGCCATGGGTGCTGAATTTCTGTTTATGGATGACAACGTCCGTCCTCACCGTGCAAACATTGTAGACGAATCCTTCAATCGGAGGATATCACCCGTATGGATTGGCCAGCATACTCACCGGACTTGAATCCAATAAAGCATGTGTGGGATATCCTGGGCCGACGAATTGAAGCCCGTCAACCCCCTCCCACCTGTCTACCGGAATTTCGGAGGGCATTGCTTGATGAGTGGTGTAATATTCCCCAAGATCAGATTGATAAGTTGATACTCAGCATGCCTAGGCGTTGTAAGGCCTGTATTGCATCGTCCGGGAGACATACTCCGTATTAACCATCATACTAACCATGTTATACTGTTTTTTGTAAATAGGTTCTTTTTTTAAATTTGCTCCTGGGAGTAAAAATCGCAATTTTTATTAATTATGTCAAACATGTAGCATCTTTTTTGCTCTTTACCTTTTGTTTAATAAATAGACTTTACAAATAAGTCAAATTTGTTTTGCTTATGTCTCTTTCTTTGCCTGAACTTCACTATCCTTAATTTATGGACATGAGTGTATTATTTCTCACAGCAATCTGTAGTCACCGTAGCCGAGTGGTATAGGTATCGAATCGTGGCGAGCTTTTTCACGTGTTCGAGCCCAGTACCACTAAAGACCCGCCGTGTAGGGCAGCAATGCATGCTTAATATGTCGAGAGCTGAAATGTCCTGCCGTTGGTGTTGTAGTTAGGAGAGCAGCTCAGTTGTCGTCCTCGTCACTTGACCATGGTTCAAAGTTGAGTGGTCTGTCGCCACACAAAAGCCCTCGTGTAGCTGAGCAGTGCGAAGTTAATATTCGCTCACTCTCACAGCAACCTGAGAATGTTTTGGTTGTGACTTTTTCTCAAGAGGAAAAAATTATTGATAAAGCTTCTGTTATATAAGCTGTTTTTTAAATCCAAAATATTGGCCTTGCAATGAATTTTAATTAATCAATTATTAGAATTCAAAAAACTCAAGACGAAATAAAGTAGAAATGATTTTATTTATGAAAATTGTAATTAATACACATTTCACACTAAAAGAGTTTATTATTCTCAAAAATATTTTGAATTAATTCAATTTAAGTGTGGAAATGTGTTTTTAAAAGAAACCGAGAAACCATAACTCAGAAAACTTAAAATATCTTAAGAACTAATTTGCCAAGAGATCTCTGAAATTTGGTGACAAGATTCTCAATTATATGAGCCACAAGAAAATCCCCCCCTTCCCCCAAATTTTTTTTTCAGTAGTTATGAAATTTGTAGTTTACTGTGTAGTCTTAACGTACTTCAACCTCTCTACACAATGAGTCTTCAGTGGTACCAGGGGCGAATTTATGACAAGCCGTCTAAGAATTTTTTACTAAAACCATTAGGCTACCGCGGCCACATAGCTCAAGAAAAATAAACGATGCTACTGTAAATTAAGACCATAAATATTAATTAGCCTTTCTAAGATGAACGAAGTGAAAATTTTTCATTAGAATCAGTTACAATTTATATAATTCTGGAATATTCTTTCTGTATGTGGAAAAAACATTTCTCACTTTAAATTTGCAAACTTGATGAAATGTGATTAATTAAGAAACAACGCGATATATATATATATATTATATATTCAATTTTCGTAGATTTTAATTTAAATCTGTAGGTTCTACGGAAAACGATAATATGTAAAGAGATTAAAATTTCGACCAATTATTGGTACGGCATTCTTTGAATTTTTCAACTGAAGCAGCAATAAATTAACATAAAATGCTGTTTTTAATTCTGTTTAATTTTTTCACTTTTAGTGATCAATATGTATTCTCCACAAAAAAAAAATGTTTTTTTGTTGAGATTTTTCAAAAAATATTATTATTTTTCAATTTTGTCTGTTTTATGCAAGTGTTGTAAGTTTCTCTTTTCTTTCTTCCCTATAATAATGTATTGTTTTGTTTGTTTTCCTATTTATTTTGCTATCAAGTCACCCACGAGTAGGTTAAGGCGGTGTCTAGATATTCCTTTCAAGGTCATTCGTGTTTATCACGGAAACGGAACATGATTGGCTACTTTTTTTATTCAAGTATGACCCGCTCCATTAAAAAAAATGTTTCATGTTTTGATGTTAATGTTTACAGCACGAGTACCGTTAATATTGTTTTTTTAGAACAAAGCTGTTTTTGTTTATTTCTGAGAAAATAAACAATATGCAACATGCTTTTTATACTTTTTCCAACAAATTACGTTTATTTATTCGATTCTATATTTACAGATAATATTGACTTGTCTATGAGAGATAAATATATATAAAAGATGCACAAGATAGCATAATAATCTTAAAATATGTACTAGAAATATTTTGTTAATCAAATGAACAAGATAGAACAGCGTCTTTCAAACTGTGGGGTGCCCCCTACGGGAGCGTGATAACTCTACAAGAGGGCGCGAGAACATTAAAAAGTTGAAAACAAAAGATTTTTTTTTTAAAAAAAATATTAATTTGCTGAATATGAAGAAACAAAATACATTCTGGCATAATAAAAAATAAAGCACACATTTACATTGATATAATACACTTATCAGTACACTACACAATGCATTTCATAACTAATTTAAAATTATTAAGTTAAAAACAAGTTTCATAATTACTAGTGACCACATGGGTTTGTCATGTATAAAATTATATACAAAAAAAAATGAACACTTATCGTGATTATTTATTCGGCTTAACTGCAGATTAAAAGTTGAGCGATTCGCTCCCCAGTGCCACCCTTTTCCACGAAGACGCGTATGGGAGGAATTAAAAGGTGGTGGTGGGGAGGAATAAATAAGCAAATCCTCGGCAATAAATAAATCCTTCGCAAACACTGTCACGATCCTTTTATTGCATTCCAAAGCCTTCAAAATACTCGTAATTTTATGGGTAGCAGTACACAGAAACGATCGGAAAGACGTATATATACGTCTTTCCGAATAATTAATACTTGGCTGAGCAAGACGTTTATATACCCCGGTGGCACTTAAGAGGTTGAAATCGTATGGAGAAGAGGGGGTGAAAATTATGATTGAATATTGGGGGTCGCAAATATTGAAAGTTTGAGAAGCACTGAGACTGAGAATTTTATTCAAATTTCTTTATTCTCAATCGAGAAATTGACGAGAAAAAAAGTTTAGAAGCTTTATTTGATAGTTTGCAAGACATGAAAATGTTTTAAAAAAAGGAACTAGTTTTATCATTCATTCGTCATTTTCAGGCTGTAAAAGCTAATTGTAAAGGGTGTTTTTTTTAGAGGTATAGAACTTTAAATTGCAATAAAACAACGATGTATTATTCGATTGACATGAATTTTTTTTAATCGAAAGATAATTTTGTGGCATTACATTTTAAATATGATTTCTGGCATAGGACTGCCACGGCTGGCTCGGATATAGTCAAATCTGGACGTCCAATTTTCCATGACTTTTTCCAACATTTGTGGCCGTATATCGGCAATAACACGGCGAATGTTGTCTTCCAAATGGTCAAGCGTTTGTGGCTTATCCGCATAGACCAATGCCTTTACATAGCCCCACAAAAAATAGTCTAGCGGTGTTAAATCACAAGATCTTGGAGGCCAATTCACAGGTCCAAAACGTGAAATTAGGTGGTCACCAAACGTGTATTTCAATAAATCGATTGTGGCACGAGCTGTGTGACATGTTGCGCCGTCTTGTTGGAACCACAGCTCCTGGACATCATGATTGTTCAATTCAGGAATGAAAAAGTTAGTAATCATGGCTCTATACCGATCACCATTGACTGTAACGTTGTGGCCTTCATCGTTTTTGAAGAAGGATTCCACCAGCCTATAAAGCGCACCAAACAGTCAGTTTTTCTGGATGTAACGGTGTTTCGACATACACTTGTGGATTAGCTTCACTCCAAATGCGGCAGTTTTTTTTGTTGACGTAGCCATTCAACCAGAAGTGCGCTTCATCGCTAAACAAAATTCGCTTATGAAAATCGGGAACAACGGCAATCTCGTTTTGGGCCCATTCGACGAATCTACGCCTTGCTTCATCATATTTAAAATGTAATGCCACAAGATTATCTTTCGAATAAAAAAAATTCATGTCAATCGAATAATACGTCGTTGTTTTATTGCAATTTAAAGTTCTATACCTCTAAAAAAACACCCTTTATTTTTTAAAATTTTTTTAACAAATTACGTGCATTCTGTATAGAAACTATTAAGAGAAATAACTGCTATTTGGTAAATAAAGACAATTTTTGCCTTATTCTAAATCATTCTGATGACTTCTTCTTTTATGTTTCTATTATTTTCAATAAGAATATATCAAAATTAGGATTATAAAATAATGTTCTTTAATAATAATTAAAAAAAAGATTGTCGTTCCTTAATCGTTTTACAGTTTTGTCTTTTTTCCATAAGTAGATTATTCTTATCTTTAACTAATTTATTCTAAAATAAACAAAATATTTACGCTTTAAATTCTATGGCAATAAGTATAGGAAACAATTTGTTAGAATATGAGCACACAAACAGAAGTGCTTGTAATTAATATATATATTATTTCCAATGGGCTGCGGGTGGATGTTTTACCATTGTAGACCTAGAAAATTCCCCAGGAGTTGGTGTCTTTTATTGCGGCACCCTATAGCGGATACCATCCACTGCAGGTAATTTTGGCGTCCAGTTTAATCCCCAGAGGGAGGCACCTGAGCTTTGGCGATGCAAAAACGTACTCAGGATTTTAATTTTTCCAACAGCACCTAAGCCAAACAGGCAATCAAGGGATCTTTTATACACCGCATAATTATGCGACATGGCTGCAGTAGATTTTTTTTCATCATGAAAATCCACCGACTTGGGCCGGCTTCAAACCCGTAACCTTAGGCGTACGAGGCCAGCGAAAAACCAACTACGCCACCCAGCCGGCTTAATCAATATATTAGTCCTGTGCATATTATATATTTCTCTCTTTCTGTATGGATATTTTTTCAGTACTTTGGAAATGTCAAAAATTCGATAATTTTAGATAGGAATATAAAATAAATTTGGAAAACTAATGTAAAAGAGTGAGAAGTATTACCGGTAAACTCATGCTAGTATTTCTTACAGGTGGTATAGTATAAAATAAATAAATAAGTGGTAATACAAAAATAATCTCCTCTTTTTGTAAAATGCTTTAATCCAAAGGCTATTTAGATTAAATTTAAGCTTCATGTTAATACGAGTAAGTTCATTGAACGGATATCTAGTCATTAATTTTTTTCCGGATAGGAAATGTTAGTTACATAAATAAGCTTTCAATAGAAATAATAGGAAGAAAGAAAATACAAAATATTCATTCAGATTGGAAAAAAATTTGATTCTAAGAGTGAACTACAATTTTAGTTCACTCTTAATATACTATATATAAATAAAAAGTTTGAGAATCCTAATTTGTTAAGAATATTCAGAGTATCTCAGGGTTATTGAGACAAACTTTAAGAGGAGGTAGGGGACATCACAAGGATTCAGATTTGTATAGCAATGTATGGTCGGAAACGTTACGTGAAAATAGTGTGACATTTACAAGAAATGAAGAGTCATAAGACTTAGACCATCTGATAAGATATTACAGTGCTGTGGTAGATGATTTGTGAAAATGTCACAAAATAAGTTCCAAGTTTTCACCATTGCTAGCGATCCATGCGCTGCATCATCGGACCATGGATCGGCGGAACACTCAAATACACCTGAATTTTGTTGGATATCCGTAGCAGCACAGACGATTCTTGCTACCAAATCTATTACGAAATCCACAGGTTGAGATACCCCGCGAGCTGGCGGTATCATCTCATCACCATCCACGCGACCTATGTTTGAGGGAATGAAGGATTGACCACTAAACTCTGCCATAATAAAATTAGTTTATTAGGATCTTAATACATATTTAATAAAACAACACTAGACTAAAAGGCTTATGATCAGGAGTGATGCGACGTAAACTGCAATTCTGATAAATAGCTCAATTAACCACTTAATCTGTATTTATAAATTATTTCCTAACTTAATACAATCCACTCTAGTCTTAAAGCTTAAGCAAAATGTTTTACCGCTATTTCCTCGGCGAACAGCTACAGTCCTTATAGCGTCAGTATATTCTTCGATACGACTTGCTCCGGCTCTTCTGGTTTCAGAACCACTTATTGATCAACTTGACTGGCACTATTAGACCGACTCATAGAACTCATGGCATACCCTAAGATTCTTCTCCTAGAGCCTCACCTAGAGCTTTACCTCACTTTACTTAGCTTTACTTCTCCACTTATTGCTCAAGGCGAATACTAATGTTCCAATATATACTATTCTAATCTGCATAACCACGCTCTCTTGGGTTGGTTGGAAAGAATTGCCATTCTGGCCCCAAAGATATCCCAAGAGGATTATTAGAAGAAGTATCGATGAAGCCCCGTCACAAGGTGAAGCGTACACAACCCTTTTTAGTGCACCCTAAATAAAGAAATCCATGCTGCTTAATTCAGTTAGGAAGCAGGTCCACCACGCCCAATCCATTGGCCATTCAATTGTTCACAAATACATCTACGATAGTATAGAGGTTCTCCATCATGCTGTAAGTGCACCCCCCTCGGGTGACCTTCTCCTTCATTATCAACGTGAGCTAGAGTTGTAGGAATAACGGAAGAACTAGAAGCAGACATGATCTTATTATGACTTTATTAAGATCTTTAACTTAAACGTCTAACAAATTAGGTAATAATATATGTCAGAGAATCTACGGTGGCTAAACACACAATATATATAATACTGAAATAACGTAACCCGGACCTCTATCGATATTAACTCGCCTAAGCTCTATTCCTAGACTATCACAGATCCGAATATTAAATAGTCACTACTTTTAATGTAGTCTGAAGTAGTGATCATAATAATCCTAGATGAAGTTGCTTATTTACTGGAGTGCAATGGTATGCACCAGGACGTAAAGGCTCTCTATCACGTATAATTTCTGTTTGCCGTCACTTAACGTTTCCAAAACCTCTTCACGCTTGAACCACGGATTATCTTAGCATCCCTCAAATTGCCACCAGGCTTACTCTAACTTCTGATATTTAAAAGCTTCCTAATTTGCATCTTTCCTTCACGCTTCACTTCTCGGATTTGTTTGGAAAAGAGTTGACATTAATTCTAGCCCCAAAGAAACCAAAGGACATGTTAATGAAAAGACGCGTGAGTCCGTCACAATGTTGAAATCACATATGGTGTCTGATATATTGGGGCACAGGGTCAAGTTCTCTTAGTATCATCTCTTGCAAAAAGATTCTTCAGATGTTAGAGGTGCTGATAACAAGTAAGATCACCATCCACACCAGCCAAAATCTGCTCTGAAAACCGATGTTGGGCAGAATGTGATCTCATGCCATGGGGATTCTCATCAGAATATAAATGCGCGTTGGGGCAGGGGGGGGGGGAGGTAGCACACCATCTCGCGTGAAGTACAACTCATTCGTAAATAAAACATAGGATGGGAAATGCACGTCTTAATGACATTGGTTGAGATACCACCGTACAAAACGCACAAGCTCAGGATCATCTGTGGGGAGCAGTGACGGTACTCTTTGAAGATGGTATGAGTCTAAGAGTATGAATACGAGTGAGATTAACACCCCTCCGAAATCTTCCCTACGCAGCCGCGACGGCTTGTACGCTGGTACTCGGATTCCTTCGCAGGGTAATCAGCCATTTTGTTCCATACTGGGAGTTCGTCACTCGTAGTTCGCCCCTACTATACCTTCGTAAAGATCCATATCCCCACAAATTATAAAATTTAGTAAACATGCTGCTATCTCTGTGGGTGCCTTTCGCGAAGCAATTTTTCTGTTGCTAGTGAATTTCCTTCTGCCAATCCGTAAATCAGACGCATATCTGCCAGCTCGGTCTTCGTAAAACGTTCCATACTCCTCTGTGGGCAATGGCAGCCCAAATGACTGTGGTAATGAAGGTCTGTTTCCTCCAATGCTCTTGTGAACTACGCCACTTAGCGAAAACGAAAACGTTTCTGTGACCATGGGTTTCTACGCAAATCTGAATCCTTGTGATGTCCCCTACCTCCCCATGGAGTTTGTTCAAATAGTTCTGAGCCCTCCTGTATGTATGTATATATATATATATGGGAGACAACAAGGGGTCCAAGACATTTGTCTTTCTTTTGGTTTATTTAAAACTTAACAAAAATTAATTAAAAAGGTAGCTATTCTAACAGATAGGTTTCCATGATGTGACGACGGTAACGCCTGCTCGCGCACCTCAGTTTTTCTTTTTTCTTTTTCTCTAATGTCCAAAAGTTTCAGTTTTGCTTTTGCTCAGCTGCGCCTGCGCGCGAAAACTGCGTTGTTAGATGACGATTGGATTTGCTGGATGCCACAACGGCCAGCCTGACTGTACGCTGTCCGCAGCGGTACGTATTCCTTTTTTCCTTTTTCATCGAGACCAGAGGAGAATCTGAAACATACAAAAAAGACGGAACAAACAAGGACTATACAACAAATACACAAAGATTTAACATATCATAATTTTGCTGAACTAGACAGTTTCTCCGTCATGTGAAGGCACCTCTTCGACATCCGGAAGGTTCAACAGGAAAGCATTGTGTTTCACAGGCATGGCATGATTCTGAGATGACGATAGTACGGTAGGATGAACGGAATCATTTCTTTTGCTATCTTGGTCTTTATCAGTTCCATCAGGCATAAAAACGCCTTTTTTAACAAGCTCTTCTTTGCTTGAATGCATCGATATTTTCCTCTCTAGAGTTCTGGACGTCTGTTCAAAACGATCGTTCTTTTTCTTCCGTTTCCACTTCCAGGGCTGGAAGATTCTCCGGAGCATCGCAAACCGTCTATGTTTACTCTTCATAGGTGAAGGGGTGGGTGACTGGGAGTTGGAGTCCACGGAACTCGTTTTCATTGCACCTTTGACTTTCTTACACAATACTATAGATGAACAATAATCAAAAACACTCTCTTTTATAATACCTTGTCGTAACCAATCATCAATTTGATCGTTTACCTGTAATTTCTCAGAAAAAGATAAACGTCTGGCTCTCTGACACACAGGAATATCATCTTTTAATATAATATTCATTTTTAACTTAGTACTCTTAATTTTATTAGGTTTAAAATTCTTATATAATTAGAGAACTCAAATCATTTCTAATATTAAAGTTTTTAACATGTGACAAATCATAACTAGAGTTTTCTATCACATTTGCAACAGAAAAAATTGCATTAGAATGAGCACCCAAAGAGGATCCACTTTCACTCAATAAAACATCGCTCTTTGTGTGGCTTAGTTTCTTTATTTCAGTATATACACTGGGATGCATAATAAATTCTTCGGTCAAGGTCGGTGATATTGCCGTTCGAACACTTAAACTGGGAGAGTGCTCAGTAAGAGAAATATTTATGGCTGACACTTCTACCATACGCTTTTCGTTAAAACACGAGCTTAATGTTATCCTCTTTTCGGAAGGTTTGTTCACTCTAATTAGTGAGGAATTTAGAACTGGGATCTGGCAACCTGAATCAATCAAGGCTGTTACGGGCTGATTTTCCACAAAAATGTTTACTTATTGGAGCTGTGCGAACTCATCGTTTTGTTTTCGCTCTTGATTTTCAAACTATTCGCGTTTTTTCTATTATGGATGTGAGATTCTTTAGGCTTAAAACGCTTCTCACAATCTCTTGCGTAATGAGATGAATCACCGCATATATAGCAATTTTTATTTTGTCTTTCAAGATTCTGGGGATAGTTATCTTTAATCTTTGGTTTATAGTTTCGTGGTCTATTTTTAAAGGGGTCTTCGTTATATCCACAAGCAATAGGAGTTTCCTTACGTGATCCGCTTCTAGATGAAACATAAATATCGCACTCTTTAGCTAAATCAATAGGCGTAAACCAATCTTCTGCTTCTCGAATGCCAAAATGAGTTGCGGTTTCCTTATTTAAAGTTTCAAATAATTTATTAGAAATTATAAGATCACATAGAGATTCAAAGGAATTAACTTTTCTTAACGAACAATAATATTGGAAGCTTGCCGTCAATCTTGCAGCAAATTGGATGTATGTCTCGCCTGATGATTTTACAGCATTTTTAAATGAGTTTAAACACTCGTGAGGGGTTACTTGGAATTCTCTGAGTACTATAGATTTTAGTTTATCATAGTCATTTAATTCCTCCTTTTTAATATACAATAAGACATTATGAGCTCTTTCGCCCAGAAGATTTATTAAAATTTCAGATTTATATTCTTCATTTTTTTTCTTGGTTAAAAATGCGCGTTCTAATGATTGGAAGAACAGATTAAAATTTTCAGATCTGGTGGGAACAAGAAGAGATAAAGTTTTAATGCTTTTGATCATATTTTCTATGTTTGTTTCGAACTGTTTCTCTTCGACTTTAGCTGCAGGATTTAAACTTAATGCTTCATTTTTAGCCGTTTGAAGTTCGACTTCTTTTTCTAATTGTGCTAACTGAAGTTTAGCGAGCTCAATTTTCTGTTTTTCTAAAGTTGCCTCTCTTTCGTTTCGCGATACCCTCTCATCTATACAGTTTTTAATTAAAGTTTTAACCAAATCTGCATCACTTTCAAATGTACTACTCTTCTCAATTTTAGTCTTTAGTTTAGCTATGGTGTCCGTACTCTCCACAGTACCGTCTAGATCCTCAACAACTCTTATGAGATCCTCTTTAAGATCCTCTTTAAGATCTCTTTAAGATCCTCTTTAACGTTTTTATACATTTTAGAAAAAATATGGAAATATCCTACCTCATTTTTTTTCTAGCTCCCTTGTTGCTCGCACGTACGATGTATCCAATACTTGAAGAAAAACGCTGATTCCACAGATCTCACCTCTTCACAGGTTATATCGTTAGATGAAAAATAGTTCTTGAAATTGTTCGAATTGACACCTCTTCGCAGGTGTTTAGTCAATAGTTCCAACCTCTACACAGGCGGAATATTCAGAGTTCGAATGAAGAATTCAACCTCTACACAGGTTATATTGTTAGACGAAAAATAATTCTTGCAATGGTTCCGGCCTCTACACAGGCGGAATATTCACGCTGGGTTCAAACGAAAAATTCAACCTCTACACAGGTTGAACGAAGTTTCCAAAAAAATGGCGGCGCGTCTCCTCCACGGACGCTTTTTTAGTCCACGTTCCAAACTTTGATCAAAATCGAAATTTTATCGATCCCGGCCGAGCCCCCATAATTTGTGGGAGACAACAAGGGGTCCAAGACATTTGTCTTTCTTTTGGTTTATTTAAAACTTAACAAAAATTAATTAAAAAGGTAGCTATTCTAACAGATAGGTTTCCATGATGTGACGACGGTAACGCCTGCTCGCGCACCTCAGTTTTTCTTTTTTCTTTTTCTCTAATGTCCAAAAGTTTCAGTTTTGCTTTTGCTCAGCTGCGCCTGCGCGCGAAGACTGCGTTGTTAGATGACGATTGGATTTGCTGGATGCCACATATATATATATTATATATATATATATATAATATATATATATAAAATTTATATACATATATATATACATACATACATATATATATATATATATATATATATATATATATATATATATATATATATATATATATATATATATATATATATATAAAGTATAATGTAGAGTTAGCAATTTACACAAAAAGTATCTAATATATATTATAAATGTGAAAGTTTGTGAGGATGTTTGTGGGTCTTTCACGCAAAAACAACTGAATGGATTTTAATGAAACTTTACAGTAATATAGCTTATACATCAGAATAACACATAGGCTATACTTTATAGCATAGGCTATAATTTATAATAATTTGTAAAAAGTATCAAAATATAACGATATTTGTCAAGTAAATAAGAAAAAATTCTGGCATCTGCAAGCAAATCTGGCTTGCTCTGCAAAAAAGCCCACCACAGCATATATCTATCTTTTGTTTTTGGAAAACTCTTTTTGTTTTGGTTACGCAAGGGGATCGCTTCTAATTAATTCCTGTGATCAGAATATTGCCTATTTTTTTTATTTCAGAATAAAACTAAGTTTTGAAGGGAGAGGTTGTTGTAAATTTCTCTTTATTTTAATGATTTTTTTATGATTTTATTACACATATTTGGTAGTAAGAAATTGATCTTTTTTTCAAAATAAATGCTTTAATCAGTTCTGGTACCTAAAGCAAATAAACTTTCTCTTTCACACTGCATCATTTGGACAAATTTTCAAAATTTGTTTATGGTTATTAGTTAATTATAATGCTATAATTTTAATTGAATAGGCAGATATTGCGTTTTTAAATATAAAAATAATTATAATTACTGTACTGTATTTTTTGGAGTGTGTGAGTGAGTGAATATTAACATCGCACTATCCAGCTACACGAGGGCTTTTGGCAACATATCATGTAATTTTGAACCATTTGACGTGGACGACACCTGAGCTGGCTCCCCCTTCTCCTAACTACCACACCACCAACTTAGAAGGAATATTCTACCAATACTTAGCAGGAATATTTTTTGAAATCCACTCTTCCAAGATATATGGCAGCACGGATTCTATGATGAGTATTTTAGCGGGGAAGCCGAATAGTTTTGTAGCAGAAATTGCGTTTTCAGCTGACGGCGTTTTCAGCGGATTGCAAAAATTATTATTTTTGTCCCAAAAAAATATTTTATGTCAAAATTTAAGTATGTTATGTTTTTGTATGTTAATAAAGACCTTAGAAAACAATTTGACTAATTATTTTAAGTGAACGGTGTACATAATTAATTTTACAGTGGAATATCTTTAATTAATTAATTATCTCTAACGGATTAAATTTTCCAAAGAGGAGTATTTCGTTTATGTATATCCCTTAATTCTCAATGTAGTGATCCAAAAAAAATATTGCATGAAAAAAACTGCAGTAAATCATAATGTGGTAGATAAAACATTAACGTGCATCGCTGCCCTACACGGCGGGTCTTACAAAGCTCTAATAAAGCTCGAGCTACGAAAGTAGCTAGGCATTTGCCAACTTGACTCTATCGTTAACATTTCGCTATGTTTTTCATTGAATCGCCATTATAGTTTAAGAAACGGCGCTGCTTGCGAATATTACAATTTTAAAATAAAATAAATACAACAGAAAGTAATATTAATGTATTACACTTTCAGATATAAATTATTTACACTACTTTAAGCATTCATTACGCAAAACTTTTAACAATGTGTTACTTTTGCTGAGCAGAGATCAGCTTAGAGAAGTATTTTGAAAAATCGACCCTCAAGAGTGTTACGAGGAATTATAAGTAAAAAAAAAAATCCTTTTTATCAGCTATTAGATCTACATACTTAAAATTGAACAAAAGTGTTTTTTCTTTCTTTTTTTTGTTTAGCTGAGATATACAAAATGGTTTTTTTGTTTAATTTGCAATTCACACAAAATTAACTCATTAAAAACTTCTTTTTCCTTCAATCTGTGTCGTTTTATTTTTCAGTTCACCCGTGCGAAGAACGGGTATACCAGCTATATAAAATACAGTATTAAATAGGAAAAATACGAGGGGTAGAGAAGGTTTTCGCAATCCTGAGCAAGAGGGTGAGAGATTTTTTGCTATAAAGTGTTAAAATAACTTGAAGGAAAATTATTATGATATAATCTTTTTTCTAGAAATTTTTTTGTAGCTACATGTCATAACAAATCTCATCTGCATCAGTATGCCAATGTCTCAAGCAGTAACTCTATTGTTGCTAAATAACTGTTGTCCTGATACATCCTGAGTTTTTTAAATAAAATTTCTTAGTCTGGTTCATGTCGATTTTCAAATACTATGTTTGGTACTTACGTATTATAGCAACATTCACAAATTGTATTATTAACTCGCCAAGTTGGCAACCCCAATTTCCTATGGGTCGAATGCGTTGAATTGGCAACCAGATGCTTCATTTCATATAATATCGCCAATAGGTAATAAAAATACGTAAGTACCCAATTTTTTGTTTCTCTAATTGGAAGTCTATTCTTTGTTGAATTTTATAACCATCTGAAAGTTCAATGTATTTAGTTCATAACTTCAAATTGTTTTTTTTTATCATGAAACATTCATCGGGAGAAATTCCTATTACTCATTTCGAAACGCACTTTGGGTTAGGTTTTAAATGAAGTCTTTCTACCAAATAAAAGTTGCCACGAAACTTCTTAAAATGTTTTGTACAAAATGAAATAATATTTTAAAATACAAATTAAAACTACAGTTTTACTCAAAATGTAATACTTTTAAAATTAAAAGGAATTCCTTTATTCATGATAGTCACATTAAAATACAATCACGTGTTCAATGAATTCAAAACTGGTATTAGACTTGTAAATGTTGCTCTACTAGATACAATTAAATACTATACAAAATTATTCACAAAGTTCTCAAAATTAAAAAAAAAGTTTTTCTATTATAAGTGTTTCATTTCGCTTACGTGTGAGAATAGGCTCGATTCATATGACGTCATAGTCATATGATAAAAGCAATCACGTGATTCCAGCTAATCAATTCGTGCGCTTCGTTGTTGCCACCTTTTGATCTTTTCAGAAAATTTGTCTAAAAAAATACAAATTTGTCAACAACAATAATAATACACATAGGTACACAAAATGCATTTTACTTAAAAGTACATGGACAAAATAATTTGTTTTTAATTTTAAAATCTTTTGAAGAAATTTGTTTTTATAAGATTTGAACATTTGTGTGTGTGTGTACCCAGTAAAAAAATGTAAATTTTACCCAAGTTTTACGAGTAGAACAACAAGTACAATTAGTTTGATGTCTGTTTTGCATTCCATGGAAAAAACGGGGTTGTCTTTATCACGTGACCGTCATGAATTCAGCCCATTGTTATTGTCAACAAATATGTATTTTTTAAAAGAAAGTTCTGCAAAAAGCAAATGTTGGCAACAGCGATGTGCAGGAGCTGATTGTTGGAAACATGATTACATTGATCATGTGAATATGACGTCATGGGAAATTGTGGTGACGTGTGATTTCAGTTCCATTCTGAAATGGATATCTATTATATATACACTTTCATAACAAGTTTTGAAATAAGATGCATAAAAAATTGAAATTCAAAGCACACAAACTGTATTTACTACATTATATTTATACCTTTTGATAAGTGAGGTAAAGCATTATTAAATTCATCTTCTTAGATTTTTACTTTAAAAGGAAAAATAATGAGCATTTAATATATCATGTAATGTTATCGAGAGTGTGTAGAGAATCAGAGACGGAAATTTCTGTTTGCAAATGCATACAATTTTAAGTGAAACATTTTAAGATAAATCAACTTCTATAGTGACACGAAAGATACTTTTTTTAAGGTTTTAGAGCATTACAGTTTTCAAAAAGTAACTTTTTTGAAAAAATATCGGGATCATTATAAAAAAAATTAAGTTCATTTAAAACGGAATTTTTGTTTTCTAAATTGAGACTGAGGTGATGTATACAATGGGTTACATTCATAATAATTACATGATAAATGCAATCACGTGTTCTCCACTGAATTCAAAACTAACGTTAGATTTTTATCTGTTGTTCCATTTCGAAAACTTTGATAAATTTCAAATTTGATAATAGGGTAAACTTGTTCCAAGTACTCCTTCAAAAAATTTTACAAAATTAAAAAAAAACCCTCTTATATTATACGTGTGTTTTTAAATGAAGTAGATCTTATTTACCAATGTGCGTTATTATTGATGATAAATATGTATTTATTTTGCTGAAAATTTCGGTAAATAACAAAATTTGGCAACAACAAATCGCCTTCACTGATTAACTGGCAACGCGTGATTGCAGTTGTCATGTGAACATGACGTCACATGAATTTATTGAGGAAATATTTCTAGGTTTCAAGTTTCTCCCTAAGGTTAGGATTAAAAACTGCATTGTATGTATACATCAAAACAAATGAAATGTAATTTTTAGCGTTAATGTAGTTTCTTCATATTTTTAATTAAAGGAGAAAAAAAAACAACAACAATATTGCGTTAAACGCGCGCTTAAAAGGGAGCCCAACCCACCATATGGTTGCTATAGTAATAATCAAAATGCCGAAATAACTAACTTCCAGAATCAAACAGAAAAATGTAAGCATTCATTAATAAAAGAAAATGTTATAAAATACTTTTCAGTCCCGTGACTACTTTGCATTTTGATTATCTGGTTGCTATGGTTACATAGCAAAAGCTATAAAAAAAGAACACTTGATGGTTTGGGGAATATTACTTCATTTAAATACATTTCATAAAAAAATAACACATGTTTATTGGCAAATAATTTTGCAATACTTTTTTACACTAAAAAATGCCTTTAAAAATTAAATTGTATGTACGTATTTTGTTCCTCGTACCACATGGTTAATAACAAATAATGATGATAATGTGGGCATATAGTTTTAGCTGTACAATAATATCTTACAGCAGGGTCAGCAAACTAAGGCACGCGGTACAATTCTCAGTGGTACTCTGCATAACTCAACAAATTTGTCAATTTTTGAGTGGATGAAAGTTGATACATTTATAATACCTTATTTGAAATACAACTTCGCAATTATGGGTATTTACGGAATTACAAAAATATCTGAAAGATAATTCTAAAAATAGATTTAAAGCTATTTGGTAAATTATTCAATGGATTTAATTGTTTGAAGAGAGAAAACATATGTACTCTGCTTTCCGATTTTGGTTCTACATATCTAAGGGAACAATTCTTTCCTAACATGAAAAATATTTTGAGTTCGCAAAAAAACTGTTTGACAACTGAATGCTCAGAATCGTGTCAAATTGAAAGTTTGAAATTATACCCCCAATTTTGTAATATGAAAGTAGAGCGGTGCAAGAACTAGGTTCACATTAAAATTTTTATTTGACTATAATGAAGGGAAATACTTACAAATTATGTTTAGTCTATTTCTTATTTTAATACAGATGTTTTTAATACATATTTATATGTACAATTTTAATTTTTTTGTTGTTGAAGAATTAGTTGTTTTTTATACTATTTTTATGTTAAGAAATATTTAAATGTGATGCAAAACTAATATATGATAAAACTGTAAATCTACGTATATTATTGACCTCTACTCTCTTGCGCTGCATGCATCATCGCTGGAATCGTATTGTTTCAAAAATTTCCTATTGTGTGGCACGCTGAATCATAGTCTAGATCAGGGATGTCCAACCCAAATGAACTTGAGGGCCACTTCGGAAAACATTATAATTTCGCGGGCCACACATAAAAATATGTATATTTATATCAGATTTGGAAACAAAAAAAACATTTATTGGAATGAAAATTTAAAACAAAATGAATTATTTTTATTGTTTTTATTATTTTTCATGTATACAGACATAGATAATATAATAATGTTTACATAATATAATAATAAAATGATCAAATAATGTTTAAAATATTACAGTTGTCAATTTCTTGAAAATTACGGAGTTCCTTTTGAGTTGATCTTTCGTTACTCATTGTTGAAATTTGATTGTGCTGTCATTCTCAAACGATTAAGTATACATTTCCTTTTATCTTAACCGTCTTGAATATATTTTTTAAAAAACATCTTTTACTGCCTCTTGCTTTTAGGGCACTCCAAACAGAAATGGAGGAGGAGAATTGGAAGTCGCACACACAGAATCATGTACCATCCATAGTAAAGGATATGCATAATGCAATTCGGAATTTATTAAAAAAGTAATTTATTATAATAAAATCAAACGTAACTGTTTGATCAAATATAAATCTATTTTAATCTAAAGGACATTTCTATTATCAAAAAAGATTTATTTTAAAACAAGAACAGGTAACAGGCGAATAATATATATTATATATATATATATATATATATATATATATATATATATATATATATATATATATATATATAAATTTCCGCTGAAATAAATAATTTCAAAATGAAAAACTTTAAAAATCTGATTTTTAAAACTTTTTTAAAAAGAGTCGGCGGGCCGCAACTTACGTACTGGCGAGTCGCGTGTTGGACACCCCTGGTCTAGATGGTTTCAAAATCATGGTGAGGTAAGCAAACTATAATGGAATGCCAGAACTTTCATGAACTTCTTGTTAATGCTTCATCTCTTATGTTCCTTCTCTTGTGTAAATTTTTAGTTTTATCTTTTGTTCTCATGTTAAACCCTTATCTTCCGCTTTATGATTTATATACTGCAAACTTCTTCATGGAATATATTTTTTTTAATCTCTAAATTAAAAATTAAGGGATATTCATAAATAAAATACTCAACTTCGGGAAATTTAATTTCTTAGAGCTAATTAATTAAATTGGTACTTTAAAGTACCGTTAGTTCACAAAGGTCTCAAATATTCTCATAACATAAAAAGACCGAATGACTTTTTTAACGCAGTTCTAACTCTTAAAAATGCTAAATAACCAGAGAGCACTAATATTTTACAACACAAATATTTATTTTTAAAGATTATTAAATTTTTTAAAATTTATTTACTTTTTTTACACATAAATTTGATAATATTCAAAGAAACAGTTTTTTTTATTAATACTCAAAAATTCATTATTATACATTTTGAGTGAGGTTTCAATTGAATGTTTTTTAATGCATTGCATCGTAGGGTAACAAATGCTGTATTTTCTTAACATGAACTACTGCAACTTGAGCTCAGTATCTTGACATCATCCTAAGAATCTAACGAAAATTCCAGAAGATAATTTGCTGGTACTTTTTCATCTGAAAAATCATCTGTTATTACATCTTTGATTTCAAATAGTAGATTCTGTAATAAATCCAAAGCCTTTTGATTTTATTTTTTCCAGGCATTCTAAGAAAAGGAAATAATAATAATAATAGCACCTTGAGAAAATCTCCTATATTAATGTTAAATCTCAGTTACACATAACGAAATAAAAATGTTATTAATTTTTGAAATAAGAATAGATATTTCATTTAATTGTATGGAAAAAAATAAAAAACAAGCTCAGATTTAAAGCTCAAGATTTTTTTGAAAAAACGTTAAAATAAACAATAAATAGCAAAATAAATAAGTTAAGCTTAAAGAAATGGCAACAAAAAAGCATAAGTCTACTGCACTATATATAGAGAAGATTTTACAACACAACAAAAAACAAGCTACACGGACGTTCTTGTTCCAACATACAATGTACTGTCGGTACTTATAAGTATTACACAGTTATTCAACTGCAAAATTAATTATATACACTGGTTACTTAAAATAAATAATCAAATCATTTTCTAAGGTTTTCCTTAACATATAAAAACTAAGACACTTATTTTTGTTCCGAAAAAGTAGCTAATCCTCGCAATCCAATCGCAATGTCAGCTGAAAACGCAACTTTTCTATAAAACTATTCGCCTTCCCCGCTAAAATATTCAGCATAGAACCCGTGCTGCCATATGTCTTGGAAGAGAGGATTGAAAAGAATATTCCTGCTGAGTATCGTCAAAATATTGGAAAAATGGTTATTCCATGTAATTTTAAAGGGCGCGGTACTTATAAGTACCTATCGGTAAATAAATTTGTCATAGTTCTTACTTTAAATGTTTGTTCTTTTTAATTATTTATTATTGTTCTTGTGTGACACTTGAACTGTTTTATATGTTTGGTTTCATCCTTCCATAAAACCACATGTGACAGCAACACACACACAACAGCATACATAGAATAAGTTAATAAAATAAATGTAATAAAAATAAGCTCTTACTTCTTCACAAAATTTGTGTCGAAATTTATTATTATTATTGTTCTATTCTATCTTAAGAATTTGAACAGGATTAAAGTCAAAATATTCGAGCTATAATTAGTTGTGAAACGTCAAAATTATGACGGCAAGGTACAAAAGAAAGTGTAATACCCCTCAAACTTTTAACTTGAGAAAACGCAATTATAAATATGTGCATATTTATGGAGGATTACGAAGGTTCCCTCAAAATATGCGTAACAAATGCGCAATATATATACATTGCTAACTTTTAAAATTAACAATGTATATTTTATACAGAATATAGTTTAGATACAATTTTTCAAATCATATTTCGTAAGTTTTACATGAATATTATTGGTATTTGAAATTAATGTATTACGTTATCTGAAAAGTATAAATTTTGTAGTGCTTATTTCCGAAATCATTTTCTTTTACAACGTCTCAAATTGCTTTCTCCCGTAAACATTTCTTCCCTTACTTTGCATAACACCATTTGTTAAAATATTCCATTAAAGGTACAGAATATATGCAGCTGTGTCAATAAAGTCTCACGCTTTTCTATTTATTTGCTCCTATTTTCGACTTGTTTTGAATGTAGATTAGAGCCAGAGTTAAAGCCTTCATGTGCAGAATCTAATAATGTATTAAAGTCAGTAAAACTATTACAATTTATATTTATATTCTACTATATTGGAGAACTATTCTAGGAAAGAGGATGGAAATTTTTTTTAATGTAAATTTAAACGGTAGTAACTTTGAAAGTGCTTTTTTAATTCCTATTAGTTCACTCTTTCCTTGTATTTATTTATTTATATATATCATGCATTGGAGAAATTCTTGGATTGACAGGAGAAATGCGATGTGCAGCCGTTTATCATATTATATTTTATGTCAATATTCAGTAAAGCAGTCTGCACTCCAAGCCATGACAAAAACGAGACCTCTTTCAGCGTTGATCAGCAGCGAGTGAGTCGTTAATACACGTGTCTTCTTTAAGTCCGGCGAAAGTAGAAGTCAAAGTTCTTATGCGGGAGGTGGGATGAATTGTCCTGGTAGGAAGTTTACCCCAACTGACACTTGAAGGGCTGGGGATTCATCACATATATATATATATATATATATATATATATATATATATATATATATATATATATATATATATATCTTGTTCAAATTTTTAATCGTTAATATAATACTTTCTATTCATGGGCATTTCAGTTTAAATACATTTTTTTAAACTTGTAGTGGATCACCCTTGATGTTACACTACAGTTTTTTCAAATATTAATTCATTAATTAAATTAAAAAATGAATAGATAGAAACAAATAATAGTCAAACAGCATATATAGAAAGGAAAATTATTGATTGTGTCCCTGCAGCGCAATGGATAGCACGTTGAACTTCTGATCCAAAGGTCTTAAGTTCGAATCTCACCTTGGATGGCTTAGTTACTGAGAATGTGAGTTCTTTTTTTACTGTACTATTTTAATAGAATAAATAGTTACAAATAAATAAAAAATATTCCAACATAGATATTGAGTATATCTATGTTGGAATCCTATATAGAAAGGAAAATGGAAAATCGCTTTCTATTTTGTCTCTTAATATTGTGATGCTGTCGTATTAATATACATATTTATAATAGTTGTAATTATTTGATAAAAGGTAACTAAAATAAAATTTTTCTTTGTTGACCTAAGGAGAGATTGACTTAATTTTTTTTATATAACTTGTTTTTATTTGCAATGGGTTAACTTCATGATGGTCGCATGATAAACACAATCACATGTTCGCTATGTATTCAAAACTGACATTAGACTTGTGTTTGTAAAATTTCGATAAAATTTCAGATATGATAACTGTGGGTTAAGAAGTTAAAAAAAATTTCAAAATTAAAAAAAAACAACTTTTTTTTATACGTGTACTTCTAAATCAAGTGCATTTGGTTTACCTATTGTGTTATCCTGTTATCCAAATATGTACTACTACTTTGAAAAAAAAAACAACTAGGAAAAGAAAAAATTGGCAACAGCGAAGTAGCTGTGTATCGTAGTATTTGGCGGCGTCTTTTGATTTGAAGAAACTTGTCGATGGTACAATACGTAGATACACAGCATATCTTTTTATTCGGTCTATTATTTAAAGCCACAATTTCTAAATTGGTCTTTTTTAAAATTTTTTCCCAGTGTTTGTTATAAATGCCCCATGAGGATTTCTTGCCATCAAATTATAACTAATCAATGATCCATTTATCGAGCAGCAAAACTCAGATTATTCTTTGGTGGAATAAAAAAAAAGGTTAAAATAATAAAGAGTGCAATTGATTTATCTTGGCAATTTTTTTGTTAATTTTTGAAAAAAAAATCACTAAGTAATTTTAAGAATAAATAAAAAAGGGAAAACAATTTTCCAAAATATAAAATCATTATTGAGTGATAAAAAATTCACCAAATTTTGCATTCTTGTTCATTTATCTCTTGAACATCGCTTGTCAAGAAAACACAATCAATGGGTTATGGCAGTGTTTCTCAAACTTTCAATACTGGCGACCCAATTTTCAATCATAATTTTTGTCGCCCCCGTACAACAATAATGTATTCATTGCAATAAAAATGCACTTTGAGAGAAAGACGCTTAAGTTACAATACGATCTTAATTATAAATCGTGCAAATTAATACGATAAGTATATTAAATTTTGTATATGTAACTTTTAAGTAATATATATTTTAAGAAAATGTCTTAAAATATATATTGCTTACTTATTATTATGTTAATTTTTCTTTCTCTAATTTTAAAATTAGAACAGATCACAAAATGATATATTTAATTAATGATTTTTTTTCTCCTTCAGCATTCGTTTCTCAAAGTACAAATGTCATTAGAAAAATAGTGTAGTCTATGTTGCTCGCTATCATATCCATCACATTTGGCATTATAGGGTACGTTTGCGTTAGTCTGGGCAACCTGTCGGACGTCTGCGCAAAACATGTAAAACCTCGTGCAATTCCACTCAGCTTTTTTTGGTCGACTCTATACTTCTATAGCTACCGAATCTAGCTTGAATGTACATTTTTTAAATTGCACGTTAATTGTAATTCACGGCAATTAAGTATTTACGGCAGGAGATTAAAACAAAATCATACATACACTTTTAAGTCGTGAGCAAACATTCGACTATAATAAAGGATCAACAAGTACACAGACGAGCATGGTTCCGAAAATTAAATCAAGGCAATATTCTCCAAAATACTTATATTTTGTATTTACCACTACTGAAGTAAATGATGGGGGAAAAAGCCCCAGCTGGTTATGTGTCAAAACTTACAAATCTGAAGAACAACATGAGAAAGTTGTTTCTAAAACCATGTAAAATCGTTTAACTATGTTGGCAAAGAATTTCAAAAGTATTTTCTCGATGAGGACAACTTAGTAGCAAGTTACGAGTGGATTAGGGATCTATTTCAAGATACTCCAGAAGGACTCTCAACTTCTCCGAAGAGAAATCTTCATACATTTCCCATCCAGTGAAAACTTAAAAGGCAATTTTGTAATAAATCGGTCTTTGAATTTCGGGTAAAGGTGGATGATGAAATTCTCTGCACTGAAAACAAAAGCACTTCGTATACTATTACCATTTTCAACATCCTACCTTTGTTAAACCGAAATTTTCTGCGGTGGCTGCTTTGAAGACAAAATATAGATCTCAGCTAAATATAGAAAAATAGACTCAGAGTGTCAATTTCTGATATTAAACCTTCCTTTGAAAAACTTTGCTCTACCAGACAAGCCCATGAAAGTCCATAATAATTATCAAACTTGTTCTTAATTTAGTATTAAGAAATTATTTATAAAATACCTTCTTCAGTACTGATACATTAAACGTATACTGGCTGAAACACCAGTTCTTCACCCGAGTTCATTTTTTTAAAAAATAAAACATTATTATTGATATAATAGCTGAACTGTAAGGAGAGTAAAACTGCGTGCACGCTATTGTATACAAAAATGTAAAATGATTTTATTTAGATAAATGCTATAATTGTAAATAACTGTTTAAAAGAACTGTAATTTTAAGTCTCACAGAATTAGCATTTAGAATTAATGTTAAATAATGAAAAAGAATATAAAATTCCGATGAAGAATAATTGCGTTACTTTTTAATATTTAAAGCGAGAAGACTTCAAAATGTTTTAACCCGGGAGCAGGCACACACTCGATACTAACGCTAATGTTAGTGCGGGGGGACTCAGTCACCCCAATCATTTGTTTATAATTATTTTTAATGTACACGATAAAAATCGGGATTCCAGTGAATAATTTAATTAAGAGAAAGTATACTTACCGGCTTTCAAGGAGTATTCAATTTTTCTTTGATGATTTGAGAAAAAATCCAATAAAACACTTCAGCTACACGAGGGCTTTTGGCGACGACTTCGTAATTTCGAACAATGGTTGACGAGGACGATACTTGAGCTGGCCTCTTTTAACTACTACACCACTCCAACAAGATGACGTTTGAGCTCTTGACAGATTTAACGTGCATCTCTTCCCTACACGGCGGGTCTTTAGTGGTACTGGGCTCGTACTCGTGACTCCTTTGGTAATCAACAAATAGCAAGTGGAATTTTTTCTTTCTTGTGTCTTTTTGACAAGGTGAAATGAGCCTTGTGGTAAACTTATGGCTTCATATTTTAGGTTGATGGAGTTCTTTAGGAAGCATTTGAAAATTTTCCTTTCGTTTCATGTTCATGGCGTTTCTCAATCATGAGTAATATGTATTTTTTCTGCAGGTTTTTCTTTTGTTTGATCAGTTCCAATTTCCCTCAATATAGATCACAGATGTCCCGCGCCACCGCTCCCGGTTTAAAAGTGTATTCAGAAAAAAATACGAATAATCTAAATAACCATTCCAGTAAGTTTGAAGGTCAATCAAATGATTAACAAATGTATTATGCAGCCTGGCTGAAAAGCGAATAATGTCTTCCTTTTCTTTTTTTACAACTAATGTACAGTATTTCAATAATAATTACAGTGATTAATCGTTTATCTTCTTAGAATTTTCTGGGTTTCGTTTTTCTTTTAACGAGTAATATTTTATGTTAAAACGTAATAAAAAAATCTCTCATTAAGTAAATACAGCAAATTAAACAAAATGTTTTTTTTCTTTAATTTGGTTTTGGGATCTAAGACAGCTATTTGATGACGGAAAAACGCCAGATGGCAATCATAAATTATATCAGTGTTGTTGTGTATTTTTTCTATTATGGACGAAAGTATTTTGTTCTACTTCTCTTTCCGGTTATTTTTTTAAAAAAAAAAATCTTGAAATTTTCGATATGCTCGAGCCCCCCAGGGGGGCGCGCCCCACACTTTGAGAAACAGTGGGTTATGGCATTCCCTATGTAACCGCTGTAGCTAGGGTCGTCTTAAGAGTCTCTGAGGACCTGGGTCCCTATGCAAAAGTAGGCTCTATCTGAGATCTTTAAAAGTAGACAGAACACTGCATGTATTGTCTAATTCTCAACCGGTATTTTGAAATAAATAAATATGCATGACTCACAATATTAAATACCTAGACACAAACCGGCTCAAAGAATGAGCGCATTTCGACTAAATGAATTGAATGATTGCTTATGGTATTAGACGTAGGCCTAGACACGGACAACAGTCATCATATAATAATACGGTCTAACCACTTTTGCCAGTTGACATGCAGTCTGGAATTCCCCAATTTTTTTGAGAACATGTACGGGAATAATATTTGACAATTGAACTTATCCTTATCACGTTCTTATAAAAACAGAGTCAAGAACGAAACGAAGCCCCTCCAAAGGTGAGGCCCTGGGCCCGGGTCCACTTGGTTCCCACCTTAAGGCGTCCCTGTGAATTGCTTTCTTTTCCAGTAAGTGTTGAGTTAACTGTATGGGAAAACTCTGCCATCAGTGCATTGTAAGTAATGGGGGGCGGACACATTCCATATTAAATTTTTAATTTGATTTTTCCCCGCAAAAGTGTAGTTCAGGGCTTTTTTTCTTTTTTGTCAAGTTATATTTTTACAAAAAAATGTAACACTCTTTCTGTAAAGCAAGCTTAATATTTAAAATCGAATAATCTAATACAGAGGTTCCCAAACTTTTTTGCCTCATAGACCCCTTGACAGTTTTTTCAGTTTGAGGTAGACCCCTACAAACCTAATATTAAGAGGACTTGGTACCCTTTGAGCAAACTTCTTTATTTACGTATTTAAAAATTATATTTTAGCATTTTATACAATGTTTCTATTCAAGAAAATGTTACCAGATGAAAATTTTCATATATTATTCACACAATTTTAAAAATTTAAATTTTTTGAAGAAAATTGGGAAAATTTTAAAATCCTACTCCTTTTGTAAAAATTAATTTTTTGACCTGAATTTTTTTTATAATATTCTTATAGATGTTCTTAACAATTTTAGGGATCGATTTTAGAATAACTTCATTCGTTTTTGAGAAAAAAATAAAACGTTGATATACAGGCTAAAAATCAACGAAAAAGCCAACATGTCTTACATTTTATTTTTTTTTAAAAAAAGTATTGAGTTTATAGAAAAACTGATCCCTAATTTTATTACATGCTTTATTTTTAACACGCAGGAAAAAAATTGAAGTGATTGGTAAATAATTGTCGAAGGAGTAGCATTTTGAATGCACTAAGGTTTCGAAAAACACAAACTGAGAAAAACCAGTTTGAAGTTTATAATTCTGAAAAAATAATTATTATAAGCTTAATTAAACTTAAAATACCATTTTAAGATATTACTTATACGTTTTTCTTTAAAATAATTGCATTGTCATATTTTTTCAACTCACACATTTTTATAAATGATCAAGTTTTAGAGAGTACTAATTGCACAAGAAAATTCAAGAAAAACGTTACAAAATTTTTTTTTCTGTCACGACAGAAATTTTAGCTGTTTTTCTTCTTATAATATTAAAGTATTACATTTGTATGAAAAATATATCAGGAATAAGAACTGAAATTATATAAAATTATTAATATAAAATGCCTTAATTTAAAAATTTTACATGCACACATTTCACAAGGAAGAAAAATTACATTATTGTATTGCCTCGGAAATATTCTGCTTTTAATACTACACATTATTTTTTATAGTTATTATTTCTATTTATAAAATAGATTTTTTTTATCATAACGCATTTTTTAGCTTTTTTCTAAAAAGGGGGTGTGGCTGAATTGCCTAATTTGTTTTCAAATGAAGTTTTATTCAACTTCTAACTTTCCGACATGCACAAGTGATATATCAATCAAAAGATAATAATGCAAAGAATAAGATTAAATGAAAATAAAAAAAAAACGATAGGTTTGTGATTTTTAGGGTACCAAGTCCTCTTAAATTCTTCTAAATTAATCAACTTAAATGTGTTTTTGACAACAGGTATATAGCTAATTCCGTTAAAAGATTAAAATTTTTAACTGTAGTGAAGTATAATGTTCAAAACTTTAAAAACACATGTTTATTAATTAAATTTAATTAAATTAAAATTTAATTAATACATAAAATATATATATATATATAACTGAGCAACAAACAAATGCTTTTAGTGTGAGGGATGAATCTGGGAATGCAATAACAAATTTTCATCATTTGACATCAATCCTATCAGGTTTAACCTTAAATATCTCCTCGGTTAACACTGTCCAGTCTTTTATTTCTTTTTTTTTTTTGTTTTGGAGATTGGCAAGCCTTCTGTAACTCCTTCTCAATTGGAAAAACAATTAAACACATTCTCAAGGTATTCCATAATATGGAATAAATAACAGGTATATCTTTTTAAAGCCAAAATTATTGCGACATCCGTTACTAAATTTTACTTAAAGATCTTCGTTAGTGCCTATTCCTAGCGCCTAATTCTTGTAATGTGTCTTTTTTTTCAAAGTGACCTTATGAATTCAATGCCTATTGTGGCATTACGATAGTCAAAACATTCTCAAACCTTGATTCAAAATCTAAAAAAAGGGTATTTATATGTTGCACGTAGGTTAATATGTCTTTTTTCCTGGTAGATTGTCTGTGACAATTGAGAAATTGGAAAAATTTGCAACATCCATTTTTATACTCCTTTAGCTTAATTCTGGCAAGAAAAGCTGAAATGTGGTTCTTGTTTTAATAAAATGTTTAATGTCACCTTGTAACTGCAAACTAACCTCATTCAGTTTAGTAAATAAATCTGCTAAATAAGTAAGTCTGATTTCCACTTGATTAAATTTCCTTTTAAAATTAAAGTCACGATCTGGTTTAATGAGAGCCACTATCGTAGACCCCCATTGACAACTCATGGACACTCCAAATTATTTTTTCGCTCACGTGGACCCCTTGCAGGTCATTTTAGACCACTGGGGGTCTATATAGACCACTTTGGGAATCACTGATTTAATATGTACGCGAATAATGTTTTTTTTATTGAAAACAAATATAAAATCCCCGTGCACCACAAAGTATCACAGGGGGCATACAGAAGTAAGTATTAAAATCACACATTCAAGGGAAATAAAAAATTGAGGTTAAGAAGAATTACAAATATTTACAACAAGTTCACAGACATTTTTCAAAGCCCTTCTGGTGGAAAGAAGTTGGTGAAAATTCGGTTGCCAATTAATGTTAAGTCTCTTGAAAGCCAATCTTATAATCTTTCTCTCTCTGACATACTTGGAACACAGAAGGATTACATGTGTGTTTTACATTTTCCTCACCACCAATATTACAGTCATAGGAAGATGAAGGAACTCAATTAAATTTTTTCTAGTGGCTTTTGAAATTACCATGACTAGTGAAAAATTGGGTTATTTCGTAGTTACGGTAAAAATGATGGCATGACAGTCTCTTATTAATGGTTGGAAAAAATTTCTTTGTCAAGCACCCTTTATTGGAAATGAGATATTCTTGGTTTCAAGACTTCACCATTCTTTCTTTCGTGATCTTCTTGTAAAACGTTTTAGGAATATTAACGGCAATGTCAATTTTGCGCTTGGTTGCAGCCTTTGCAAGCCAATCGGCTCGCTCATTCCCAAGAACACCCGTGTGTCCACGAACAAAATGCAATATCTATTGACCCGCGAATAATGCTTGACCGGTAAAATTATCCAGATCTTATGAAGACAGAGTAGAGAACAAAACGAGGCCCGCACCGAGAGAGAAGCCCTGGGCCCGGTCCAGTTGGCCCTGCCTTAAGACGTCCCCAGTGGCGTAACGGTGAATATTAGGTCCCCTCTGCAAACTCAGGTTTCGGGCCCCAAACCCAAATACGTACTTCACGTCAGTCAAGCCTTGGCCCCTTTAGAGTCTCTGGGATCCCCCCTCCATGCGGTGGTGTACGCTACACCACTGGATGTCTCTGGCTGTATCCTATTGCTCATGGGTCACAATCTCGAGACCGACATTTCATGAGCTCGAGCCCTAAGGTCTCTGAAGACCCGCCGTTTAGAGGAGCTGATGCATGTTAAATGTGTCGAGACTGAAATTCGTTTGTGGACTGGTGTGTGTTTTTTGGTGCCGTCTTCGTCACTTGATCCTTTGGTTCAAAATTATGAGGTACATCGCTCATAGCCCTGACGTTGCCTTATAACGCGATCTTAACAAACGTTCATTTTCTCCCTACATCCCACGCTAAAGATTAAATAGAAATAAATTGTATTAAAGTATCCAACTAGTTGCGACAATTTTTTTGTAATAAAAAAATGGAGATATGGGAATTTTTTTTTGTGTGGTTTTTAGATTTATTTAGTACATGAAAAAATTTTCAATTTTGATGTGTTGCTTTGCTATTCATTTTTGAAATGACCTTTAGAATAAAAGATATTTTGATTTTTACAAAAACTGAGAACGCTTTATCTTAGTTATTATTTAAAATTGCATTAAAAAACAGTGATTATATTCACATTCATATTCAGGGATTGTAAATTGCGTAATAAAACAGTGATTGATAAATGTGAAGATTAAAACACGTCTACTATTACGCAGAACATGCACACAAAAATTCAATTAATTGTTTTCAAAACTTTTTGAGCAATAGCTGTCCCCATTTGAGCATTTAAAACACACAGACATTTTGAGTAAAGCGCATTTCAAGGTATGACATCTTGCTTAAAAGAGTGTCATCTGCTTTCACTAAAAAAGTGAAGTTTGTTCTAGGGAATGGAAAATAATAAACTTGAAATTTTTATAAAGTGAATAAGATGGCCTATAAAATAAAAACATAAAAAAAAGTTGCCAATTTTTGGCAAAATGCGCAATTTTAGGATAGTCGGATACCTTAATTAATTTGTAATTTACCACTGGAATTTGCATTTGTGTTTCTCAAACTGTAATACGCATGTCTTCAGAACTACACAAACAATTTGATATGATGTGTTAAAAATACAATAGTATTTTTAACATGCTTTTATTATCTTCACCTGAATGTAAAAGAATCTTTGAGCACGATTTTTACCCACTTTAAAAGGTCATATTAATTCAAAATTTTACACACGAGTCAAGGACTGATGACATAATAATTTAATAATTCGGTTCCATTTTTCTAATCAGGATCATCAGGATTAACGATTTCCCATTTCCAGATTTGGTGACCCTAAAGCCAAAAACGGTCGTTGTTAATACAAATACAACAAACAAAAAGAGTGTAGTCTGTGTGGAGGTGTGCACTAAGCGCCAAAAAAAATCGGTTCTAAATTGCAGCAACATCATGCGTGGTCAATTCGAAGGAGGGTCATCGCTTCGAAAACCCGCCGGCTGCTTTTTCGACTTCTAAAATTTTTTTTTTACCTTTTCTGGACATTGCATCACAACACACTACTCTCAAAAACTTTTTAAACTATAATTTTTAAAAAAGATGATTTCCATTGGATTCGAATTTTTCAATTAGCAGCTCCATATCAGAAATAGACTCCTTCAATGAGTACAGTAGAACCTGTTTTTGTGCGGTCCTTTTTTTTTTTATGAGATTTTATTTTTGTGCGACCACATAATTTTTTTTTTTTTTTTGCAATATTTCGATGAATTTGCTTGTTATATGTAAGAATTAATGAAATTTTCGAATATTTTTTTTGTGCGGTTATTTTTATGCGATTCCTATCAACCGCACAAAAACAGGTTCAACTGTATATTATTTATCAATTATCTTTCAGCTAACAAAAATATCTCTTCTCCATTTTTGAGTGAGAAAAATCTTTGAGTATTACTTTCAATGAGCTCGGACATCTAATGATATTAATTTTTTTTATTATTATTATGAGACTAGCTGGAGCATTTTACCATTTTTCGATTGTTCATGATCACTTACATGCAAGAATCGCATTAGATATGAAACATTTCGGGCTGAATGTTTATTATTATTAATTGGCTTCTCGCAGTATTTCGAGTAATTTTAGATACAATTTCCTAAATTAATTTCCTTCCGAAATAAAGGAATCCATTTATGAACATTATTTTATGACAAAAAAATAGATTTTGGGCGTTTTTTTTCAAGTAATTGTTTGGCAATTAGATCGCAAGTTTGTCCCCGATTATACAGTTATATTAAGTGGCACAATTTTACGTAAAATAAGTCGTGTTGCTTTCGAAATATTTTTACTATCATTGTAAGCCTCTGACGGTAAACGATTCGTTGTTCTTCCCGTAAGAAATAATCATAACTGCTTAACGCTCAGAACATATGAGTAGGTTTTCAGATCAAATTTAAAAAACATTAATAGGCCAGTTCAAGAAACGGTGTGATCTCTAAAACTGCGTTGCCCGCTCCTTCCTTCTAATCTGCTTGATTCGATTTTTATGTTAGTAAAAATTGCTTGATTATTAAGCATAGATTATTGATTCAGTCGGAATTCACCAGATATCCAAGTGAGTGAGTGACTGTAGGATTTATTTGCACAAGAGCCGATTTTGGCTATATTGTGCACCAAACATTTGTTTTATGTACCATATCAATATAAAAACACATTTAACATAGCTAAAATGTTATATGAATAATGTATATTTAAAAGTAGTTCATTCAAATCATGTTTAAAATACTATGTATGAATATTGTTACGTTTATCGGTGTTTGCGCAAGCGCAACTCCGCTGCCTGAACTGCGCATGCCCAGCAATTCCGATGTGTATGTAAAAAGAAGTTGTGAGAAATAAAAAGATACTAGTTCACAAGAGACTGTGTAGTGATTGAGTCATAAGTATTTAAGCTATCGACTGAGTGAGCCATAACAATCGGGGTTCGAGTATTTTATGCAAATCAGTCACAAAGAAAAAGACAGTTCTTTAAGAGCGATGTGAATTTATTGTAAAAAATCCATTCCTTGAAATACAGGATTCAGCAATAATCTTCGCAGAATAAATCTCAGAAGGTCTTCATACCTTCAACAGTACTCAGCACAATTATCAGTGTCTAAAATACATGCATGTAAAAGATTATTCACCAGCACAGCCAAGCTAATCAGTTATCACGGGAAAGGCAAGTTTACTAATCGTTAGTCAAAACAAAACTGACTCGTTTCGGCGAGTATCTCTATTTATAGGCCTGGCGGATTCTTCGATAAAAATTCGCTTATGTCATAGATCGTGAAATTAGTCTATTTCTCCACACTAATTTCTATAAGAATCCATAAGGTCCCGAACTCGCCAAAAATGGTCACCAACTTGTTCACGTAGAATGATGCCAACTTGGCTCTATCGCCAAGATTTCACCAAGTTCCCATTGAATTACCCTTACAACGTAAGGGACGGCGTTGCTTGTGAATATTACAATTTTAACATAAAATAACAATAACATAGAGTAGTATAAATGCTTTCCAAATCCAATTACAAATTATTTACACTATTTGACACAAAATTCGTAATAATATTATAATCTTTCTTACATTTTAAAAATTATTATAAAGTGAACAAATATAAAATATCAAAAATCAAGTAAACTACGGCGTTAAATCTAAACAATGTCTACACAAGAAATTAAAAACGTTCCGTTTACATTATTTCTTTCGGTTTGTTGTCGGTGTCATGTAATGCATAAAACCCGATTTGACATGACAATCAATTAATGACTCATCTACATCGCACAGAATCATGTCCTCATCTTCTGATGTGTAATATATGAAACCTTTCTTCGGCTTATGGGCAGGAGGGGGGAGGGAGTTCATTTTTATTTCAATTTCGGGCTTTGGCTTTGTTATATGACCTTTTTTTAAAAAAAATTTTCTACTTTGTTTTAAATTTTTTGCAGCTTTGGACACTGTGGAAGCTCGACTATTGGATGTGGAATGTAAACTATTGGCAGTAGAAGTAGCAGAAGTAGAAATAGGAATAGGTGGCTGAAATTCACATGGTATAGTCGGTACTTTTGTAGAAGGAAGTAGATGTGCTTGAGTTGATGAAGATGTGGTGACTACGGTCATAGAAGACGATGTAGTTGGCATATGATTGACAGAAGATAAGGGCTTTAGGCATGCAAAGGCAGCCAGATTATATTTGGATCAGTTTGTGTAGCTGTAGACCGAAAAACCGAATAAAAAGTATAGTATTAACACACTTCTACTATAAAACCTCTAAATAAAATAATTTTGAGTGTCCGAATCCTTTATACCGACAATGTTAAAATGGCCTTTTTCGATGTACTTTAGTTAAAATCTATAATAAGTATAAGTTTGGAATTTTTTTCAGCTTAAATTCATCTTTCTGATTGTACTGATATGAGCTTTTGGGTCTCTCATTTTGAATTTTTTGTAATTTACAAAATATTGTATTCGATATAATGAATTTTAACCCATTTTTCACTAAAAAAAATTCGCAAAAAATATAAATTTGAATTTTTTTTACAAAAAATCATTTTAGTATACATTAAAAAACATTATGAATATGTCATACAAAACTACATGCCTATGAACAGAAGTTTCTTAGGAAGGGTATACATCGAATACGAAAATTTCACAATTTGAGAAAATTGCATTTTAATGTAAAATTGCTGTCCCATCACAGAACATTCCTGCCCCATCTAACAAAGCTACATTTTCCATTATCTAAGCATACTTTTTCTTCTTTAAAGACTTTTTTCTTGCTAACCTCCTTTTTTTTATCAGAATTATATTTTTCTTTTAATAACAATGTTTGTAGAGGTAGTCTATAACATGTGTCATGCAAAATCTATGTTCAATATTCAGTTATTATAAAATTTGTGATTTTTATTCATTACCAAAATAAAATGATGATATTGCATTATATTTACTTAAAGAAAGGACTTATATATACATCTAAATGTTCTTTATCTATATATACAATATTTTTCGTGATGCTGTAATAAATTTATTACGTACTACCCCAAAAATGCCAACGTTCACCATAACTCGCCAATGTGACAACCCCAAATTCACATGTGTCGTACACGCTGAATTGGCAACCATGTGCTTCTTTTCATATAATGTCGCCAATACGACTGCGATAGTGCATTATTGTAAGCTCTCACAGAAAAATATCACAACGACTGCCTGGACTGGAATCGTTGCGTGAGAACAAAGGAGTTGTCTCATACGAAAACCTATTAACAATCAACGGTGCTAAATACTCAACTTTCCAGGACGCTGCAGGTTTATCAAAATCTAAGTACTTTATCAATGAAGTGTTAGACGATGCAGCTTCAGTAATGAAATTAACTTAAGAGGAGCGTCAAGGACGAATTTTGCGAAAAAAAGAGCAATCAAATAGGGGTACATATAAAAAAAGCAAATAACTATGTTACAAATTGAGCAATGAAAGATTGAACAATTGTATAATTTGTACAATGGAGGTTGGTACTCTGCAAAGGGTGACAGGGAATACTCTTCCCTTGTGTTTAGTAAAGAACATATCACGTTATTCACAATCTCATTTTGTGTAAGTAAACATTTCTTTGATAATACTGGATTTGATAAATATCTAAAAGTACGTCCCACAGCCTTTAAAACTGCAGGTAAACTGCTTTTTTTTTTTTTTGGAAAGCCACCCAAAGAAATTCTGGTGTTATAACTTACACTACGCATCTGTTTCTGATGCCCAGCTGTATCGTAAAGCATATCATACCTGACCTCTCTAGCATTCATTTCATAATTTTTAGAATTGTCCGAATGTTGAGAAATTAAAAAGTAATTTATATTTTTATATTCATATTTGGATATTCTGATTTAAAATGAACAGCTTCACCAATGTCTCACATTAACACACAAAAAAAATATATTCTGTTTTTTTTTTCACAATTCAATCATTATACAGCTACAAAAAAAAAAAAAAAAAAAAAAAGAAAAGAAAAGATCCTGGCTAAAATATTAATATTTACAATCTACAACAGCTAAAACCACAGTAAATATCATTGGAATATCGGCCAAGGGGTCCTTTGGATTTGGCGTTTTTTTATCTAACAAGGGGAGGGCACGATTAAAGAAATTCATTTGGGATCAAGGCTTGATGTAATCGTTGTAACCCTTTAGGGTGTTCACCCCTCAATGAAATTCCGCCGAATGGTCAGTCAATTTGGAGAAATTAGCCTTCGATATTCATGCTTTACTTTTATACAATTAAATTTTAATTTCTCGCAACGAGTTCGTTGCCTGATCGGTAAATCGTCCGCTTACTATACGCGAGGTCAGGGTTCGATTCCACGCGATCAACTTTTTTTCTTCGATTCATTTAATTATTTTTTTAAATTAAATAAATTTATTTAAAATTATTATTAATTAGAAATAATTAAAATAATTATTCATAAAAATTATTAATAATTAAAATTAGCAAATTAATTATTTTTATTAAAATTAATTCCTATTTATTATAATTAATTAATTCCTATTTATTATAATTAATTAATTCCTATTTATTATAATTAATTAATTCCTATTTATTATAATTAATTAATTCCTATTTATTATAATAAATTAATTACTATTATAATTTATTACTATTTATTATAATTACTATTCTTATAATTTATTACTATTTATTATAATTAATTACTATTTATTATAATTAAATAATTATTATTAAGCATTGGTATTAATGAGTATTATTATTAAACTTATTTAAATAAATTTATTAAAATTATTTTAATAAACTTTTTGAAATTAAATAAATTTATTTGAAAATAATTTATTAAATATTTTGTAAAATTATAAAATAATTAAATTAATAATATATAAAAAATACATATTTTTTATTATATTAATTATAAAGCAATTAATTTAATAATAATAATACATTTTATAAATTATTTTATAAAATATTTTATTTATAGTATATTGTATTTCAAATTATAAAACTATTTGTTACTAATTTTTATGTAAAATATCATCTAATATTTATTATATATTTTATTATATTATATTAATAAATATTATTTATTAATATAAAATATATTCTATAAAATTTAATATAATTATTTATATAATTACAGTAGTGTTTTTACTTTATAAAATGCAAAATAATTACATAAAATATCATTTAATTTTTAATAAGCCTTTCATAAATAAATTTATTTAATTAAAAAAATAATTAAATGAATCGAAGAAAAATATTTGATCTCGTGGAATTGAACCCTGACCTCATGCATAGTAAGCAGACGATTTACCGATCAGGTTACGAACTCGTTGCGTGAAATTAAAATTTAATTGTATAAAATCTAAGCATGAATTTTGAAGGCTAATTTCTCCGAATTGACAGGCCATTCGGTGGAATTACATTGAGGGGTGAACACCCTAAAGCTGTACTACTATTACAGCAAGTCTCGATTCCAAATGAATTTCCTTAGTTGTGCTGTCTCCTTGTAAATATGTTGGTGAGATGAAGAATTCATTCTGGCAGACTCTGTAATTTGGTAACCATTGATTTTTGATATGTGGTCTTATGCAAATAAGGTCACGTGTTCTTTTTAATTAATTGCTATTGGTTATTTAAAAAAAATTGTGGATGTTTTTAAAAAAAGGCAAACGATTTTCAAATTAACAATTTCATCGTTCATTTTTTTAATTTTCACTTTGCATTTAAATTTTGACTATGAAGGATTTTTTTGAACTTTTCTGTGCAATTCTTAACTATTCAATTTTTGTATTTTTCATTTGTTCCTTCGACTTTTCTTGATGAGTACGTCTAAAAGGTAAGATTTGCGGGTTTTGTTTGTTTTTTTTTTTTGGTTTTTTTGCGGGGTTATTTATTTACTTATTTTTTATGATTTGGAACGAAAAGGGAAATAGTTTTTTATACAGTGGTGCATAAAAAACGAATTGATCGATGTAAATGCTGAAAGTTCGGTTTGCAAAAAATCTATGTGTTTGATTGAAAATGATTTGAATGATGGATATATTTGGGAATGCTGAAAGAAAGGAGCGAATACGCATCATGTAAAAGAATCTGTAAGGAAGAATAACCGGTTCGAAGAAAGTAAGCAGAGTATGCTCGAGACTCTTATGTTGACGAATAGGTGAGTATGAAAGTCGAACAATGATTTCATTTCTTTCGAACATAATGTTTCCAAGAAAACAGTCACGGATAGGATGAGTTTTTGCAGAGAGGTATGTATGGAAATGTGTGTGAAAGAGAGAAATTTAACCTCCTTTAAAACTTCCCAGAGCGCAGGTAAGCCTTTTTCTTTAATATTCTAATTTACGATTTCCTTTTACTTAAAAAGTATACAATTTTTATTTTTATGCATTACTCTGATTGATAGCTTTATATAAATATTTTTTTCTTTTACATTAATATTTCTTTATATCGGCTACGATGCATTATGTTGCTTGGCTATCGATTCCGGCTGCCAAAAAATTCACATTGACTGGACACTTTGACTATTCATTAACTTCTGACTTATTCATTTAACATTCTACACTTTGACTGGAATATGAAACACCCATATTTCCAACTTTCTTTTCACACTGAGATAAATTAATTTCATCAGATGTTTACAACATCAACGCAATTTACTCTCCATAAACCGTATTCAGATTTTCTTTTTTTGTGTCTACATCAGTGCTTTTCAAATTTTCAATATTTGCGACCCAATTTTCAATCATTATTTTCATCGCGCCCTCCTTCTACTATAATAATGTACTGAATACAATAAAAATGTAATTTGACGCTAAAACTACAATACGACTTTAATTATAAGCCATTCAAATTATCAAGATAAGTATTAAATTTTGTCAACGAAAAGCCCATGGAATGCACTAGTAATTATTAAACTTCTTTTTAATGCATTTATAAATTAATTATCAAAAACACAGTGTGCAATACGGATACATTTACAAGCATATTATATCAAGGCTACTGTGCATTTAATTTTTAATATGTCAGAATACATTTTATTTTTCTTCCTTTCAGTAAATTAATACTTAATTTAAATAATTTATTTTCGACTTTTCAATACGTTCGCGTCTTCCACATAAGGATATCATGCCCCATAGATGGGCATGCCCCACACTTTGAGAAACGCTGGTCTACGTTATTGAAATGTTCTTAAGGCATTTTAAATACTGTAGTGTTTGATTTAGGCATAACTAAACTACTCGGATGTAATAAGTACTTAGAAAAAATTAGCTGAATGTATTTATACGAACACTAGCTAAAAGGAACTAAGTCGTGAAACATCAAAAACAATGACGCAGTTTTAAATGCGTAAGCAAATCAACATAATTGTTCATTACAGATACAGTGAAAGTGCTAATGCCAAGAAATTTAAGGTTCGGCTTACAGCAAAAGTTAAAAGTTTTAAATTGCATCTAATGTTCAATTTCCAAACGAAAGCAAAGGGCATTGCTTGCAATTTTTACTCTTTAAATGCGCGTGGCTTAGCATCAGTGAACATTTAAAACTAGGTTATTCGAAGCTTCTAATTATCACAGCGATTAAAATGAGGTAACTTTGGAAAGGTAAATATATCAACATAATTTGGCAATAAAAGAAAATCTCAAACCGTTACCTTTCGAAAATTTTAGGATTCGACATCTCTTAGTTATTTTTAGTTCAAAGCATTATGTTCAAGATTAAGAAGTAATTGTTTTATATAACTTTACTTAGATAATTTGTATTGGACGTACCACAGATTTACATTACTGGGTGTGTATATGAAAAATAAGAAATTGATTTTTTTTTTGTCAAAATGTTAGTTAGATTTATTGTAAGAGTACTATAGAAAGTTTTTTTCTTTTAATCTTTCATACGCAACAGAGATTACGAATTATACATTTTTTCTCCAAAAAGACTTAACCTCAATTAATCTGATAAGGGGAGGGCACAACTAAGGAAATTCAATTGGGGTCGAGAATTGGCGCAATAGTAGTACTCCTTCAGTGTGTTCAACCCTCAATGTAATTCCGCCGAATGGCCAGTCAACTTGGAGAAAAAAAGCCTTCAAAATTCATACTTAGCTTTTATACAGTTAAATTTCAATATCCAACAACGATTTCGTATCTTGGTTGATATATCGTCTGCATACTATGCTCGAGGTAAGGGTTAAATTCCTCGATTAATTTTTTTTCATTTCATTTAATTATTTTTAAAATTAAATAAACTTATTTATGAAAGGTTTATTAAACATTAAATGATATTTTATGTAATTATTTTGTATTTTATAAAGTAAAAAAAATACTGTAATTATATAAATATTTATATTAAATTTTATAAATATATTTTTGTATTAATAAATAATATTTGTAATAAAATATATAAAATAAATATTAAATCATATTATACATAAAAATTAGTTACGAATAGTTTTATAATGTGAAATACAATATACTATAAATAAAATATTATACATAATATAAAATAATTTATATAAAGTATATTGTTATTAAATTAATTATTTTATAATTAATATAATAAAAATATGTTTTTTATACATTATTAATTTAATTATTTTATAATTTTATAAAATATTTAATAAGTCCTTTTTAAATAAATTTAAATAATTTTAAAAAGTATATTTGTAAACAATTTAAAAGAAATTAATAATCATTTCAATAATAAGTAATAAATTAATAATAATTTTAATAATAAATTAATAATTATTTTAATAATAATGAATTAGTAATTATTTTAATAATAAATTAATAATTATTTTAATAATAAATTTAATACTAAATTAATAATTATTTTAATAATAAATTTAATACTAAATTAATAATTTTAATAATAATTTAATAATTTAATAATTTTAATAATAATAATAATTATTATTATTATTAATTATTATTAATTAATTTTTTATTTTAAATAATTTTAATAATTAATTATTTTAAATAATGTTAATCAATAATTATTTTAAATAATTTTAATCAATAGTTATTTTAAATAATTTTAATCAAAACTTATTTTAAATAATTTTAATCAATACTTATTTTAAATAATTTTAATCAATAATTATTTTAAATAATTTTAATTAATAATTATTTTAAATATTTTATTATCAATAATTTTAAATTATTTTAATAATGAATAATTTAAATAATAAATTTATTTGATTTTTTTTACTTTATAAAATACAAGATAATTACATAAAATATCATTTAATATTTAATAAACCTTTCGTAAATAAATTTATTTAATTTTAAAAATAATTAAATGAAATGAAAAAAAGATTTATCGATTAATTGAACCCTGACCTCGCGCATAGTACGCAGACGATATGTCAACCAAGCTACGAAATCGTTGGAGGAAGTTGAAATTTAATTGTATAAAAGCTAAGCATTTATTTCGAAAGCTTTTTTCTCCGAACTGACTGGCCGTTCGGCGGAATTACATTGAGGGTTGAACACCCTAAAGGAGTACTACTATTATACCAAGTCTCGGGCCCAAGCGAATTTCATTATATATTCGTGCCCTCTCCTTGTGAAGCAAAACAACTGATATTTTTTGAAACCCTGCATATTTTAACGAAAAAGTAAATATTACATAATGAATCAGTATTCAGTTTTATTACGCATTCCTTTGTACTTTAAAATATTTTCTTATAGACACCTTGTATTTGTGAATTTTTTTTCTCTTAGCAGAATGAAGAACAATAAAGTACTTACGTATTATCGCAACCTATTGGCGAAATTATTTAAAACGAAGCACCTGGTTACAAATTCAGCGCGTAAGACACGTAGAAAATTGGAGTTGCTAACTTGTCGAGTTATTAATAAAGTTGGCGATTGTTGCAATGATACGTAAGTACCAAAAATAGTTGTAGATCGTTACAAAAGGTAGTACCTACGTATTATCGCAACAATCGCCAAAGTTCAAGATAACTTACCAATTTGGCAATCCCAATTTTGCATGCGTCGTATACTCTGAGTTGGAAATCATGTACTTTGTTTCATATAATATTGGCAATAGGTTGCAATAGTACATAAGTACCTAAAACTTATATAATCAATTTGATTTTGTTATGTGTTGTGACTAATGCCACCTGCCTGATGAAGTCAGATCGAGGCCCGCGAAAGTCACCACGGCTAAGAGCTAGAATTTTTACCCCTGCCGCTAGCCTTAGCTTTGAGTACCATGCAGGTAACAGTACGATTTTGCTCGGTTCCACTACAATTTAGAGGGAGAAAACTCTGGGGGTGGCCAGGGCCTCCCACCTCTCTTCCCCCTCCACCAACACCATGAGATGACTTGCGGCTTGACGACTATTTAGAGTACCCCCATGCCGCAAAGGCACTATACATTTACAAACATCCATGTCTTCTCCGGGATTCGAACCCCCAGTCAGCGTCGCTAACCACTATATTGGTTGGGCGACAATTTTGTTCTTGTTTATATCATAGGAAATATCGAGGGAAGTGGCAAATTCAAGCCAATTATATTCTGTGAATAATTCATCTTTCATTTCAAAGTAGTAATAAAATATTAAAAATGGAGAAAATCTTAAGTATCAAAAACTGTGTACAATGTATAATTTTATCTACAATGTATTTTCTAAGTACGCAATACGCGCGTTATTTGTTACTCAATATATTCTTTCATTTGCAAAGAAAAAGAAAAAAAACTACCAAATTTAAAGCATACATAAATATTTATCAAGAATAAATTGATATAAATATCATTACACACACGCATTTATATCATTATAAATAACATAGAATGCTAAAAAATTGAAAAGATTGATCCTTTTGTATGGTTATAATATTTTTTGTGTTGTTTAAAACGAAATAATGATGTACTGACTGAGTCCTTATGATTATTATTTTCAAAAATTTAAAAGTAAAATATTTCATTTATAATGATTAAATGACAGATGACTTCTGTATTTATTTCTGCAGAAATTTCAGATCACGGAACAAAATTATGTTAAAAAAAATTTGTTTTCTTCTTCCACATTTTGTTTATTACAAAGAATCGATTTCAAACATGGAAAAATTCATTATTTTCTGTTTATACGCAAAAAAATTGCCCTACTTTTCTCTATAATTTGAATAAATATTTTCTACCAGAGTCGTAGTTAAAAAAATAAACATAATTATTTTCAGGCACAAATAATATTGTATCTGGACAATTACAACATCAGTATTTAATATTATTTGCTTTAAATATTATCCAAAAAATTAGCGCATTTTTGTTATACTCAAGTTCTCGATTACTACGATGTCAACTAAAAGTGAAACAAAATTATTTATTAATTATGATTTAAGTTAATAAAAAAATGTGCGGGTAATTATTCATTCATAATGTACTTATTAAAATTCTGTAATAAAATGATTCTATTGTATTTCATTCTTTTTTTTAGCTTCGTAATATATTCATTGTTCTGAGATCTAGTTCTAGAATGTTTACATTAACTTTAATTAAGGTAATTATTTCATTTGAACTAAACTCTCTTATTCAGCACGACAGTCTATTGAGAGAGAGAAATGAAGTTTTAACTGGTTATGAACGTTTGATTCTTAGTTGTTAAAGTATAGAAAATTGGTTTAAAAATTCAAAGAACACTTTTGTTTATTAGGCTTAGTTGCCGCTAAAGTCAAAACGTTGCAGCTAGTCGAAAGTCAGAAAACGGACTTTTGCCAATTCGGTAAAATGTGGAGAAGGTTACAAAGAAATTGTTTCCAGATTTGCAAGTATAAAGATACATACAAGAGAGAGAGAGAGAGAGAGAGAGAGAGTATATGTAATACACAGTTACTGTACATAAAATATAAAAATTGTGAATTATATATGCCTAATTATAAAATTGTGAAATTCATCTTAAAAATTAACAGTTATTTTTCAAAATATATTTTTGTAATTTTATTACATTTCTGGTTGTTGATCAAACCCACTTGGCTCGTGAAGCCATTAATTGGAAAAGAGTAGAAAACACAAACTCATTTCTGCTGCGTTCTCTCTGCGACTAAGAGATCGAATTTTAGTTTAAAATTCAAACTTTTAAGACATCTTATTCTAGAAGAGTAACAATTTTTTGACTGTAACCCTTTTAGTTTGTGTCATTTCAAATATACTTATTTCATAAATATCGTTGACTAGAAAAGGATATACTATTGAATATTTATGTTTCTTTCTTTCCCAGTAAACGTCAAACAACATATAAAGTGAAGAAACATATCTTATTATAATATAACATGTATGTATATAAACTTTAAATTTTCCAAAATTTATTGTTCTGTTATTCAGCCTCTTTATTGATATACGATTTTATAAAGTTAGAAAGTCTATATATATTTATAAATTCATTCTTTTCACTATACGAATGGAAGTAATAAAATGAAAAAGGTACATTTTCTTTAATTGTTTAATTACTTTGTACTTTTATGCGCTGGGATTATTTTTTCCTATAATTACATTACATACAAATATCTTCCAAATCTGTTGGATTCATTTTCGTAGCATTTAAGACCTTTAACAACAGAATTAAAGAGTCTTCAATGAGGAAATGATGCTGAGACACATAATGAAAAAGTACTTATCCTGTTTTTTAGCATTATTTAATTTATTTTAAACAATTCATAAATTTTTGTAAAGATTATATTTTTAGATACATTTATTTAATGTTGCATACATATTTATATTAGTTAATGTATTATTATGTTATGAACCAGTGATTGGCATTTTTACAGCAACACATATAGAAATTATTTAATATGTAAATAAAAATAAAATCGCTTTTGGATCAAATTTTGCAATTAGCAGGCAAATAGTGGCCTACTTGCCACGTGCAGCCCACACAGGTTTTTGTGGCCCTCAAAGAGTATCAGAACAAACCAAATATAGAGAGAATATTCTCTATATTTTTGGGGTCGACATACATTTCTGAACAAAGTCTTTCGTGCATGAAAATCAGCAAGATTAAATATAGATGTAGGTTGACTGACATTACCTTGTAAGCTGTGATGAGATTTTCAACAAGCAAGTTCTTTATTGATTTAAAAACAAGTAATATAAAAAAAATTAAGTCAATTCCTACTTAGATCAGCAAAGAAAAATTTTATTTTAACTACTTTTTATTAAAAAAGTTACAATTAATTTAAATATGTATACACACATGACAGAATTACAGCATCCGACTACGTTCGGAACCGTGATTTTAAAAAGGCGCATAATTGGATAATTTTCATGATATTTAGTGTCACTTAGATTAGAATACATGTATAAAATTGTTTTAACGAAATTTTGACAAAAAAAATTATTTAAATACAGTATTTCGGCAAAAAATTAACTTAGAATAACATTTTTTCACAAAAGGTTCTCCTTTTGTGAAAAATGCTTCTATTATAATATTTTGCCTGTATATAGCTCAGACCTCTCTACAGAGGCTCAACTATGATTTTTGAAACATTCACATTATTTTCAGAGTTAGAAACATTTGAAATAAATATCAGCGTTTTTTTCTTAAAATTTCTCCTCTCTGTTGTCGTAAAACATGGATAAACCCACTTCTAAGTTATATATTTCAAAAATTCTAGTTGAGCCTCTGTACAGAGGTCTGAGTTATATACAGGCAAAATATTATTATAATAGAAGTATTTTTCACAAAAGGAGAATATTTTGAAAGTGGGTCATTCTATGTTTATTTTTTACCAAAATATTGTACTTAAATAGTATTTTATTGTAATACTAATCTTAAAACTATTTTATATACATTTTCTAATCTAAGTGACACTAAATATCATGAATATTATCCATTCATACGCTTTTGTAAAATCAGGGTTCCGAACGTAGTCGGATACCTTAAGGGGTAATTAATTTTTATTAATTATCATAAAAGTATCGTATTGTCATCCAAAACATTCGTGTGTATAGAATTTCAGTTGCACTGAATGCTTTAAAACGTGAAAAAAAAAACTTTTCAAGTTTTGTCACAAGTCGCTAAAAGGGTCACTAAATCACCAAAAAGGATGCCAACGTGTCTGTATTTGTAATTCTTTAAATAATTAGTTTTAATCAATTAATTTTTATTAATTATAATTAAAAATTATTGTATTATCATCCAAAATAATCGTGTATATAAAATTTTAGCTCAATTGAGCGATTTAAAATGTATTTTATTAACGATTGAAAGTTCCACGAAGATAAATAAATATATAGAGAGTGTGAGGTAATAGTAGGACTTAAAGAACATTGTAGAAAAGTGTGATAGGATACATTTGTCTCATTAAACTGATTGTAAAATTACATGTGCAGTCAACTATATATATGAAATTAATACAATAAACTGAATAACACTGTCATTATTTTATTTAACTTATATTTGTTGATTTTTATGGTAAACTTAATACTTCTCTTTTTCTGAGGTGCAAAAGTTAAGATTATTTTAAAAAGGTTGGGATATTCGATATTTTCCGCTTCCACAATGTGGCCCTTGAGCCAAAACAATTGCCCAACCCAGCGTTTCTCAAACTGTGGGGCGCCCCCTGGGGGCGCGTTAACCCTGCGAGGAGGGGGGTCTGAGCATATTGAAAATAAAACGTTTTTAAAAAAATAATCTTTTGGAATGAAGTAAAACAAAATTTTTTCTGAAATAATAAGAAATACACGTTTACACTGATATAATTTATGTATATCATCTGGTGATCATCAAAAATAAAAGATTCCTCTTCAAACGTTCATTAGCTATCTTTGATCCTATAACCAAGTAAAAAAAGGCATTTTGTTTGCTTTGCTGTAATTCCACGATGGAGAGATTTTTTTATTACGTTTCTTTTAACCCTTAAAATATTACTTTTGATTATCATATATTTGACCTTCAAACTTACTGGTATGCTTCACTCCGTTTCTTTTTCTTTTAGGAAAGTTGTAAATATAATATTTTTCTGTTGCTTTTTTTCCCATGTGAATGAGTTTTATGATATATGGATAAGCATATTGAGCACTTTGAAGGATTATTTTGCCAAGATGTATTTTTATGAGTATTTTGAAACATATAATGCATAATGAAAAACATTTGACACAATTATTTTTTAGAACTGACATTTAATACACTTTTAACATGGGAACGGTTGCACGAGGCGCAGAGTCAACCCAGGCTCACGAAATCATTAATTCCGGGAAAACTGTTTAATCGTTAACAGTGACCTTGACAGTATCCTCCTGTTAGACAGTCTTAATTGAAACTAAAATGAATTTGTCTTAAATATGCCTCTTCTTTGAGAGTGGCAAACGTTTTTTTACAATTAAGTTACTTGTTTTTATCGAGTTCCCTGCAGGAACACTTTTGTTCAAAAATATTTTCTATGAACATGCTGCACTTTCCCCCATGAACAATTTTGTGGTTTTGATTGCTGTGTTGTACAAATTATTATGGTTTATAGATATAAATAAGCAGAATATTAAACAAAATGAGCATCTGTGATCCCTATTGAAGGATGTTGAAACTTATCAAGCAATTGAAGAACCTGCTGAAATAATGCATTTTAATCAAGATAGAGAAAGTAAATAGGAGAAAAATGATAGACATAAAACTTTTGAGCTCAATTGAAATTTTCAAATGCTGTCTAAAGAACTCTATGAAGAAAATTATGAAGCCATAAATGTAGCACTTCGCTTTGTCAAAAAGACACAAGGAAGAAAATGTTTAAAATGCTATTTGTAGATCATCAAACGACAGCAAAACTACAATAACGTGAACAAAATATGACAGTTTTGCTGGAAAATAATGTTCCTGTAGTGTTAGCGAAAACACTGTCTGTTATTTATGTCTTTTATTAAGGTACGCACATTTGGAACATTTTCTTTAGTTTTATTGGATTTTTTCTTCTCAAATTTTCTAAGAAAAATTGAAAAGTCCTTGAAAGTAGGTAAGTATATTTTCTCTTAATTACATTATTCACTGGAATTGTGATTTTTATCGTGTATAGTAAAAATAATTATAAAATAAATCATAGTTTAAAAACAAACTAAAAAACACCCTTTTATAGTGAATCGAACTAAAAAGTAATAAAATAAAAATATATATTATACTTAAAAGTAACATATATATATACAAAATTTAATACTTATCTTGTTAATTTGAACGGTTTATATTTATGATCGAATTGAAGCTTTAGCGCCAAAGTGCATTATCATTGCATTCAATACATTATTACTGTTTGGGGGCGATAAAAATTATGTTTGAAAATTGCGTCGCCAGTAGTGAAAGTTTAAGAACCACTGTCTCAACCCCTTTGCTACACTCTCACACACATCGTATTATTCACATATATATACTCATACATATTCATTAGAATGTTTAGCAACAATAGAACATCCTTGTATTAGCATTATATTGTTAGGATTATTTACATTTTAACTAATTTATCATTATGCACCTATATGATTATGCTCCTATAAACACTCATGACTGTTTGATCATATACATATAATTAGTAAATTATGTAATAATATTACATGGGCTTATGATATAATAAATATATTGTTATGGTACTTACCTTTTTTTTTTACAGTTATTATTTTATTTAAATAAATGAGATTTACAATAATATCTAAACTTGACAAGGCTGTCTTTGTGTATTGTCTGCAGCTCCAATATGAATTTAAATTATTTTCATTAAGAATCATATTTCCAGTTACAAAAGGGAAAACAGTTCATAAGTTTTAAATCACTCAGTAAATGGAAATCTAGGTTTTTTTTAAGCAAAATGAGTTTTTAATGTTATATGTCAACATAAAAGAAACAAAATATGATACATATTATATCTTGGGAAATTGGTTATTGTCTCAAACTCTCCCATCATTGAAAACGACAGCATCGCCACCGTTTAAAAAGAACCAAGTTAATATTACAGTTAAAATGGATGCGTAGGTGAAACGTACAGAAACTACGCAATAGTATCTAAAAATTGATAATATAGATATGTTATTTGTTTAGTATGCTTTGTTACCGTAATAATTGTGTAACGGGAGTTGCAGTATTATTATGTATGTCTTAGTAATTAAAATTTTTAGAAGTTCTCAAGTGCTTTTATTCATGGACTTTACTACGATCAAAGTGTGGCAGCCTAGTATTGACAGGGTAAGCCATTTTACCTTGAGTATTTTCTTCACTTGAAGAAACATAAAATGAAAGCCATAACTCAGATTTAGGAGTTAAAATCAAATTTGCTACTCCCTATATGTCATAAGCGGATAATATGAATGTAATGAAATCTTTTTCTATATAAAAAGTATTTCTATTTTTTGCGTTTTGTTATCTCTCATGTTAATACTCCTATTCCCGTAAAAGACTCACTGCGCTGCGGGGCTGATGCTCGTTAAATCTGCGCAGGTTCAATTGATTGATTGATTGAATATTAACGTCGCACTGTTCAGCTACACGAGGGCTTTTGGCGACGGACCACGTAATTTTGAACCATGGTCAAGTGACGTGGACGACACCTGAGCTGGCACCCCCTCTCCTAACTACCACACCACACCAACGGGAGGACGTTTCAGCTCTCGACAGATTTAACGTGCATCGCTGCCCTACACGGCGGGTCTTTAGTGGTACTGGGCTCGAACCTGTGACAAAGCAAGCCACAGTCCGATACCTATACCACTCGGCTACCGCGGCCACTGCGCAGGTTCAAAGTATTGAAGTTTGGAAATGGGGTGCCAGCTCAGGTGTTGTCCCCGTCACTCGATCGAGGCTCAGAATAACACCAATGGCCTTCGAGTAGATTCTAGATGCGTCATTAATAAACATTCAATCTGTTCAGATGTTAATATAAGGAAATAACTAATTCTAGTCATCATTTTACGACGTATGTCAATTACACTGATATCTTACAAATATAATTATGTATGATAATTGGATGAAATAAATATTCTAATAAAAACATATTAGCCATAAAATGCAGCGTATAACACACACACATGCACACACACATAAAAAATTACGGGTGCACGTTAGACGCCGGGTATAAATCTTTAAAGATAAAAAAAAAAGAGATGATAATAAAAAGAAACATACACGTGTACAAAAATCGAAACACTATTAATTTAAAAGGAATGACATACATTATGAATTTAAAGAGTTGTATTTCTAGAAGTATGCTACCTTTTCAAATACCTGACATAATACCTCGGATAAAAAGACTTCAAAACATAAGAGAATCGCATACATACGTTTCAGGTTCCTAAATAAAAAAAGGGGGTGCACGTTATACGGCGAATAAACCTTAAAACTAAAAGAAATGAAGCTTGTAAGTATAGCTACGTGTTATAAGGCTGGATTTTACAGTAATTAAAGTTTATCAAAAACAAATTGTACTCGATTCACGATGTCTCGGTTATAGAAATCACGTGGTTCCTAAAATAAAATAGGCTTAGAAATCCTGATCTAGTAATAGTTAAGTAACAAATAACGAACTTATGACTAAAATAAAACAATGTGTAATTAAAATAGGATGTTTGTTACCCTACGTCAAAAAGCAAAATAATTATTTCTCGCCGCCTTATTGTTCTAAAGGAGTGTTTCTCGACAGCAGTACATGAAATATTGAGTAATAATGAGTTGAATGTTAAATCAGAAATAGTTTTAATAGTAAAGAAATGCATTAATCAGCAATAAGTTTCTTCTTTGTATCGTGAAAGTTGAGATTTCATCGTTTGTTTGTTGAAGGAAAAATAATTATTTAGTTCACTCTGAATTAGGTATTTCGTATCCCTATTCTCTTTTGTAGTTATTCTTTGACAAAATTGTATGCTTAGATATTATTTATTTAAAATATATGCTTAGATAACATTTTTTGCCATCAATATGAAGTGATAAGAGTGAACATAATCTGTATGTGTGTGAATTAGCATTTTTGTCATTTTTCAGAGATTGAGGGTATATTTGTGAACGTTGGTGCCGTTGGTTGAGTTCGAAGAACAGCCAGAGATGGAGATGGTACATATGTTTTTATATTACAGAAAATAAATATTTACAGTTAAAGTTTACACTTAAAAATAGTAATGCGGTAAAATAAAAATTACACCTTTGAAGGTGCTGCGGATTGATGCGGACAAGACCTTGCGTCTGTCCGTTGCGTTTTCTGTTTACAGAACAGTCCCGGTACGGGGTTCACAAGTTTCAGTTGGGGTAGGAAGGCGGGAAAATATCGCGCTTAGTCACAGTTAAGTGAGAGGAGTGTAGGAAACATACTCCTACCCTATATCCGAATTAGTTCGGATATATAGGAAGTTTGCGAAGTTTATGAACAGGTCGTTTAAAAACTGAGTCTTTTCTTTTCACAGTTGCAACTCGAACCAGTCCGTCGTTGCTTGGATGCACTTGAAGAACTCGAGCCATTGGCCATGTACCAGGAGGATCCTCCTCTTTGATCAATACGATGTCATCTTCCTTCAAGTTTGGTTGTGCGTCCTGCCATTTCTTTCGAGGTTGTAAGGAAGACAGGAAGCTGGAGCTCCACTGCTTCCAAAAGCCACGTTTAATATTCTGTAGCAACTCCCAACGATCTCTGTGGTTGGAGGTTGAAGGAAGCTCCTCAGGTACTGAAAGAACACCAGCTGTAAGAAAATGTGAAGGTGTGAGTGTGTAGATATGCATTATATGTCAGAGTCATTAACGTAGGAGAGAGGCCTGGAATTTAGTAATCCTTCGATTTGTGTGTGTGTGTGAGCAAGGTTAACTCTTCAAAAGTTAATATGGTTTCGCCCAACACTCTCTTCAGATGAAATTTGACGGATCGAATTCCTGATTCCCAAATACCTCCAAAATGTGGTGATGAGGGGGGAATAAAGTGCCAATCTATTGATGATTTGGATAAGTAGTAGGAGATCAAACGTCAAACTCTAAAATAATGTGATTTCAGAATTATTGGAATAAAATAAGCTTGAAAAAAATTACAGAAAATATTAATATTTAGATGAGAGAGAAAAAAATCACAAAACCCTGCATAAATTTTCCCTACCAGAATCGAGGTGCCTGTTAACTGGAAAATTTGTGTTTTCTTAGCTAAATTATTAACAATGAAGGAAAAACACCTTTTACATTAAATAAGTAAAAAAGTTAAAACCTATATAATAGAACTTTTAAAACCTGCATTTTCCTATTCGCTATGTGATATATAAGGAATTATAATTGAAAATTAACTGCTTTTTGTATTTCGTTGCTAAAGGGACTACTTTCTGAACTGTAATTTTCAAAAGGTTTGAAAATGACTATTTTTTAATAGTTAGTGTCAGTTGAATTAGAAACTTATACAATTATATTTTAAGAATATATACACAAGAAAAAAATTATTGAAATGTACAATTTTTTGGCAAAAAACGTAGGAGGATTAACAAATTTTCAAAACATTTTCCTTTTATGGGAAATGCTTTTATAATAGTTATATTTTTCCATACATATAGCTAGAATTTCTGAAGAGCCTGTGCGTGTGGAATTAGGATTTAAGATAAATTCTCAACATTTTCAGAATTACATTCAATCGAAATAATAACTGGTGTTCATTGTAAAAAAATTCTCTATCCTGATCTGTTAAATTAGGAATTAATTCACTCATAAATTATGTATTACAAAAACCCTAGTACAGGCTCTGTTAAGAAGTTTCAGCTATATATACCCAGCATATTATTATTATAAAATCATTTTACATAAAGGGAGAACGTTTTGAAAGTATGGTATTCTTTTTCTTGATTTTTGGCAGAAAAAAATTACATTTAAATCATTTTTTCTTGTAATAATGTTCTATAAATAATTTTATATGTATGTTCTAAGAATTGCGAAGTCATGGTTCCGAACAAAGTCAATCCTCTTAACTATAACTAAAGTTTCTCTCACATTATTTTGTCCCTGGCCTTAAAGTAATTATGCATTTTTTAAAAAAACAATATTTCTTCTGTAAAACGAAATTAATTCAGATGTGAAAATACGATTTCTTAAGCAATATTAGATTTTAAGATATTAAAGTTTAGTACAAAATCTTCAGCAATTATACTGGAGTTTATATAAGCTAAACTCTCTGGAGCTAATTAAGCCAATATAATTCTCAAAGCGGAACAACATGCTTTTATGACACAAGTAATATTTTAGCTTTTCCTGGTAAATATTTTTTCAAAAAGAAAATGCATATTCCCAGATAAATAACATTTATTTTTTCCCGCAGCGTAAGGTAACGTGTGTGATTGAGCTTTTAGCAATCATTTCGAATCTTTCCTGGAATGAAATGTTGACTGTTTACTATTCACTGAATCTTTCTATAATTCTACGAAATGTATTTGAGCTCGTACGGTTCATAGAAAGTTACCATGATTCTAGAAAGCAGTTTTTATTCTTTATTTTATCTTTCGCTGATTCTTCTGTACTTTAAGGTATCCGACTACGTTCAAAACCGCGAATTTGCAAAAGCGTAAAAATGGATAATATTTATGATATTTAGTGTCACTCAGATTGGAAAATGTATATAAAATTGTTTTAAGAATATTATTACAATGAATTATTTAAGTACAATATTGTGACAAAAAATGAACATAGAATGACCCATTTTCAAAATATTTTCTTTTAATGAAAATGATTTTATTATAATAATATTTTGCCTGTATATAGCTCAGATCTCTCTACAGAGGCTCAACTAGAATTTTTAAAATATATAACTTAAAAGTGGGTTTATCCATGTTTTACGACAACAGAAGGAAGAAATTAAAGAAAAAAACGCTGATAATTATTTTAATTGGTTGTAACTCTGAAAATAATCTGAATTTTACAAAAATCATCGTACAGACTCTCTGGACAATTCTTTACTTTGTATAAACAAAATATTATTATTTTAGAAGCGTTTTTAATAAAAGGAGAACATTTTGAAAAAAGGTTATCCTACGTTAATTTTTTGCTAAAAATTGTATTTAAATAATTATTTTTTGTCAAAATGCTCTTAAAGCAATTTTATACATGTATTCTAATCTAAATGACACTAAATATCATGAAAATTGTCCATTTATGCTTTTAAAATCACGGTTCCGAACGTAGTCGGAATTAGGTATAAAAGCATGCATTAATACTGTTTATCGATAGTCATGGACTGTTTATTGTGCTTGCAAAGATTAAAAATATGGGAAACTAATAATTGCGTTGGAGGAGGTTTATATTTACATTTTTCAGATATATTACTTCTAATCTATTTTGTGACACTTTTATTCGGTCGTTATCTTTCTCTCGTGACATAGTTCATTGGACTGAACACACGTAGCTCACGACTCTTAAGTTGTTTCAAATTGAGAAGGAAAAACTATTGTATTCGTTTGAGCTTTTATTTTTGCTTAATAATGACATATTGTTTACAAAGAAAATTCTTTATCTGAAACTATTGACACAAACATTCAATAGTTTTGACCCGCCGTATTGAAACATTTCTGATCTTTGAAACGTAATAATTCTTTGCGTAGCGTACACTGCAAGATGATACTTCTTTTCACTTACGAATTTCTGAGTTTAAGCCCGAAATGATCAAAATGAAAAAGTAATACTAGGGTTGGGGCAAAAGTCATGGCAACTATTTTTTTTCTTCAAAATACCAGTCCGGTTGGAAAATGCGATACATACAGACGAAAGGACAAGGTGTTAACTACATGTGTGGACAATAAATAGCACTGAAATATCGTAATACAATAATTTATTGCGGTAGTATACAGGATAATATAGTTTTCACGGTGCAAAAGAATGACAACATAGTACACATAAAGTTGACACGACAAACCTGGGCCTAAAGACCCTCAATGTAGTCCCCTGCTACTATCACCATACGCTGCCAACGATGTGGGAGGCGCTGAATACCACCAGCCTCAGCATTTGCCGCGCCATGTGTGAATCAGATCACCTGTAGGCGCACAGCATTAGCAATGTCCTCTCGTGTTGCAAACCACCTACCACGTATTGGTTCCTTAATCTTGGGAATGAGATCAAAGTCACAGTGTCAGATCAAATTCACTGTGGTATTCCATCGTATTTCTCCCTCGGAGAACGGCTATTTTGATGTAAGCGGGTTGCTCAAAACGGGTTACTTCCATCTTATACGACACTCACCAACTGACTGATTTCACAGCCCTCGCTGCGCTACTACCAGCCATCTGTTTTTCTGCATACACACTATGGATGCAGAACTTCCACATGACGCATATATGTTTGTGATCCATTCACATATCTACAAGGAAAAAAAAATAGTTGCCATGACTTTTGCCCCAACCCTCGTATGAAACAGAACTGTGTGTTTATAAACAAATATGAACATTTAGGTGCATAATATAATTTGAATATTTTCAAGCCACCTTTATATCCCTGAAACCTCTTCAATCATTTTGATACTCTCTTCATAAATATTTTCAATGGATTGCATTTGAAATCTAGATTTGACTGAGCATTCATTAACATCGCCCTCTAAAGCAACGACAACTATTGGTGACTGACTTTGTACTTTTGAACCATGGTCAAGTAACGAGGATGACACTAGAACTGATACGACCCTCCTTAAACTGCCACACCAAACCCCACCAACGGGAAACTTAAGGCCACGAAAAATTTCAAGCATCAGCCCCTTTACGCTACCTTGGCCTCCATGGATTTTTAGATATAGCTTCAAAAAAAAAGGACTGTTTTCACCCAGAAGTTTCACATAATTAGATTTCACATGTTATACAACCTTTAAACCCAAAATTTCGTAGGATTCCCTTTAAAGGTTCAAGAAATATTTCCTTTTTGAAATTGTGATGCGTCAATCGCAGAATTCAAGAGACCGCATGTACAGCTTTACAATACTAAATATAGGTACAATTATCATATATTGTTAAGAAACTAAAAAAGGGTTGAATCATTTACAGGGAAATAATCGAATAGGTTATTCAGTTCCGTTGAGCATTAATAATCATTATCAGTTCATTATAATTTAATTCTTAATAAATAATTCATCATTAATTATTAGCCATTATTTATTAAATCATAATTTATTTACCATTATTCATTAATTCATCATTGATTATTTACCATTATTCATTAATTCATCATTGATTATTTACCATTATTCATTAATTCATCATAATTTATTTACCATTATTCATTAATTCATTGATTTTTATTATTCATTAATTCATTAATCATTCATCAGAAATCATTAATTCTTCATTAATCATTCATAATGAATTATTCATTAATTCATCACTAACTTCATAATTAATTACTCATTAATCCATCATTTATTCATTAACAATCATTAATTAATTATTAACTATTCATTAATTAGTAATAATTTCTTGATTAATTATTAATTATTCATTAATTACTAATAATTCATTAATTAATTATTAATTGTTTATTAATTAATTATTCACCATTACTCATTAATTCACAAATCGTTCATCATTACTCATTTTTTTTAATTCGTTATCCATCATTATTCTTAAGTTATTCACCACTATTGTTAAATTATTCACAATTACTCATCATTACTCTTTAATTCATAACTAATTCTTCATCATTATTTATTAATTCATAATTAGTTATTCATGATTATTCATTAATTCACAATTTATTATTCATCATTATTCATTACTTCAGTAATTATTCAATAGTGTTCTTTAATTTATCATTTGTCATTCAACATTAGTTAATAATAATTCATCATTTATAATAAATTCACGATTATTTACAAAACATTTAATCTCTCATAATTATTCATTAATTAATCATTAATGCGTTTTAAATCACTTAATACATCCTTTATCATTAATCATTAATGCGTTTTAAATCATTTAATTCATCCTTTATCATTATTCATTAATGCGTTTTAAATCATTTAATTCATCCTTTATCATTAATCATTAATTTATTATTAATAATTAATTTATCCTTTATCATTAATCATTAATTTATCCTTTATCATTAATCATTTATTTATTATTCGTCTCATTAATCTCTTTTCCGAATATCACAGAAACTTATGAATTGATTCAAGTAAATTATAGAATATAAGCTACTTAGGTCATTACTTATGTAATTCTTTATAAAACCACACACACACACCACAAATTCCATAATAAGAAAATTTTTAGCTAAATTTAACCCATTTACACCATAATTAAGTTATCTTTGAACCATTAACACTACTTACAATTTCATCGAATGCCAAATTTCATCAGCGCATCTCATTTTTTAACGACTTTCCCTTGTACAATCATACCATTTGCAGAAAAGAAAAAAAAATAAAGCAGTTAGGAGATTAAACAATTTAAAAAACAACAAATTACAAAATTACTTAATTACAATTACAACTAGAATTTAATCCAGAATAAATTAGAATGTAATTTTAAAAAAAAAATTAAAATTAATTTCGACACTCTTAACATTAATGGTGGCAACAGCTTAAGTGACAGAAAACTGAAATGAAATTATATACAATTAAGTAATTTATTTAATGATATATACCGCGTGTTGAGATTGTTCTGAATAATATGGAGAGATAGAGAGATTCCTCATCCTCTGGAATGTGTTTATTCATTACTGGAACAGACTTCCGAGAAAAATATTTTAATAATATTTTTGCTCCAAGAGTAGTTATATTTTTAAAAAATAATTTCATGTTATTCAGATAAATTTTTATGCTTTTATAATTGCATTATCAAGGCTGTATAGCTGGTAAATTAAATGTGGTCTAGTGATGAAATATTAAAATAATACGGGAAGATTATGAGGGGGCCAATGGCGCAATGGAGAACATTTGGGGCCCCCTGAAAAGTCAGGTCCCCCCCCAAGTTGGATTGGTGGCAGTCAGGCTTTGGGCCCATCCGCAATGCGGGGTTGCGGGGGTGTACGTTACGTCACTGGCGGGGACGACGGGTTTCCATTTTGCTTTTCGCTTCTCTTTTATTCACAGAAAAGCCATTTATAAAAATATCCTAAATTAATAATTCATAGCAAATAAATCAGTAATAATTTTAGTAAAAGTTTATGCAGATGCCCATTCGGAATGAAATATATGTTGAGTAAGTTACAATATTTGCTCTGGTATCCAACAAGATTTCCACATCTGTATTTATAAATTACATTCAGAAAGCGGTGTCCTTCAGAATCTTTCAGATGTTCACTTTGTGCTGTATTCATATTCCTGGAGATATGCCATGATATCTAAGAAACACCCATAATTCTGCAGATAAAGTAGTGGAAATTTTCATAAATGGGCCACATTATACCCGTGTCATTTTGATTTTGAGCTGCTGGATAGCGACCACAAAACCCATTCAAAGAGTAGAGAAGATAAATTCTGGTTCTTGTCTGTCTTCGGCGCTCTCGGTGCCAAATCCGAAGTGGAACGCTTTTATGTTCCATTCTCTCATCACTTGTCGCATCTGGATTATTTGTCTCCCAACAGTTTGTGGGGGTGGGGTGGAGGTTGAGATACGTCTGCATTGTAAAAAATGTGCTTTTAGATAGTGTTGACACGCTTGCTATTCTGGTTGGAAGGATATTTACAAATCTGTCAAACGGCAGAATTATGTCTTTCGCTATGTAATATTAATACACGCATTTATGTTACGCAAAGATATTATTTTCTTTTTTTCTTTCACTTTTAATCAGTTAACTGTGGTGTCATCGTTTGAGAGAGAGCAACTATGTGTGTCACGGAGATAGAGTGATAACGAGTCTTCTCGGCAATCACAGAGTCAGTGTCTCTGTTAAAATTTTGGATAACGTATAATACAAAAAAAAAAAGAATTAAAGTCAATTCCTACTTACGTCAACAAAGTAAAGTTTTATTTTAGTTGCTTTTTATCAAATAATTACAATTAATATATATATGTATATGACAGAATCACAATGCTAAGTAGCAATTAATTTTTATTAATTATCATTAAAGTATCGTATTGTCATCCAAAACAATCATGTCTATAAAATTTTAGTTCAACTGAATGCTCTAAAACGTGAAAAGAAAAATCATTTAAAGTTTTGTCCCAAGACGTTAAAAATGAAGCCAACGTGACTATATCTGCAATTCTTTAAATAATTGGTTTCAGTCAATTAATTTCAATTAGTAATAATTAGATTGTTGTATTATCAACCAAAACAATTATGTATAAAAAATTTCAGCTCAATTGTTGCTTTAAAATGCATTTTATTAACGATTGAAAATTTGAACAAGATAAATATAGGGAGATTGTGCAATAACTGTAGGAAATGAAAAAAAGATGGGTTTATTTTATAAAATTGCCAATTTTTTTACTACTAATACTTATTATACGGGAGGTATATGAAAGGAGCTATAAAGTAACTTGGTCGTGGGTTCACGAGGCCGATGGTCCTTCCGATCGTAAGTTTTTATGAATATCTATGAATTTTAGTGGCCGTCAAATTTCCTGGACTGAAAGACCTAAACACTCACTAATTATTTCCTTCTTCCCTCTGACAAAGTATTTTTTTACCTGTCTTGACATTAATGAAATTCTCGAGTAAGGTTGATCATAGTCCTCTTAACAGAAAGCATCCTTGCCTTTCTAAAATAAATAAATGAATAAAGTAAAATAAAATAAAATAAAAAACTTTTATTTTAGCAGCACGACATTAAGCCATTACTCTAATGACACCACATGAATTAAGATCAAACAATTGACATTTCCGTAACTCGATACCTGGGTAACTTTGGGCCAGCAACTATCAATGAGCTCAGCGTCTAGTCGAGGTCACGCATTTCTCCCATGGTTGACCATACTTGAAGAAACTCTATTATAAATCAAACTTCCGACTTTTGCCCCTTTTAGGCTAACATCTAAAAAACCTTATCACCGCACATAAATAATTTCGTTATGCGTACTTATACGCTGTTTCAGCCGGTACATTCGGGGGGGGGGGCATTAACAGATTTTTCTCTACCTATGAATAAAGGAACCATTACATTTGGAAAAATTACTACATCTCTTTAAGGTAATACTGGCAATGCAGTAAAACTAGAGCTCACAGCCTCAGATCAGTATCTTGGTAAGTATTACTTTCACAGTACTTCTTTGCCATTTCTCCATTCTTTAATTCCCTTAAATCCTTTTTAAAAGCAATAATTTTTTCTAATAAGTTAATCTTAAATAATTCAAATTTTTTATTTATTTTTAAATTTGAAAATATGTTTTTTTTTCTTCAAAAAATTACAGTTTATATAGCTAATGGTCACTACTTTTTACGCCCTCTCGTCATGACACAAATTCCTGCAACTACTCCATGACGAGTATACTCGTCAATCACAGTTAAATAGTTGAGCAATTCGGGGCAATGAATTAATTCAGTTTGCTATAAAATTGTAATACTATCTTTGGTCAAGAATATATCTATTTGATCGTGAATGTGATTTTCGTGCTTGTTTTTTAAATTATTGTTTTTGTTTGTATTTCATTTATCGTCAAAATAGTTCTAGAAATCAATAAAATTGCATGCTTAAAAATGAATGGCTTGGCAGTAATTATTTACATGCGTAAAGAGTGATTGAAAAATATTTATCTGAAAAAAATTTTAGTATATAAGTACATCATGTAATTTAAATTTTTATTATTTGTTATATATTTTATATGAGTAAGACAAATGACACACAAAATAATAATAAATAAAATCATAAATTAAAATTTTTATCCATATGAGAAAACATTTTTATTCGGAAACATATGCCATATTTATATTTGTTTAGTATTAAATAGCATAATTATAATTTAATATAAAACAAACATATACGAGGTAAGATTCAAAAGTTCCTGGACTAAGTCTATAACTTACGAAATATTTGTCTTTAAATTGCTGAAATACATCCTCCTTTGAGCAACAACACACTTTCGTCATCGCTTGTAAATGTCATCAAAACGTTTCTGGAATTCCTTTGATTCAGCCTGCGATACATTTTTATTTTCATCTGCGGATAGGAATAGACGATAGTGATAGAGACGGGCCAGTTCTGGAAATATTCGGAAGTTGCACGGGGAGAAATCAGGTGAGTAAGGAGGATGTGGCAAAACAGTTGTTTTCATTTTCATTCCCCGTCGTTGCTTGAATCCTGTTCTTACGTATCGTCGCACAGAAACTTTTTCAGTATTTTCAGCAGTGCGAGAAGTCTGTGGACTTCCAAAGCGTTCGTCGTCTTCGACACTTCCCTTCCCTTCCCTGAAGCGTCGATGCTACTCAAAAGCTTGCATTCGCAATTATGTATCACTGCTGTACTGTAGCGCACAGGTATTTTTCAAGGAGGGGTCAGGTGGTCGAAAGTTCCTCATTCTTGAATCATGTGCTCCTTTTGATTTTGTCGATTTTTCGGGAATAAAACACCGTAAAAACTAATTATTGACTAAATAATTAGCATTAAATAATAAAATTAATCATTAATAACAGATACTAAATTAAATTTTATGCACTATATACTTAAAAATAATAATCAATCCCGGAAAAAATATCAAGTGCTTTTTGGGGGGTCTGTACCCCAGGACCCCTCCCCTTTGTGTGCGCCACTGCTGCTGTACGTATGTTTCAACATTTCGTAAGATTCCGTAGCACTACAAATAAACTTTTCTACAAAATTTAATACGCCTCTGCTCTACAAACGTCATTTTCTTTCATTCACCGGTTGATAAGTAAGTCCGCTTTACAAATACAACGCCGTGGTGGTCAATATTGTCAAATACTTAAATTAATATGTTTTTTTTTATCTTATTAAGTTAAACACAATATTTTCAATTCTTCAAACTTCGGAGTATCGAAATTGACTCTTGTGTGGCTCAATGTACAGGGATGATTGTAGTCCTGTGTTCTCCTCCTGCTCTGATTCCGCCTGGCTGCGCTGCTGCTCTCATGCCTGTGCTGTGCCTGCTGCCTCTCTGCCTGCACCTCCACCTGCCTCTCTGCTGTGCAGTTTGCG